>CM048839.1:111006210-111628710 GCA_026545765.1 Plantago major
GGCTTAGGACTTTGGAAATTTTGGTCGCTTGGATGTCGGATCCGAGGAGTCAAGTCCGGGTATACTTTGTCACTTGGATGTCGGATCCGAGGAGTCAAGTCCGGGTAGAGTTTGTCTCTTGGATGTCGGATCCGGAGTCAAGTCCGGTAGACTTTGTCGCTAGATGTCGGATCCGAGGAGTCAAGTCGGGTAGACTTTGTCGCGGATGTCGGATCCGAGGAGTCAAGTCCGGGTAGATTTTGTCTGGATGTCGGATCCGAGTCAAGTCCGGTAGACTTTGTCGGATGTCGGATCAGGAGTCAAGTCGGGTAGATTTTTTCTTGTAGATTTTGTCATTGGATGTCGGATCCGAACTTGGAAAAATTAAATATAACTTCTTCAATTTGCCGGACTCCTTGGAGAGAAGAATTTTCTCAAGTAGATAGTTGAAGATGGCATGTACCTGGTCTTGGTTGGACTTGGAATTAAATCCAAATCCACTAATAGATTAGTTTTGGTCTAGTATTTTGAGTATGGTCCGGACGGATCGACCCATCAATCCATGGATCCTTTCTATTTAAATGTATTCTTCCATTTGCAGAGTATATGAGATAATCTCGATATGGTAGATGTGGAATGAGGCCAATCACTTCAGTGAGAACTGTGTGCTGAGAATCACGTGGGTGAGAAGAAAGGAAGGTAGTAGCTATTTAAGCCATTTATTGTTCTTTCTTCTGCTGCTTCTTACCAAACCCACCATTTTTGGTCTCTTTTTGAGCAACCTCAACCTTACTCCGGATCCACTTCTCAAATCCCTCTTCAATGAATCAACCGAGTGCTCGGAGCTCTTATGGGGACACCAAGTCGGAGCTTGTGCTGTTCGGAGCAGCTCGTAGTTCCGAAGCGTGTCGGACACGCTTGGTGTGATGCTCCGATTTGCGAGTGTGTGTCTGATCGCGGATCCAAGCACGCTTGCTGTCTGGATCGAGTCTCAGCCTCACGCTGTCCGGATATTGGTTTCTTCTCCGTTTTACTTCACGGAATGCTTGGTTCGTCGGAGAGAGAGGTGAGAGGCTAAAGTTCGAGGTCGGAGCAGAGGTGAGAGGCGGAGAAGGAGACGTGCCTTCATCAATTTAACTCCGGTCCGAATCTGTTCCGTTTCGAGGTGGGTGTCTGCAGATTCGGATCTGCTAAAGCTCTTGTTTTATGCTAAAGCCCGAGCTTTTTCCGTTCTGAGTGCTCGGAGCTTTTCTACGACATCAAGCTCGGACCGAACTTCCGTAATTTCTTGGTGAAGGTCGAAGTTGCGAGTGACGATGGCAAGAGGAGGTGATCGAAGCTAGTGAGCGAGACGGTGCGGCAGTGGAAGAATAGAGAAGAGTGCGCTTCCTGCTTGGGCTTTGAGTCTGCTACACTCTTTTATGTCTAAGCCCGCTCTTTGTTTCCGTCCGAAGCGGATTGGCTGCCGGTATCTGTTCAAGTTCGAGATTCCTATTCTCCGCTACAGTTCTGGTTGCTCCATTATTTTGTTCGAGTTTTGCTGAGTTCCGAGGCGAGTCTTAAAACTGCCGGCTCCACTTCCCGGATCGATTGGCTTGACTTAGAGGGAGGTGGGAGCTGAGACTCGAGGTGTAGCAGGAGGTGAGAGGCAGAGAAGGAGAAGCTTTTGAGATATTCATGGGTGCTGCGTGTTGGTGGGAAGGGAGAGAATCGCGTCGAATCTCCTCCATCCATCTGCTGCGCTTTTGTTCCGGCTTGCTCTCAGTTCGCAACCGGATTCATTCGAGTCTGTCTATTCTTAACTCAGCATCTGACTTTCCCACAACATATTTGATGACTCTAAATGCTTTATGTTTACCAATGGGTGATTTGTGCTGAAGGCGCTTTAAGGATGAATTCGGATAATTCCTTGACTATGGAAATATGCGATGACCTGAGCAAATCGCAAGTCTCTTCAATCCTGTACATTGGAGAAACCTTATACTCATCCATGGTGGCAGCGTCGATCATCCTCAATTCGAAAGTTTGATTTGATTACAACGGAATTGAGAAGAGGTATTTATTTCTGGGTTTTTCTGGATCTGGGTTTTGCATCCGAATTCGAGATTTGAGTTCTGTTCCGAATTGTGTTCTTTTTCGTTCGGAGTGCTCAGAGATTTTATGGGACATCAAGCTCAGAGCTTGTGCAGTTGTGCTGCCGGGGCTTCTCTGTGTCCTTATAGTCCTAAGGCGCTAAATCCGAGCGATTGTGAGTGAGTGAGTTGGTCTGGAGCTTAGGAGTCCTTGGTCGTGTCTTGCTCCGCTAAATCAAGTAAGCTCCATTCTAATTCACCTCTGTTTCTTCTCCGATCAACCAATAATATTTTAAAATCCCTGGATTGATTGGTTTGACGAAGGGCAGGTCGGATCTAAATCTCGAGGTGGAGCAAGAGGTCAGAGCAGAGGTGAGAGGTGGAGAAGGGGACAAGCTATTTAGATTCATAGTTGTCTTCTCTGACCTGTTTTGTTGAGTTCTGTTTTGCTGTTAGTCTGACTTTCGAGATCCGTAATTGTTCCAAGTTTCTGAATCTGGATCTTTGTCAGTCCGGATTTGCTATTTATTTTCCGTAGTTCGAGAATCAGCACTGCTCTTCCTCTTGCCCTCTTTCATCCAGTTCACTGCTCTTGTCCGCTGCGTCATTTCGGAGCTCAGTCCGAAGCTCTTAGGCCTGCGCAGTCCGGATCTAGGATGGCGCAGAGAGGCAGCCATGGATGTCAATCCGGATCCGAGGCTTGTTGTCTGAGTTAACTGTCCGAAGCTCTGTGTTGTTTATTATGAAGTTGCTACAGTTCGGATTTCTGTGCTTGTGCTCCAGTTCCGGATCTAGATATGTTGCTCCGGACTTTGATGTCCAAGGTCGTGTCTCTCTGTGCCGTTGTAGTTCGAAGGTGCTCAGTCCGAGGCGTGTTGTGTTGTTGCTCAAGTTTGCGAGTTTTGAGGCGAGATTCCACAGATCCGGATCTACTGTCCGAGTCATGTGCTACGGATCTGCTTCTTCGGATTGCTACAGTAAGTCCGTAGCTACAGTAACTTTTTTCTCTTTTTTTTTTTTTTTTGAGACTTTGCAGATCTTGTCCGAAGCTAGGATACGGATTTACTGTTCCGTTTATGTTCAATCCGAGCCTCTTCTCTGTTTGTAGTTCGGAACTGTCGCTCCATCAACTCTAGTCAGAAGCAGTACTTTGATGTTTGTGTTGTTCCGAGTTTAGCTAATTATTTTGCTCCGAAGATAACTTGTTGTTCAACACATGTAATTTTCAGGAGTGTTGATGTTGTTGTATTGTCCTTCGGATATATGTAGAACTCAACGTGATGCTTGAATTCCGTCTTTACTTCATACAAAAAGAGTGAAGCTGTCCGAAGCTTGTTTGAAAATGTCTTCTTTTTGTCTATCTTTGTAGCTTCTGTTTTACTTTTGAAGCTTTGCACTTGGTGTCCGTAAAAATTATCAACATTCACATATGATGTCTTTGGACAACTTATCCATCAGTAAGAACGATGGCTTGTGATCTCCAAAACGACGTGTTGATGGATGGTCCAATAGAGTTCGTCCAAACGGTTGAGAGTTCATGTGAGTGGATAACTCATCCATCCGTAAGAGGGATGGAGTGTTTATCTTTTCATGACAACCGGTTTTTCAGGATGGTCCTAAGGAGGACATCCGAACAGACGAGAGTCCGTGTTATGCCGAGACGGTCGGACTTATATAAGTTCGTGGGTGTCGGACCCCCTTATTAATTGGAAACATGTCCTTGACAAATCATGCATGCTTGTATTAAATGAAGCATTGATAAATGATGTGTGCGTGCATGATGAATGAATGGATGGATGAATGAGTGAATGAATGATGCAATGGATGCGAATGTATGGCAAATGATGATTTCAAGTTAAGTCAGAATACTTACTTTTTCATCGAAAATTGTAGAGCATTGTTTTCGGTTCTCCGTTTTAAAGAGAAGCCAGCGAAAATGGAGATCGGGATTTGAAATAAACAAATCCCAATCTTTGAAAGTATCTCCTAGCTCTTAAGCTCATTGAGTTGGTGAGGACCTTCTCCGAGGAGATGGTGAGAACCAAGTCCGAAGCGTCGGTGAGGACCGTCTTTGAGGAGATGGTGAGAAACAAGTCCGAAACGACGGTGAGGACCGACTTCGAGGAGATGGTGAAAACCAAGTCCGAAGCGACGGTGAGGACCGAGTTCGAGGAGATGGTGAGAACCAAGTCCGAAGCGACGGTGAGGACCGACTTCGAGGAGATGGTGAGAACCAAGTCCGAAGCGACGGTGAGGACCGACTTCGAGGAGATGGTGAGAACCAAGTCCGAAGCGACGGTGAGGACCGTCTTCGAGGAGATGGTGAGAACCAAGTCCGAAGCGACGGTGAGGACCGACTACGAGGAGATGGTGAGAACCAAGTCCAAAGCGACGGTGACGACCGACATAGAGGAGATGGTGAGAACCAAGTCCGAAGCGACGGTGAGGACCGACATCGAGGAGATGGTGAGAACCAAGTCCGAAGCGACGGTGAGGACCGACTTCGAGGAGATGGTGAGAACCAAGTCCGAAGCGACGGTGAGGACCGTCTTCGAGGAGATGGTGAGAACCAAGTCCGAAGCGACGGTGAGGACCGACTTCGAGGAGATGGTGAAAACCAAGTCCGAAGCGACGGTGAGGACCGACTTCGAGGAGATGGTGAGAACCAAGTCCGAAGCGACGGTGAGGACCAACTTTGAGGAGATGGTGAGGACCAACTCCGAGACAGCGGTGAGGACCGACCTCGAGGAGATGGTAAGGACCGACTCCGAGGAGATGGTGAGGACCAACTCCGAGACGGTGGTGAGGATTGACCTCGAGGAGATGGTAAGGACCGACTCCGAGGAGATGGTGAGGACCAACTCCGAGACGGCGGTGAGGACCTGCTCCGAGGCGATGGGGAGGACCGGGTTCGAAGCGACGGTGAGGACCAACTCCGAGACAGCGGTGAGGACCGACCTCGAGGAGATGGTAAGGACCGACTCCGAGGAGATGGTGAGGACCAACTCCGAGACGGCGGTGAGGATCGACCTCGAGGAGATGGTAAGGACCGACTCCGAGGAGATGGTGAGGACCAACTCCGAGACGGCGGTGAGGACCTGCTCCGAGGCGATGGGGAGGACCGGGTTCGAAGCGACGGTGAGGACCAACTCTGAGGAGATGGTGAGGACCAACTCTGAGACAGCGGTGAGGACCGACCTCGAGGAGATGGTAAGGACCGACTCCGAGGAGATGGTGAGGACCAACTCCGAGACGGCGGTGAGGACCTGCTCCGAGGCGACAGTGAGGACCGGGTCCGAAGCGATGGTGAGGACCAACTCCGAGACGGCGGTGAGGACCAACTCTGAGGAGATGTTGAGGACCTTATCCGGCCTTAGGGAGCCTAGGATATGGTGCTTAGGACGTGGTCCGAGGATTGTCCCTAGGGTGTGGTCCTATCTTGCTTTCTTTAGATGATTTTTGCTAAGTGCTCCACTGACCTCACCTTCTTTTGCCTTCTCAAGCCTTTTTAGGAAGAGCTTGATGATGTCCATCTAAGACTTGATGGAGTCATCCAAGAGTGGTTGAGAAGGTAAGAGCCTTCATGTTATAATTCAGACCATTGGACTCCAGCCGGCCCTCATACTTAGTCAGATGACCCTCGGGACAAGTATCACCGTAGTATTTCTCATGAGCCTTTACCATTTTTTACCAAACTGGTTCTTTCTCATCCCTAACTCACTTGGGCGAGTGACATGCCCGTTTGGAAGAGTGAAGTTTCTTTCGGGAGGAGGACCATGTGTTCCTGACGGAGGAACTTGTCCTTCAACTCTGGATGCTAGAGTTCTCATTGAAGGATCAACGGCTTTTTCCTCTTCTGAAGAAAGACTAGCAGTGCGACCTTCACTTGGATAATCCCCTGTGTTTCTTGAAGTGGCTCTTGCCACTCTTCCCCTCCGAGTGGGAGGTGTGCCTCTTTGCGTTGGTGAGGGCATCCTAACCGCAGTAGTGTTGGTTCTTACGGACCTTCTTTTTCTTGCCATTACTGAAGAGAACGGGACTTTTTGTAAAGATTCCCACAGACGGCGCCAAAATGTTGAGGGTAGAACTCCCCAAACACTTAGTGAATTTTCCTTGCTTTCCTTCACTCTAAGTACCTAGACCACCTTTGAGTAAGAACCAAAGAGTAAGAGTCCGTAAGAACCGTCGTACTGGTAAGAGGCGATGCGTAAAGACCTGCACAAGTGACTTGGAGGGGGGGGGGGGTTAGGATCCGGTTTGCTAAGTGTCAAACCAGATTTGAGACTTTACTCAAGAGCGACTGAAGATCGACTCTGTGTAATAGTTGAGAAGGTAAGAGTCTAGGAAGAAGACTTCACTTACTTTGCATTGTGAGGATATGTGCATATTTATAGGTTTCCCTTGAGAAAGGGAGGGCTCACAAGATCGTGCAGTGTGTCCCCCAGATTGTGCCAACAATGCTCTAGGCCCATGGCCCAATGTCTTGATAGGCCTGTGGCCCAAATGGAAGAAAGGTTGGTCCGGACGCCTAGGCCGGACCGTAATGGGTTGTCAGATGAGGAAGCCCATTTAAGCCTGTCCGACTCTTCCGACTCGGAACTCAGGGTTCGGACCCCCTACTCCCTGGTGGCTGTCTGCTTGGTTACTTGAGATTGCCATGCTGGATCCGAGTTGTCATCCGGACCGGAGGCCTTGGGTCGGAGGGGGTACTGACTTAGCACTATGCTCCTTTCCCAGAGAGGCTCGGACCAAGGTGGGTCGGACCCATGGTTCCGGTCGGCCTCAGGTTGCAAATCCTTCGTTCCTTTCTTTCAATGTGGGTAGGACCATGAATGGTCTGCCCGGATCGGACCGTTGGCTCGGACCAAAGTGTCTCGGATCCATTGGATGAGTTAGGATGCCTTAGGATTCGTTCCTAGGTCCTTTATGACGGATTGGACATATTTCCGTATCAACAATGTGAATAAAATTTGACACAAACTAACACTATCGAGTGTTTCACAAAAAATCGTGTACTACCCCTTCGAGTTTTATTGAAGACAAGATGTCTCAGGAATACGTTTTTAAATCGAGGTTCGATTAACCAAAATAGTTCAATTAATGCGTAGAATTGGTTTTATACCACAAGCCATATCATGTGAATAAAATTTGACACAAACTAACTCTATCGAGTGTTTCACAAAAAATTATGTACTACCCTCTTTGAGTTTTATGGAAGACAAGATGTCTCAGAAATACGTTTTCAAAATCGAAGTTCGATCAACCAAAATAGTTCAATTTGTGCGGAGAATAGGTTTTATACCACAAACCATATCATATGAATAAAATTTGCACAAACTAACTCTATTGAGTGTTTCACAAAAAATCGTGTACTACCCCCTTTGAGTTTTAATGAAGACAAGATGTCTCAGAAATACATTTTTAAATCGAGGTTCTATTAACCAAAATAGTTCATTATGTGCGTAGAATATGTTTTATACCACAAACCATATCATGTGAATAAAATTTGACAGAAACTAACTCTATCGAGTGTTTCACAAAAAATCGTGTACTACCCTCTTTGAGTTTTATGGAAGACAAGATGTCTCAGAAATACGTTTATAAATCGTGGTTCGATCAACCAAAATAGTTCAATTTGTGCGTAGAATAGGTTTTATACCACAAACCATATCATGTGAATAAAATTTGACACAAATTAACTCTATCGAGTGTACCACAAAAAATCGTGTACTACCCCCTTTGAGTTTTATTGAAGATAAAAGGTCTCGGAAATACGTTTTAAAATTGAGTTTCGATCAACCAAAATAGGTCAATATGTGTGTAGAATAGTTGTTTTTTACCACAAACCATGTCATGTGAATAAAATTTGACACAAACTAACTCTATCGAGTGTTTCATAAAAAATCGTGTACTACCCACTTTGAGTTTTATTGAAGACAAGAGATCTCGGAAATACGTTTTAAAATTGAGGTTCAATCAACCAAAATAGGTCAATATGTGCGTAGAATAGTTCTTATACCACAAACCATGTCATGTGCATAAAATTTGTCACAAACTAACCCCATAGTGTGTTTTCACAAAAAAACGTGTACTAATCCCTTTGGGTTTTCTCGAACACTAGATGTCTCAAAAATACATTTTTAAATCGAGGTTCGATCAACCAAAATAGTTCAATATGTGCGTAGAATTGGTTTTATACCAAAAAACATATCATGTGAATAAAATTTTACACAAACTAACACTATCGAGTGTTTCACAAAAAATCGTGTACTACCCCTTCGAGTTTTATTGAAGACCAGATGTCTCAGGAATACGTTTTTAAATCGAGGTTCGATTAACCAAAATAGTTCAATTAATGCGTAGAATTGGTTTTATACCACAAGCCATATCATGTGAATAAAATTTGACACAAACTAACTCTATCGAGTGTTTCACAAAAAATTGTGTACTACCCTCTTTGAGTTTTATGGAAGACAAGTTGTGTCAGAAATACGTTTTTAAATCCAGGTTCGATCAACCAAAATAGTTCAATTTGTGCGTAGAATAGGTTTTATACCACAAACCATATCATGTGAATAAAATTTGACACAAACTAACTCTATCGAGTGTTTCACAAAAAATCGTGTACTACCCCCTTTGAGTTTTATGGAAGACAAGATGTCTCAGAAATACGTTTTCAAATCGAAGTTCGATCAACCAAAATAGTTCAATTTGTGCGTAGAATAGGTTTTATACCACAAACCATATCATATGAATAAAATTTGACACAAACTAACTCTATCGAGTGTTTCACAAAAAATCGTGTACTACCCCCTTTGAGTTTTAATGAAGACAAGATGTCTCAGAAATACATTTTTAAATCGAGGTTCTATTAACCAAAATAGTTCATTATGTGCGTAGAATATGTTTTATACCACAAACCATATCATGTGAATAAAATTTAACAGAAACTTACTCTATCGAGTGTTTCACAAAAAATCGTGTACTACCCTCTTTGAGTTTTATGGAAGACAAGATGTCTCAGAAATACGTTTATAAATCATGGTTCGATCAACCAAAATAGTTCAATTTGTGCGTAGAATAGGTTTTATACCACAAACCATATCATGTGAATAAAATTTGACACAAACTAACTCTATCGAGTGTACCACAAAAAATCGTGTACTACCCCCTTTGAGTTTTATTGAAGATAAAAGGTCTCGGAAATACGTTTTAAAATTGAGTTTCGATCATCCAAAATAGGTCAATATGTGTGTAGAATAGTTGTTTTTTTACCACAAACCATGTCATGTGAATAAAATTTGACACAAACTAACTCTATCAAGTGTTTCATAAAAAATCGTGTACTACCCACTTTGAGTTTTATTGAAGACAAGAGATCTCGGAAATACGTTTTAAAATTGAGGTTCAATCAACCAAAATAGGTCAATATGTGCGTAGAATAGTTTTTATACCACAAACCATGTCATGTGCATAAAATTTGTCACAAACTAACCCCATAGTGTGTTTTCACAAAAAAACGTGTACTAACCCCTTTGGGTTTTCTCGAACACTAGATGTCTCAAAAATACATTTTTAAATCCAGGTTCGATCAACCAAAATAGTTCAATATGTGCGTAGAATTGGTTTTATACAACAAACCATATCATATGAATGAAATTTGACACAAACTAACACTATTGAGTGTTTCACTAAAAATCGTGTACTACCCCTTCGAGTTTTATTGAAGACAAGATGTCTCAGGAATAAGTTTTTAAATCGAGGTTCGATTAACCAAAATAGTTCAATTAATGCGTAGAATTGGTTTTATACCACAAGCCATATCATGTGAATAAAATTTGACACAAACTAACTATATCGAGTGTTTCACAAAAAATTGTGTACTACCCTCTTTGAGTTTTATGGAAGACAATATGTCTCAGAAATATGTTTATAAATCGTGGTTCGATCAACCAAAATAGTTCAATTTGTGCGTAGAATAGGTTTTATACCACAAGCCATATCATGTGAATAAAATTTGACACAAACTAACTCTATCGAGTGTTTCACAAAAAATTGTGTACTACCCCCTTTAAGTTTTATGGAAGACAAGATGTCTCAGAAATACGTTTTCAAATCGAAGTTCGATCAACCAAAATAGTTCAATTTGTGCGTAGAATAGGTTTTATACCACAAACCATATCATATGAATAAAATTTGCACAAACTAACTCTATCGAGTGTTTCACAAAAAATCGTGTACTACCCCCTTTGAGTTTTAATGAAGACAAGATGTCTCAGAAATACATTTTTAAATCGAGGTTCTATTAACCAAAATAGTTCATTATGTGCGTAGAATATGTTTTATACCACAAACCATATCATGTGAATAAAATTTGACAGAAACTAACTCTATCGAGTGTTTCACAAAAAATCGTGTACTACCCTCTTTGAGTTTTATGGAAGACAAGATGTCTCAGAAATACGTTTATAAATCGTGGTTCGATCAACCAAAATAGTCCAATTTGTGCGTAGAATAGGTTTTATACCACAAACCATATCATGTGAATAAAATTTGACACAAACTAACTCTATCGAGTGTTTCACAAAAAATTGTGTACTACCTTCTTTGAGTTTTATGGAAGACAAGATGTCTCAGAAATACGTTTATGAATCATGGTTCGATCAACCAAAATAGTTCAATTTGTGCGTAGAATAGGTTTTATACCACAAACCATATCATGTGAATAAAATTTGACACAAACTAACTCTATCGAGTGTACCACAAAAAATCGTGTACTACCCCCTTTGAGTTTTATTGAAGATAAAAGGTCTCGGAAATACGTTTTAAAATTGAGTTTCGATCAACCAAAATAGGTCAATATGTGTGTAGAATAGTTGTTCTTTACCACAAACCATGTCATGTGAATAAAATTTGACACAAACTAACTCTATCGAGTGTTTCATAAAAAATCGTGTACTACCCACTTTGAGTTTTATTGAAGACAAGAGATCTCGGAAATACATTTTAAAATTGAGGTTCAATCAACCAAAATAGGTCAATATGTGCGTAGAATAGTTTTTATACCACAAACCATGTCATGTGCATAAAATTTGTCACAAACTAACCCCATAGTGTGTTTTCACAAAAAAACGTGTACTAACCCCTTTGGGTTTTCTCGAACACTAGATGTCTCAAAAATACATTTTTAAATCCAGGTTCGATCAACCAAAATAGTTCAATATGTGCGTAGAATTGGTTTTATACAACAAACCATATCATATGAATGAAATTTGACACAAACTAACACTATTGAGTGTTTCACAAAAAATCGTGTACCACCCCTTCGAGTTTTATTGAAGACAAGATGTCTCAGGAATAAGTTTTTAAATCGAGGTTCGATTAACCAAAATAGTTCAATTAATGCGTAGAATTGGTTTTATACCACAAGCCATATCATAAGAATAAAATTTGACACAAACTAACTATATCGAGTGTTTCACAAAAAATTGTGTACTACCCTCTTTGAGTTTTATGGAAGATAAGATGTCTCAGAAATATGTTTATAAATCGTGGTTCGATCAACCAAAATAGTTCAATTTGTGCGTAGAATAGGTTTTATACCACAAGCCATATCATGTGAATAAAATTTGACACAAACTAACTCTATCGAGTGTTTCACAAAAAATTGTGTACTACCCCCTTTAAGTTTTATGGAAGACAAGATGTCTCAGAAATACGTTTTCAAATAGAAGTTCGATCAACCAAAATAGTTCAATTTGTGCGTAGAATAGGTTTTATACCACAAACCATATCATATGAATAAAATTTGCACAAACTAACTCTATCGAGTGTTTCACAAAAAATCGTGTACTACCCCCTTTGAGTTTTAATGAAGACAAGATGTCTCAGAAATACATTTTTAAATCGAGGTTCTATTAACCAAAATAGTTCATTATGTGCGTAGAATATGTTTTATACCACAAACCATATCATGTGAATAAAATTTGACAGAAACTAACTCTATCGAGTGTTTCACAAAAAATCGTGTACTACCCTCTTTGAGTTTTATGGAAGACAAGATGTCTCAGAAATACATTTATAAATCGTGGTTCGATCAACCAAAATAGTTCAATTTGTGCGTAGAATAGGTTTTATACCACAAACCATATCATGTGAATAAAATTTGACACAAACTAACTCTATCGAGTATACCACGAAAAATCGTGTACTACCCCCTTTGAGTTTTATTGAAGATAAAAGGTCTCGGAAATACGTTTTAAAATTGATTTTCGATCAACCAAAATAGGTTAATATGTGTGTAGAATAGTTGTTTTTTACCACAAACCATGTCATATGAATAAAATTTGACACAAACTAACTCTATCGAGTGTTTCATAAAAAATCGTGTACTACCCACTTTGAGTTTTATTGAAGACAAGAGATCTCGGAAATACGTTTTAAAATTGAGGTTCAATCAACCAAAATAGGTCAATATGTGCGTAGAATAGTTTTTATACCACAAACCATGTCATGTGCATAAAATTTGTCACAAACTAACCCCATAGTGTGTTTTCACAAAAAAACGTGTACTAACCCCTTTGGGTTTTCTCGAACACTAGATGTCTCAAAAATACATTTTTAAATCGAGGTTCGATCAACCAAAATAGTTCAATATGTGCGTAGAATTGGTTTTATACAACAAACCATATCATATGAATGAAATTTGACACAAACTAACACTATTGAGTGTTTCACAAAAAATCGTGTACCACCCCTTCGAGTTTTATTGAAGACAAGATGTCTCAGGAATAAGTTTTTAAATCGAGGTTCGATTAACCAAAATAGTTCAATTAATGCGTAGAATTGGTTTTATACCACAAGCCATATCATAAGAATAAAATTTGACACAAACTAACTATATCGAGTGTTTCACAAAAAATTGTGTACTACCCTCTTTGAGTTTTATGGAAGATAAGATGTCTCAGAAATATGTTTATAAATCGTGGTTCGATCAACCAAAATAGTTCAATTTGTGCGTAGAATAGGTTTTATACCACAAGCCATATCATGTGAATAAAATTTGACACAAACTAACTCTATCGAGTGTTTCACAAAAAATTGTGTACTACCCCCTTTAAGTTTTATGGAAGACAAGATGTCTCAGAAATACGTTTTCAAATAGAAGTTCGATCAACCAAAATAGGTTAATTTGTGCGTAGAATAGGTTTTATACCACAAACCATATCATATGAATAAAATTTGCACAAACTAACTCTATCGAGTGTTTCACAAAAAATCGTGTACTACCCCCTTTGAGTTTTAATGAAGACAAGATGTCTCAGAAATACATTTTTAAATCGAGGTTCTATTAACCAAAATAGTTCATTATGTGCGTAGAATATGTTTTATACCACAAACCATATCATGTGAATAAAATTTGACAGAAACTAACTCTATCGAGTGTTTCACAAAAAATCGTGTACTACCCTCTTTGAGTTTTATGGAAGACAAGATGTCTCAGAAATACATTTATAAATCGTGGTTCGATCAACCAAAATAGTTCAATTTGTGCGTAGAATAGGTTTTATACCACAAACCATATCATGTGAATAAAATTTGACACAAACTAACTCTATCGAGTATACCACGAAAAATCGTGTACTACCCCCTTTGAGTTTTATTGAAGATAAAAGGTCTCGGAAATACGTTTTAAAATTGATTTTCGATCAACCAAAATAGGTTAATATGTGTGTAGAATAGTTGTTTTTTACCACAAACCATGTCATATGAATAAAATTTGACACAAACTAACTCTATCGAGTGTTTCATAAAAAATCGTGTACTACCCACTTTGAGTTTTATTGAAGACAAGAGATCTCGGAAATACGTTTTAAAATTGAGGTTCAATCAACCAAAATAGGTCAATATGCGTAGAATAGTTTTATACCACAAACCATGTCATGTGCATAAAATTTGTCACAAACTAACCCCATAGTGTGTTTTCACAAAAAAACGTGTACTAACCCCTTTGGGTTTTCTCGAACACTAGATGTCTCAAAAATACATTTTTAAATCGAGGTTCGATCAACCAAAATAGTTCAATATGTGCGTAGAATTGGTTTTATACAACAAACCATATCATATGAATGAAATTTGACACAAACTAACACTATTGAGTGTTTCACAAAAAATCGTGTACCACCCCTTCGAGTTTTATTGAAGACAAGATGTCTCAGGAATAAGTTTTTAAATCGAGGTTCGATTAACCAAAATAGTTCAATTAATGCGTAGAATTGGTTTTATACCACAAGCCATATCATAAGAATAAAATTTGACACAAACTAACTATATCGAGTGTTTCACCAAAAATTGTGTACTACCCTCTTTGAGTTTTATGGAAGATAAGATGTCTCAGAAATATGTTTATAAATCGTGGTTCGATCAACCAAAATAGTTCAATTTGTGCGTAGAATAGGTTTTATACCACAAGCCATATCATGTGAATAAAATTTGACACAAACTAACTCTATCGAGTGTTTCACAAAAAATTGTGTACTACCCCCTTTAAGTTTTATGGAAGACAAGATGTCTCAGAAATACGTTTTCAAATCGAAGTTCGATCAACCAAAATAGTTCAATTTGTGCGTAGAATAGGTTTTATACCACAAACCATATCATATGAATAAAATTTGCACAAACTAACTCTATCGAGTGTTTCACAAAAAATCGTGTACTACCCCCTTTGAGTTTTAATGAAGACAAGATGTCTCAGAAATACATTTTTAAATCGAGGTTCTATTAACCAAAATAGTTCATTATGTGCGTAGAATATGTTTTATACCACAAACCATATCATGTGAATAAAATTTGACAGAAACTAACTCTATCGAGTGTTTCACAAAAAATCGTGTACTACCCTCTTTGAGTTTTATGGAAGACAAGATGTCTCAGAAATACATTTATAAATCGTGGTTCGATCAACCAAAATAGTTCAATTTGTGCGTAGAATAGGTTTTATACCACAAACCATATCATGTGAATAAAATTTGACACAAACTAACTCTATCGAGTATACCACGAAAAATCGTGTACTACCCCCTTTGAGTTTTATTGAAGATAAAAGGTCTCGGAAATACGTTTTAAAATTGATTTTCGATCAACCAAAATAGGTTAATATGTGTGTAGAATAGTTGTTTTTTACCACAAACCATGTCATATGAATAAAATTTGATACAAACTAACTCTATCGAGTGTTTCATAAAAAATCGTGTACTACCCACTTTGAGTTTTATTGAAGACAAGAGATCTCGGAAATACGTTTTAAAATTGAGGTTCAATCAACCAAAATAGGTCAATATGTGCGTAGAATAGTTTTTATACCACAAACCATGTCATGTGCATAAAATTTGTCACAAACTAACCCCATAGTGTGTTTTCACAAAAAAACGTGTACTAACCCCTTTGGGTTTTCTCGAACACTAGATGTCTCAAAAATACATTTTTAAATCGAGGTTCGATCAACCAAAATAGTTCAATATGTGCGTAGAATTGGTTTTATACCACAAACCATATCATGTGAATAAAATTTGACACAAACTAACACTATCGAGTGTTTCACAAAAAATCGTGTACTACCCTTCGAGTTTTATTGAAGACAAGATGTCTCAGGAATACGTTTTTAAATCGAGGTTCGATTAACCAAAATAGTTCAATTAATGCGTAGAATTGGTTTTATACCACAAGCCATATCATGTGAATAAAATTTGACACAAACTAACTCTATCGAGTGTTTCACAAAAAATTGTGTACTACCCTCTTTGAGTTTTATGGAAGACAAGATGTCTCAGAAATACGTTTTCAAATCGAAGTTCGATCAACCAAAATAGTTCAATTTGTGCGTAGAATAGGTTTTATACCACAAGCCATATCATGTGAATAAAATTTGACACAAACTAACTCTATCGAGTGTTTCACAAAAAATTGTGTACTACCCCCTTTAAGTTTTATGGAAGACAAGATGTCTCAGAAATACGTTTTCAAATCGAAGTTCGATCAACCAAAATAGTTCAATTTGTGCGTAGAATAGGTTTTATACCACAAACCATATCATATGAATAAAATTTGCACAAACTAACTCTATCGAGTGTTTCACAAAAAATCGTGTACTACCCCCTTTGAGTTTTAATGAAGACAAGATGTCTCAGAAATACATTTTTAAATCGAGGTTCTATTAACCAAAATAGTTCATTATGTGCGTAGAATATGTTTCATACCACAAACCATATCATGTGAATAAAATTTGACAGAAACTAACTCTATCAACTGTTTCAGAAAAAATCGTGTACTACCTTTTTGAGTTTTATGGAAGACAAGATGTCTCAGAAATACGTTTATAAATCGTGGTTCGATCAACCAAAATAGTTCAATTTGTGCGTAGAATAGGTTTTATACCACAAACCATATCATGTGAATAAAATTTGACACAAACTAACTCTATCGAGTGTTTTATAAAAAATCGTGTACTACCCACTTTGAGTTTTATTGAAGACAAGAGATCTCGAAAATACGTTTTAAAATTGACGTTCAATAAACCAAAATAGGTCAATATGTGCGTAGAATAGTTTTTATACCACAAACCATGTCATGTGCATAAAATTTGTCACAAACTAACCCCATAGTGTGTTTTCACAAAAAACCGTGTACTAACCCCTTTGGATTTTCTCGAACACTAGATGTCTTAAAAATACATTTTTAAATCGAGGTTCGATCAACCAAAATAGTTCAATATGTGCGTAGAATTGGTTTTATACCACAAACCATATCATGTGAATAAAATTTGACACAAACTAACACTATCGAGTGTTTCACAAAAAATCGTGTACTACCCCTTCGAGTTTTATTGAAGACAAGATGTCTCAGGAATACGTTTTTAAATCGAGGTTCGATTAACCAAAATAGTTCAATTAATGCGTAGAATTGGTTTTATACCACATGCCATATCATGTGAATAAAATTTGATACAAACTAACTCTATCGAGTGTTTCACAAAAAATCGTGTACTACCCCCTTTGAGTTTTATGGAAGACAAGATGTCTCAGAAATACATTTTCAAATCGAAGTTCGATCAACCAAAATAGTTCAATTTGTGCGTAGAATAGGTTTTATACCACAAGCCATATCATGTGAATAAAATTTGGCACAAACTAACTCTATCGAGTGTTTCACAAAAAATCGTGTACTACCCCTTTGAGTTTTAATGAAGACAAGATGTCTCAGAAATACATTTTTAAATCGAGGTTCTATTAACCAAAATAGTTCATTATGTGCGTAGAATATGTTTTATACCACAAACCATATCATGTGAATAAAATTTGACAGAAACTAACTCTATCGAGTGTTTCACAAAAAAATCGTGTACTACCCTCTTTGAGTTTTATGGAAGACAAGATGTCTCAGAAATACGTTTTCAAATCGAAGTTCGATCAACCAAAATAGTTCAATGTGTTTGTAGAATAGGTTTTATACCACAAACCATATCATGTGAATAAAATTTGACACAAACTAACTCTATCGAGTGTACCACAAAAAATCGTGTACTACCCCCTTTGAGTTTTATTGAAGATAAAAGGTCTCGGAAATACGTTTTAAAATTGAGTTTCGATCAACCAAAATAGGTCAATATGTGTGTAGAATAGTTGTTTTTTACCACAAACCATGTCATGTGAATAAAATTTGACACAAACTAACTCTATCGAGTGTTTCATAAAAAATCGTGTACTACCCACTTTGAGTTTTATTGAAGACAAGAGATCTCGGAAATACGTATTAAAATTGAGGTTCAATCAACCAAAATAGGTCAATATGTGCGTAGAATAGTTTTTATACCACAAACCATGTCATGTGCATAAAATTTGTCACAAACTAACCCCATAGTGTGTTTTCACAAAAAACCGTGTACTAACCCCTTTGGGTTTTCTCGAACACTAGATGTCTCAAAAATACATTTTTAAATCGAGGTTCGATCAACCAAAATAGTTCAATATGTGCGTAGAATTGGTTTTATACCACAAACCATATCATGTGAATAAAATTTGACACAAACTAACACTATCGAGTGTTTCACAAAAAATCGTGTACTACCCCTTCGAGTTTTATTGAAGACAAGATGTCTCAGGAATACGTTTTTAAATCGAGGTTCGATTAACCAAAATAGTTCAATTAATGCGTAGAATTGGTTTTATACCACAAGCCATATCATGTGAATAAAATTTGACACAAACTAACTCTATCGAGTGTTTCACAAAAAATTGTGTACTACCCTCTTTGAGTTTTATGGAAGACAAGATGTCTCAGAAATACATTTTTAAATCGAGGTTCTATTAACCAAAATAGTTCATTATGTGCGTAGAATATGTTTTATACCACAAACCATATCATGTGAATAAAATTTGTGATGAAACTAACTCTATCGAGTGTTTCACAAAAATTGTGTACTACCCTTGAGTTTTATTGAAGACAAGATGTCTCAGAATACGTTTTTAAATCGAGGTTCGATTAACCAAAATAGTTCAATTAATGCGTAGAATTGGTTTTATACCACAAGTCATATCATGTGAATAAAATTTGACACAAACTAACTCTATCGAGTGTTTCACAAAAAATTGTGTACTACTCACTTTGAGTTTTATGGAAGACAAGATGTCTCAGAAATACATTTTTAAATCGAGGTTCTATTAACCAAAATAGTTCATTATGTGCGTAGAATATGTTTTATACCACAAACCATATCATGTGAATAAAATTTGACAGAAACTAACTCTATCGAGTGTTTCACAAAAAATCATGTACTACCCACTTTGAGTTTTATGGAAGACAAGATGTCTCAGAAATACGTTTATAAATCGTGGTTCGATCAACCAAAATAGTTCAATTTGTGCGTAGAATAGGTTTTATACCACAAACCATATCATGTGAATAAAATTTGACACAAACTAACTCTATCGAGTGTTTCATAAAAAATCGTGTACTACCCACTTTGAGTTTTATTGAAGACAAGAGATCTCGGAAATACGTTTTAAAATTGACGTTCAATCAACCAAAATAGGTCAATATGTGCGTAGAATAGTTTTTATACCACAAACTATGTCATTTGCATAAAATTTGTCACAAAGTAACCCCATAGTGTGTTTTCACAAAAAACCGTGTACTAACCCCTTTGGATTTTCTCGAACACTAGATGTCTCAAAAATACATTTTTAAATCGAGGTTCGATCAACCAAAATAGTTCAATATGTGTGTAGAATTGGTTTTATACCACAAACCATATCATGTGAATAAAATTTGACACAAACTAACACTATCGAGTGTTTCACAAAAATCGTACTACCCCTTCGAGTTTTATTGATGACAAGATGTCTCAGGAATACGTTTTTAAATCGAGGTTCGATTAACCAAAATAGTTCAATTAATGCGTGGAATTGGTTTTATACCACAAGCCATATCATGTGAATAAAATTTCACACAAACAAACTCTATCGAGTGTTTCACAAAAAATTGTGTACTACCCTCTTTGAGTTTTATGGAAGACAAGATGTCTCAGAAATACATTTTCAAATCGAAGTTCGATCAACCAAAATAGTTCAATTTGTGCGTAGAATAGGTTTTATACCACAAACCATATCATGTGAATAAAATTTGACACAAACTAACTCTATCGAGTGTTTCACAAAAAATCGTGTACTACCCCCTTTGAGTTTTATGGAAGACAAGATGTCTCAGAAATACGTTTTCAAATCGAAGTTCGATCAACCAAAATAGTTCAATTTGTGCGTAAAATAGGTTTTATACCACAAACCATATCATATGAATAAAATTTGACACAAACTAACTCTATCGAGTGTTTCACAAAAAATCGTGTACTACCCCCTTTGAGTTTTATGGAAGACAAGATGTCTCAGAAATACGTTTTCAAATCGAAGTTCGATCAACCAAAATAGTTCAATTTGTGCGTAGAATAGGTTTTATACCACAAACCATATCATGTGAATAAAATTTGACACAAACTAACTCTATCGAGTGTTTCACAAAAAATTGTGTACTACCTTCTTTGAGTTTTATGGAAGACAAGATGTCTCAGAAATACGTTTTCAAATCGAAGTTCGATCAACCAAAATAGTTCAATTTGTGCGTAGAATAGGTTTTATACCACAAACCATATCATGTGAATAAAATTTGACAGAAACTAACTCTATCGAGTGTTTCACAAAAAATCGTGTACTACCCTCTTTGAGTTTTATGGAAGACAAGATGTCTCAGAAATACGTTTATAAATCGTGGTTCGATCAACCAAAATAGTTCAGTTTGTGTGTAGAATAGGTTTTATACCACAAACCATATCATGTGAATAAAATTTGACACAAACTAACATTATCGAGTGTTTCACAAAAAATCGTGTACTACCCCTTCGAGTTCTATTGAAGACAAGATGTCTCAGCAATACGTTTTTAAATCGAGGTTCGATTAACCAAAATAGTTCAATTAATGCGTAGAATTGGTTTTATACCACAAGCCATATCATGTGAATAAAATTTGACACAAACTAACTCTATCGAGTGTTTCACAAAAAATCGTGTACTACCCCCTTTGAGTTTTAATGAAGACAAGATGTCTCAGAAATACATTTTTAAATCGAGGTTTTATTAACCAAAATAGTTCATTATGTGCGTAGAATATGTTTTATACCACAAAGCATATCATGTGAATAAAATTTGACAGAAACTAACTCTATCGAGTGTTTCACAAAAAATCGTGTACTACCCTCTTTGAGTTTTATGGAAGACAAGATGTCTCAGAAATACGTTTATAAATCATGGTTCGATCAACCAAAATAGTCCAATTTGTGCGTAGAATAGGTTTTATACCACAAACCATATCATGTGAATAAAATTTGACACAAACTAACTCTATCGAGTGTACCACAAAAAATCGTGTACTACCCCCTTTGAGTTTTATTGAAGATAAAAGGTCTCGGAAATACGTTTTAAAATTGAGTTTCGATCAACCAAAATAGGTCAATATGTGTGTAGAATAGTTGTTTTTTACCACAAACCATGTCATGTGAATAAAATTTGACACAAACTAACTCTATCGAGTGTTTCATAAAAAATCGTGTACTACCCACTTTGAGTTTTATTGAAGACAAGAGATCTCGAAAATACGTTTTAAAATTGAGGTTCAATCAACCAAAATAGGTCAATATGTGCGTAGAATAGTTTTTATACCACAAACCATGTCATGTGCATAAAATTTGTCACAAACTAACCCCATAGTGTGTTTTCACAAAAAACCGTGTACTAACCCCTTTGGGTTTTCTCGAACACTAGATGTCTCAAAAATACATTTTTAAATCGAGGTTCGATCAACCAAAATAGTTCAATATGTGCGTAGAATTGGTTTTATACCACAAACCATATCATGTGAATAAAATTTGACACAAACTAACACTATCGAGTTTCACAAAAAATCGTGTACTACCCTTCGAGTTTTATTGAAGACAAGATGTCTCAGGAATACGTTTTTAAATCGAGGTTCAATTAACCAAAATAGTTCAATTAATGCGTAGAATTGGTTTTATACCACAAGCCATATCATGTGAATAAAATTTGACACAAACTAACTCTATCGAGTGTTTCACAAAAAATTGTGTACTACCCTCTTTGAGTTTTATGGAAGACAAGATGTCTCAGAAATACGTTTTCAAATCGAAGTTCGATCAACCAAAATAGTTCAATTTGTGCGTAGAATAGGTTTTATACCACAAACCATATCATGTGAATAAAATTTGACACAAACTAACTCTATCGAGTGTTTCACAAAAAATCGTGTACTACCCCCTTTGAGTTTTATGGAAGACAAGATGTCTCAGAAATACATTTTCAAATCGAAGTTCGATCAACCAAAATAGTTCAATTTGTGCGTAGAATAAGTTTTATACCACAAACCATATCATATGAATAAAATTTGCACAAACTAACTCTATCGAGTGTTTCACAAAAAATCGTGTACTACCCCCTTTGAGTTTTAATGAAGACAAGATGTCTCAGAAATACATTTTTAAATCGAGGTTCTATTAACCAAAATAGTTCATTATGTGCGTAGAATATGTTTCATACCACAAACCATATCATGTGAATAAAATTTGACAGAAACTAACTCTATCAACTGTTTCACAAAAAATCGTGTACTACCTTTTTGAGTTTTATGGAAGACAAGATGTCTCAGAAATACGTTTATAAATCGTGGTTCGATCAACCAAAATAGTTCAATTTGTGCGTAGAATAGGTTTTATACCACAAACCATATCATGTGAATAAAATTTGACACAAACTAACTCTATCGAGTGTTTTATAAAAAATCGTGTACTACCCACTTTGAGTTTTATTGAAGACAAGAGATCTCGGAAATACGTTTTAAAATTGACGTTCAATAAACCAAAATAGGTCAATATGTGCGTAGAATAGTTTTTATACCACAAACCATGTCATGTGCATAAAATTTGTCACAAACTAACCCCATAGTGTGTTTTCACAAAAAACCGTGTACTAACCCCTTTGGATTTTCTCGAACACTAGATGTCTTAAAAATACATTTTTAAATCGAGGTTCGATCAACCAAAATAGTTCAATATGTGCGTAGAATTGGTTTTATACCACAAACCATATCATGTGAATAAAATTTGACACAAACTAACACTATAGAGTGTTTCACAAAAAATCGTGTACTACCCCTTCGAGTTTTATTGAAGACAAGATGTCTCAGGAATTCGTTTTTAAATCGAGGTTCGATTAACCAAAATAGTTCAATTAATGCGTAGAATTGGTTTTATACCACAAGCCATATCATGTGAATAAAATTTGATACAAACTAACTCTATCGAGTGTTTCACAAAAAATCGTGTACTACCCCCTTTGAGTTTTATGGAAGACAAGATGTCTCAGAAATACATTTTCAAATCGAAGTTCGATCAACCAAAATAGTTCAATTTGTGCGTAGAATAGGTTTTATACCACAAACCATATCATGTGAATAAAATTTGACACAAACTAACTCTATCGAGTGTTTCACAAAAAATCGTGTACTACCCCTTCGAGTTTTATTGAAGACAAGATGTCTCAGGAATACGTTTTTAAATCGAGGTTCAATTAACCAAAATAGTTCAATTAATGCGTAGAATTGGTTTTATACCACAAGCCATATCATGTGAATAAAATTTGACACAAACTAACTCTATCGAGTGTTTCACAAAAAATTGTGTACTACCCTCTTTGAGTTTTATGGAAGACAAGATGTCTCAGAAATACGTTTCAAATCAAGTTCGATCAACCAAAATAGTTCAATTTGTGCGTAGAATAGGTTTTATACCACAAACCATATCATGTGAATAAAATTTGACACAAACTAACTCTATCGAGTGTTTCACAAAGAATCGTGTACTACCCCCTTTGAGTTTTATGGAAGACAAGATGTCTCAGAAATACATTTTCAAATCGAAGTTCGATCAACCAAAATAGTTCAATTTGTGCGTAGAATAGGTTTTATACCACAAACCATATCATATGAATAAAATTTGCACAAACTAACTCTATCGAGTGTTTCACAAAAAATCGTGTACTACCCTTTGAGTTTTAATGAAGACAAGATGTCTCAGAAATACATTTTTAAATCGAGGTTCTATTAACCAAAATAGTTCATTATGTGCGTAGAATATGTTTCATACCACAAACCATATCATGTGAATAAAATTTGACAGAAACTAACTCTATCAACTGTTTCACAAAAAATCGTGTACTACCTTTTTGAGTTTTATGGAAGACAAGATGTCTCAGAAATACGTTTATAAATCGTGGTTCGATCAACCAAAATAGTTCAATTTGTGCGTAGAATAGGTTTTATACCACAAACCATATCATGTGAATAAAATTTGACACAAACTAACTCTATCGAGTGTTTTATAAAAAATCGTGTACTACCCACTTTGAGTTTTATTGAAGACAAGAGATCTCGGAAATACGTTTTAAAATTGACGTTCAATAAACCAAAATAGGTCAATATGTGCGTAGAATAGTTTTTATACCACAAACCATGTCATGTGCATAAAATTTGTCACAAACTAACCCCATAGTGTGTTTTCACAAAAAACCGTGTACTAACCCCTTTGGATTTTCTCGAACACTAGATGTCTTAAAAATACATTTTTAAATCGAGGTTCGATCAACCAAAATAGTTCAATATGTGCGTAGAATTGGTTTTATACCACAAACCATATCATGTGAATAAAATTTGACACAAACTAACACTATAGAGTGTTTCACAAAAAATCGTGTACTACCCCTTCGAGTTTTATTGAAGACAAGATGTCTCAGGAATTCGTTTTTAAATCGAGGTTCGATTAACCAAAATAGTTCAATTAATGCGTAGAATTGGTTTTATACCACAAGCCATATCATGTGAATAAAATTTGATACAAACTAACTCTATCGAGTGTTTCACAAAAAATCGTGTACTACCCCCTTTGAGTTTTATGGAAGACAAGATGTCTCAGAAATACATTTTCAAATCGAAGTTCGATCAACCAAAATAGTTCAATTTGTGCGTAGAATAGGTTTTATACCACAAACCATATCATGTGAATAAAATTTGACACAAACTAACTCTATCGAGTGTTTCACAAAAAATCGTGTACTACCCCTTCGAGTTTTATTGAAGACAAGATGTCTCAGGAATACGTTTTTAAATCGAGGTTCGATTAACCAAAATAGTTCAATTAATGCGTAGAATTGGTTTTATACCACAAGCCATATCATGTGAATAAAATTTGACACAAACTAACTCTATCGAGTGTTTCACAAAAAATTGTGTACTACCCTCTTTGAGTTTTATGGAAGACAAGATGTCTCAGAAATACGTTTTCAAATCGAAGTTCGATCAACCAAAATAGTTCAATTTGTGCGTAGAATAGGTTTTATACCACAAACCATATCATGTGAATAAAATTTGACACAAACTAACTCTATCGAGTGTTTCACAAAGAATCGTGTACTACCCCCTTTGAGTTTTATGGAAGACAAGATGTCTCAGAAATACATTTTCAAATCGAAGTTCGATCAACCAAAATAGTTCAATTTGTGCGTAGAATAGGTTTTATACCACAAACCATATCATATGAATAAAATTTGCACAAACTAACTCTATCGAGTGTTTCACAAAAAATCGTGTACTACCCCCTTTGAGTTTTAATGAAGACAAGATGTCTCAGAAATACATTTTTAAATCGAGGTTCTATTAACCAAAATAGTTCATTATGTGCGTAGAATATGTTTCATACCACAAACCATATCATGTGAATAAAATTTGACAGAAACTAACTCTATCAACTGTTTCACAAAAAATCGTGTACTACCTTTTTGAGTTTTATGGAAGACAAGATGTCTCAGAAATACGTTTATAAATCGTGGTTCGATCAACCAAAATAGTTCAATTTGTGCGTAGAATAGGTTTTATACCACAAACCATATCATGTGAATAAAATTTGACACAAACTAACTCTATCGAGTGTTTTATAAAAAATCGTGTACTACCCACTTTGAGTTTTATTGAAGACAAGAGATCTCGGAAATACGTTTTAAAATTGACGTTCAATAAACCAAAATAGGTCAATATGTGCGTAGAATAGTTTTTATACCACAAACCATGTCATGTGCATAAAATTTGTCACAAACTAACCCCATAGTGTGTTTTCACAAAAAACCGTGTACTAACCCCTTTGGATTTTCTCGAACACTAGATGTCTTAAAAATACATTTTTAAATCGAGGTTCGATCAACCAAAATAGTTCAATATGTGCGTAGAATTGGTTTTATACCACAAACCATATCATGTGAATAAAATTTGACACAAACTAACACTATAGAGTGTTTCACAAAAAATCGTGTACTACCCCTTCGAGTTTTATTGAAGACAAGATGTCTCAGGAATTCGTTTTTAAATCGAGGTTCGATTAACCAAAATAGTTCAATTAATGCGTAGAATTGGTTTTATACCACAAGCCATATCATGTGAATAAAATTTGATACAAACTAACTCTATCGAGTGTTTCACAAAAAATCGTGTACTACCCCCTTTGAGTTTTATGGAAGACAAGATGTCTCAGAAATACATTTTCAAATCGAAGTTCGATCAACCAAAATAGTTCAATTTGTGCGTAGAATAGGTTTTATACCACAAGCCATATCATGTGAATAAAATTTGACACAAACTAACTCTATCGAGTGTTTCACAAAAAATCGTGTACTACCCCCTTTGAGTTTTATTGAAGACAAGAGGTCTCGGAAATACATTTCTAAATCGACGTTCGATCAACCAAAATAGTTCAATATGTGCGTAGAATAGTTTTTATACCACAAACCATGTCATGTGAATAAAATTTGACAGAAACTAACTCTATCGAGTGTTTCACAAAAAAATCGTGTACTACCCTCTTTGAGTTTTATGGAAGACAAGATGTCTCAGAAATACGTTTTCAAATCGAAGTTCGATCAACCAAAATAGTTCAATTTGTTTGTAGAATAGGCTTTATACCACAAACCATATCATGTGAATAAAATTTGACACAAACTAACTCTATCGAGTGTACCACAAAAAATCGTGTACTACCCCCTTAGAGTTTTATTGAAGATAAAAGGTCTCGGAAATACGTTTTAAAATTGAGTTTCGATCAACCAAAATAGGTCAATATGTGTGTAGAATAGTTGTTTTTTACCACAAACCATGTCATGTGAATAAAATTTGACACAAACTAACTCTATCGAGTGTTTCATAAAAAATCGTGTACTACCCACTTTGAGTTTTATTGAAGACAAGAGATCTCGGAAATACGTATTAAAATTGAGGTTCAATCAACCAAAATAGGTCAATATGTGCGTAGAATAGTTTTTATACCACAAACCATGTCATGTGCATAAAATTTGTCACAAACTAACCCCATAGTGTGTTTTCACAAAAAAACGTGTACTAACCCCTTTGGATTTTCTCGAACACTAGATGTCTCAAAAATACATTTTTAAATCGAGGTTCGATCAACCAAAATAGTTCAATATGTGCGTAGAATTGGTTTTATACCACAAACCATATCATGTGAATAAAATTTGACACAAACTAACACTATCGAGTGTTTCACAAAAAATCGTGTACTACCCCTTCGAGTTTTATTGAAGACAAGATGTCTCAGGAATACGTTTTTAAATCGAGGTTCGATTAACCAAAATAGTTCAATTAATGCGTAGAATTGGTTTTATACCACAAGCCATATCATGTGAATAAAATTTGACACAAACTAACTCTATCGAGTGTTTCACAATAAATTGTGTACTACCCTCTTTGAGTTTTATGGAAGACAAGATGTCTCAGAAATACATTTTTAAATCGAGGTTCTATTAACCAAAATAGTTCATTATGTGCTTAGAATACGTTTTATACCACAAACCATATCACGTGAATAAAATTTGACAGAAACTAACTCTATCGAGTGTTTCACAAAAAATTGTGTACTACCCCTTCGAGTTTTATTGAAGACAAGATGTCTCAGGAATACGTTTTTAAATCGAGGTTCGATTAACCAAAATAGTTCAATTAATGCGTAGAATTGGTTTTATACCACAAGTCATATCATGTGAATAAAATTTGACACAAACTAACTCTATCGAGTGTTTCACAAAAAATTGTGTACTACTCACTTTGAGTTTTATGGAAGACAAGATGTCTCAGAAATACATTTTTAAATCGAGGTTCTATTAACCAAAATAGTTCATTATGTGCGTAGAATATGTTTTATACCACAAACCATATCATGTGAATAAAATTTGACAGAAACTAACTCTATCGAGTGTTTCACAAAAAATTGTGTACTACCCCTTCGAGTTTTATTGAAGACAAGATGTCTCAGGAATACGTTTTTAAATCGAGGTTCGATTAACCAAAATAGTTCAATTAATGCGTAGAATTGGTTTTATACCACAAGTCATATCATGTGAATAAAATTTGACACAAACTAACTCTATCGAGTGTTTCACAAAAAATTGTGTACTACTCTCTTTGAGTTTTATGGAAGACAAGATGTCTCAGAAATACATTTTTAAATCGAGGTTCTATTAACCAAAATAGTTCATTATGTGCGTAGAATATGTTTTATACCACAAACCATATCATGTGAATAAAATTTGACAGAAACTAACTCTATCGAGTGTTTCACAAAAAATTGTGTACTACCCCTTCGAGTTTTATTGAAGACAAGATGTCTCAGGAATACGTTTTTAAATCGAGGTTCGATTAACCAAAATAGTTCAATTAATGCGTAGAATTGGTTTTATACCACAAGTCATATCATGTGAATAAAATTTGACACAAACTAACTCTATCGAGTGTTTCACAAAAAATTGTGTACTACTCTCTTTGAGTTTTATGGAAGACAAGATGTCTCAGAAATACATTTTCAAATCGAAGTTCGATCAACCAAAATAGTTCAATTTGTGCGTAGAATAGGTTTTATACCACAAACCATATCATATGAATAAAATTTGCACAAACTAACTCTATCGAGTGTTTCACAAAAAATCGTGTACTACCCTTTGAGTTTTAATGAAGACAAGATGTCTCAGAAATACATTTTTAAATCGAGGTTCTATTAACCAAAATAGTTCATTATGTGCGTAGAATATGTTTCATACCACAAACCATATCATGTGAATAAAATTTGACAGAAACTAACTCTATCAACTGTTTCACAAAAAATCGTGTACTACCTTTTTGAGTTTTATGGAAGACAAGATGTCTCAGAAATACGTTTATAAATCGTGGTTCGATCAACCAAAATAGTTCAATTTGTGCGTAGAATAGGTTTTATACCACAAACCATATCATGTGAATAAAATTTGACACAAACTAACTCTATCGAGTGTTTTATAAAAAATCGTACTACCCACTTTGAGTTTTATTGAAGACAAGAGATCTCGGAAATACGTTTTAAAATTGACGTTCAATAAACCAAAATAGGTCAATATGTGCGTAGAATAGTTTTTATACCACAAACCATGTCATGTGCATAAAATTTGTCACAAACTAACCCCATAGTGTGTTTTCACAAAAACCGTACTAACCCTTTGGATTTTCTAACACTAGATGTCTTAAAAATACATTTTTAAATCGAGGTTCGATCAACCAAAATAGTTCAATATGTGCGTAGAATTGGTTTTATACCACAAACCATATCATGTGAATAAAATTTGACACAAACTAACACTATAGAGTGTTTCACAAAAAATCGTGTACTACCCGTTCGAGTTTTATTGAAGACAAGATGTCTCAGAATTGCTTTTAAATCGAGGTTCGATTAACCAAAATAGTTCAATTAATGTAGAATTGGTTTTATACCACAAGCCATATCATGTGAATAAAATTTGATACAAACTAACTCTATCGAGTGTTTCACAAAAAATCGTGTACTACCCCCTTTGAGTTTTATGGAAGACAAGATGTCTCAGAAATACATTTTCAAATCGAAGTTCGATCAACCAAAATAGTTCAATTTGCGTAGAATAGGTTTTATACCACAAGCCATATCATGTGAATAAAATTTGACACAAACTAACTCTATCGAGTGTTTCACAAAAAATCGTGTACTACCCCCTTTGAGTTTTATTGAAGACAAGAGGTCTCGGAAATACATTTCTAAATCGACGTTCGATCAACCAAAATAGTTCAATATGTGCGTAGAATAGTTTTTATACCACAAACCATGTCATGTGAATAAAATTTGACAGAAACTAACTCTATCGAGTGTTTCACAAAAAAATCGTGTACTACCCTCTTTGAGTTTTATGGAAGACAAGATGTCTCAGAAATACGTTTTCAAATCGAAGTTCGATCAACCAAAATAGTTCAATTTGTTTGTAGAATAGGCTTTATACCACAAACCATATCATGTGAATAAAATTTGACACAAACTAACTCTATCGAGTGTACCACAAAAAATCGTGTACTACCCCCTTAGAGTTTTATTGAAGATAAAAGGTCTCGGAAATACGTTTTAAAATTGAGTTTCGATCAACCAAAATAGGTCAATATGTGTGTAGAATAGTTGTTTTTTACCACAAACCATGTCATGTGAATAAAATTTGACACAAACTAACTCTATCGAGTGTTTCATAAAAAATCGTGTACTACCCACTTTGAGTTTTATTGAAGACAAGAGATCTCGGAAATACGTATTAAAATTGAGGTTCAATCAACCAAAATAGGTCAATATGTGCGTAGAATAGTTTTTATACCACAAACCATGTCATGTGCATAAAATTTGTCACAAACTAACCCCATAGTGTGTTTTCACAAAAAAACGTGTACTAACCCCTTTGGATTTTCTCGAACACTAGATGTCTCAAAAATACATTTTTAAATCGAGGTTCGATCAACCAAAATAGTTCAATATGTGCGTAGAATTGGTTTTATACCACAAACCATATCATGTGAATAAAATTTGACACAAACTAACACTATCGAGTGTTTCACAAAAAATCGTGTACTACCCCTTCGAGTTTTATTGAAGACAAGATGTCTCAGGAATACGTTTTTAAATCGAGGTTCGATTAACCAAAATAGTTCAATTAATGCGTAGAATTGGTTTTATACCACAAGCCATATCATGTGAATAAAATTTGACACAAACTAACTCTATCGAGTGTTTCACAATAAATTGTGTACTACCCTCTTTGAGTTTTATGGAAGACAAGATGTCTCAGAAATACATTTTTAAATCGAGGTTCTATTAACCAAAATAGTTCATTATGTGCTTAGAATACGTTTTATACCACAAACCATATCACGTGAATAAAATTTGACAGAAACTAACTCTATCGAGTGTTTCACAAAAAATTGTGTACTACCCCTTCGAGTTTTATTGAAGACAAGATGTCTCAGGAATACGTTTTTAAATCGAGGTTCGATTAACCAAAATAGTTCAATTAATGCGTAGAATTGGTTTTATACCACAAGTCATATCATGTGAATAAAATTTGACACAAACTAACTCTATCGAGTGTTTCACAAAAAATTGTGTACTACTCACTTTGAGTTTTATGGAAGACAAGATGTCTCAGAAATACATTTTTAAATCGAGGTTCTATTAACCAAAATAGTTCATTATGTGCGTAGAATATGTTTTATACCACAAACCATATCATGTGAATAAAATTTGACAGAAACTAACTCTATCGAGTGTTTCACAAAAAATTGTGTACTACCCCTTCGAGTTTTATTGAAGACAAGATGTCTCAGGAATACGTTTTTAAATCGAGGTTCGATTAACCAAAATAGTTCAATTAATGCGTAGAATTGGTTTTATACCACAAGTCATATCATGTGAATAAAATTTGACACAAACTAACTCTATCGAGTGTTTCACAAAAAATTGTGTACTACTCTCTTTGAGTTTTATGGAAGACAAGATGTCTCAGAAATACATTTTTAAATCGAGGTTCTATTAACCAAAATAGTTCATTATGTGCGTAGAATATGTTTTATACCACAAACCATATCATGTGAATAAAATTTGACAGAAACTAACTCTATCGAGTGTTTCACAAAAAATCATGTACTACCCTCTTTGAGTTTTATGGAAGACAAGATGTCTCAGAAATACGTTTATAAATCGTGGTTCGATCAACCAAAATAGTTCAATTTGTGCGTAGAATAGGTTTTATACCACAAACCATATCATGTGAATAAAATTTGACACAAACTAACTCTATCGAGTGTTTCATAAAAAATCGTGTACTACCCACTTTGAGTTTTATTAAGACAAGAGATCTCGGAAATACGTTTTAAAATTGACGTTCAATCAACCGAAATAGGTCAATATGTGCGTAGAATAGTTTTTATACCACAAACTATGTCATTTGCATAAAATTTGTCACAAAGTAACCCCATAGTGTGTTTTCACAAAAAACCGTGTACTAACCCCTTTGGATTTTCTCGAACACTAGATGTCTCAAAAATACATTTTTAAATCGAGGTTCGATCAACCAAAATAGTTCAATATGTGTGTAGAATTGGTTTTATACCACAAACCATATCATGTGAATAAAATTTGACACAAACTAACACTATCGAGTGTTTCACAAAAAATCGTGTACTACCCCTTCGAGTTTTATTGATGACAAGATGTCTCAGGAATACGTTTTTAAATCGAGGTTCGATTAACCAAAATAGTTCAATTAATGCGTGGAATTGGTTTTATACCACAAGCCATATCATGTGAATAAAATTTCACACAAACAAACTCTATCGAGTGTTTCACAAAAAATTGTGTACTACCCTCTTTGAGTTTTATGGAAGACAAGATGTCTCAGAAATACATTTTCAAATCGAAGTTCAATCAACCAAAATAGTTCAATTTGTGCGTAGAATAGGTTTTATACCACAAACCATATCATGTGAATAAAATTTGACACAAACTAACTCTATCGAGTGTTTCACAAAAAATCGTGTACTACCCCCTTTGAGTTTTATGGAAGACAAGATGTCTCAGAAATACGTTTTCAAATCGAAGTTCGATCAACCAAAATAGTTCAATTTGTGCGTAGAATAGGTTTTATACCACAAACCATATCATGTGAATAAAATTTGACACAAACTAACTCTATCGAGTGTACCACAAAAAATCGTGTACTACCCCCTTTGAGTTTTATTGAAGATAAAAGGTCTCGGAAATACGTTTTAAAATTGAGTTTCGATCAACCAAAATAGGTCAATATTTGTGTAGAATAGTTGTTTTTTACCACAAACAATGTCATGTGAATAAAATTTGACACAAACTAACTCTATCGAGTGTTTCATAAAAAATCGTGTACTACCCACTTTGAGTTTTATTGAAGACAAGAGATCTCGGAAATACGTTTTAAAATTGAGGTTCAATCAACCAAAATAGGTCAATATGTGCGTAGAATAGTTTTTATACCACAAACCATGTCATGTGCATAAAATTTGTCACAAACTAACCCCATAGTGTGTTTTCACAAAAAAACGTGTACTAACCCCTTTGGATTTCCTCGAACACTAGATGTCTCAAAAATACATTTTTAAATCGAGGTTCGATCAACCAAAATAGTTCAATATGTGCGTAGAATTGGTTTTATACCACAAACCATATCATGTGAATAAAATTTGACACAAACTAACACTATCGAGTGTTTCACAAAAAATCGTGTACAACCCCTTCGAATTTTATTGAAGACAAGATGTCTCAGGAATACGTTTTTAAATCGAGGTTCGATTAACCAAAATAGTTCAATTAATGCGTAGAATTGGTTTTATACCACAAGCCATATCATGTGAATAAAATTTGACACAAACTAATTCTATCGAGTGTTTCACAAAAAATTGTGTACTACCCTCTTTGAGTTTTATGGAAGACAAGATGTCTTAGAAATACGTTTTCAAATCGAAGTTCGATCAACCAAAATAGTTCAATTTGTGCGTAGAATAGGTTTTATACCACAAACCATATCATGTGAATAAAATTTGACACAAACTAACTCTATCGAGTGTTTCACAAAAAATCGTGTACTACCCCCTTTGAGTTTTATGGAAGACAAGATGTCTCAGAAATACGTTTTCAAATCGAAGTTCGATCAACCAAAATAGTTCAATTTGTGCGTAGAATAGGTTTTATACCACAAACAATATCATATGAATAAAATTTGACACAAACTAACTCTATCGAGTGTTTCACAAAAAATCGTGTACTACCCCCTTTGAGTTTTATGGAAGACAAGATGTCTCAGAAATACGTTTTCAAATCGAAGTTCGATCAACCAAAATAGTTCAATTTGTGCGTAGAATAGGTTTTATACCACAAACCATATCATATGAATAAAATTTGACACAAACTAACTCTATCGAGTGTTTCACAAAAAATCGTGTACTACCCCCTTTGAGTTTTATGGAAGACAAGATGTCTCAGAAATACGTTTTCAAATCGAAGTTCGATCAACCAAAATAGTTCAATTTGTGCGTAGAATAGGTTTTATACCACAAACCATATCATGTGAATAAAATTTGACACAAACTAACTCTATCGAGTGTTTCACAAAAAATTGTGTACTACCTTCTTTGAGTTTTATGGAAGACAAGATGTCTCAGAAATACGTTTTCAAATCGAAGTTCGATCAACCAAAATAGTTCAATTTGTGCGTAGAATAGGTTTTATACCACAAACCATATCATGTGAATAAAATTTGACAGAAACTAAGTCTATCAAGTGTTTCACAAAAAATCGTGTACTACCCTCTTTGAGTTTTATGGAAGACAAGATGTCTCAGAAATACGTTTATAAATCGTGGTTCGATCAACCAAAATAGTTCAGTTTGTGTGTAGAATAGGTTTTATACCGCAAACCATATCATGTGAATAAAATTTGACACAAACTAACATTATCGAGTGTTTCACAAAAAATCGTGTACTACCCCTTCGAGTTTTATTGAAGAAAAGATGCCTCAGGAATACGTTTTTAAATCGAGGTTCGATTAACCAAAATAGTTCAATTAATGCGTAGAATTGGTTTTATACCACAAACCATATCATGTGAATAAAATTTGACACAAACTAACATTATCGAGTGTTTCACAAAAAATCGTGTACTACCCCTTCGAGTTTTATTGAAGACAAGATGTCTCAGGAATACGTTTTTAAATCGAGGTTCGATTAACCAAAATAGTTCAATTAATGCGTAGAATTGGTTTTATACCACAAGCCATATCATGTGAATAAAATTTGACACAAACTAACTCTATCGAGTGTTTCACAAAAAATCGTGTACTACCCCCTTTGAGTTTTAATGAAGACAAGATGTCTCAGAAATACATTTTTAAATCGAGGTTTTATTAACCAAAATAGTTCATTATGTGCGTAGAATATGTTTTATACCACAAACCATATCATGTGAATAAAATTTGACAGAAACTAACTCTATCGAGTGTTTCACAAAAAATCGTGTACTACCCTCTTTGAGTTTTATGGAAGACAAGATGTCTCAGAAATACGTTTATAAATCGTGGTTCGATCAACCAAAATAGTTCAATTTGTGCGTAGAATAGGTTTTATACCACAAACCATATCATGTGAATAAAATTTGACACAAACTAACTCTATCGAGTGTACCACAAGAAATCGTGTACTTCCCCCTTTGAGTTTTATTGAAGATAAAAGGTCTCGGAAATACGTTTATAAATCGTGGTTCGATCAACCAAAATAGGTCAATATGTGTGTAGAATAGTTGTTTTTTACCACAAACCATGTCATGTGAATAAAATTTGACACAAACTAACTCTATCGAGTGTTTCATAAAAAATCGTGTACTACCCACTTTGAGTTTTATTGAAGACAAGAGATCTCGGAAATACGTTCTAAAATTGACGTTCAATCAACCAAAATAGGTCAATATGTGCGTAAAATAGTTTTTATACCACAAACCATGTCATGTGCATAAAATTTTTCACAAACTAACCCCATAGTGTGTTTTCTAAAAAAAAGTGTACTAACCCCTTTGGGTTTTCTCGAACACTAGATGTCTCAAAAATACATTTTTAAATCGAGGTTCGATCAACCAAAATAGTTCAATATGTGCGTAGAATTGGTTTTATACCACAAACCATATCATGTGAATAAAAGTTGACACAAACTAACACTATCGAGTGTTTCACAAAAAATCGTGTACTACCCCTTCGAGTTTTATTGAAGACAAGATGTCTCAGGAATACGTTTTTAAATCGAGGTTAGATTAACCAAAATAGTTCAATTAATGCGTAGAATTGGTTTTATACCACAAGCCATATCATGTGAATAAAATTTGACACAAACTAACTCTATCGAGTGTTTCACTAAAAATTGTGTACTACCCGCTTTGAATTTTATGGAAGACAAGATGTCTCAGAAATACGTTTTCAAATCGAAGTTCAATCAACCAAAATAGTTCAATTTGTGCGTAGAATAGGTTTTATACCACAAACCATATCATATGAATAAAATTTGACACAAACTAACTCTATCGAGTGTTTCACAAAAAATCGTGTACTACCCCCTTTGAGTTTTAATGAAGACAAGATGTCTAAGAAATACATTTTTAAATCGAGGTTCGATAAACCAATATAGTTCATTATGTGCGTAGAATATGTTTTATACAACAAACCATATCATGTGAATAATATTTGACAGAAACTAACTCTCTCGAGTGTTTCACAAAAAATCGTGTACTACCCTCTTTGAGTTTTATGGAAGACAAAATGTCTCAGAAATACGTTTATAAATCGTGGTTCGATCAACCAAAATAGTTCAATTTGTGCGTAGAATAGGTTTTATACCACAAACCATATCATGTGAATAAAATTTGACACAAACTAACTCTATCGAGTGTTTCACAAAAAATCGTGTACTACCACCCCCTTTGAGTTTTATAGAAGACAAGATGTCTCAGAAATACGTTTATAAATCGTGGTTCGATCAACCAAAATAGTTCAATTTGTGCGTAGAATAGGTTTTATACCACAAACCATATCATGTGAATAAAATTTGACACAAACTAACTCTATCGAGTGTACCACAATAAATCGTGTACTACCCCCTTTGAGTATTATTGAAGATAAAAGGTCTCGGAAATACGTTTTAAAATTGAGTTTCGATCAACCAAAATAGGTCAATATGTGTGTAGAATAGTTGTTTTTTACCACAAACCATGTCATGTGAATAAAATTTGACACAAACTAACTCTATCGAGTGTTTCGTAAAAAATCGTGTACTACCCACTTTGAGTTTTATTGAAGACAAGAGATCTTGGAAATACGTTTTAAAATTGACGTTCAATCAACCAAAATAGGTCAATATGTGCGTAGAATAGTTTTTATACCACAAACCATGTCATGTGCATAAAATTTGTCACAAACTAACCCCATAGTGTGTTTTCACAAAAAACTGTGTACTAACCCCTTTGGGTTTTCTCGAACACTAGATGTCTCAAAAATACATTTTTAAATCGAGGTTCGATCAACCAAAATAGTTCAATATGTGCGTAGAATTGGTTTTATACCACAAACCATATCATGTGAATAAAATTTGACACAAACTAACACTATCGAGTGTTTCACAAAAAATCGTGTACTACCCCTTCGAGTTTTATTGAAGACAAGATGTCTCAGGAATACGTTTTTAAATCGAGGTTCGATTAACCAAAATAGTTCAATTAATGCGTAGAATTGGTTTTATACCACAAGCCATATCATGTGAATAAAATTTGACAGAAAATAACTCTATCGAGTGTTTCACAAAAAATTGTGTACTACCCTCTTTGAGTTTTATGGAAGACAAGATGTCTCAGAAATACGTTTTCAAATCGAAGTTCGATCAACCAAAATAGTTCAATTTGTGCGTAGAATAGGTTTTATACCACAAACCATATCATGTGAATAAAATTTGATACAAACTAACTCTATCGAGTGTTTCACAAAAAATCGTGTACTACCCCCTTTAAGTTTTATGGAAGACAAGATGTCTCAGAAATACGTTTTCAAATCGAAGTTCGATCAACCAAAATAGTTCAATTTGTGCATAGAATAGGTTTTATACCAAAAACCATATCATATGAATAAAATTTGACACAAACTAACTCTATCGAGTGTTTCACAAAAAATCGTGTACTACCCCTTTGAGTTTTAATGAATACAAGATGTCTCAGAAATACATTTTTAAATCGAGGTTCTATTAACCAAAATAGTTCATTATGTGCGTAGAATATGTTTTATACCACAAACCATATCATGTGAATAAAATTTGACAGAAACTAACTCTATCGAGTGTTTCACAAAAAATCGTGTACTACCCTCTTTGAGTTTTATGGAAGACAAGATGTCTCAGAAATACGTTTATAAATCGTGGTTCGATCAACCAAAATAGTTCAATTTGTGCGTAGAATAGGTTTTATACCACAAACCATATCATGTGAATAAAATTTGACACAAACTAACATTATCGAGTGTTTCACAAAAAATTGTGTACTACCCCTTCGAGTTTTATTGAAGACAAGATGTCTCAGGAATACGTTTTTAAATCGAGGTTCGATTAACCAAAATAGTTCAATTAATGCGTAGAATTGGTTTTATACCACAAACCATATCATGTGAATAAAATTTGACACAAACTAACATTATCGAGTGTTTCAGAAAAAATCATGTACTACCCCTTCGAGTTTTATTGAAGACAAGATGTCACAGGAATACATTTTTAAATCGATGTTCGATTAACCAAAATAGTTCAATTAATGCGTAGAATTGGTTTTATACCACAAGCCATATCATGTGAATAAAATTTGACACAAACTAACTCTATCGAGTGATTTCACTAAAAATTGTGTACTACCCTCTTTGAGTTTTATGGAAGACAAGATGTCTCAGAAATACGTTTTCAAATCGAAGTTCGATAAACCAAAATAGTTCAATTTGTGCGTAGAATAGGTTTTATACCACAAACCATATCATATGAATAAAATTTGACCCAAACTAACTCTATCGAGTGTTTCACAAAAAATCGTGTACTACCCGTTTTGAGTTTTAATGAAGACAAGATGTCTCAGAAATACATTTTTAAATCGAGGTTCGATAAACCAAAATAGTTCATTATGTGCGTAGAATATGTTTTATACCACAAACCATATCATGTGAATAAAATTTGACAGAAACTAACTCTATCGAGTGTTTCACAAAAAATCGTGTACTACCCTCTTTGAGTTTTATGGAAGACAAGATGTCTCAGAAATACGTTTATAAATCGTGGTTCGATCAACCAAAATAGTTCAATTTGTGCGTAGAATAGGTTTTATACCACAAACCATATCATGTGAATAAAATTTGACACAAACTAACTCTATCGAGTGTACCACAAAAAATCGTGTACTACCCCCTTTGAGTTTAATTGAAGATAAAAGTCTCGGAAATACGTTTTAAAATTGAGTTTCGATCAACCAAAATAGGTCAATATGTGTGTAGAATAGTTGTTTTTTACCACAAACCATGTCATATGAATAAAATTTGACACAAACTAACTCTATCGAGTGTTTCATAAAAAATCGTGTACTACCCACTTTGAGTTTTATTGAAGACAAGAGATCTCGGAAATACGTTTTAAAATTGACGTTCAATCAACCAAAATAGGTCAATATGTGCGTAGAATAGTTTTTATACCACAAACCATGTCATGTGCATAAAATTTGTCACAAACTAACACTATCGAGTGTTTCACAAAAAATCGTGTACCACCCCTTCGAGTTTTATTGAAGACAAGATGTCTCAGGAATACGTTTTTAAATCGAGGTTAGATTAACCAAAATAGTTCAATTAATGCGTAGAATTGGTTTTATACCACAAGCCATATCATGTGAATAAAATTTGACACAAACTAACTCTATCGAGTGTTTCACAAAAAATCGTGTACTACCCCCTTTGAGTTTTATGGAAGACAAGATGTCTCAGAAATACGTTTTCAAATCGAAGTTCGATCAACCAAAATAGTTCAATTTGTGCGTAGAATAGGTTTTATACCACAAACCATATCATCTGAACAAAATTTGACACAAACTAACTCTATCGAGTGTTTCACAAAAAATCGTGTACTACCCCCTTTGAGTTTTAATGAAGACAAGATGTCTCAGAAATACATTTTTAAATCGAGGTTCTATTAACCAAAATAGTTCATTATGTGCGTAGAATATGTTTTATACCACAAACCATATCATGTGAATAAAATTTGACAGAAACTAACTCTATCGAGTGTTTCACAAAAAATCGTGTACTACCCACTTTGAGTTTTATGGAAGACAAGATGTCACAGAAATACGTTTATAAATCGTGGTTCGATCAACCAAAATAGTTCAATTTGTGCGTAGAATAGGTTTTATAGCACAAACCATATCATGTGAATAAAATTTGACACAAACTAACATTATCGAGTGTTTCACAACAAATCGTGTACTACCCCTTCGAGTTTTATTGAAGACAAGATGTCTCAGAATACGTTTTTAAATCGAGGTTCGATTAACCAAAATAGTTCAATTAATGCGTAGAATTGGTTTTATACCACAAACCATATCATATGAATAAAATTTGACACAAAGTAACTCTATCGAGTGTTTCACAAAAAATCGTGTACTACCCCCTTTGAGTTTTATGGAAGACAAGATGTCTCAGAAATACGTTTTCAAATCGAAGTTCGATCAACCAAAATAGTTCAATTTGTGCGTAGAATAGGTTTTATACCACAAACCATATCATATGAATAAAATTTGACACAAACTAACTCTATCGAGTGTTTCACAAAAAATCGTATACTACCCCCTTTGAGTTTTAATGAATACAAGATGTCTCAGAAATACATTTTTAAATCGAGGTTCTATTAACCAAAATAGTTCATTATGTGCGTAGAATATGTTTTATACCACAAACCATATCATGTGAATAAAATTTGACAGAAACTAACTCTATCGAGTGTTTCACAAAAAATCGTGTACTACCCCCTTTGAGTTTTATGGAAGACAAGATGTCTCAGAAATACGTTTTCAAATCGAAGTTCGATCAACCAAAATAGTTCAATTTGTGCGTAGAATAGGTTTTATACCACAAACCATATCATATGAATAAAATTTGACACAAACTAACTCTATCGAGTGTTTCACAAAAAATCGTGTACTACCCTCTTTGAGTTTTAATGAATACAAGATGTCTCAGGAATACGTTTTTAAATCGAGGTTCGATCAACCAAAATAGTTCAATATGTGCGTAGAATATGTTTTATACCACAAACCATATCATGTGAATAAAATTTGATACAAACTAACTCTATCGAGTGTACCACAAAAAATTGTGTACCACCTCCTTGGAGTTTTATTGAAGATAAAAGGTCTCGGAAATACGTTTTAAAATTGAGTTTCGATCAACCAAAATAGGTCAATATGTGTGTAGAATAGTTGTTTTTTACCACAAACCATGTCATGTGAATAAAATTTGACACAAACTAACTCTATCGAGTGTTTCATAAAAAATCGTGTACTACCCACTTTGAGTTTTATCGAAGACAGGAGATCTCGGAAATACATTTTAAAATTGACGTTCAATCAACCAAAATAGGTCAATATGTGCGTAGAATAGTTTTTATACCACAAACCATGTCATGTGCATAAAATTTGTCACAAACTAACCCCATAGTGTGTTTTCTAAAAAAAAGTGTACTAACCCCTTTGGGTTTTCTCGAACACTAGATGTCTCAAAAATACATTTTTAAATCGAGGTTCGATCAACCAAAATAGTTCAATATGTGCGTAGAATTGGTTTTATACCACAAACCATATCATGTGAATAAAATTTGACAGAAACTAACTCTATCGAGTGTTTCACAAAAAGTCGTGTACTACCCTCTTTGAGTTTTATGGAAGACAAGATGTCTCAGAAATACGTTTATAAATCGTGGTTCGATCAACCAAAATAGTTCAATTTGTGCGTAGAATAGGTTTTATACCACAAACCATATCATGTGAATAAAATTTGACACAAACTAACTCTATCGAGTGTACCACAAAAAATCGTGTACTACCCCCTTTGAGTTTTATTGAAGATAAAAGTCTCGGAAATACGTTTTAAAATTGAGTTTCGATCAACCAAAATAGGTCAATATGTGTGTAGAATAGTTGTTTTTTACCACAAACCATGTCATATGAATAAAATTTGACACAAACTAACTCTATCGAGTGTTTCATAAAAAATCGTGTACTACCCACTTTGAGTTTTATTGAAGACAAGAGATCTCGGAAATACGTTTTAAAATTGACGTTCAATCAACCAAAATAGGTCAATATGTGCGTAGAATAGTTTTTATACCACAAACCATGTCATGTGCATAAAATTTGTCACAAACTAACCCCATAGTGTGTTTTCTAAAAAAAAGTGTACAAACCCCTTTGGGTTTTCTCGAACACTAGATGTCTCAAAAATACATTTTTAAATCGAGGTTCGATCAACCAAAATAGTTCAATATGTGCGTAGAATTGGTTTTATACCACAAACCATATCATGTGAATAAAATTTGACACAAACTAACACTATCGAGTGTTTCACAAAAAATCGTGTACTACCCCTTCGAGTTTTATTGAAGACAAGATGTCTCAGGAATACGTTTTTAAATCGAGGTTAGATTAACCAAAATAGTTCAATTAATGCGTAGAATTGGTTTTATACCACAAGCCATATCATGTGAATAAAATTTGACACAAACTAACTCTATCGAGTGTTTCACAAAAAATCGTGTACTACCCCCTTTGAGTTTTATGGAAGACAAGATGTCTCAGAAATACGTTTTCAAATCGAAGTTCGATCAACCAAAATAGTTCAATTTGTGCGTAGAATAGGTTTTATACCACAAACCATATCATCTGAACAAAATTTGACACAAACTAACTCTATCGAGTGTTTCACAAAAAATCGTGTACTACCCCCTTTGAGTTTTAATGAAGACAAGATGTCTTACCTCTATTAACCAAAATAGTTCATTATGTGCGTAGAATATGTTTTATACCACAAATCATATCATGTGAATAAAATGACAGAAACTAACTCTATCGAGTGTTTCACAAAAAATCGTGTACTACCCTCTTTGAGTTTTATGGAAGACAAGATGTCTCAGAAATACGTTTATAAATCGTGGTTCGATCAACCAAAATAGTTCAATTTGTGCGTAGAATAGGTTTTATACCACAAACCATATCATGTGAATAAAATTTGACACAAACTAACATTATCGAGTGTTTCACAAAAAATCGTGTACTACCCCTTCGAGTTTTATTGAAGACAAGATGTCTCAGGAATACGTTTTTAAATCGAGGTTCGATTAACCAAAATAGTTCAATTAATGCGTAGAATTGGTTTTATACCACAAACCATATCATGTGAATAAAATTTGACACAAACTAACATTATCGAGTGTTTCACAAAAAATCGTGTACTACCCCTTAGAGTTTTATTGAAGACAAGATGTCTCAGGAATACGTTTTTAAATCGAGGTTCGATCAACCAAAATAGTTCAATTTGTGCGTAGAATAGGTTTTATACCACAAGACATATCATGTGAATAAAATTTGACACAAAGTAACTCTATCGAGTGTTTCACAAAAAATCGTGTACTACCCCCTTTGAGTTTTATGGAAGACAAGATGTCTCAGAAATACGTTTTCAAATCGAAGTTCGATCAACCAAAATAGTTCAATTTGTGCGTAGAATAGGTTTTATACCACAAACCATATCATATGAATAAAATTTGACACAAACTAACTCTATCGAGTGTTTCACAAAAAATCGTGTACTACCCCCTTTGAGTTTTGATGAATACAAGATGCTCAGAAATACATTTTTAAATCGAGGTTCTATTAACCAAAATATTTCATTATGTGCGTAGAATAGGTTTTATACCACAAACCATATCATATGAATAAAATTTGACACAAAGTAACTCTATCGAGTGTTTCACAAAAAATCGTGTACTACCCCCTTTGAGTTTTATGGAAGACAAGATGTCTCAGAAATACGTTTTCAAATCGAAGTTCGATCAACCAAAATAGTTCAATTTGTGCGTAGAATAGGTTTTATACCACAAACCATATCATATGAATAAAATTTGACACAAACTAACTCTATCGAGTGTTTCACAAAAAATCGTGTACTACCCCCTTTGAGTTTTAATGAATACAAGATGTCTCAGAAATACATTTTTAAATCGAGGTTCTATTAACCAAAATAGTTCATTATGTGCGTAGAATATGTTTTATACCACAAACCATATCATGTGAATAAAATTTGACAGAAACTAACTCTATCGAGTGTTTCACAAAAAATCGTGTACTACCCCCTTTGAGTTTTATGGAAGACAAGATGTCTCAGAAATACGTTTTCAAATCGAAGTTCGATCAACCAAAATAGTTCAATTTGTGCGTAGAATAGGTTTTATACCACAAACCATATCATCTGAACAAAATTTGACACAAACTAACTCTATCGAGTGTTTCACAAAAAATCGTGTACTACCCCCTTTGAGTTTTAATGAAGACAAGATGTCTCAAAAATTCATTTTTAAATCGAGGTTCGATCAACCAAAATAGTTCAATATGTGCGTAGAATTGGTTTTATACCACAAACCATATCATGTGAATAAAATTTGACACAAACTAACATTATCGAGTGTTTCACAAAAAATCGTGTACTACCCCCTTCGAGTTTTATTGAAGACAAGATGTCTCAGGAATACGTTTTTAAATCGAGGTTAGATTTACCAAAATAGTTCAATTAATGCGTAGAATTGGTTTTATACCACAAGCCATATCATGTGAATAAAATTTGACACAAACTAACTCTATCGAGTGTTTCACAAAAAAATCGTGTACTACCCCTTAGAGTTTTATTGAAGACAAGATGTCTCAGGAATACGTTTTTAAATCGAGGTTAGATTAACCAAAATAGTTCAATTAATGCGTAGAATTGGTTTTATACCACAAGCCATATCATGTGAATAAAATTTGACACAAACTAACTCTATCGAGTGTTTCACAAAAAATCGTGTACTACCCCCTTTGAGTTTTATGGAAGACAAGATGTCTCAGAAATAGTTTTCAACTCGAAGTTCGATCAACCAAAATAGTTCAATTTGTGCGTAGAATAGGTTTTATACCACAAGCCATATCATGTGAATAAAATTTGACACAAACTAACTCTATCGAGTGTTTCACAAAAAATCGTATACTACCCCCTTTGAGTTTTATGGAAGACAAGATGTCTCAAAAATACATTTTTAAATCGAGGTTCGATCAACCAAAATAGTTCAATATGTGCGTAAAATTGGTTTTATACCACAAACCATATCATGTGAATAAAATTTGACACAAACTAACATTATCGAGTATTTCACAAAAAATCGTGTACTACCCCCTTCGAGTTTTATTGAAGACAAGATGTCTCTGGAATACGTTTTTAAATCGAGGTTCGATCAACCAAAATAGTTCAATTTGTGCGTAGAATAGGTTTTATACCACAAGCCATATCATGTGAATAAAATTTGACACAAACTAACTCTATCGAGTGTTTCACAAAAAATCGTGTACTACCCCCTTTGAGTTTTATGGAAGACAAGATGTCTCAGAAATACGTTTTCAAATCGAAGTTCGATCAACCAAAATAGTTCAATTTGTGCGTAGAATAGGTTTTATACCACAAACCATATCATATGAATAAAATTTGACACAAACTAACTCTATCGATTGTTTCACAAAAATTCGTGTACTACACCCTTTGAGTTTTAATGAATACAAGATGTCTCAGAAATACATTTTTAAATCGAGGTTCTATTAACCAAAATAGTTCATTATGTGCGTAGAATATGTTTTATACCACAAACCATATCATGTGAATAAAATTTGACAGAAACTAACTCTATCGAGTGTTTCACAAAAAATCGTGTACTACCCTCTTTGAGTTTTATGGAAGACAAGATGTCTCAGAAATACGTTTATAAATCGTGGTTCGATCAACCAATATAGTTCAATTTGTGCGTAGAATAGGTTTTATACCACAAACCATATCATGTGAATAAAATTTGACACAAACTAACTCTATCGAGTGTACCACAAAAAATTGTGTACTACCCCCTTTGAGTTTTATTGAAGATAAAAGGTCTCGGAAATACGTTTTAAAATTGAGTTTCGATCAACCAAAATAGGTCAATATGTGTGTAGAATAGTTGTTTTTTACCACAAACCATGTCATGTGAATAAAATTTGACACAAACTAACTCTATCGAGTGTTTCATAAAAAATCGTGTACTACCCACTTTGAGTTTTATCGAAGACAAGAGATCTCGGAAATACGTTTTAAAATGGACGTTCAATCAACCAAAATAGGTCAATATGTGCGTAGAATAGTTTTTATACCACAAACCATGTCATGTGCATAAAATTTGTCACAAACTAACCCCATAGTGTGTTTTCTAAAAAAAAGTGTACTAACCCCTTTGGGTTTTCTCGAACACTAGATGTCTCAAAAATACATTTTTAAATCGAGGTTCGATCAACCAAAATAGTTCAATATGTGCGTAGAATTTGTTTTATACCACAAACCATATCATGTGAATAAAATTTGACACAAACTAACACTATCGAGTGTTTCACAAAAAATCGTGTACTACCCCGTCGAGTTTTATTGAAGACAAGATGTCTCAGGAATACGTTTTTAAATCGAGGTTAGATTTACCAAAATAGTTCAATTAATGCGTAGAATTGGTTTTATACCACAAGCCATATCATGTGAATAAAATTTGACACAAACTAACTCTATCGAGTGTTTCACAAAAAATCGTGTACTAACCCTTAGAGTTTTATTGAAGACAAAATGTCTCAGGAATACGTTTTTAAATCGAGGTTAGATTAACCAAAATAGTTCAATTAATGCGTAGAATTGGTTTTATACCACAAGCCATATCATGTGAATAAAATTTGACACAAACTAACTCTATCGAGTGTTTCACAAAAAATCGTGTACTACCCCCTTTGAGTTTTATGGAAGACAAGATGTCTCAGAAATACGTTTTCAAATCGAAGTTCGATCAACCAAAATAGTTCAATTTGTGCGTAGAATAGGTTTTATACCACAAACCATATCATCTGAACAAAATTTGACACAAACTAACTCTATCGAGTGTTTCACAAAAAATCGTGTACTACCCCCTTTGAGTTTTAATGAAGACAAGATGTCTCAAAAATACATTTTTAAATCGAGGTTCGATCAACCAAAATAGTTCAATATGTGCGTAGAATTGGTTTTATACCACAAACCATATCATGTGAATAAAATTTGACACAAACTAACACTATCGAGTGTTTCACAAAAAATCGTGTACTACCCCCTCGAGTTTTATTGAAGACAAGATGTCTCAGGAATACGTTTTTAAATCGAGGATAGATTAACCAAAATAGTTCAATTAATGCGTAGAATTGGTTTTATACCACAAGCCATATCATGTGAATAAAATTTGACACAAACTAACTCTATCGAGTGATTCACAAAAAATCGTGTACTACACCCTTTGAGTTTTATGGAAGACAAGATGTCTCTAAATACGTTTCAAATCGAAGTTCGATCAACCAAAATAGTTCAATTTGTGCGTAGAATAGGTTTTATACCACAAACCATATCATCTGAACAAAATTTGACACAAACTAACTCTATCGAGTGTTTCACAAAAAATCGTGTACTACCCCCTTTGAGTTTTAATGAAGACAAGATGTCTCAAAAATACATTTTTAAATCGAGGTTCGATCAACCAAAATAGTTCAATATAAAGTAGAATTGGTTTTATACCACAAACCATATCATGTGAATAAAATTTGACACAAACTAACACTATCGACTGTTTCACAAAAAATCGTGTACTACCCCTTCGAGTTTTATTGAAGACAAGATGTCTCAGGAATACGTTTTTAAATCGAGGTTAGATTAACCGAAATAGTTCAATTAATGCGTAGAATTGGTTTTATACCACAAGCCATATCATGTGAATAAAATTTGACACAAACTAACTCTATCGAGTGTTTCACAAAAAATCGTGTACTACCCCCTTTGAGTTTTATGGAAGACAAGATGTCTCAGAAATACGTTTTCAAATCGAAGTTCGATCAACCAAAATAGTTCAATTTGTGCATAGAATAGGTTTTATACCACAAACCATATCATATGAACAAAATTTGACACAAACAAACTCTATCGAGTGTTTCACAAAAAATCGTGTACTACCCCCTTTGAGTTTTAATGAAGACAAGATGTCTCAGAAATACATTTTTAAATCGAGGTTCAATTAACCAAAATAGTTCAATTAATGCATAGAATTGGTTTTATACCACAAGCCATATCATGTGAATAAAATTTGACACAAACTAACTCTATCGAGTGTACCACAAAAAATTGTGTACTACCCCCTTTGAGTTTTATTGAAGATAAAAGGTCTCGGAAATACGTTTTAAAATTGAGTTTCGATCAACCAAAATAGGTCAATATGTGTGTAGAATAGTTGTTTTTTACCACAAACCATGTCATGTGAATAAAATTTGACACAAACTAACTCTATCGAGTGTTTCATAAAAAATCGTGTACTACCCACTTTGAGTTTTATCGAAGACAAGAGATCTCGGAAATACGTTTTAAAATGGACGTTCAATCAACCAAAATAGGTCAATATGTGCGTAGAATAGTTTTTATACCACAAACCATGTCATGTGCATAAAATTTGTCACAAACTAACCCCATAGTGTGTTTTCTAAAAAAAAGTGTACTAACCCCTTTGGGTTTTCTCGAACACTAGATGTCTCAAAAATACATTTTTAAATCGAGGTTCGATCAACCAAAATAGTTCAATATGTGCGTAGAATTTGTTTTATACCACAAACCATATCATGTGAATAAAATTTGACACAAACTAACACTATCGAGTGTTTCACAAAAAATCGTGTACTACCCCGTCGAGTTTTATTGAAGACAAGATGTCTCAGGAATACGTTTTTAAATCGAGGTTAGATTTACCAAAATAGTTCAATTAATGCGTAGAATTGGTTTTATACCACAAGCCATATCATGTGAATAAAATTTGACACAAACTAACTCTATCGAGTGTTTCACAAAAAATCGTGTACTACCCCTTAGAGTTTTATTGAAGACAAAATGTCTCAGGAATACGTTTTTAAATCGAGGTTAGATTAACCAAAATAGTTCAATTAATGCGTAGAATTGGTTTTATACCACAAGCCATATCATGTGAATAAAATTTGACACAAACTAACTCTATCGAGTGTTTCACAAAAAATCGTGTACTACCCCCTTTGAGTTTTATGGAAGACAAGATGTCTCAGAAATACGTTTTCAAATCGAAGTTCAATCAACCAAAATAGTTCAATTTGTGCGTAGAATAGGTTTTATACCACAAACCATATCATCTGAACAAAATTTGACACAAACTAACTCTATCGAGTGTTTCACAAAAAATCGTGTACTACCCCCTTTGAGTTTTAATGAAGACAAGATGTCTCAAAAATACATTTTTAAATCGAGGTTCGATCAACCAAAATAGTTCAATATGTGCGTAGAATTGGTTTTATACCACAAACCATATCATGTGAATAAAATTTGACACAAACTAACACTATCGAGTGTTTCACAAAAAATCGTGTACTACCCCTTCGAGTTTTATTGAAGACAAGATGTCTCAGGAATACGTTTTTAAATCGAGGTTAGATTAACCAAAATAGTTCAATTAATGCGTAGAATTGGTTTTATACCACAAGCCATATCATGTGAATAAAATTTGACACAAACTAACTCTATCGAGTGATTCACAAAAAATCGTGTACTACCCCCTTTGAGTTTTATGGAAGACAAGATGTCTCAGAAATACGTTTTCAAATCGAAGTTCGATCAACCAAAATAGTTCAATTTGTGCGTAGAATAGGTTTTATACCACAAACCATATCATCTGAACAAAATTTGACACAAACTAACTCTATCGAGTGTTTCACAAAAAATCGTGTACTACACCTATTGAGTTTTAATGAAGACAAGATGTCTCAAAAATACATTTTTAAATCGAGGTTCGATCAACCAAAATAGTTCAATATGTGCGTAGAATTGGTTTTATACCACAAACCATATCATGTGAATAAAATTTGACACAAACTAACACTATCGACTGTTTCACAAAAAATCGTGTACTACCCCTTCGAGTTTTATTGAAGACAAGATGTCTCAGGAATACGTTTTTAAATCGAGGTTAGATTAACCAAAATAGTTCAATTAATGCGTAGAATTGGTTTTATACCACAAGCCATATCATGTGAATAAAATTTGACACAAACTAACTCTATCGAGTGTTTCACAAAAAATCGTGTACTACCCCCTTTGAGTTTTATGGAAGACAAGATGTCTCAGAAATACGTTTTCAAATCGAAGTTCGATCAACCAAAATAGTTCAATTTGTGCATAGAATAGGTTTTATACCACAAACCATATCATATGAACAAAATTTGACACAAACAAACTCTATCGAGTGTTTCACAAAAAATCGTGTACTACCCCCTTTGAGTTTTAATGAAGACAAGATGTCTCAGAAATACATTTTTAAATCGAGGTTCTATTAACCAAAATAGTTCATTATGTGCGTAGAATATGTTTTATACCACAAACCATATCATGTGAATAAAATTTGACAGAAACTAACTCTATCGAGTGTTTCACAAAAAATCGTGTACTACCCTCTTTGAGTTTTTTGGAAGACAAGATGTCTCAGAAATACGTTTATAAATCGTGGTTCGATCAACCAATATAGTTCAATTTGTGCGTAGAATAGGTTTTATACCACAAACCATATCATGTGAATAAAATTTGACACAAACTAACACTATCGAGTGTTTCACAAAAAATCGTGTACTACCCCTTCGAGTTTTATTGAAGACAAGATGTCTCAGGAATACGTTTTTAATTCGAGGTTAGATTAACCAAAATAGTTCAATTAATGCGTAGAATTGGTTTTATACCACAAGCCATATCATGTGAATAAAATTTGACACAAACTAACTCTATCGAGTGTTTCCCAAAAAATCGTGTACTACCCCTTCGAGTTTTAGTGAAGACAAGATGTCTCAGGAATACGTTTTTAAATCGAGGTTAGATTAACCAAAATAGTTCAATTAATGCGTAGAATTGGTTTTATACCACAAGCCATATCATGTGAATAAAATTTGACACAAACTAACTCTATCAAGTGTTTCACAAAAAATCGTGTACTACCCCCTTTGAGTTTTATGGAAGACAAGATGTCTCAGAAATACGTTTTCAAATCGAAGTTCGATCAACCAAAATAGTTCAATTTGTGCGTAGAATAGGTTTTATACCACAAACCATATCATCTGAACAAAATTTGACACAAACTAACTCTATCGAATGTTTCACAAAAAATCGTGTACTACCCCCTTTGAGTTTTAATGAAGACAAGATGTCTCAAAAATACATTTTTAAATCGAGGTTCGATCAACCAAAATAGTTCAATATGTGCGTAGAATTGGTTTTATACCACAAACCATATCATGTGAATAAAATTTGACACAAACTAACACTATCGAGTGTTTCACAAAAAATCGTGTACTACCCCTTCGAGTTTTATTGAAGACAAGATGTCTCAGGAATACGTTTTTAAATCGAGGTTAGATTAACCAAAATAGTTCAATTAATGCGTAGAATTGGTTTTATACCACAAGCCATATCATGTGAATAAAATTTGACACAAACTAACTCTATCGAGTGATTCACAAAAAATCGTGTACTACCACCTTTGAGTTTTATGGAAGACAAGATGTCTCAGAAATACGTTTTCAAATCGAAGTTCGATCAACCAAAATAGTTCAATTTGTGCGTAGAATAGGTTTTATACCACAAACCATATCATCTGAACAAAATTTGACACAAAATAACTCTATCGAGTGTTTCACAAAAAATCGTGTCCTACCCCCTTTGAGTTTTAATGAAGACAAGATGTCTCAAAAATACATTTTTAAATCGAGGTTCGATCAACCAAAATAGTTCAATATGTGCGTAGAATTGGTTTTATACCACAAACCATATCATGTGAATAAAATTTGACACAAACTAACACTATCGAGTGTTTCACAAAAAATCGTGTACTACCCCTTCGAGTTTTATTGAAGACAAGATGTCTCAGGAATACGTTTTTAAATCGAGGTTAGATTAACCAAAATAGTTCAATTAATGCGTAGAATTGGTTTTATACCACAAGCCATATCATGTGAATAAAATTTGACACAAACTAACTCTATCGAGTGTTTCACAAAAAATCGTGTACTACCCCCTTTGAGTTTTATGGAAGACAAGATGTCTCAGAAATACGTTTTCAAATCGAAGTTCGATCAACCAAAATAGTTCAATTTGTGCATAGAATAGGTTTTATACCACAAACCATATCATATGAACAAAATTTGACACAAACTAACTCTATCGAGTGTTTCACAAAAAATCGTGTACTACCCCCTTTGAGTTTTAATGAAGACAAGATGTCTCAGAAATACATTTTTAAATCGAGGTTCTATTAACCAAAATAGTTCATTATGTGCGTAGAATATGTTTTATACCACAAACCATATCATGTGAATAAAATTTGACACAAACTAACTCTATCGAGTGTTTCACAAAAAATCGTGTACTACCCCCTTTGAGTTTTATGGAAGACAAGATGTCTCAGAAATACGTTTTCAAATCGAAGTTCGATCAACCAAAATAGTTCAATTTGTGCGTAGAATAGGTTTTATACCACAAACCATATCATATGAATAAAATTTGACACAAACTAACTCTATCGAGTGTTTCACAAAAAATGGTGTACTACCTCCTTTGAGTTTTAATGAATACAAGATGTCTCAGAAATACATTTTTAAATCGAGGTTCTATTAACCAAAATAGTTCAGTATGTGCGTAGAATATGTTTTATACCACAAACCATATCATGTGAATAAAATTTGACAGAAACTAACTCTATCGAGTGTTTTACAAAAAATCCTGTACTACCCTCTTTGAGTTTTTTGGAAGACAAGATGTCTCAGAAATACGTTTATAAATCGTGGTTCGATCAACCAATATAGTTCAATTTGTGCGTAGAATAGGTTTTATACCACAAACCATATCATGTGAATAAAATTTGACACAAACTAACTCTATCGAGTGTACCACAAAAAATTGTGTACTACCCCCTTTGAGTTTTATTGAAGATAAAAGGTCTCGGAAATACGTTTTAAAATTGAGTTTCGATCAACCAAAATAGGTCAATATGTGTGTAGAATAGTTATTTTTTACCACAAACCATGTCATGTGAATAAAATTTGACACAAACTAACTCTATCGAGTGTTTCATAAAAAATCGTGTACTACCCACTTTGAGTTTTATCGAAGACAAGAGATCTCGGAAATACGTTTTTAAATTGACGTTCAATCAACCAAAATAGGTCAATATGTGCGTAGAATAGTTTTTATACCACAAACCATGTCATGTGCATAAAATTTGTCACAAACTAACCCCATAGTGTGTTTTCTAAAAAAAAGTGTACTAACCCCTTTGGGTTTTCTCGAACACTAGATGTCTCAAAAATACATTTTTAAATCGAGGTTCGATCAACCAAAATAGTTCAATATGCGCGTAGAATTGGTTTTATACCACAAACCATATCATGTGAATAAAATTTGTCACAAACTAACACTATCGAGTGTTTCACAAAAAATCGTATACTACCCCTTCGAGTTTTATTGAAGACAAGATGTCTCAGGAATACCTTTTTAAATCGAGGTTAGATTAATCAAAATAGTTCAATTAATGCGTAGAATTGGTTTTATACCACAAGCCATATCATGTGAATAAAATTTGACACAAACTAACTCTATCGAGTGTTTCACAAAAAATCGTGTACTACCCCTTCGAGTTTTATTGAAGACAAGGTGTCTCAGAAATACTTTTTTAAATCGAGGTTAGATTAACCAAAATAGTTCAATTAATGCGTAGAATTGGTTTTATACCACAAGCCATATCATGTGAATAAAATTTGACACAAACTAACTCTATCGAGCTTTTCACAAAAAATCGTGTACTACCCCCGTTGAGTTTTATTGAAGACAAGCTGTCTCAGAAATACGTTTTCAAATCGAAGTTCGATCAACCAAAATAGTTCAATTTGTGCGTAGAATAGGTTTTATACCACAAACCATATCATCTGAACAAAATTTGACACAAACTAACTCTATCGAGTGTTTCACAAAAAATTGTGTACTACCCCCTTTGAGTTTTATTGAAGACAAGATGTCTCAGGAATACGTTTTTAAATCGAGGTTCGATCAACCAAAATAGCTCAATTTGTGCGTAGAATAGGTTTTATACCACAAACCATATCATGTGAATAAAATTTGATACAAACTAACTCTATCGAGTGTTTCACAAAAAATCGTGCACTACCCCCCTTTGAGTTTTATTGAAGACAAAATGTCTCAGAAATACGTTTTTAAATCGAGGTTCGATCAACCAAAATAGTTCAATTTGTGCGTAGAATAGATTTTATACCACAAACCATATCATGTGAATAAAATTTGACACAAACTAACTCTATCGAGTGTTTCACAAAAAATCGTGTGTACTACCCCATTTGAATTTTATTGAAGACAAGATGTCTCAGAAATACGTTTTTAAATCGAGGTTCGATCAACCAAAATAGTTCAATTTGTGCGTAGAATAGGTTTTATACCATAAACCATATCATGTGAATAAAATTTGACACAAACTAACTCTATCGAGTGTTTCACAAAAAATCGTGCACTACCCCCTTTGAGTTTTATTGAAGACAAGATGTCTCAGAAATACGTTTTTAAATCGAGGTTCGATCAACCAAAATAGTTCAATTTGTACGTAGAATAGGTTTTATACCACAAACCATATCATGTGAATAAAATTTGACACAAACTAACTCTATCGAGTGTTTCACAAAAAATCGTGTACTACCCCCTTTGAGTTTTATTGAAGATAAGATGTCTCAGAAATACGTTTTTAAATCGAGGTTCGATCAACCAAAATAGGTCAATATGTGCGTAGAATAGGTTTTATACCACAAACCATATCATTTGAATAAAATTTGATACAAACTAACTCGATGTAAAGTCGGGTAAAACAAAAAAATGGGTATTTTAATTATGAATGATATGAACAAATACGGTACTCGGAAGTGGCCATGAATAAGGCACTTTTACTTGGTCACACGTCCAAATAAGAATTAAGTTAAAATACTTTATCTATACATAGTCAATTGGTTAAAGTACACGTAGGAGTTAGGACTAAGTAAAATCGTAGTTTATTTGTGCATGACCAACTTGGACTAACTTATTTGTAAGTTACATTCATTTATGAGAAAATTACATTTGGTACCCCTTAAATCAATTCTTCACAGACGGCCTTCTATTCAACAATAATGTATGGCCTCAGTTGACCAAAACTAAAAAACACTTCTCTCTCCTTCCATGTGGATTTAATTTTCTCTCTCCTTAAAAGAAAAGCTAAAACAAATTAAAATTTCTTACATTAATTAAAGTAAAGCAAAAATAACACATGGATCTATCTGTAATTAGCTTCCACAAATATAGGGAGCTATTTGTAATTGATTTTCAGGTAATTTTTGGTAATAACACTCCAAAAATACATGCACTAAAAATAATTTCCTCATAAACTTCTATGTAATTGATTGAACTGAATTATGTCCCTCTAAATCGTCAATGGGAATTGGAGGGAAATTTTATCCCCAAAATATTCCCGCCCGGACCCTTACTAAATAGTCATGTTTGTGGCTTAGATGATAATGAAGTACTAGTAGTAATTAGGTATTTTAATTTCAGTTTAATGTATTTTTGTCGAGTGATCACAATTATCTCTTTTGTGGAGTGTATTGTAAGAACTTGTGATCAAATCACCATGTAATTTGCTTATGTTTACAATGAAATGAAGATGATTAAATGGTGAAAAACCATTGTTAATGTTGTCTCTTGTTGTTATTGTTGGTGGAGAGAGCAATAGAAATGCATTAACTGAATAACCATTAAGCAGAAGAACTGAAAGCCAATTATGGGAGAACAAAGAGCAATTACATCAAATATATGAAGTTAATTTGATGAGCTCACCCACATACTTAGCAGACTTTTGAAGAAATGCATTATGCCACCTTTCACCATAATATGTCATGGCCAGTTGAGTATCCAAGACAATCATCGAAGTCGTGAGTGCAGAACCTCTCGGACAAAGCTCGTCAGAGTGGCCACACTCACTGTGAATGAGCTTTGAAGCAATGTTGGAAGCCCTCATACGTGGTCCAACTGCTTGATCATTGTCGTTCAATTCTCTTCGTGAAGTTGTTAGTTTTTTAGCAAGAGTAGGGTTGTTCAAATTTTTTCCATGTTCGTCATTATGTATGTTTCCATGCATTCAAATATGTTAGTGTTATTATGTGACTCATCATACAATAAGAGTATAGCAAATTACCCGATCCCCACATGAGATGATGGGCGAATCATTCTTTGATAGCCCTTAATTTTCATTGTTACTGTTGTTTTTTGCTTGTCGCTTCTTGATGGTTTGTATTTATAGGTAAATTATAAAGATGAATGCGGATATGGACATGAAAACAATGGAAGAATTGAATTTGACTCTTGGAATATGTATAATAGACCTTTGACTTTCATACATTGGTAGTTTCTGGTTTGTATTGTGATATGCATTCAATCAATACAGGATCCTGGTGCATTTATTTGAAGTCAATAAAGGGACCTAATACATTCTTCAGCATACTGAGAAACAATTGAAAAATAGATTAATTGACTGATTACCTAAAATTAACTGAAATTTACCAAAATTGACTAAACAAAATCTAAGTAAATTACAAATAAGTCCAGTTGGAAATTGATTTAAATCAATTACAAATAAGTCTCTGAATTTGTTATAGCTAATTACTGACACATCCAACAACCTGTGTCACCAAATAATGGAGGAAAAAAAGAAAACGGAAAAGAAAAGAAAATAGGGAAACAAAATTAAAAAAACTCAAAAATTAAAATATTCAATGGCATTTTCGTTATTATTACCAACTTTGACCGACACATCAGCAAAAAGCAATTCCATGTCATCATCAACTTTGACTTTTGGACCCATTTGTAATATCGAAAATTGCTCGCCTAATTTTGGATATCGTTATCAATAGAAGGGTTGAATTTGTTATTAGACCGAATTTAAGGGGTACCATAAGAAATTTTCCCTTCATTTATTGTATTTTATACTATAAAATCATGAAAACTATTTTCAAAGTTTTGGATAACAAATTTTAAAGTAACTTCGAATAAGAAGATATTGCAATAACTAAAATGATCTGTTTTCTATTTTTGAAAGATGCTTTGCAAATCAAATTAAACTTAGCCTTGTCATGTGATTCCAGAAGTAACGTTTGTTTATGGAAAAAATAAAAAAATAAACTTTAAATTTCACTAGTCATGTTGTCTATAAATTTAATAACTCCACATGTAAAACTCATTTAATTTGCAAATCAAAATGGTGAAATTAACATTCCTAGTAGTTTTCTTGGTGTATTTCCTCTTGCTCTCAGGTCTAGGACCTTTTGGTTAGTACTATCTTCATTTCTCTATGCTTGTAGTGTTTAGTGTTTTATTTTGTTCATATTATTTGAATTACTGTATAATATAATCTGCATTATCACCATCCTTTTATTCGAATACTCATTTCTTTCATTGTGAAATCCATCATACTAGATTTACGATAATGTGGTTGAAAATGGCAACAGGTACAATAAAAATATTAGGCGTAGATGCAAAGCTACCATATTGCAAAGTGAACAGTGACTGCCTTCCAATTTGTGGGGGGAAAGAATGTCATCTTTGTATGTGCATTGGTGGTGTGTGTGTCCGCGGGTGTGACCCCCCTCCCACGGCTTCAACCAACATTGATGAGAGCCATTAGTACTTGGAGGCCTACCGTGTGAACCCACCCCAAGGGTTCGGATGGACACTATAACTCAATGTGAATAGAATAATACAAAACGTTATAGTGTTACATTTTGATAATTTCACTTATTCAGAGTTTGTAAATACATGTAAAGTTATTCACGTATTATATATTTTACATCATTTTATATTACAGAATAAAATAAATTAAGTAAGGTTCTTATGTTTAATACATATTCTGAATGTAATGAGTAAAACTGCTGCTTTGTACTCCTGTTTGCATTAATGGAACTAATAATTAATAGTACTATAATTAAGGAGGAAGAACTCCAAGTTGCTGACGAATTAGCTCAATTCGAGGATTCTAGGGATCAAGGTGTACGGGATGCATGAAGACTTGTACATTAATGTTGTCAGTAAACTAAACCTGCTATATGTACTGATTTACTAGCTAGATTATTGACCTCTTCGATTCATTCTTTCTGTATCCATGTAATATAGTTAGAGTTGAATTCTATCCGCGCTACATTTCTACAATCAAAGCAACCTTACTTTCTGTAAGAAATAAAGGACCTAAGACTTTGTTACTATACTGATACACACATGTATAAGAATATTGCTATCACATGAAAGATCACGATGAATAAATCAAACGCATGTGAATTAAATAAACAATAACAGCAACCAAGATGATTCTTTCTAGTAGTTATATAAATATACCTACTGCGCCCAAGGCAAATATCCACTATAATAATGAGGATTTACAAACTAGGTTTAAACTCTTCAATGAGAAAAGATCAAACACTAGAACTATTCGGAATGAGTTATTCCGAAGTACCTAAATTAGACACTTCAAAGACTAGTAAAAATATGAGAAGATTACAACTATTGATTGTGAATCTCAAATTTGTAAAATCCGTTATCTTCTTCATCACTTGATCTGGTATTTATAATGCTTTAATCTGATGTAGATACGCATAATCAAGTCTTCATCTTTATCCTTATCTTCAAGAGTTCAAATCATTCAATCTTCTAAAAGTCCTTAAGATATTGACTTTCAAGAGTCCCTTGTATCTTGTCTTCTAAGACTCCATGGCTTTCTCGAAAATAACTAGCATCTTATCTGAATCAAACAATCACAAACATGGAACTAGGTTATCGTTAGTGAAAAAAGGCAATTATCAATTAAGTACTTCAAAGTGCAGATATTCTGGACTGAAACTGTTAGTGCCATTGTTGCTTAAACAGCCATATCAATGTTGCTATAACAATGATTCAAACAGCTGCACTTTCACTTTCCATCGATGAGATTATACAATTACGATTTACGAACAAATGGTATAATTTTCAATTCTTTCATGCCAGTTGTACATTTTTGAAGCTTAGATTCAAAGTACCTCACAGAAGAAGTTGGTAGAGTGCAGGTGAATTTTTTGGTGAAACAGAGAAGACAAACATACATCGAGGAGAAGTGTTAGAGCAGAGATTATATATATATTATACTTGTGAATGTATAAGTTCAGGTTTAAATATTAGTATAGTAATTCTCCACCACATACAAATTTCGATTTTCCATATGATTTAGTTAATGCATAATTGAGATGTAGTCAAGAAAATTGTTAATCACTTGAGACGATATAATAGCCTAATCTCTCAAATTTTATCTAAATAGTATCTTAAATAAGCAAAAATTAGCAGAACAATATTCTATATGAAAAAACAGGCATATGCACAAAACAAACAATTTTTATTCACAACTCGGATTGCAAGATTTTAAATGTGATCAAGAAACACAGAAAAATTAGAGCACTAATCAGAAATTATTAAAGACATTACATCAACCGAATCATTTGTTCAACTAGAGATGTCAATGGACTTGACCTCAGGTTTCTTAACCTCCTCTTTGGGAACAGTAACAGTGAGCACACCATTCTCCATGTTAGCTTTGATCTGCTCCAATTTGGCATTCTCAGGCAGCCTAAATCGTCTCATGAACTTGCCGCTGCTACGCTCAATTCGGTGCCAGGTGTTTTCCTTCTCCTCTTGCTCTTTGTTCCTCTCGCCACTGATTTGCAGGACACCTCCTTCTTCAACCTCGACCTTCACCTCTTCCTTCTTCAGCCCAGGCACATCTGCCTTGAACACGTGTGCCTCCGGAGTCTCCTTCCAGTCGATCCGAGCTCCTGCGAAAGCTGAAGTTTCTCGGGCAGGGCCGGAGATGTTAGAGCCCAAAGAGAGAATTCCTTCGAATGGATCCCGAATTTCAAACGAGAATGGATCGAAAATGTTGCTACGTCGGTTGAAGAAGCTTGGAATCAGAGACATTTTTTAGATTTTTTGCTTTGAAATGAAAACTTAGAGAAAATCTGTGTAGAAAGTAGCTGTTGCTTGAGATTTTTGCTTGATCGATTTCTGTTGAGGACAAAAGTTGAAAAGGCGGGAGTTATATATATAGGAGTTGAGATGATGATTCTAGACCATAAAAGTAGCTTCTTCAACCAAACGGTTTTCAGAACTGGACGATTGTATGTATTTCACTCGTGCTTTCCACAAGCTTCCATTAAATGGGCTATTTTCACAGGCCCCAACTCATTTTCATATTGTATGGGCTTCAATTTTCTCTCATTAAAGTTGCAAGGAACTTAGCTTCTAGGTAGAGCAGGTTGGTACCTAACCGACGTTTTTGTACCTTACAGAAGAAGTTTCATTAGAGAAAAAGGCACAAATGATCTTGAAGTTTGGGGTATGTCACACACAGTCTAATGTTAGATGGCCATGTTCCGCCCAGTCCAAAAGTTTCAAAATCATGGCGCGATCAGGACTTTTGGCTGATGTGGCATGCCACTCAGCTGGTCAAAGCCAATTTTGACTGCCATGTAATTTTTTAAGTTAGTAACAAAAATGTAAAAATAAAATAAAAATTCCAGAAATTAATAACAAAAGCTAAATTAAAATAAAAGAAAAGGAAAAACGAGGGAAAATAAATTGAAAAGGAGTCGTTGGACTGTAGATAAACAGGAAAACCGAAAAGACATCTTCATTTTCTCCATTTTTACTTGCTCCATTAACCCTACCAACAACTGAAGACGACGGCGACTGTTGATGGCGACGGCGATATCGGAACGGCCGGATTTCTTGTTGGATTCACCGGCGCCTATTCATCGCAAGTCTTAATTAGGGTTTATTTGGGGTTTTTTCGATTTGACAGTCAGTGTGGTCCCCTGAGTTTTGTTTAATGTTTGATGAATTGAACTGGTCCCCTTTGTTGTTGAATAATGGTGGTTGGTGTGTGTGAATTTATTTCTTATGTCTACCCCAATTTGGCTTTGTTCATGCCTTTTCTTTAGTTTATAGCTTTCGATTTTGTCTTGTTCTGTATAGTATATACTCTTTTTCGAATTGCAGCTCGTGCCAAAAGCTGCTTCACTGTTGATTTACACTATGGAGGTGTATTTGTGACAAGGAACAGGGAAGTGTTATATGAGGGTGGGAAAGTTAAAAAATGGGATTACTTTCAAGTGAAGAATCTAACTGTTGGACTAGTAAAGGCTTACTGTGATGACTTAGGAGTAAAAGTGGTGAAGAAAATGCACGTGCAAATTCCAGATGGTTGGTTGTATATTGCAACAAATGCAGACCTTAGAAAAGCTTATAAAGAGCATGTTGCTGACAGAGAATTTCACTTGTGGATTGATGGTGAGGTTGTAGCAGAGGATGAATCAAATGGTGATAATGAGAGTGAGAATGAAAGTGAGCATAGTAACAATGGTGATGATCAAACTGGGGAAACTGTATTGATGATTGATGATGATGACCTTGATGGTTCTGTGGATGGTGACTATGTACTGTCTTCTGATGAGACTGATAATGATGGTTGGAATAATAATATTGATGATAATGTTGTTGAGAATCTGCAGGCACTTAGTCCACCTGGCATTGATATTGATGCACTTACTCAAAGACTTGCAATGGAGAATTAACAAACTAAACACTTGGATCTGCCTGGGCTTGAGAATGACATTGGTCAGGGTAGTGGGAGTAGGACAATTAGGCTTGAGAATGACATTGGTCAGGGTAGTGGGAGTAGGACAGTTAGGCTTGAGAATGACTTTGTTCAGGGTAGTGGAAGTAGACCTATTGGGCCTAAGAATGACATTGGTCAGGGTAGTGGGAGTAGGACAGTTGGGCTTGAGAATGACTTTGTTCAGGGTAGTGGAAGTAGGCTTATTGGGCCTAAGAATGACATTGGACAGGGTAGTGGTAGTAGGCCCAATGGAGGAAAAGCTGGACTTAGGCCTGATAGAGGAAACAGTAGTGGACAAGGAAGTGATGAGGAAAGTGAGAGTGATTGTAGCTGTGAAAGTGAGAATATAGTATTGGACAGTGATGATGACTTTGACAGTGGATTGGACTCTGATGAGAGAGTCTTTGAAAGGCCTGCAAATAGAGGCCAAAGGATTCCTTTTAGGCCTGAATTTGAATATGATCCTCAATTTGCATTGGGTCAAGTATTCCCAAGCAAAGCTGTGTTAAGGCATGCCATTCATGCTCAAGCAATCAAGTAAATGCATAACTTGAAGGTTGTTTAATGTACATTAGCTCTTTAGTTTCATTACTTAGATGCTCATTATATATAATTTATCTAACTAATCTTCTTTCTTTGTAGATTAAGAAGAATGATGGGATCAGGGTATATGCTAAATGTGAGGATTCTGATAGCTGTACTTGGGTGATCAGAGCAAGACAGATTGAAGCTCACAACACATTTCAGATTGTTATGTATAACCATGAACATACTTGTGCTCCAACTTATGAGGTGAAGAATTTAACTTCAAACTATCTTGCAACTAGATTCTTAGACTGGTTTAGGTCTGATGAGGGTAGAACCATAGAAGGATTTAGGCTTGATGCAGAAGATGTGTTGGGAGTAGATATAACTTATGATCAAGCTAGGAGGGGAAGAGAGAAGGCAATGAAAATGTTACAAGGGGATCCAGATGCACAATATAACAAGTTGTTTGATTATGCAGCTGAATTGAGGAGTAACCCTGGCTCAACTGTGTTAATTGACACACATGAAGATGGTGAGTTTAGGGGATTTTATGTATGCTTTGCTGCTTTGAAGGAGGGTTTCAAGAGATGTAGACCACTAATTGGGGTGGATGGTTGTCATCTAAGCTATCCAGGCAAGGGTATCTTGTTGACCTGTGTTGGAGTAGATCCAAACAACAAACCTTATCCAGTTGCTTGGGCAGTATTGAGAAGGAAGACAAGGCAACATGGATTTGGTTTTTTAGTGTCTTGAAAGATGATCTTGAGTTGACTCCTGCTACAGACTATACATTGATAAGTGACAAACAAAAGGGGCTAATTTTAGCATTTGAGGAGATATTCAGTGGTGGTTCACATAGATTTTGCATCAGACACATGTGGAGAAATTTCTATGCAGCAGGGTTTAAGGGTGAAGGGTTTAGAGATGCACTATATAAGGCATCAAATGCAACAACTGAAGGAGATTTCATTGTGGCAATTGAAGAGATGAGACAGTTGGATCCAAAAGCAGTGGACTGGCTCAACAACAAGGAGCCAAGGCATTGGAGCAAGGCCTTCTTCAATACCCTACCTACATGTGACATGACTCTCAATAATGGTTGTGAGTCCTTCAACAAAGTATTGCTACCTGCTAGGAGTAAGCCTATTATCACTATGTTGGAGTGGATGAGAGAGTACATAATGTCAATACTTCAAAAAAATAGGGATAGGGCAAAAATGAAGTGGGGAAACAGTAGGCTCTGTCCAACTGTCAACAAGATCATGCATAAGAACATGTTCAGGTTGAAGTATGTGATCTCTAGGAAATCAGATGATAACCATTATCAGGTATTGATATCAACTTAGTATTTATTTTTATCTTGCTTATTGGTTATGTTATTTATCTTAGTTATGTTATTTATCTTAGTTAGTAGTAGTACAATGTATGGTGTATGATATGAGAGTTGAATACATGACATGTTGTAGGTAAGGGAGAAAAAGAGCAGCTCCATGTACAATGTTGATTTCATGTCTTGGACATGTACTTGTAGGAGATGGCAGTTGATAGGGATCACATGTCTTCATGCCATAAGTGCAATGGCTAGAGCTAAAGAAGATGCTTACATGTGGGTTGATGATTGCTATAGTGTAGACATATATATCAGTGTCTGCTAATGAACTCATCAATGAAGATGACCTCATCAATGCTGCAAAAGATACAACTGGGGCTGACTTGTGGGATAAGACCTTTGTTATACCACCATTGGCCCCTGGGTTTGGCAAAAACAAACAAGTGGGAAGGCCACAGAAATCAAGAAGGAAGGGTGAAGAAGAGAAGATATCCAAAAAGAAGAAGAGAGCAAACAAGTTCAAGTTGTATAGACCTAAGGGGAGTGCAAGGTGTGGAACTTGTGGGAAGCCTGGACACAATAAGAGAAGGTGTCATCTCAATAAGAGTTCTGGTGGTGTTGATGAACAAGCTGAAGAAGATGAACAAGAGAATGACACTGAAAATGGGAGATCTGATGGTGTTGATGCAACTGAAAATGAGAATGAATCTCAAAGTGAGGATGACATACTTGATGCTTTTGGAGATATTGCTGATGATATTCTTCTCAGTCAACTAACCACAGATGGAACTTCTAAAGCAAGAAAGGTAGTTAACTTTCTTTTACTTCTTAAGTTGTATAAATTTTAGCATTTTCAGTCACTTAGTCTAACTATGAATGATTACAGGTGAGGAGAACCAACAATGATGAAACATATGATCTTGGAGTGTTGACACAAGCTTCACAAACTACAGTAATCTTCTTCCCATTGTCTTGTGTTTGGCAGCTCTTTTTCATAAGTTGTATCTCTGATCCAATGTTACTTGTGTTATTGCAGGATTCACCAATTAGTTACTCAAGAAGAGCTCAAAAGGGCATAATCATTAATGAGCAACCAAGAACTGTAAGAGTACTTATTCATATATTCATTGTTCTTAGGGCAAATTTCTTATGGTACCCCTTAAATTCAGTCTAATAACAAATTCAACCCTTCTATTCGAACAATAACAGTTACATCCAAAAATTGAACTGAACAATTTTCGATATTACAAATGGGTCCAAAAGTCAAACTTGATGATGACATGGCATTGCTTTTTGCTGATGTGTCGACCAAAGTTGGTAATAATAACGAAAATGCCATTGAATATTTTGATTTTTGAGTTTCTTTAATTTTGTTTCCCTATTTTCTTTTCTTTTCCCTTTTCTTTTCTCCTCCTTTATTTGGTGACACAAGCTGTTGGATGTGTCTGTAATTAGCTATCACAAATCCAGGGACTTACTTGTAATTGATTTAAATCAATTTCCAACTGGACTTATTTGTAATTTAGCTTAGATTTTGTTTAGTCAATTTAGATAAATTTCAATTAATTTCAGGTAGTCAGTCAATTAATCTATTTTTCAACCGTTTCTCTGTATGCTGAAGAATGTACTAGGTCCCTTTATTGACTTCAAATAAATGCAACAGGTCCCTGTATTGATTGAATGCATATCACGAATACAAACCAGAAACTACCAATGTATGAAGGTCAAAGGTCAATTATACATATTCCAAGAGTCAGATTCAATTCTTCCATTGTTTTCATGTCCATATCCATGCATTCATCTTTATAATTTACCTATAAATACAAACCATCAAGAAGCGACAAGCAAGAAACAACAAGTAACAATGGAAATTAAGGGCTATCAAAGAAAGATTCGCCCATCATCTCATGTGGGGAACAGGTAATTTGCTATACTCTTATTGTATGATGAGTCACATAATAAGACTAACATATTTGAATGCATGGAAACATACATAATGACGAACATGGAAACTATTTGAACAACCCTACTCTTGCTAAAAAACTAGCAACTTCACGAAGAGAAATGAACACCAATGATCAAGCAGTTGGACCACGTATGAGGGCTTCCAACATTGCTTCAAGGCTCATTCACATTGATTGTGGCCACTCTGACGAGCTTCGTCCGAGAGGTTCTGTACTCACGACTTCCATGATTGTCTTGGATACTCAACTGGCCATGACATATTATGGTGAAAGGTGGCATAATGCATTTCTTCAAGAGGCTGCTAAGCATGTGGATGAGCTCATCAAATTAGGTTCATATATTTGATGTAATTGCTCTTTGTTCTCCCATAATTGGCTTTCAGTTCTTCTGTTTAATGGTTATTCTGTTAATGCATTTCTATTGCTCTCTCCACCAACAATAACAACAAGAGACAACATTAACAATGGTTTTTCACCATTTAATCATCTTCATTTCATTGTAAACAGAAGCAAATTACATGGTGATTTGATCACAAGTTTTTACAATACACTCCACAAAAGAGATAATTGTGATCACTCGACAAAAATACATTAAACTGAAATTAAAATAATTAATTACTACTAGTACTTCATTATCATCCAAGCCACAAATATGGCTATTTAGTAAGGATCCGGGCGGGAATTTGGGGATAAAATTTCCCTCCAATTCCCACAGACGATTTAGAGGGACATAATTCAGTTCAATCAATTACATAAAAGTTTATGAGGAAATTATTTTTAGTGCATGTATTTTTGGACTTTGATTAGCAAAAATTACCTGAAAATCAATTACAAATAGGTCCCTATATTTGTGGAAGCTAATTACAAATAGATCTATGTGTTATTTTTAGTTTACTTTAATTAATGTAAAAAAATTTAATTTGTTTTAACTTTTCTTTTAAGGAGAGAGAAAATTAAATCCACATGGCAGGAGAGAGAAGTGTTTTTCAATTTTGGTCAACTACAGGGGGTCATCTGTTATTGTTCGAATAGAAGGGACCAATTTGTGAAGGGGGTCAATTTAAGGGGTACCAAATGTAATTTTCTCTTGTTCTTATATGTTACAGTCTTTATGAATGCCTAGTCACTGATATCTTGCAACAAATTACTCATGTAGATCATGGAGTTAACAGCCAACAAGCCAATGAGAGAGGCACCTTCCATGCACCCTGATGTGTCAGAAGATGGTACCTTCACCAGGAATGGAAGGAAGTATGTGCAGTTGGGAAATCTGAAAGATGTAATGAGCAAGGGTAAAGGGAAGGAGAAGGTCTAAGTCATATGTATTTGTTTTGGCAGTCATATTTATTTTGTTATCAGTACTCGATCTGTATGAACTGCAAGTGGTTTCTCTATTTGAAGGTCTATCTACTTTTGTAATGAATCACTTGATTTGTGGTGTTTGGTAGCCTTGGACATGTTAGGTTTGGGACATAGATGGTCTATTGTGCATCTTGTTTAACTTTATGGCAGGAATGCTATGTTATTTTGGTTATCTATCTGCCAATGGCATCTTGTTTTAGTTTCAGTTTATTGTGCTTCTTGTTTCACTTGATTTGCTTCATATTACCAGGAATGTGTGTTTGTATCTATCTGTCAGTGACCATTTATGTGATACAAGTTATCTTTCTACTCTATATGCAAGATCTAACTTCAAATATCAATGCAGAAATGGAGATGAAATCCTGCAAATGCACTTTCATTCATTACCAAAATATGATATAATACATGTGATCATTTTCTTACAAAGCCAAAATTCAGGAAAACAACTTAGAAAATTGATCACTATCTTAGCCACTTCAAATGTACAACATCAAGACCTAATCCAGTTACTAGTACTACTAGTACTACTATTTCTTACAAGGCATCTAAACCAATTACTTGAAGATAACCACAATCAAGGCCAAGAAAATGACACCAACAATGATGCACAACTTCTTCCAGATCTTCATTTTGCTATTTTCATTAACCAGGCTTTTAATTACTGCCTGTGCCTCCATCAATTTCAGCCTAGCATTTTCCTCCATAATTTTGTCAGTCAGTCCCTCCATCATCTTCAATCTAGCATTTTCCTCCAAAAGTTTCTTCCTTTCTGCCTCCATCATCTTCAGTCTACCATTTTCCTCCTCTAACCCACGAATTGTAGCTTCCATCGCATTCAATCTACGCAATAGCCCATGAATTACTTCAGTTGATCTCTGACACATGATGGGATCGTACCATTCCCAGAAACTGCAAGCCCCAACTTGACCCTAAAACGAAGATAAAGGAACGGAAATTCAATAAAATTTCAGTTAACAGATGGAATTAATCAAGAAGAAAGCCAAAATACCTTCTTCACGCACTGCAGGTATCTCCGACCAGGATTTGCATCCGTCCACGACGTAATCCGGTCAGCCACTATGACACAGTAACAATGTGTCATTCGGGTATGTTCATTCGAGTTGGAGGAAGAATTCGACATGGTTAATTGGTTCGAATTTGGGAGAATTTGGATTAGCGTTTGTGGGATAAATTGGGGGAAAATGTGTTGGGTTGTTATTCCTTTAATAGCAGGTTGTTCTTTTTTGTTTTTCCATTTTACTTTGCAATTATTGTTAGGGTTGTGTTGGTTTTTGGAGGGAAGGTTGGCGCCACCATTTTTCCTTTTTTTTTTTTTTACGTTTTTCTCTTTATTTTCTGGATTTTCAATTTTCTTTTACAATTTTCTTTTATGCAAAAATTACATGGCAGTCAAAATTGACTTTGACCAGCTGAGTGGCATGCCACATCAGCCAAAAGTCCTGATCGTGCCATGATTTTGAAACTTTTGGACTGGGCGGAACATGGCCATCTAACATTAGACTGCATGAGCCATACCCCCAAACTTCAGGACCATTTGTGCATTTTTCTCAGTTTCATTATATGATATAACCGAGCAAGTTGGGCTTAATTAGGATCAAAATTTTCATTATATGATATAATTGAAAATTTTCACACTACGGTTCGAGAGTTATTTGTAGTCAATGTTCGATTTTCTTGACTTTGAAAAAGTCATAATCGAACAACTATCATGGGACGAAGGGAGTATATAAATAAGCTACCTACATATTACTCTTGCAATAATTCACCTCTTACAAGAAGAAATCAAAATGGCTAACCCAAAGGTTTACAGGATATCACCACGAATAATGGCGTTTCTGTAACCGGGCAGGTGGTCATTTTGCTCTTTGCTGATATAACCCCATGCAATGTAGAGAATTTCCGACTTCTTTGCACCGGTGAGCTGGCAAAGAACTTCGCTACAAAGGCTCCGCCCCCACTCAGGGCTCTGGAGCTTTTCACTCTGGATTTGATATCAAGTCCATTAACCAGCTTGATCTAAAAGCTGACAACTTCACTAGAAAGCACACAGGCCCTGAGGCCTAGGTACTGTGTCCATGCCCGCCTGTTATATGTACGGAGGAACACCCAATTTCTATATCTCCACTTTCACAGCCCTCAAACAATATGGTAACTGGTGTGTGGTCGTCGGATACACATTGTAAAGGGTCTTGACTTTCTGAAAGCGATGGTGGACAAGAACTTGAGGGGTATCATCTATGATTCCGGCCAATTACTGTAAGTTCTCTTCATTTGCTCAATCTTTTCCTCATTTAGTTCCCTTAACCAACTAATTAACCGCTACTGTACACGTAAATGAGCATATAGCATCTATAAACAAATAGTACATGTAAAAGAGCATATAGTACAACTATATAAATAAAAGGTACAGTTGCAATCCCTAAGGTACAACTCCGTTCTCATCTTTCCCTTCTTTGCATTTTTGTTTACACTTATCAATGTTATTGCTGCAGGGAGCCGGTGTCGAATTTAAACAGGCAGCTTTTGGATGGTCTTGAACAGATTAAGACCTTGAAGGAGAAACTCATTGCGATGAACGGCAAACACCTTGGCAAGAAAAAACATGGGGACTTGAAAGATGGCAATCCGTATGAGGCAAAATCATGCAGTTCTAGTCGACGTAGAGGCAGAGGCGACATGTGTGAAGGAACTTCAAAGTAAGCTAGTAGGTCAATTTGAGAAAGAGATCGACAATAAGAAGAAGGAGATGGCTATGGCAGTCCTAACATCTCTTCCCATTGAAGACCTTGACAACCTTGGGAGTGCAATCGAGAAACTCAAGAGTGGTCGCGGCACTAGTTTTATGCACATCAATTAGTCCTGTTTTTGTTTGAAACTTTTGCTCATCGTGGCTTACTAGTAATTTGTCTGAAGATTGATCGTACTCTTTATAACTCCTCGTCGTACTGTGGCTGTTAATGAGGACAGACTGTTTGTACTGAACCTCTATCTTAAATGCTAATATTAAGTTTCGTATTGACTTTATATTGTTAGGTGTTGCCTCGAGTTCTAATCAATATCAGCTCCTTCATTCTTGTATATTCCACATGGATTGTCAAGTCCCGAAGGGCGATCAACGTCTTTGTTCTCAAGAAACTCGGCTTCCTCATCATTACCGGGTCATAGTGATTCATCTGGGATATCCGAGTTGGAATATGATCATGCCGGAGCCGGGCTGGTTGGCCTCTTCGTCTCATCCCCTTTTCTATGATGACTGGACCTTATTGTTAGCTAAACGGATAATCAGTTAACTACTTATGTGCTAGTTTTGATAAACATAGTCGAAGAAAAGTACGTATTCAACTACTTTAGGGGAAAGCACTGGTATATTTATAGAGTCAGCTGCAAATCTTAAAATAAGTTAATAGCTTTAGTAGATATTGGTAATTCATAAAATGAAGTGCTTTATGTTTATGAAAGATACTTTGCAAATCAATATTAAACTCATGACTAGTTATTACAAATATAATAACACATCTAAAACTCATTTGCAAATCAAAATGGTGAAATTAACATTCCTAGCAGTTTTCTCGGTGTATTTCCTCCTGTTCTCAGGCTTTGGACCTTTTGGTTAGTACTTCTCCATTTCTCTATCCTTTTGGTTCATGTGATTTGAATGTATAATTTGCATAATCAATATTCTTTTATTCGTTAATGTGATTCAAAATTGTAACATGTACGGTAAAATATCAGGCGCAGAAGCAAAACTACCACATTGCAAAGTGCATAGTGACTGCTTTCCAATTTGTGCGGGGAAACATTGTCATCTTTGTATGTGTATAGGTGGTATTTGTGTTCGGGGATGTGACCCCCCCTCCAAAGGCTTCAACCAGCATCGAAGATCCTACCAAGCGAACCCACCCTAAAGGTTCGGGAGGACACTAACTCAGTGTGAAAAGAACAATACAGAAAACTATAGTATAAGTGTGAAACATTTTGATAATTTCACTTATTCATAGTCTGAATTTAAATATTATGTAAAATTATTAATGTATTTTACATCAGTTCAGATTACATGATACATAAGAAATTAAGTTAATTGCACAAAATTTGGGGAATTTAACTTCCAAGGGCATGTTTGGATGAGAAATTAGCGGAAAACACAACACTCATGTTTAGGACCCAGAAAGACTTAATTTCAGACCAAAGGAAAACTGAATCCAAAATCATGAGCTCTATCCAGTTGTGATATGCAGATAATTGTACTCCAGTTTGCATTAATTTAACTAGCAATTAATATAAGGAAGAAGAACTACAAGTTGCACAATTTGACAATTAATTCTAGCTTCTAGGGATTCAAGGTGTGCCATGTGCACGAAGACTTGTACCTTATTGTTGACAGTTAATTATTAGTAAACAAAATCAGGTGCAACGTTTTGTATTTTGTCATCGTGGCTTTCTAGTATTTTGTCTAATGATCGATTGTAGTCTTTATAATTCCTCGCCTTATTCTACTAATCGTGAGTTATAACTGTAATGTTTGTCCCTCTGTTCTAGTCAATTCATAAGAATGATCCGATATTATTTGTGTAATTGTACAAACCACTAGAAGCTGACCTTAAAACACGTTGAAACAATCTGTGGAAATAACACGTAATTAATTAACTCGGAAATGCCACATAGTATATGGGTCACATTTAACTTTCAAATCATATATTCATCTGTTCCGAATTCAACTTTCTATATTCATTTTATGACGTCTCAAATTTAACTTCACATCCTTTAAATAGAAAATATATCTCCTACTATATTCGACATCTCTCATATTTTATCAAATACATCTCCTATACTTTATTTAATATATTTTCTACTTTATTACCATATAGTATCATACTTTATTAACTTATATTAAACCTTTTGTCCGGACTCGTAAAAGTTGAATCCGGATAGATGGACTGTATGACATGCTAACACATACTAGTTCCAGAACAAATACCTTGGTGAGCATGTCAAAAGATAATCATCGATACATCTAAGAGGGCAGGCATATAGAGAGTTGGCTATTTTCAACGCGGTTTTTGTTTCAAATCAGCAGCTTTTAACTCAATTTCAGGGCTAAATTTGGTCGACAAAGCTACTGTAACTTTCTGACAAGTTTGAAGAATAACCAAGCTTGTTTGATTTGACTTAACATACTGCACTGACTAGTAGATTTCCCAAACGGTTTTTTTAGGCCTAGTACGAAAGTTGGCCCAATAATCTACTTAGGTACGACCCTTTTTTCGTACCTGCAATCAAATACGAAAAACTCCCTTTCGCATACGAAGAACTGACAACACATTATCTGTAAATTGTAAAATGGCCCTTGATGTGTTAATTGAGATGATTGTATATTGCCTTAGGCCCCTGCCGCTATAAATAAGCTGTCTAGCCTATGTTTCTGGGTACAGAGGCCAAGAATTCGAAAGTGATTGTAACATTTATTTTTAATTTGATCTTGACTTTATTCTTTCTCTTTATTTTTCTGAAAGCATGTTTAATCTTTTTAAATTATCTTCACTCCTTCATATTCCCATTTTAATTCTTATGTTCATTTTAGTCTGACACTTTTTATTTTAAGTTTTCATACTAAATTCAAGTTTTCCAATCTTCTTCAATTTTCAAAATATCCAATCAACATTGAATCGAAAAACAGCAAAGTGTAATTTAAAAAAAAAAACAGCCAAGTGTAATTGCAAAAAACAGCCAAGTGTAATTACAAAAAACAGCCAATAAAATATTACTAAATCTAAAAAAAGCCAATTAAACATTACGGAATTTCAAAAAAACAACCAATTAAAATTTTAAAACTGCCAACATTAAATCAAAAACAGCCAATTAAACATTAAATTCTAAAAAACAGAGGACTAAACATTATCTCTTTATTTTTATGTATGTATGTTTAATCTTGTTAAATTATCTTCACTCCTTTAGATTCCCATTTTAATTCTTATGTCCATTTTTAGTCTGACTCCTTTTAATCTAAAAAAAAAACCAATTAAAAAATAGCCAATTAAATATTACGAAATTTCAAGAAACAACCAATTAAATTTTAAAAAACAGCCAACATTAAATCAAAAACAGCTAGCCAATTAAACATTAAATTCTAAAAAACATAAAACTAAACATTAAATTTAAAAAAAAAGCCAATCAACATTAAATTGTCCGATCATCCTCGTCGAACCTTCGGTGGAGAGGCAATCTTTGAGCAGACAAAATTGACCCGTCCAAGTGCTATTCGTCGACCCGTCCAACTGCACGTTGAAGAATTTTGGGTGATTAGCCTTAAACTTTCGGATCCGCGAAGAACACGTTGAATTCCGAAATCTTCATCCCGTTGTATGATGTCATCTCCAAAGATAGAGGATCCCTTCAACAGGGAGTGATTCCTAAGAGCTTGTTAGACAAAGAAATAGAGGAGATTGAAGAAATGTTGAACAATGAAGAAGAACAGAGGAAGAAGAGAAAAAAGAGGAAGAACGAAGAAATGCTGGAACGGGGGAAGAAAGAGGAACAAATTCCAAGTTCCCAACCACACATTTCCATTTTCGGGGGGTTGGTTTACTGGATTATATCCCAGTCGTTGGATTGAAAATACAAAGAAGAAAAACACATGCCTACTATGTTCCTCATACATCTACTTTGGGGTTATTCTGTAATATTAGAAAATAGGTTTGGGGTGGAAAATACATTTAGGAAGTTAATGTAGTGGAATCCAATGTGTTGTTTTCTTTTCGTATCTAAGGAAAACCAACAAGTCCAGTTCGTATTGGAATCCAACACGCCTTAGTTAATTTTGTTCTTGCCATTTCACATCAACATATTACTCCATTTCACTAAAAATATATATATAATTGTTATTAAGGTAGAATTAGTGGAGAAGTGTTTTATATTGATCAAGTAGTAGATGGTAAAATGTGATTCCTCCGTCTCAGAACAAATATATTGTTTCGTTTTGAACACGTTGTATAATAAAGCTTGATTTGGAGACAAATGCATTTGTTATGTTGAAGATATGATATTGGTGCTTACTTAGTTTAATTAAACAATCTAAATAATAAGTTTGAGGGATAATATTTTATCAAAAAATGAAAACAGTAAATTTGTAGTTAATGACATTGTTTTGGGAGGAAAGGAATCACCAACCTTAAACTAACAAACCATAAACTATGCAATCGTGCTAAGTGTTAATGAGCTGAAGGTGTATTTTACACATAACATAAAAACGATTCGACTACTAATTGATCGATACATGACCCTTAACATCATTATATAATATTGTTCACTTTGAACCCGAGCCAGTACATGTTTGCTTTCAAATTACCCAAAATTCTCACTATCATATGAAACTGTGTATTCTAGTATTTTTGTTTGAGCATTCCTTATCTTCATTACGTTGTTGGAAATGTTCATTAATAGATATTTTTTCCAATTAAAAAAAGGTGTGTCTTCTCTTTCCATTTGATTTTTATTATTTTTTTTACCCTTCGTTTGATTAAAAAGTAATCATAAGTTATATCTAAAAAATAATTACAAACACTATATTATAAAAATATGACCCATTTTACTTTCATAATATTATAATTTTGACAAACTCTCATGAAAGACGGTCTCTAGATAACTTATCAAGAGACGGCATATGTTATCAATAAAACCATCTATGTTATTAATCAAAACGTCTATGTTGTTAACGAAATAATTGTTGTTGTAATATAAAAAAAATAACAATGTTGAGAACATAGATATTTTGATTAATAGCATTGATAATTTTTTTGACAATATAGGTCCATCTCTAAATAAATTATTTAGAAATCGTCTCTCATATGACTTACTCTATAATTTTATAATACTTTTTTTATATATTTAGGACTTATGTTTAGTCAAACGAAGATAAAAGGGAGTCAATAAAAGGTAAATAAGAATGATCTATTTCCAAAATGGAGTATGTACAATTTATCCTATTCATCAACGCTCTTAAGATCGATGACAGTTAAGTATATTAACTTTCATTATCCTATCCACGAGCAAGTTATTAATCTAATATACTTTGTTAATTTATACTCCAATTTCACAGCCTATTTTTTCATCGTCATGATAATCATCTCCTCAAACGCTTCAAACTATTTTGAATTTGTTCAACAGTAACTCGATGTGACATGGAGATTAACTATATGTCACCCTGCTAGCTAGCAGCAACATATAGAGTGAGTAGCATTGCGTTGCTTAATCTTAGCATACAAGACTTGTTAATGCTTGTCATACAAGCCTCTAGCTTCTCATTTTACCTATAAATACCACTTCACTTTCTTTTGTAAGAAACACAAGATTATAAGAATTGTAGTAGAAAAAAATAGTGAAAATTGACCAAGAAAAACTTACCTTTTATTCCATTTTATTAATAAAATTTTTCCTTCGCGGATCCAAAAATACCCAATTTTACATACGCTACTAAAAAATCGAGCCACAATTATGACAAACCCTAGGGTTTACTTGGACATCGCCATCGGCGGTGAACACTCCGGTCGCATCATAATCGAGCTCTTTGCAGACACGACACCATGCACATCGGAGGACTTCCGAGCTTTGTGCACAGGCGAGAAGGGCGGAAGACTCCACTACAAGGGCTCCACCTTCCACCCCGTATGGGACACAAGTGATGGCTCCATCCACATTGAGGCAACGTCTTACATTAATCCTAAGAAATGGTACCCAATGAACGAGAACTTTGTCAAGAAACATGACAAACCTGGTACCGTGTCGATTGTGAACTCATATGGCCGACTGGGGTTCTTCATCTCCACATGTCCTTTACCAGGGCATGATGGTAAGTTCATGGTTGTTGGGCAGGTTATTGAGGGGCTTCATGTTGTCAAGACGATAGCGGACGTTAAAACTAGCTCTGTAGGGTCTGCTGTATCAGTTGAGATTGCTAATTGTGGCCAAATGCAGTAAGTAATTAGTTGAGATTGCTAATTGTGGCCAAATGCAGTAAGCAATTAGTTTCTTGTTTTGGTTTCCACATCATGAATTGGTTCAGGTTGTTAATTTGTGGGAAATTGCACTGGCATTAGTGGTATTTTTTCTCTGGCATTATGTATCAACGCATGTAAGGTTTTCTCTATATGGAATGGTAGTCTTAATATTGAACATTGGCAAATCTTGTCAATCAACAATCTCATTTTACACTTAACAAGGCAAAGACTGGTTTGGTTGGCGTTTAAGTGACCACGGGAAATCGGTTTTGTACAAGTTAAGTGTAAAAACAGTTTTTTCACAAGAATTTATACATTGTACTATATGTTCTTGATCATGGTATTTTAATTTGATTCATCATCTGCAGTGAGGAGAGAACTAGACCAGCATCCAGGAACTGCCACAGGAAAGAACTTGAGCAATTGATGATAGATTCTGGTGAAAAGTTCCTGAACAGCTTGGTAGAGTTTGCGGAAGTAAACAAGCAATTAACTGAAGTAAATGAGAAATATGCCATTCTCTGTGAAGATGAGTCTAATGAAGAAGATCCTGCTGACCTCGAAAAGGAAATGGAAATGCTGGAGAAAGTTGTGGATGTTATGAAGCAAAATCTTGATCATGTGCTGAGAGTACAGGAAGAGGTTCGCCTGCTAGAGGAACTGCACATGGAGGTGATATCTGAGATAAGAACAAGGATTTCCAAAATCAAGAACAAGAAACCGGTTCTGGAAGCGATTTCAAAGATGTCGTATGAAGAGCTTATATATACAGAGAATATGATCAAGAATTTCAAGATTAAGTCCAAATAGTTTGTTGCTTAGTCATTTAAGCAAATTTTGTGCTTTGTTGTAATCAATATAAGAAAAAACAAAAACAATCTGAGGCTTGCTCGAAATCATAGTTGGAGATTTGGGAGAGTATTTCCTTGTCTGTATTGGTGTTGAGAAGAAGAGACTTGTACTATGATTAGAGCATTCCTTATTTTCACTGTAAGTTTGTAACATTGTTCGGATATTAATATAAAATTTTGTTGTTTCAATTTTTTTTTTTTCAACATAAACAATCTGGAGTATATTGTATATTTATTTTGTACTTTGTTTAACAGTTTACTAAAAATCGTTCGGCCAGTCAATGTATTTGTGTAACCGTTTACTGAATATTATTCAGGCGGTCATTATATTCCGAGTCAATATAATGTTATATTAGCAACAATCCAACAATCACCACCTCATTACCAAACAATTTCTCTTAAAATTTAATGAGAAATCATTAGTCTATACATGTCGACATCTAGAATGATCCAATTTAAAATTTATTTTAATGAAATGCAATCCAATATCCTAAATTAGGATAAGTCCACTCAACTCAACTCGTGCTCGCTCAATAAGGTAACTGGCCCGAGCCCTCAATTTGTGCTCATTTAAATAACAAGCCAAGTTAGGCTCGCCAGTTAAACTATATATGTTAGTTGCATTGTTTGGTTACAAATTGAAATTGAGTTTTTTTTTTTTTTAATTCCAATTGAGTTTTTACATATTTTAAAAAGTACTCTGAGGCATGGTACAAAAAGTTTCAGGTGGTTTTGAATACCATCAACAACAGCTCAAAGGACCTGCTATTAAGCAGACTTAATTGGTGCTGTAATGTTATTCAGCAGCATAGTATTTGCTATGTACAGGCAGCTTCTCAACGTCAGCTGTGTAGAATTTATATGCAAGGAATTAACAAATAGAAAATATGTCAAAAAGGAGACTTGAACAGAAGAGTCAGGAAAACTAGTGTAGCAAAGCTTAGTTCAAACTAAAGCTCCAGCAATATATATAACCTTAAAAGTCAACATCGAGCCATTTGGTGTAATACACACAAGTGCTAGGGGAGATCACACCATCAGGTGTGCAATCACTTATACGAGCTAGGACAAGCTCCACACGGGATCGAAGCAAATGCACCTTGCTTTGCGCCCTTTGAACTCCCCATGCCACTGTCAGGAATTCTATAACAAACTGTTCCAAGAGGAATAGGACGATATTCTTTCAATCCGGTGCTCTTGACTTCTAGGATCTCATCATCCAAAACCATGGCATTCAAGATTTCTTTAACTTGGGGAATAGATATATCAGGGAGAATTGCACTTTTGGTCCTCTAACTCGACACCCTCTTCGATTACGGTCCTACGAAATGTCGATTTTGCAAAACTAGTCCTAAAATCGTATAAATACAGCCAAATTAGGTCAAAATTTCGGGAAAATTGGGGATCACTTTTGGTCCTATTGACATGGCAGCCTACATGGCGATTTTTGTGGGCGAATTAAGGAATTCTGATGACGAACTGACCAAGTCCCCTTCATACGGACGAATTAGGCAACGAATTGGCGAACTAAACAACTTAAGAAGGATTGGGATCGGGAAAAATCCCGCCTAATTAAACACTATATCCCCAAATCGAAACCCTAGAATAAATCCCAAATTGAAAAGCAGAAACACGAAGAACAATTCCAAAATTTCCAAATTCGTCCTAACTACTAGTATTCTGCTTGCTCATCTCCATATCAAAATTGGTAGACGGCAAGGAGGAAGCGAATTTGCCAGAACCAGTCCTCTTGAGATCCTTTGAGAATTCAGTAGTGGCGGTAGGAGAGAGAAACTCGGAGGGATTGTAGCTTCCGATAGGGATAGAGGACTTAGGGTGGTTCCGGGAGCGGTCGACGGAGAGGTGGCGAGGTGGGGGAATCATGACAGGGGAGAGAGAATTGGCAGAAGGAGAATCGGAGATTGGTGGAGAAGAGGGGAAGTGATTGGGCGGGCCGGAGAGGGAGCGGCCGGGCGGGCCGGGAGCGAAAAATCCGACCTGGCGGACCTTGGGGTCGCTGACGGTGCGTGGCATGCGGCGTGGATCCATTTACGCCGCCGCCGTGCATGGTAGGGTTTTGGAGAGGGGATTTGGGGGATAAGATGATGATTGAATTGATTCGATTTTGCACTGATCAATTGATTATTATGGCCTTATGGTATGGGGAAGAAGATGATTGAATTGATTCGATTTTGCACTGATCAATTGTTTTGTTAAGGTTGTTGGCATGTGGAGACTTGTGTTTTGCGTGTGTTTCTTGTTAGTTGGCAGCCACATGGCCTATACCGTATGAATACATGAGCTTTATACGGATTTAGGATCAACTTTGCTAATTCGTTATTTCGTAGGACCAAAATCGAAGAGGACGGCGAGTTAGAGGACCAAAAGTGCAATTCTCCCTATATATCAAATGTCACAACCTTCTTCGCTTCATTGTGAACTGCCTCTACTGTTGCAACTTTCCGAGAATGAATTAACTTGAGGCACAGACGTCTGACATTAATAATAAGTTCCCATCAACATACCAGTCACCTCCAGAGACATCCTTGGAAGGTTGAAACTCAACCGCCATGTAGGTTTTCTTCGCCTTGTTTTGAAAATTTACCACCTCTTTTATTAATTTCTTGGTGATCAACGACTTGATGCACTTTGTGACAGTAGTCTCAGGAAGTTTAACCTCAGTTTTGAGTTCTCTAACCCAAATTCCCTGGTCCTTCCAACAAGGTATTTTGATGGTACAAAGTACAAACTAGAGCATGTTCATGGATAAAGCTCTAATTTCTTCGCCTGAACATAAGTCTAAACTGAACTGGACTAAATTTATTTGTAATATAAAAAATAATTAAGCAGAACTGAACTAAATGAATCTGAACTGAAATTAATGAGTTTTCAGATAAAGATAACATAGCCTAACTGATTAGTAAAAAAAAAAGTGGATTGTAATATGTGTAGCCCAACTGATTAGTAATTCATAAAAAAAGTGGATAGTAATATGTGTATTGTAGTTATGTGTACCTACGTTTTGTATCACCATTAAAATTATAAATGTACTGTTTAGGACCAGTTTATAAGTTCAATGAGCTTTTTTTTCAGAACAAACATTTTATATGTGAACGCCTAACTGATAGCTCATAAGCTAGTCGATATAATAAATTTATTCATATAACTTACTGAAAAAATTAGCTAACTGATTTATTTTTATACATATTTAGTAAATCAAGGAGTTTATTCATTAATCAATTTATTATATAACTCCATAGAACTCAAGAGTCTTCTATTGAAAATTTATAATTTAAATAAATATTAAAAGCTTCAATTAAAAGTCCAACTAGTGACCGCGGTCAGACAGTGGACTTATCGAACAACAATTATTAGCCCAGCCCAGCCCAACCCAACCCAACCGAACACTATAAAAGATAGATAACCTAGCATCTAAAAAATGCTATGATAATACCATGGGACCTTACAAGTATGCTTCTTAATTTATGCTTCTTCGGAATTCTTGATTTTTTTTTAATGTTACCAAGTTGATACCCCTTCTATCCAAATGTTTGGCACAATTACCTTAGATTAATTATGTGACGCGGATTTTTCAATCTTTAAGGAAAAATCGAGTCATTTACAAGACTTCCTCTTCTTTTTCGGTAGACAATGGCAAACCCAAAGGTTTACTTGGATATTAGCATGGGCAAGGGAGGAGCTCCAGCCGGGCGGCGCATTGTGATTGAGCTTTTCGCGGACATGACCGCACGCATGGCTGAGAATTTCCGCCTTCTCTGCACCGGTGAGATGGGCGGAAAGCTTCACTACAAAGGATCCACCTTCAGATTCTGCGGGTACAGTGGAATCTGTGAGGCAGGAGGGGGCATCTTTACACGGAAAAAGCTTGATCGAAGTGCTGAGAACTTCATTAAGAAGCACACAGGACCCGGTACTGTGTCTGTGCTACCATCACTTCTTGGATCCTCGTTCCATATATCGGCTTTAAAAGCGCTCCCCCATTTTGACAGGCATTACGTGGTGGTCGGACAGGTTGTGGAGGGGCTTGATGTTGCGAAAGCGATTCTCATGGATGATTCTGGTTTAATTCCTATCATATCTGATTGCGGTCAGTTAGAGTAAGTTCTCTTGGGGCTATGATACGGTTCTTAATTCTTCTCACACATTTTGATATTTTTCGTTCTGTCTTTCCAATTTTTAGCTAATACAGTATCCTATAACTGAATGCTTGTTCTTCCTGATCATGTATCTAATCATTGATTCGTTATAGTAGTACATAATAATGAGAATGGATCAAGAATTTACATCTCACTCGATTCCTCTACTAATGCTTAGGTTGGTTTTATATTAATGACAGGGATATGAAGAGGCCTAGGGAAAAATTGGCAGTAATGATGTCAAATTCGAACAAGCGACTTTCTGACAGTCTGGAGCAGATTAAGGATGCGAAGAGGAGACTCATTGGCGTGGATGATATACACATTAGCAACGAAGAACTTGAGGACATTAGCCACAAAGAAGAACTTGAGGACTTGGAAGAAATGGCAGACCGTATGAGGCAAAATCTTGATGTCATAATTGACTTGAAAGCAGAGACTGCATGGTTGGAGAATCTTCATAGCAGGTTGTTAGGTGAGACGGACAAGGTGATTTCTGATATGAAGAGGAACGAGGAGGTCGTTCTGGAAGCCATTACATCTCTTCCTAATGCAGAAATTGACAACATTGAGAGTGTTGATCGTGAAGAAACTCTTGGCAACATTGAGAGTGTCGATAATCAAGAAACTCTTGACAGCAGTGAGAGTGTCGATCATCAAGGAACTCCTGACAACATTGAGAGTGTCGGTCATCAAGAAACTCTTGGCAACATTGAGAGTGTCGATAATCAAGAAACTCTTGACAACATTGAGAGTGTCGGTCATCAAGAAACTCAAGAGTGATCATCGCAATCGTTAGTCTTATGCACTTTGCAGTCATATGCACTTGAGCACATAGGTACCTGAATTTTGAACTTCTGTTCTAGTTTCCTTATCATCCTAATCCACCATGAAATGCAGAAACTTCGTGTAATTGGTATTTTTGGAAAATTGTATTCTGTTAAGAACTTCTTTTCATTTATTTGCAATGTCATTCATGAATATTTGAGTCCATGTCCCGTTCACTCTGATTCTGTTTGATGGATTTTATGTTTCATATCTGTAAACTGGTACTTGCATTGCACGTCATATAAATTCATCTCATCTAAAAGCATGACTATATATATTAGTCAGTTGTTAGAGTTGCTAGTTGTAATTGCATCATTTAGTTTGTTGATATGATTTGAGAAGATGAGAAATATTTATGTCGTGTAAAATCTAGGTCTGTATTTATTTCCAAATGTTTGTTGCTCACATCTGAATATGTGTAAAACTGGAAGAATCTTATGGACCATTAATGGAGTACTTGATGTTGTACAATCTGATGAGTCTGGACAAGGCTGAAAAATTTTATATGAAATCAGAGATCATATACTTGAATTGATAATTTTCATTAGCAACAATGTGTCTCTTATATTTTACAACCTGAGCAGAGAAGAGACCAAAATAAAGGAAATAGTATAAACAAGGGAAAATTACATAGCCTACCTCTTAGCTTTTCGCCATCCTAATTCTATTAAATGGAACAATTACATATAGGTCCAAAAAGTTATTTTTTGATTGACCAACTTAAGATTATAAACAAACCAAACATGCATTAGTTATTTTAAACAATTAAACTATTTTAAACTATTAAATTATTAAAATTTTAACTCTTCTTCCCCAATCCCCACCACCACCAAAATCACTGCCGGAGCTCCGGTGGAAGCTCCGAACTGTTTTTTTTTTTTTTTTTATTGAGCTTCCGCCATGGAAGCTCAATAATAATAATAAAAAAAATCGAGCTTCCACCGAGCTCCTATATGCTTGAGTCCTAAATCCATGGCGGAAGCTCCGATCAATAAAAGAATATTTATTTTATTATTGTTATTTAATTAAGTACATACTATACTAATAGGATTTTCAAATGCTAATAGGTACATTTGTTTAACAAAATACATGAAAAGGCTATTGTACAAAATGATTTTTAGAAACAATACTTATATATAAAATGTACTACATAGTGCTCGACACTCGGCCAACGTAATATATATTAATATGTATATACTTATAGTGAAAATTTTTGAAATAAAATGATAAAATGGCAAGTTTAGGTGTATAAATAGCCTCCAATTAACTTCCAAACGGTCATAATTCAATTACATGTAAGCATATAGAAGTTCAGGTTTAATTACATAGAAGTCCACATGTGCCATGCACGTTACAGCGATAAGTTAAGGCTGTTTGGCAATTTCTAAAAGCTGATAATTGAACAGGGGCAAAACTGGACTTTCCAGCTTTTAAATCGCCAAAAGTCAAATTCGTGGACTTATATGTAATTGATTTTTATCTAACTGGATTTGAATGTTATTGTTCCACTAACGGGTACCTATCTGTAATTACGAAATCTAACAGGGAGTCCATATGTAATTTGCCCTATAAACAAAATATATCCTAATGAATAACATATCAATCAGTAAGGAATTGAATAAATAGAATCCAACGCCATATGGAAACAAATATTCTGCCGTGTTGTGCACACCAAGAGTTCCAATACTCCCCCTCAAGTTGGTGCGTGAATATCTCGAACGCCCAACTTGCCTCGTAAAAACCGGAAGCAGTCCGCTCCAAGTGCTTTAGTGAAAATGTCTGCAATTTGAAGACCTGTAGAAATCCTACACGGCTTAATCTCACCGCTCTCAACCCGCTCTCGTACGAAGTAACAATCCATTTCAACATGTTTAGTGCGTTCGTGAAAGACCGGATTAATGGCAATGTGTCGCGCTGCTTGATTGTCACAAAATATAGGAGTAGAACCCGATTGAGAAGCTTCAAAATCTTTAAGCAGTCACCTTAGCCACGAAATCTTACTTACAGTAGTTGCCATAGAACGATATTCAGCTTCAGCTGATGAACGAGATACTACAGTCTGCTTCTTAGTGCGCCAAGAAATCGAGGAACCACCAAGAGAAATAAAATAACCCGTACTAGATCGTCTTGTAAAGGAGCAACCACCCCAATTGGCATCACAAAAAGCCACAAGGTTTAGGTTCCCGGCAGCCGGAAAGAACAATCCTTGACCAGGGGTCATTTTTAGATACCGTAATATTCTGATAGCAGCATTCATGTGAGACTGCTTCGGACAACTCATGAATTGACTCAACATATTCACAGAAAACGTTATGTCGGGCCTCGTAATTGTCAAGTACAAGAGTCAACCCACTAACCTGCGATATTGGGCTGCATCAACATTTGATTCATTATCATCCTTCCGCAATTTCAGATTCTGCTCCATTGGGAATTCACTAGGCGTGCTGCCTTGTAATCCACTTTCCTCCAAGATGTCCAAAGTATATTTTCTTTGACTTAGGACTATTCCTTCTGACGAACGAGCAACTTCAATACCCAAGAAGTATTTTAGCGGCCCCAAATCCTTAATACTAAATTGTTGATCAAGATAGGATTTAATATGCCGGATATACTCTACATCATTTCCAGCTAAGAGAACATCATCAACATAAATTAATGCGGAAACATATGAGGAACCTTTCCGAAAAATGAACAAGGAATGATCAGTGCGAGATTGGTGGAACCCGATAGTCAGTAATGAGCGTGTAAACTTGTGATACCAATTTCATGATGCCTGTTTCAACCCATACAAAGACTTCTGCAATTTGCATACTCGATTATCCCCTTCTTTCGCAAAACCTTGAGGTATGCGCATGTAAACATCTTCATCTAAGTCACCATGAAGAAAAGCGTTGTTGACATCTAATTGATGGACATGCCAATTTTTCTTGGCTGCTACAGCCAACATGCATCGTACAGTAACCAATTTAGCAACCGGTGCGAAAATTTCATGAAAGTCAATCCCCTCGACTTGGTTAAATCCCTTCGCTACCAATCGAGCCTTATATCTCTCAATGTCACCATTAGGTTTATATTTAATCTTATAGACCCATTTTGAGTCGATTGCTTTCTTCCCCGGTGGAAGTGACAAAAGCTTCCGTGCTATATTCTCTTCCAAAGCTTGTATCTCTTTCTTCATTGCATCACGTCAATTCGGATTTTTAATTGCCTGGTGAAAATATTTTGGCTCATCATGTGAAGTGATGGCTGCTAAAAATGCTCTGTGAGTTGGAGAAATTTTATCATAAGACACGTAATGAGATAATGGATACACCATCTCTCGAGCTGTGGCAGATTGTGAATGATCAACCGAAGGTGGCAAGTCGCTAACAAAATTCTCAAGATGTTTTGGTTGCTTCTTTACCTGTTCATTGCGACCCTGTTCTGAATGGCCTAAATTAATAGACTCATTTTGAGGAACTATATGGGATGGTGCTGAATTTACTCCATCAAGATCACCACCATTATCTACAATTGACCCATCATGCATTCCCGTACCGGTGGAATCTTCTTGTTGATGGACATTGTCACTTTTACCATGTAAACTTGCCTCACTACCATGATTTGTGGATCCAAAATTGTGTTGTGAATGAGCCTCACGAGCCTGGTGCAAAATATCATCTTCCAAATTAATAATCTTACCATTTGAAGTACTCAAAGTAGCAGGCTCAACACTATCGATATTATTTCGAGAGTGCTCAGGATCAATAGCACCATCCAACTTAAAAACATTGGTCTTGAGAGGGTATACATCTTCGAAAAATGCATGTGACATCCCGAGAAGTATAAATCTTTTCAATCTTCAAATCATATACTCGATAACCCTTTTGTCCGTTTGGATAACCAACAAATACGCAAGGCCTCCCCCTTTCACTGAACTTATCCATGCTCTTACTATTATCATGGGCATAAACCAAGCATCCAAAAACACGGAGATGATTATATGAAGACACCCTTCCGAGTAATATCTCATGAGGTGTCTTATTATTAATGGCACGGAATGGCAACCGATTTATAATATAAACTGCAGTCAGAATGTTATTAGAGGTTTATATTTATTCCCCAAAATTTAATCGGCAAACCAGCTTGAAAACGTAGAGCCCTTGCAACCTCTAATATATGTCTATGTTTTCTTTCAACCACTCCATTTTGTTGAGGTGTATATGTGCATGACGTTTCAAGAATTATGCCATTTTCATTGTAATAATCTGTCATAGGACGGGATTGGAATTCTACCCCATTATCCGTCCTAATTCGCTTCACCTTCTTCTCAAATTGATTCTTCACCATGTTACAAAACATGATCAAATAGTGGCTAGTTTCAGATTTATACTTCATCACATAGTCCAAACTCCTCAACTAAAATCATCCACAATTGAAAGAAAATAGTGAGAGCCCGAAAAGGATGCAGTTTTATAAGACCCCCATATGTCACAATGAATCAATTCGAAACATGACGTAGACTTTATGGTACTAACAGGGAAGGGGAGTCTAGTTTGTTTAGCTCTCATGCAAGAATCACAGTGCGCAACACCATCACAATTAACATTACGGGAAATTCGTTGAATTTGTTGAACCTTTCCAACAGATGCATGTCCCAACCTCCTGTGCCAAAGTTCTCCATCTTTAGACTTGTTGATTAACATAGCCACTGCACCGTCTTTAAATGGATCAAGGTAGTATAGTCCTTCACGGTGTTTACCTGCTCCAATCAATTTCTTGGAAGACATATCATGCATCACACAAAACTCCGGAAAGAAAGTGATCGCGCAATTTAGATCTCTAGTCTGCCTACTAACTGATAACAAATTGCATTTAAAATCGGGTATGTTCAAGACATGATCAATTTTCATGCCATTGGGAAGTTCTGTGTTTCCGACGCTCTTAACAGGTATGCTATCCCCGTTAGGAATCTTGACGGCTAGTTCCATCGCCTTTCGGTTGAATTCTAAAACTCCTCCATCACAAGTGATGTGTTCCGAGGCCTAAATCTATCACCCATGGTTTTCGGAAATTAATTTTACTTACCGCATTTGTTGTGGGAATCATCAACTCACTTGATGTGTTCTTTGGGCCAAAGTACTTAGTAAATTGAATATGCTGCTCATGTGTCAACCCTACTCCTGACACTAGGGTCATCTCTGTTTCTACTCCGCTCTGGTAGATTTAGGATGTGGGATTTGGTAGCCAGGTTTGGCTCTGGTACCATGAAAAACTTTATATAATATCAGAGATCATATACTGTGAATTGATAATTTTCATTAGAAATAATGTGTCTCTTATATTTTACAACCTGAGCAGAGAAGAGACCAAAATAAAGGAAATAGTATAAACAAAATCTATCCTGATAAATAACATATCAATCAGTAAGGAATTGAATAAATAGAATCCAACACCATATGGAAACAAATATTCTGTCGTGCTGTGCACACCAAGAGTTCCAATAAAGGCAGCTCATTTTTTACTGGATCTGGATCACCTACCAGTGCCACCATCTCATAGAACACCTTAATAAGCAAGTGGATCATTTAACCAATTCGTACACACGCGGCTAAATCTTAACAACAATTTAATCGAAATCGAACATTATATTAAATCAACTCAAACACCTTACCACTTTGACAAAAAAAGTCAAACCTTAAAAGCATAGTATATGGCCTTCCAAATCAAAGTAAGTACCATGACAAAGCCTACACAAACGCTTCAAGTATCCGTTTGGTTTGAGGGGGTTTTTGGGGGGTTTTGTCCAAATACCCTCAATAATCCAGTTTGGTTACCTTTTTGTCGGCCCGAAAAAATGGATTATTTGAAATAATCCAATTTTTCCAGCCCGCCTCAAGCCCTCAAATTTGTACATGAATAATCCAATTTCAAATACCTTCTATGAGGAGGTATTTACTTTTGGATTATCTTCTTCTTTGTGAAATGTCTAATTTTATACAAACTTCCCATTAATTACTAAATATGCCATCCCAATCCAAGAACACCAATCGTTTCACATCAATGCACTTTTTTTTCCTTCATAATTTCCACCTTCCATTTATTCTTTTATATTTTCCTAGTTTTGCACTCTTTCTTTTTTATTTTTTCCGTTTCCTAGTTTCCACCTTCCTTTTTTTTTTCCTAATGGTTTTCTAGTTTTGCACCCTTTCTTTTCATTTTGGACCCCTGTAATTTTTATTTCTCTTTTCTACTCATTTACTTATTAGTTAATATTTTCCTTTTATACTTTTATTTTTTTTGCGTAGTTTATGTATTTACATCAAAATTAATTTCGTTTGTTTAATAGTATAACCAACTTTTATAAAAGAATAATTAAATAAAACAATACTAATAATTAAAAAAATTGGTTAGCGTTGCTTACGAGAATAACGATGATAATTTAGAGTTGTCGGTTCAAGAATATTCTAGCATATTAAATATATGCAAATTTTGACATAATATAGGCGAAGTATATATTTGTTTTGAATACAAAATATGCATCGTTAATTAGATATATGTGGATTTTTTTTTACTTTATATATTATAAAAACAACATTTATATAGTTAAAAGTTTGAATTTTTATTTGTGCCCTACCTGACCTAAAATCCTGGCTCCGTCACTAACTTTGGCGTTTTACATGCTTTAAACTTTTATGTTTAAAATGTAGGAAAATTTATGTTTAGGTGGGATTATAAACATATGCGATGTCGATTTCAATCGACAAAAACAATTATTCTACGCATGAAATGAAAAATATGGGATTATAAATTTCACTCATATTGTTAGGAATATCTGTTAGTATTTTGATCACTCATCACATGTTCTTAGCCAGAAAGGTGATTAAGTGCTCTTGGTTCACTTGAACATTGTAAAAGAGGAAATCACTGAGTATGATTAGTCTAGTAAATCTTGTATTAGGATTATAGGTCTCTGAGTGTAATTTTGTATTTCAAGAAGACCATGAAGATCAATCCTAGCAATGGAGCTTTTCTGAAGATTAGAAGACTGAAGATTGCACAAGGTTTATGAAGACACAAAGGTTTAGTCTAACTCAGAAAGACTATGTCCTTAATCCTTTCTTAAGTACATTAACTTACTTTGAAAATATGATTCTGGACATATGACATCATGAGTATGGAGCATGCAAGCCATCAGAAAGGCTCATGTATCCGTTGAGACTAAAGGACAATGAACAGTACTATGCATTAAATGCATCGTAAATCTTTAAAAGCATCCTCTGAAAAATGAGATAGTGACTTCTGAGTACATAGTTCAAGATATAAACGGATATAATTTGATAGAGAGCACAACGGATACAATTCAAACGCCTCTCAAATTTATCTATATATATCACACACTTAGATGCTTGAAGAACATACCTTAGAACGCTCTATCTTGCAAACTTACCATCAAGCAAAGTATTCTCTCAAGCACTCTACTACCCTTTCTGAAAGCTTTCTGTTGCTTGAAGAATCACTAGTAGTTCTAAGTTGTCCTGAACCTTAACAAGAGATTGTTATTCGTGAAAGAGTTGAACTATCAGATACCCTTTCTGAAGCTCATTCTCCAGAACGGACACCAATTACGTGGGTCAAGAAGAGCAGACTGTCATCCACTGAACAAGTGTATTAAGTAGTCTTGTTCTATTAGGCTCTCTAAAAACATAACTGAAAAGTTATACGAGAAGCCTCTCTGACAAACCTTATAACCAACACCATCAAGGCGTGGAGTAGAGGAAGTACTTGATTTGGGAAATCAGGGAATAACTCCAAGGTTATCTGAGTAGAGGAAGTACTTAGCTCTAGGAGCTTGGGAATAACTCAGGGGGAACATTTGGTTGGGAACCATTTGTTTAGGAATCTTAGAATAGGATTATTGTAAGGTGAACTCAATTATCTGTTCTAGTGAATTCTAGGTCTCAGAAAGACCGAAGTGGATTAGTTGGAGGATTACGCCACCTCCAGATACCACTACACTTGCTGTGTTATTTACCTTTCTATATTTACATTTCAGCAAAGCACACACACACTTATTTATTGTTTCTGCACTTACCTATCTTAAAGTCTTCCGCGCTCTGAATTTAAGTATCAGAAACCCCCAGGTTTCTGAGAAACTGTGTTTATCGATAAAAGTTTTAAAAGACTATTCACCCCCCCTAGTCTTTTACTTTGCCGTTATCTGGACCAACAAGTGGTATCAGAGCAGGAGGTTCACAAGCCTTCTGCACTGAACCTAGATCCCCAGATAGGTGAAGGAACTTTGTCCCTTTCTGAGGACTATATAATTTTTGTGTTAAGCGTGCAGGTATGTCTCTGAGTGATGCTCCCGTTCTAAAGCCAGAAAACTACGAGAAATGGAAGAACAACATGATGCTCCATCTGGAGGCCATTAGTGATGAGATGATCTATGTCATCAATGAAGGGCCTATCAAAATCGTATAACTCAAACAGCATCGAGGTGTCTGATGGAAGAAAAGCCTCAGACAAGGAAGATGGAAGCGAGGACATGGCTGCTAGTGATAGTGGTCATGTTGCTCGTGGAAGCATTATATATGAAGACAAGCCAAGAGAGCTCTGGACATCTGAAGATGCCAAGAGACATAGATTGGATGGTCAAGCTCGTAATATAATCATCAGATCGACACCTGAGCACATACAAGTAAAGCGTGGGTGCTAAAACGGCGAAAGTTGCCTGGCAATTGATTGAAGAAATCTGTGTCGGAACAGAGAAAACCAAAGAAAACAAGTTCGAAGTTCTTAAATTGAAGTTCCAAAACTTCAAACAAGGTCCCACTGAAACTCTGGAAGAATTTGATTTCAAATTTACTACACTTATGAGTGATATGGCTGCACTTGGTGAAAGCAATAGATACTCCCAGTCAGAAAAGATTAAGACTATTGTCAGAAGTCTCAATCACAACTGGGAACACACTAAGTTCTTTTATTTCAATCAAGGGATGGCAAATATTACTCCAGTAGAGCTCTTCTCTCATCTTTCTACTGTAGACTATGAGACAACTCAAAGAGAACAAACAGCTGAAAATTTGCAAAGTGTTGCTCTAGTTTCTCAAGGCACTTCTGAAAAGAAGGATACCAAAGAAGCATCTGAAGAAAATGCTCTTGCAGTAAGACACATGAAGAAATTTGTGAGTCAAGAGATTGAGAGAAGAAAAGCAAAAGCAAAAGAAAAGCTGAAAAAGCTTCTTGGCCCAAACTATCATCAGTACAAGAACATACAAGTGAACAACTCTCTGAACACCCCCATTCAGAAAGGTGTTAGTACTGAAGCTGCAGAAATAGGAAATGATATCTGCTTCTATTGTCAAAAGCCTGGTCACTTTAAGAGAGATTGTCCTGCTTTAAACAAGCTCAAGACAGGTGACAAGAAGGACAGAAGAAATTTCAAGAGAAATCAAAGGGCCTTACTGACTGAAGAAAGGAAGAAGATTCAAATTCAACTTGATGCTCTAGACTTTGAGATAGATTTTGAAGATGGAGATTCAGATGACTCAAACCTACCATCACCAGAATTGTGTGGAATCACCCACGATATAATTGACTTCGGCCTGAAGAAGAAAGAAATGTGGAGTTCTTTGAGATTCTCGGGTCCAGACATCTCCAACATTGAAATGTGTCTTATGGCTGATGAGGTAACTAACAATTCACAATTTTTGTACTATGAGAGTGATGATGGAATTGAGGATCTGGAGTTGGTCAAGAGTGAATTGGATCGTTATGAGAAAGAATTTCTGGAAGCACAATCCAAAACCAGAATTCTAGAGGAAAGCAAAGAAACTCTTGAAAAAGAGGTTACTAAGCTAACCAGAGTATCTGAAAACAAGAACGCTGAAATAGCCTTTCTGAAATCTCAGATATTTGAGAAGGAAAATTCTCACAAACTAGCCTTGAATGACTTACCAAGAAAATGATGAAGCTGCTTTCTGAGAATGAAGAACACAGAAAGAAAGAGCTATCCTTCCAATCTTATGCAAAGGCTAGTGACACTCTCACTGAGGTTCAATCCTATCTAAGAGATCCCTCTCAGAAAGGTGGACTTGGACTCGATGAACAATCGAATAATTCATCTCCTCTGAAGAAGAGTGATGAAAGGTTGACCTTTGTAAAAAGTCAACAGAATGGTTCTTCAACCACCTATAGCATTGGTCAGAAAGCTAGGGTAGCTGACAAAGGAAAAGGAGTAGCAACCCAACCTTTGAAAGAACAACAAGTTCACAAGAAACTTGTGGATGAGGTTTCTGAAAAGAAATACAACCCTCAGACATGTAACCATCCACATTGCTATATTACTAGGAAATGAAGAATTGCTGGAATAGGCAAATTCTCTACTGTACCATTTTATGAAAATAAAGGCGGTGCAGAAACTAGTAAGGCTTCTGAAGAACGTACTCAGAAAGCCAAAGGTGTTCGAAATGGCATTGGCTATCGTGCTATTGGAAAAGTTCTTCGGCAACAATATAAGGAAGGACAAGAACAATGGCGCAAGGCTGATATTGCACGTAACAGATGAAGTGGAAGAAATCTCAAGCCACCGAAAACTGAATGCGAGCTAGAAGGAACACGCCAAAAGGCTAAGTTTTTGAAAAGCAATCCCGAAACCTGTGGTCCGAAAGCACCAAAAGGAACACCTAGAAACAGCACAAGAAGGAAAATTGAGATCAAAATTACTAATTTTATTGCATCTCCTTCTGATCAAGTTAGACAAAAACAAACTCCCACGAAATTCACTAAAATGTGGATTCCTACTGGAAGAATGTTTAGTCTAAATGGTTCTATCTCTGAAGCAAGAACCTAACTCATGTTTCATGTTTTGTGCAGAACGCCTCTTGGACTAAGGCTCAATGGCTATTTGATAGTGGATGCGGAAAGCACATGACAGGAGACAAAGCAAATCTGGTCAATTACAAAGCTTGCAATAATGGACGGACATCGACGGTTGGAGGAGAATTAAATCCTCTCTCAGGATTTGGCAACGTCAAATTAGGATCATTAACTATCATTGACGTATTACATGTTAAGGGTTTGAAATATAATCTATTTAGCATGAGCCAGTTTGCAGACAAGGGATTTACTGTGAAATTCAAAGCAAAGTATTGCAAACTTATTGACAATGAGTCAAAGCAGACAGTCTTGGTTGCTTTCGGAAAGCGATCTTTATGTTGCATTGGGCATCCGCCACAAATCAAGAATGTCTCATGGTGAGTCAATCAGGTCACTGTAAGAGCACCGTTATGGCACAAAAGAATGAGTCACTTGAATTTCAAAACTACGAACAAACTTGCCAAGAAAGAGTTAGTGGTTGGCCTTCCCAAAACATCTTTCGTAAAGGATGGTATCTGCTCACTTGTCGGATGGGGAAACAATCTAAGATCTCTTTCAAGTCCAAAATCGACTCTAGTGTTAGACCAACGCAACTATTACACATGGATCTTTTTGAATCATCTCAGAACTAGTTATGCGGGAAAGAAGTAAGGTCTTGTTGTTGTAGATGACTTCTCAAGATTCACTGGTTATCTTTCCAAGCACAAATCGATGCTAGGGTGGAGATACCAAACTTCTCAATAAGCTTGAAGTCATGAAAAGACAAGGTATCGCAATCGAGCAGACCATGGTAATCGAGTTTGTCAACCAAGACATAAAGGAGTTTTGTACCAGAAAGGTATACAACACCAACTTTCCTCTCAGAAGAACACCACAACAAAATGGTGTTGCGAAAGGAAAATAGAACACTTAAAGAAGCGGCAAGGACAATGCTAGTGACAATCGAGATAAGTGAAGTTTATTGGGTTGAAGTCAGAACAAAGATGCTACACTCGTAATGTATGCTTGATAAACAAACACCATGACAAGACCCCATATGAACTCTTGGTTGGTAGACCCCCTAATATCAAACATCTGAAAGTGTTTGGTTGTAGATGTTTTGTCCTTAACAATGGAAAAGTGTATCTAAGAACATTTCAACCAAAGGCAGATGAAGGTGTGTTTCTTGGTTATTCTATGAATAGCAAAGCTTACAGAGTTTACAACAAAAGAACAAAGAAGATTGAAGAATCAGTTCATGTTGTATTCTATGAAGGAAGCAAGAAAACACCCCTTGCTGATGAACTCTCAGAAAAGTTCAAGGAACTAATGATAAAGGATTTCCTATGGAACTCTCAGAAAGGAAAAACATCATTGTGGAAAGAGAGGATGAATCTGACGAAGAAAAGCATGAAATGCCTAGTAATAACCAGATGATTCTCAGACATGATGAAGAATTTCCTATGAGAATTCCAGAAATGGAAACTGAAGATGTTCATCAGAGAGCTAGCTCTGGAAATGACCTCTCTGACAGGCATGTCCCAGAAAGCTCTCACACTGAGCAAGTGTCAGACATTCACCGCCCTTCTGAGGTGCAAAATGTCACAGATACTGAAGAAGTATCAAGTCATAGTGATTCACATTCAGATCACATAGATGTTGACCCTACTAGCCCTAAACCCATGATGAGATGGATCAAGGATCATCCTGCAAAAGACGTGATTGGACCAATCAATCAAGGTGTTAGGACTAGGAGAGCAATAGCTGAAAATGCTAACTCTCTCTTTGGATGTTTTATCTCAAACATCGAACCAAAATCTATAGAAGAAGCATTAAGAGACCAAGACTGGATCTCAAAGAATGCAAGAAGAGTTGGATCGGTTTGAGAGAAACAAAGTCTGGAAACTAGTTCCATTTGTAGAAGGAATATCTTCGATTGGAACTAAGTGGGTTTTCAGAAACAAGATGAATGAATCTGATGAAATAACCAGAAACAAAGCAAGGTTGGTTGCCAAGGGATTCACCCAGACTGAAGGTTTAGATTTTAATGAGTCATATGCACCAGTTGCCAGATTGGATGCAATAAGACTTTTGGCCTTTGACTCACAAAGACTTTAAAGTTTATCGATGGATGTCAAGAGTGCATTCTTGAATGGTGAACTTCGAGGAAGTCTATGTTGAACAACCACCTGGCTTTGAAGTTTCCTCAGAAAGTAGAATGGTCTATAAGCTACAGAAAGCTCTTTATGGACTGAAACAGCTCCAAGAGCATGGTATGACACTTTGGCTAAATACCTTCTGGAAAGTGGTTTCAAGAAAGGTGAAGTTGATAAAACTTTATTTACTTTAAACCATGATGGGAAACTACTCTTAGTTCAAGTATATGTTGATGACATCATATTTGGATCTAAGGACAAGCAACTTTGTGATGACTTTGCAAATCTCATGAAAAGTAAGTTCGAGATGAGCATGATGGGAGAATTGAACTATTTCCTAGGATTGCAAGTCAAGCAACTCAATGATGGAATATTCATTAGTCAGACAAAATATGCAAGAGACATGCTCACAAAGTTCAATCTTAAGCCTTCTGAAAAGAATGCTAAGATACCTATGAGCATAGGAACCAAGATGACCTATACTGAATCAGATAAGAGTGTTGATGAACACAAGTATAGGAAATTGATAGGTTCACTACTCTACCCATCGCAAGGGACACGATATTCAATATGCAATGAGGTGTGCTAGATTTCAAACAAATCCAATGCAATCACACTACAACATTGCTATGAAAATATTAAGGTATGTGAAAGGTACGAGATGTAGGTTTGGTATCCTAAAGAAAGTGGATTGAGTTTCGGTTACTCGATGTCGATTATCTTTGGATCAATGCTTGATAGGAAAAGTACCTCGTGAACTTGGTTACTCGAACTAGACTTATCTCATGGTTTAGCAAGAAACAAAACTCAATTGCAACTTCTACCACGTAGGTGAATATATTGTCCTTGGTTGTTGTGCAACACAAATTCTGTGGATTCAACAACAACTCAGAGACTATGGACTCAATGAAGAGAAAACTCCCATTTTCTATGATAACACAAGTGCTATTGCAATCACACAGAACCCCAAGTTCCATGCCAGAACAAAGCACATTGATGTCAGACACCACTTCATCAGAGACCATGTTGAGAAAGGCAATATAGAGATACTCAAGATTGGCACAGAAGACCAACTTGCAGATATCTTCACTAAGCCCTTACAAGAAAGCCAGTTCTTGACCTTAAGACATAATCTTGGATTAATGGAGTTGCCTAAGGACTGAAAAATTGTCCTGAATCTCTAAAGGATGAATAAGTGAGTAGGCCTCTGAGAACAAGTTCTCAGAAAGCCAAGTTGATAAGAAGTGATGCAAAGGTTTCTGAGTAGAAATACTCAGAAAGACAAAACATTTCTGGAACGGGTATCCAGAAAGGCAAAGGTCGGTACACACTTAATTACTTACTGAGAGTGGGACAAATACATTCAAACGACTGAAGCTTCTGACACTTGAATTCAGAAAGCTATTTAGTCATAAAGAGAAATGGACACACAAAACCCAAAAAGTATAAGTTCTGAAAGTCAAACATGTGCAATGTCTTGTATTTTTATCATTTTCATGACAAACAATATATAGATAAGGACTTGACACTCAGAATGATAAGCTCAAACGATTAAGTGTTCCTACTCTTTACTAAGTGACACAATGAATGTAGCATATTAAAAATCCATCAAGTCGGCACATTACCATTTGTTGATTGATATCATTACAAGATATTCAATATAAGCCCTTGATGAATAAACGTTTGATCTCAACGGGTGAGATCAAAACAAAGCAAGTAATGTCTGTTGAGAAATGCAGACATAGCCCCACTACGCATTTAATGAAGTACAAAGGACGTACCACGCCTATGCAGATGCAAAGACACGCATTCATATTCAGCTATATGTATGTTGTATCTATGTACATTTTGTCTGCTATATATATAGGATTTGGGCAAAAGACAAACACTTTTACCAATTCCGAAATCTTCAAACTTGCATCAAAATAGCAAAATCTCTCAAGATTTCGCAAAAACCTTCAAAAAACTCAACTTCTTGTGCTTAGTCTTCTGAAAAGATAGACTAATCTCGATTAATTGTACAATATTCATCTGAAAAACACTCACTCTAAACACTATATAAGAGATGGCACCCAAGAAGATGACCACCAAGAACCCTAAGGCAACATCCTCTGCTCCTGCTGAAAAAGCAAGGAGGAAAGGAACTTAAGGTGTTGAATAAACGCCTCCTGGGAAAGTTTACCCCATCGGACTGGAACCCTAAACACAAAATGAATTGGGGAGCCTTTCTAGTAAAGAGATATGTACCAGCAGTTATATCTTCAAAACCAGAAAGAAAACTGATATTGGGAATGCTGAAGAATTTCCATATCTACAAGCTTCTATCTGCTGCACCCAATGGACTATCCACACTGGATGTACTGGAGTTCTATAACAACTCCAAAATCTTCACAAAAGTTATGAATGATGAAGAAGAAAAATACATGCAGACTGAAGTCCAAGGACAAGAAATTGTTCTAGACTGCAAGACTTTCTGCAAGATATTCCGATTGAAAAATCGAGGAACATTTGAAGACATCAACATCAAGGACGCTTCCATGATTCAAAGCGTCAAAGATCTATTTGAAGCAATCCAGTTAGAAAATGCAAAAGGTTGCCCAGGAGACTTTGTTCTGAAGGCCATCAGAACTAGTCATCTCCTAAACACCGAGTACTTTAGCTCTTATTCTGGTCCGTTGCTTTGATGGCAACAAAGGTGGAGTAGACCAGATAAGCATGGAGAGATGGATGATGATGCATCTTCTGAACAAGAAGCATGAAGGACAGGAAACCCACTTCAATTGGGGGAAGTACGCCTTCAACAAATTCCTTGGACATATTGAGGAATTTGAGCCCAAAATCATCAATGGCCTTGCTGAGCCAAAGGCCAATATGCACTTTGGTCTCGTGGATCTGTACATTCGAAACAATGGGAATCACTCTCGAGAGAGACAGAAATCCCATCACCAACTCCTTTTCGGACACGCTTTTGAAGAAAAGGAGAAACTTGTCACGAGAAAAGCGTAAAGAAGAAGAAAGCGCAAAAGAAGGTGAGAAGGTCTCTGAGCAAGCCAAAGCTAAACCTCCAGTTGCCAAGAGAAAAAGGACTCATAGCAAAAGAGCCTCCAAGCCCCTAATCATACAAGAGGTACAACCTTCTGGAGACAAGGTCTCAGAAGATGTTGGACGCTCAGAAAGGCAAATCCAGAATCCCCCAAGAGTCCTGAACCAGAATGCTCCATAACTCTCCAGAGATGATAGAAATATCATAGATGGTTCGCACCAACACGTAATAGTGATTCGAGGATGATGAAGTACTTGCAAAAGTACTCAAAAGGTTCAAGTATGAGACCCATGGAGGAGCTTCAAGCTCACTCTTGAAAGACAAGAGCCCCTCGCCAAAGCAGGAAGAAGAAGGCCCAGGTGAGGAAGATAGAATGATGGAAGATGTTGCCATTGCTTCCACATTCACAATGCCAAGATTTAATATTGTCAAGAAAACCCCGTTCAACAGGTTCCTCAACCTTCCGAGAGCTCAACTCTCGAAAGGGATCAAGTCGAGATGGAAACTCGTAATGATACTGCAGAGGAGATCAATAATGAGCACAAGAGACCGTGGATTCACCACAAGTTCAAGAGATCAATGATCACCGACTCTATTCAGTAACAAAGATAGTTCAGATTCAACATGTCAACATAATTGTATGTTAACTTGTTACTCATAAGTCAGATTTATTACAGCCAACTTGGAGACACACTTCGTGGGAAGAAAACTTGTCCACCCCTGAATCAACAAGAGGTTCCTCCAACCTCGTAACATCAAGAAGAGCACTCACAGTGTAGTAAAAGTTATCTCTGAACAAGGAATAACTAACTAAAATTGCTCTTATGTTCTAATATTCTTAATGTCTCTTCTTAGGCTCCAACTGAGGAAGTAGTGGTGGTGGAACCAACACCCCAAAACCTAGAGATTCCAGAAGCTGAAAAGCTTTCTGAGGAAGTATTTACTGAGCCTTCTGCTGAGAAGGTAAGTAATCAGTAATAATCTTCTTCAACGAATGCTCTGGAGAACCCACTACTAAAATCTCTTATGTTTGTTCTTACAGGCTCAGTCAGAAGAACAATTGGATGGAGAAACAGTTGTGTCATCTCCTCCAAAAGAAACTAAAACTGCTGAACAAACAGTATCTGCAGAAAAGGTGCCAGAAACCCCCAAGGTTTCTACGGAACTTGCTACTGAGTTTCCTCACTTGGAAGTAAGTGAAGTCTCAGAAAGCACTTTTCCATCTATCTTTTCCGTTAACAGTTTCTAAACATATTAGATTGTAATTTTCAGGTTCAAGCAGAAAGAAAGGTTGATGAGGATAAAACTTCTCCTCACATCAAAGTATCTGAGGCCTCTGTGCCCAAGCAAGTAAAAATCCAAGCAGATGAGCCTAGTGTTTCTACACAGGTATGCTCAGAAAGCTCACTTCTGCACACAGATACTAACACAAGTAGTTTGAACAAAACTAACTTGAACACTTTCTTTCAGGCTCAAAGTCTAGTGCCAGTTGCTTTACTCAAAGCCTTCCAGAAGCACACCTTAAAGAAACATCTCAAGTGCTTCAGACAATGGCAGAAACTTAGAAAGGCTGACCTTTCTGAAGTAGCCAGAGTAATCGATGTCCCAGAAAAGAGAGAAATTGCCCTAAATCTGGAGGATTATATCCATGCATTATTCCCTATAGAGTCCTACTCATTTGCCACTCTGATGCATGAAGACTTCATTCATGAAGTAGCACAAAGACTTATAGCAGATTTCAAGTCTGCGGATGCTCAAACCCAAGAGCAGATGGTTATCCATCCTGCCTTGCCCAGCAAGCTCACTACTTATCCTGCTGAACAAGAAGAAGTTAATGGGAGGATGATTACATTCCCAAATGTGATCAACCTGGTTTCAGAAGATGACGAGGAGATGGACGAAAATAATTATCAAGAACCTCCCTCTGAGCATCCAAACCAAGAAACAAAGAACAAGAGTGATGATGATGATGATCCCCAACCTGGACAAGGCGGAATTCAGAAAGCTAGCAAAGAGAGTGGAGAAAAGGCTACTCCCTCAATTTCTCAGAAAGCTCCATCATCATCACATCCCAAGTCTCATCAAGATACCCAACAAGCTGAACTCAATGATGCCATAGAAGAAATTTCAGCTGCTGAGTTTAGGATTGAACAACTCAGAAAGGTATTGGAAGAAGAAAAGAGAATCAACATTGAGACTCAAGCTCTTGTTGATGAAAAGGAAGCCAAAATCAAAAAGCTCGAAGAAGCTAATGCCAAAGAATTGGCACTCCTAGATGAGCAAAGAAATTTGAAGAATCCATTGTTGTCACAGCTGCTGAAATAGATGCAATGGATGACAATGATGATGAAGAGCATGATGCTGCGACTGCATCAGAAAGACCTTCTACATCTTCTCAGAAGGCCAGCACACTTGATGGAAAGCAGAAGAAGATTGTCAATCTGCAAACACTCCAAGAAAAAGATTATGACAGTGATGCTGAAACCCACAACTTGATCACTGGAGCTGAAGATGAGAGATTTGTTACTCAGCACAAAAGAGCCCTACTTGCTCCTCATATATTCTCTGCACCAAGTAGTTCAAGAAGTGAAGAGCACCGTGCAAGGAACAGTGTCTTTTAGAACTCAGAAAGACACTAGTTGCCCAAGACACAGAAGTGCTAAAAACCGTCCCAGAAGAGATGAAGCCTTTGGCTGCTGCTTTACTCAACAGAGCAACCAGCATCGCTCTCTCTCAGAAAGACCTAGGGTTGGTCAGGGATGAGGATTGTAACAATGCTAATGCAGCATTGAATGAAGCCAGCCATGCTATCCTGCAAGCCAACGCCATCCTAAGGCCGCTTGAAGAGCTCAATGAAAGGAGCGAGGCGGTTAGGCAGAACAATGAGCTGAAGAAAGAACTTCAAGAATTAGTCAGGGTGCACAACAATCTCCAGAAAAACTTTGAAATTCTCTCTGAAGCTTATGCTATCATGAGTCAGTCATTCATGACTAAGGGGGAATAAGAGATGCCTCAGAAAGGCAGAGGAAGAAAAAGAAAACAATCAAATCCTCCCTCCTCAAGTCAACTTGTCATTAAGGACACCACTGGAGACACCCTTCTTTGAAGAAGTTGTTCCAGATCAACCGACGGAAAATTTGAAAAGTATGGTTACTAGGGAACCAAGTCCTTAGAATCTCGGAAGAAGAAGACTTCAAGAAGAAGAAGAAAAAGAAGAAGGAGAAGTAAGAGGCCAAGAAAGTCGCAAGTCTCCAATTTTGGACTACAATGATGATGAGGATGATTACGATGAACATCCACTTCACAAGAAAAGGAGACAACTACTTCACAACCTCCTCTCGACAAAGAAAGCCCTTAGCGACGAACTCCTTCCGGAAATACCAAGTCAATACAAGGAACATCCACCAAAGACATTTCAAGGCGGAAGAAAGGGTTAGAGGATCTCTGACGAAGGCCACCAAATGTAAAAGCAAGAAGGATTTCGGTTTGGCATAATAAACAATGAAACACATCAAGAAAGACCAATGATGCCCACATTGAGTATATGAAGACTAGTAATGAAGAATCTTCATAGGTGCATTACGAACAAGAGAGGTATTGAATTACGGAACTACAACATCTACTTGTCAATGATAAGTTTCCAACTCCATCCTCAACCAGATCCCGAAATGGAGAGAAAGCGGCGAATTGCTAAAACACGAGCACCTTCATGCTGTTAAACTTTGAAGTAGAAAAGAGGAATGAAGCGTAAAGATGGATCTTTCTTTTGCATCCTTACCCAAAACCCGATGATGTACACAAGGTAAGAAAAGCTGGATGGTAGCTACAATGAGAAGAACAAACTAGGTGTTTCAACCTATGAGTCATTCTATATGACATTGGATGAATACCTAGATGATATACACTATCTGGAAGAAATATACAAGTATTTCAACCTATCTCAAATTTGCAAGTAGACCATGCCCGGTGCAGGGAAAGTACTACAGGTCAAACATTTTCATGGAAGAATCACAAGCTTGGTAAGAGTTACCATGAAATATGTGACTTATCCGAGAAAAGAGCTCTCGTCGGAAGGACTCTTTATGACTATGTCCAAGAATGCAGAAAAGTGGATGATCATGTCAACTGATCCAGAAAGGGTGCTGAAGAACTTGAGGTATCTGAACCCAAGTTGTGTTTCTGAAGACTTGAAGACTAGTAACATTAGAATACTCTCTTGGAGCTTGGACTCTCCTATGTTCTAATTTACTTAGTTTGTTTTATTACTTTTTGTAATCTTGCTGATTGTTTCTGAAATTCTCTATCTGTAAAAGTTGCATCTTACTCTGTAAATTGTACCTATCTGAAGATCATACTCTCAGAATACATTTTAATAGATGATGACTTATCAATAAAGATCACTTCTTGTGATTTGGTTGATGTTTACTTTACGCACTTAATTCAACTAAAATTGAATATCATTTGAAATGATTAAGTGGTGGATTGTTTTCTTCCGTGATTACAACTTTGTAATAGGACTTGAAAGATAGTCATGGATGGTGATCAAAAGGGGAAATTTGTTAGGAATATCATTAGTATTTTGATCACTCATCACATGTTCTTAGCCAGAAAGGTGATTAAGTGCTCTTGGTTCACTTGAACATTGTAAAAGAGGAAATCACTGAGTATGATTAGTCTAGTAAATCTTGTATTAGGATTATAGGTCTCTGAGTGTAATTTTGTATTTCAAGAATACCATGAAGATCAATCCTAGCAATGGAGCTTTTCCAAGATTAGAAGATCAAGATTGCACAAGGTTTATGAAGACACAAAGGTTTAGTCTAACTTCGGAAAGACTATGTCCTTAATCCTTTCTTAAGTACATTAACTTACTTTGGAAATATGATTCTGGACATATGACATCATGAGTATGGAGCATGCAAGCCATCAGAAAGGCTCATGTATCCGTTGAGACTAAAGGACAATGAACAGTACTATGCATTAAATGCATCGGCAGAAATCTTAAAAGCGATCCTCTCGAAAAATGAGATAGTGACTTCGAGTACATAGTTCAAGATATAAACGGATATAATTTGATAGAGAGCACAACGGATACAATTCAAACGCCTCAAATTTATCTATATATATCACACACTTAGATGCTTGAAGAACATACCTTAGAACGCTTCTATCTTGCAAACTTACCATCACAAAGTATTCTCTCAAGCACTCTACTACCTTTCTAAAAGCTTTCTGTTGCTTGAAGAATCACTAGTAGTTCTAAGTTGTCCTGAACCTTAACAAGAGATTGTTATTCGTGAAAGAGTTGAACTATCAGATACCCTTTCTGAAGCTCATTCTCCGAATCGACACCAATTACTTGGGTCAAAGAGAAGACCGTCATCCACCGAACAAGTGTATTAAGTAGTCTTGTTCTATTAGGCTCTCGAAAACATAATCGAAAAGTTATACGAGAAGCCTCTCGACAAACCTTATAACCAACACCATCAAGGCGTGAGTAGAGGAAGTACTTGATTTGGGAAATCGGGAATAACTCCAAGGTTATCCGAGTAGAGGAAGTACTTAGCTCAGGAGTCGGGGAATAACTCGTGGGGAACATTTGGTTGAGAACCATTTGTTTAGGAATCTTAGAATAGGATTATTGTAAGGTGAACTCAATTATACATTCTAGTGAATTCTAGGTCTCGAAAGACCAAGTGGATTAGTTGGAGGATTACGCCACCTCCAGATACCACTATACTTGCCGTGTTATTTACCTTTCAGATTTACATTTCAAAGAAGCACACACACACTTATTGTTTACGCACTTACCTATCTTAAAGTCTTCCGCTCGAATTTAAGTATCGAAACCCCTGGTTTCGAGAACTGTGTTTATCGACAAAAGTTTTAAAAGACTATTCACCCCCCCCCCCCCCCCCTCTAGTCTTTTACTTTGCCGTTATCTGGACCAACACATATGAAATATCAATTTGATCTTATAAGGAAATATGTATTTCGTTAAGATAATTATTACATAGATTAGAAATAATATCTCTAAACTAAATTTTAATGGACAAGTCACATAAACTAAAAATCGATGCCAAAGTTATCAACAATGGCAACATAACTAATGATGCAATAATTTCAAAGATTTTCGGATAATATTGTATACGAAATTCATAAGATCAAAATTCCAGAATTTCCCGATTAAACACATGAAGGTGGTAAAAATTTGCTCCCCCAAATTTATGATCACATGTAATTTTCACTAAATCAAAATGGAAATCAAACTCGATTTTATACAATAAGTGGAAAAATATAGATGTATATCAGTAATTCCACTTTGCTTTATTCTACTGAATAATCCAAAATCAATTCAGAACCAAACTGGATTTTATTGAAAATAATCCAATTCATAGAGTCCAACCAAACAAGATTTTTGGGCAAAAACCCTTAAACATAATCCAATTACTTAAATTGGCCGAATAATCCAGTTTTACAAAATAAAATACCCTTTTTCAAACCAAACGGGCGCCAAGTGATTATCAATAACCCTTCATGCATGAGTCATTAATTTCATAGATGGTCGAACGGGTTTACTCTACGAACCACATGGACTCCAAAGCAAAAGGGACTCTCCTGATCACAAAGGTTGCACGGATTTTCACCGAAATATGCATCACTCGTCTACATTTAAAGATTCGACAAAGTATCTAGTATATACTTGAAAAGTAGCGGGTGCGGATTTCAACTGTCGTAAAAAGAATTATTACCAAAATCTAATTAATGCACGTTCTACAGTAAAATAATTATACCAGGCATGTTATAATTATTTCTGACACTCAAAAGCAAAGAACTTGGAACAGGTCTATAAATCCTACGATGTATACTGCTCATTTTGAGCTTGGACTCGATTCTAAATTCCAACATGGTTTTGTCGGGCCGTACGTCAATTTATTTATAAAAAACTGAAAATAAATTTCGAAAAAACAAAATAATTCTATGTCTTATATACATCCAGTCTTATATGGCTATCCAAATAGCCACGTCATAATTCATTTTCATTCAAGATATGGACGAAATTAAAGAACATACTGCATAAATGTTGTATATCATATACCGTAGATTTTCATGTGATCTGATATTATTTTTACTTAATTTAAAAATATACAAATGTTAAAGAATTATATTGATATTTATAAGTAAAATGTTTAGGGTAAAATTCATTTTTTATACTCTAGTGTGAGACATTTCCGATTTTGGTACTCTAGAGTGGTCACGTCCAATTTAGGTACTAATTGGATTTATGATGTCTTGCGATTCACGCCATGAAATCGAATATCAAACGAAAGATAAATAAAATTGACTGTCATTAAGATATCGTGGACTTCGTCCCACTCACAAGCGTCAAATTCTTCCTCGGCGGATTCTTTTTTGTAGGCTTTTTCATCAATTTTGTTTCAATCGACTTTCAATTAATCGAATTTACATGAAATTGAAGTTAGATTAAGGCTCTGTTCTCTTCAACTGAAATTTACTGAACTGAACTGAATTGTAGTATAAAATATAACTAAGCAGAACTGAACTGAACTGAACTGAATGGAACTGAACTGAACTGAACTGAATGAGTTTTCAGTTGAAGAGAACAGAGCCTAATTGTAACTTAGTACTGATTTGCACACACACTATCTAATTCACATTTAGTATACATTAATCGTAAATAGTTATTGATAAATAGTATATAAATTGGACGCGGCCACTCTGGAGTATCAAAATCGGAAATGTCTCACTGTGGAGTACCAAAAATGAATTTTACCAATTTATGTTGTTAATAAAATAAATTTTTTATTTATAAGAGATACTAAAGTTAAAAATCTATTTTATTGATGACAACATTAAGAACAACGAGCATAAGAGAATTGAAATTCAATACACTAATGTTGTTAAATAAATAACACAAGTTTTCGGTAATGAAGTAATGTTTATTCATCAATTTTAAATCTTTTAGTAGACCGTAATTAAAAGTAATATAATAACCAAACTTAAAGCGCGTGAAGGATCGAATACCTATTATGTCTCAATTTTGTTCTGACAGTTTAATTCTCTCTGAATTTATGCAAAGTCCCAGTGTCAATAATGAAGCGCGTGAAAGGTACGAACCTATCTGTCTTCAGTCTTCACAATACTCCCTCTCTCTCATCTCAACAAATCTATTTCTTTCATCTCAACAAATCTATTTCCTCCTCTCTCTCTTTTTATAACTTCTTCATAGTTTCTTATATTTACAATATAAAGTATAAGATATAAAAATATAAAAATTATATCGATTTTTATATTTTTTCGTCCTCTGCAAATAGAGACCACTATTGACTATATTTTGACCATTTTAAATTTTACGAATTTTAAACTCTTAATTAAAAATATATATTTATAAATATAATTTCATTAATTTGAAAATCTAAACACTTTTATAATATGATAAAGATGTTTTTAAAAAATAAAAATTTTTTATTCATGGTCATGACTACGACCCATTAGACATGATTTTTTCAGATTCAGTCGGCATTCCACCCGTGGCTCACAACCGCCACTATTCATGGTCGTATCAATGACCCAATGGTAGTAGTCTTAATTAAGTAGAATTTAAGACGGAGACCCGACTCCATGATATTCATGGTGGATACTTTTTAAATTTCAAACCATGATTCAACCCCAACCAAATCAGTTTATCGTAAAAAAACAACGATAACCAATCTTTCTTTTCCATCTTCTCCAATTGAATTAAAACAGATCAATTCGCAGTAATCTAAACCTTAATTCAACTCGACAAAAGGGACAATCCATTATCATAAACAACGATATTACTTAACTTCATCAATTATTTGTAAGTAGGTGTCACAATAACACGCGTAGCGTGTTGCAATTGAGTACTTAATTTAAGTTAAATTGAACTCATTTGTAATATATATATAAAATAGGATTTAGTTACAAAAATAAATCTATATTCTCAAATATAAATCCAAGCCCTAATTCAAACCCATCCAAATCAATTCATAAAATTCTTCTCCAATTAAATATCAAACCCTAATTAAAACCAACAAAATCAATTCATCATTAAAAAGAAAACGATAACCAATCTTTATTCTCCAATTAAATTAAAACATATTACTTCGCAGCAACTCAAACACTAATTCAACTCAAAAAAATGCAATTCATTATCAGAAACAACAATATTACTTACATTTTACTTCTTCTATTTTTTATAACTATGTGCCACAATGACACGCATAGAGTGTTATTGCATTGTAGTGATAAATAATTAATCTTTAAATGCATGAAGTAGTATTTGATAAATTTGCCATCTTGGGACCAAATGGTAGCATTACGGATCAACCTCAACTTGTCTCCTATTTAATGTCAAACTGGTCCTATGTTATCCGGCAAAAAACAAAACTAAACTAAACTAAATTTATGTGTGCAAAATTTATGTGGTATCAGCTTGTGATACGTTCAGTTCAATAATGGACTTAATTAGCTTTTCCTTTACCAAATCCACCATTCGTTAGTCACGATGCATTGTAACCTTTATATTTATGGAACATTTCTAATGCTCTATATACGGATGAGATTAAATCTTTGTTCTCTTCCTTTAAAAAAATTATTAATTTTATTTCAGTTCAAATTTACTTACTTGTATTTTATACCTATGTTTTAAAAGTCGGAATCGAAGGTTGAGCCGGCCACCCTCCAAAAAAGGTTCAATTGGAATTTAGGATAAATAGTATGATGTTATTTATATATATATATATATATATATATATATATATATATATATATATATATATATATATATATATATATATATATATATATATATATATATATATACATATATATATAAAATGATCAACAAAATGAATAACTAATAAATAGAACAAATATAGATTTTATGTTTGATTTGCATTATAAAGTGTAAACTCAATGGAAAACTCAAAATATACATAATAATTAACTAGTACCTCTCAATGGAAGGTTTTTTTTTTAAAAAAAACCCTTAATTAAAAAAAAAAGTGCCTCACGACTAGAAGGAAAAAAATGTCCTAGATTTTTTTCTTTCATCAGATTTTTATTCTTGGACTATATAAAATAAATATATTTTTTATTTAATACTTTTCTTCCTAAATTCGCACATGACGGGGTTTAGATGAAAAAAAAAAAAAAAAAAAAAAACGGCCCAACCCGATTTTGGGCCGAGCGGCTTAAGGCCGGTTTTTTAGCCCTATTTGGGCCGTTCCATACCGGTTTTGCGGTCCGGCCGGTTCGACCGGCCGGTCCGACCCGAATTTTAAAACATAGTTTCATACTACAAATAAACTGAGTTCAGATCAGTTCAATTATGTTCAGACGAAGCTGAAAACATAACTTAAGTATTAATAAAATTGTTTGTGATTTGATTTTATAAAAAATTTGCCATTCTTTGCATCATCATCAACATGTATGCACTTCTCGTCCTGGGGTTTGCTGGTCTTGTTCTTGCTAAATTTATCTCTAGGTTTCCCCGAGTCTATCGCTAAACATTGGGGTACAAATCATCAATGGAAATTTTGAGATATAGGTACCATAGTTGTGTTTATTTTTATGAGTTTATCGGTTAGGTACCATGAGTTTATCGGTTAGTTTATAACTTTTCAGCTAGTTTTGTTAAACACAACCTAAATTAATCTATCAAATCAGCTAGGGATAAGCTAGCTAGCAGTTAAGTGTTTGTTTAACGGGCTTATAACTAAGTTGATTGGGCTTATAAACTACTCATATTTCGTATCTAATAAATCAACTAATCTACTCAGCAACTCCACTAAAATCAACTTAGTTTTCTAAATCTCAATTCCATCTAACTAATCAAATAGTACTGCTAAGTACTACACATATTATGCACCGCTAGTAGCTGATCAACTACCTAATCTTATACGCTACCTTAGCTAGTTTACTAACAAGAACAAGATATATCATTTTTTTTATCTTCTATATTTGGGTTGTGTTTAGCTCGGGGTTACCAGATAGCCTAAATTGCTTGATTAGCTCATTCAACTATTTGATCAAAATAATATGTTAGTGAGCCCCTATACAGGTCGCTTGTAAACTATATGTCTTCATTAACTAACTTCTTTGTTTCTATATATCCATTTAACAAACTAGTTTATCAACACTCAATCCAGACTATTTTATTAGCTAGTTTTGCTGCATGGTGAATTCCGCCGGTTCATTTATATTACTACAGTTTTACCTATCAACTTGGAAATGAGTTTCCTAGAGTGATTTTCACCCTTCATTTTCAATAATATACTTTCTCTTACTATGTGTTAGGACAATTATAGACTGTATTGTGACGTACTACTGTTTTGGGTTCCGGTGGGCCTGAAAGTGGTCCGCCCTGACCCAAACTGGCTACAAGAGTTAGAAACTCCGTAGGCCCAAAGCTGGTAATCAATGTTGTGATTAATATCTGGTTGTTGGACCATATTACCCATATTGGTTGCCAAATTGTTGTTACCATGTCACTTTCAATATGTTTGTTTGTAAGATTCTTTTGGTCGAATGTTCGCCTTATATTACTACGCTTACTTAAGAATAGTCACGGAATAATTGTTCCAAGCTTTATATAATTCCACTACTTTTCCTAATAAAGCTTGCTTCCATTTATATGATTTTTGCTTCTTTAATAATTCTCGTTTTTTAATTAGTTTGTTACTATAAAGTTTGGAGAAAAATCAAATCTTGCAGTGTTATGGTCCAACTAATGATAATATATTATTGTTTACAAGAATGATTATGGTAATACTTAAGCTAGTTGGCTACACCAGCTATGTGATTAAGAGAAAAATTAATGGACTTTGAAGGAGATTGATTAATAGCTAGACTCTATGGTTGTCTAGTCATTTTCTAAATTATCTTCTTCTAAATTTCATCATATTTTTCTTACTAGTAGTCCTTCATTATTGCAAAAAATCTAGCTGATTGAACAAAAAGTTTCGTGTCATAAAGTATATATAGTATATTGTTTGAGAGACTGATCAGGAGTTAAGCATACCAATAAGGTGTAACGCTATTTTCTAAAATCAACTACTGATCCTGGGACGAGTTTGGTGAAAAATAGAACTAGGAGTAATGGTGATCTCTTGAGAGTTTTCTCCATACATACATGAAGCTTGTCGAGTAGTAGTACGTACGGAGGGGAGCTTCTCGAGTAGTAGAGCTGTTAAAGTGGACAACTTGCTAGAAAGTTTTTCATGGTGCACTCGTGAGAGCGATGAATAGGGTGGGATCGAAACAAATATGTTGATTTGTGGGAGTCAATAATACTTGGAAAGTAGTCATTCGTAACAAATTAAATGCCAATAAATAAGGGGTGGGTGCCTCATATTATGTCACTTATAAGCGTAGGAACATAAACATATACTATTATATATTCACGTGTGTTTCGTTTAAAAAATATTTAGAAGTCTCGAATAGTGTCATCTTTTTCCACATGAATTTACTACTTTAATTGGAAATATATCTCCATATCCATGTTCTTCGTGGATTAGTATATGATGTGCCTCATAATGTTATCTTCCATTTGTTACACTAGGTTTCCAAGTAAAAAATAAAGACCCTAAGCATTGGTTTTAGCTCACAAATTAGAGTAGAACTAGCAATAACCATCTTTGTCAAAGTGAAGTAAATTCAAGTAAAAGAGAACAAAGTAACCACAACAACGTTAACAGCGACCCTTAACTCAATCAGATTAAAATCGTACGTTAATGAAACGGCAATGTTCCGACCGGCTAACTAATTATCGTATTAAAGGGATTAATCATTTGTTACTTAAGTAAAAGATCAATTATGTTTTTTTGTTGCAACACGGTTTCCAACTTTGTTCCCCTTAATTAAGATAATAATAATCACTTGCAGATCACTTTTGGCTTATCTTGTACCCCATGCTTATGGCTCATTGACTTGTTTGTTACCTATTTGATTTTGACGACGTACTCTAATTTTCTTTTCTTTTACTTTATTAACTATAAAATAATTTATCTGCGGTTCGATTTGTCAAATGGGATTGTTTCTCCCAAATCAAATCATGCTAAGTCGTATATTTACATACATAACTAACTAGCTTAGATACTTCATTTGAATTAGAAGAAAATACAGCAAACCATTCGAAAAATTAACACTCCATTTCATAAAAAATCATACAATTGGAATTAGATGCCAACACCTCTTCTTCATACCTCAAACTTTCTAAATTATAGGGAAGTTCATATCAGGTTAGTATAATTTGGATAACCGTGTCAAACACTTGAGTATGAGATATATATATGTGATAACCTATTTGTCACACAACTTCAATTGACAAGATTTTAACTGAGTTTTAACCGATGAATAGTAACTAATTGTAATTGAGTTGTGAAAAAATATACTATTTGGATAGTTTTAAAATTATATAGGTAAAAGTTGCGAAAAATTATTTATGGGAAAGAAAGTGGTAAGAGTCAAACTAAACTAAAATGAACAACTTAAACAAGAATGAACCGGATATTTAATTTTAAAGGACGCTTAATGGAAAGCCAAACGGCCAATGAATATTTCTCATGTTAAAAAAGAATTTATTACGTATGATACTCCCAATAAACACCATCATCTCATCTGAGTCCCTATGATTTTAGCATTTGCATTTAAGTCCAAGCGTCCTTGCTGCACTTTCAAAATATTTTTTTGACTTGAATGTACTTGTTTAATTATGAAACTCAAATGTTATTAGGATATTTATTAGGATCATCAACTGTGAAATGATTCCACTCCCTTTTGGAGTGAAGTTCGAATTCAAGTCTCATATTTATTTATAATACTTTTATAATAAAATGGAATTTGTTTATAGATGACATTTAATTTGGGAACAATGCGGATCGGAATGGATCATTTTGAAGAAGTTAATTAATCAGATATGCATCTCATCTGCATCTCATCTATCAAACAATGTGAATTTGAATTCAAATCGAGTTTCGGATCATGTTTGAATCTCGGGGTGGTCTCAACACTTCTTATTTTTCCACCATATGGATTATCCGGTTCTATTAGGGGGAGACCACCTCCGTTCAGACTACCTTAAAGACCAGCAATAATATTGTTCCATTTCAATTGTCTATTTAATTGACAAAAAATCTCATCGCCGATTACTTTTGGTTTTTCTTACGCCACATATAATTGTCACTTGCGTTTTTAATTTAGTCACCTACTTAGTATTTTAAAAATACAAAATAATAAATTAAATTTCTTCCTTCACTTATCTATTTGGCTTCGATTCCCACAAGAAATTAAGGATGCTCAGACGTCATTTTCCATATATTTAAATCCAACCTTTCGATTCAAAATACTCCCTCCATTTCAGAAAAAATGTTATATTTTATTATTAATCGTTTCAAGATTTTAATTTACTCTTAAACGATATTAATAAATAAATTATTAAAATTATATAATGAAAATTTAGTAATTAAATTTTTATTATATGATTTTATTGAATTATTTACTATTAACGTTTATGAGTAATTTGTGGTCAAACTCGAAGACAGTTGACCGGTCAAAGTCAAAATTAACACTTTTTCTGAAATGGAGGGAGTAATATTTATCGTGTTACTTAATATAAAGCGACCTGGAACTATCTTATCGAATGGTAATGGATGAGGGTTTACTTCTCTTATACGCATGCACTCTTTCGGCTTTTAAAGGTTATCTGTGATTGTCTATATGTATACGTTAAATGTTGTCAGTGTATAACATTAAAGATCGCGAAAGAGTAAGATTATCAGGGTATAAAAAATCATAGATGAGAATTCCAGAAAAGATCGGAAAGAAGGAAATTGAGTATGAATTAGTTGTAGCGAAAATTGGTAACATATGGTCGCTATCAGGCCAGAACATTAGGTAGATGTGCGCATAGTTATGAGGAGATTAAGAGAAGAAATCCGCAAAATAATTATTGAAGTGGTTAAGAATCATTTATGAAAAAAAATCGAGAAAAGACAAAACAAAGATTGCCTAAAGCATGTCCAATAAGATTCCTAGCTTGTTTAAGTCTTAAACAAATTTAAATTATGTGATTAATTTCAGAATTGCCAGCAACAAAGAAACCATAAGAACGGCAAGTTTTTGTATTCCGACAGAGATTTGTTTATTGTAATGCACCAATATATACTTATGTTTGTTAGAATTCAAGCATTCATCCAAACAATTACTTGAAAATTAACTGCATTAGTGAGTGATTTGAGGGACTCACTAATACATTATTAAATATAAACATAATATTTAAACAATATCAATAAAAATATTTTATTAGTAAAAAACTTTAGGTTATGTTTTGTGACTACAGGTTACTGAACTTAAGATTTATTGTACAATTTATTATCGGATTCAAGGAAGCTTCAACCGAGGATTAAAAGAGACCAACATACATTATCGTTATAATTGGAAACATTACAGATGTTATTAAAAATATAAATTTTATAAACATAAATAATGTTCAAAACTGAAAATATTATTAATATTGTTTAAAACAATATAATTATACTTGATAGGATTACTCAGAACTATCTAGTACCTCACTTAGGCTCGTTTTTCAAATTAAAATTCGAATCGAATCGAATCAATTGAATGGAATCAATCGAATCAAATCAAACGAAATAAATCGAAATGAACTGAAACTTAAACGAACTGAAGAAATTACATTTGTCCCATTTTTTAATAATAATGAATACTACATCCGGTCCATTAATAAATTCGTAAGGAGACTTTTTTCTGGACGTTGACTGTAATTACTCGCAAATTACACGACAAAAGAATATAATAAAATTATATTATAAAAATAAATTAAGTATATTTGACTAACATAACTTTGTTTTATACTTTTTTTGCGCGTAATTTACAAGTAATTTACGATTTAAGTTCGAGAAAAAAATTCTCCTTAGAAAAATTGATTGTAAGTGGTTTAATTTTACCTCGAAAAATCAGAATTTTACCTCCAAAACTCCAACCCTAAGGAAAATATTAGTTTTAGTTTACCTCTGAAAATTCACAATTTTACCTTTAGTTTGGTATAACTTGTTTTTTATTTATTAAGTTTGAGAAAAAACTCAACGTATGCTTCTGAGTTTACTTCTATTGTTCTAATATCTTCCAATAAAAGAATATGTCGATTTTTTGTTAGAGATGTACGTACAAAGTATGTGAACCAGTTTGAATGGTACTCTCAGGTTCCTGTAGTTTCTTATCTTAACTCAACTTTTACGGTAGAAAAGAAGGGTAATTCGAATCGTAACTATACTTTTTATTTCATTGATCTACTAAAAGTCGTGTTAAAAAGAAAGAAAGAAAAAGATTGAAAATATCTCAATTGGATAAATTTTCTTATTTTCCTCGTACAAAAGATGGGTTGTGTAAATAAATGATAAAATAATAATAATAATTATTATTATTATTATATGAATTTAATGAACTTAAGAGATTTGAATCAAGAAATCGAATCAAGAGAATGAATCGAATTGAATCAATCGAATGTGTCATGGTGTGACCCCCCTCCCACGGCTTCAACCAACATCGATGAGAGCCATTAGTACTTGGATGCCTACCGTGTGAACCCACCCCAAGGGTTCGGATGGACACTATAACTCAATGCGAATAGAATAATACAAAACGTTATAGTGTTACATTTTGATAATTTCACTTATTCAGAGTTTGTAAATACATGTAAAGTTATTCACGTATTATATATTTTACATCATTTTATATTACAGAATAAAATAAATTAAGTAAGGTTCTTATGTTTAATACATATTCTGAATTTAACGAGTAAAACTGCTGCTTTGTACTCCTGTTTGCATTACTGGAACTAATAATTAGGCTCTGTTCTTTCGTGAAATTCTTGAATCGAATCGAATCGAATCAATGGAACTGAATCGAATCGAATCAAATCAAACGAAATAAATAAAACGAATCAAATCAAACGAATCAAGAAATTACATTTGTCCCATTTTTAATAATAATGAATACTGCATCCGGTCCATTAATAAATTCGTAAGGAGACTTTTTTCTGGACGTTGACTATAATTACTCGCAAATTACACGATAAAAGAATATAATAAAATTATATTATAAAAATAAATTAAGTATATTTGACTAACATAACTTTGTTTTATACTTTTTTGTGCGTAATTTGTAGAGTTTGGTTTGACTTTAGTTTGGTATAACTTGTTTTTTATTTATTAAGTTTGAGAAAAAAATCAACGTATGCTTCTGAGTTTACTTCTATTGTTCTAATATCTTCCAATAAAAAACGCCGATTTTTGTTGTAGAGATGTAAAAAGTATGCGAACCATTTGAATGGTACTCTCGAGTAGTTTCTTATCTTAACTCAACTTTTACGGTAAAAGAAGGGTAATTCAATCGTAAATTATACTTTTTATTTCATTGATCTACTAAAAGTCGTGTTAAAAAGAAAGAAAGAAAAAGGTTAAAAATATCTCAATTGGATAAATTTTCTTATTTTCCTCGTACAAAAGATGGGTTGTGTAAATAAATGATAAAATATTATTAATAATAATAATTATTATAATAATAATAATAATAATAATAGTAATAATAATAATTTAATGAACTTAAGAGAATGAATCAAGAAAGGCGAATCAAGGAGCGAATCAAGACGAATCGAATCAAGAAATTTGAATCGAAAGGAGTTGAATCGAATCGAATGAAATCGAATCGAAAAACGAAGCAGCAGACGGATAACTTACAAGTTTTTTATGGAAAAAATATGGGTGTAAAAATGGATGTCTTGCGATGTGTGCAGCGTGAAGTGCACGATCGGTCCAAGTGAGAGTGGGTGGTACCGTACCAAAAGATTCAGTAAAAAAATCTCACTTTGTAATTGAACACACGAAAACACAGACAATTGTCAAAACAGTTTGATGGTATTATGGTACTTCTTGGAATCTTGCAAACAGTACAAATACCACAATACAACACAATCCATTCATTCATTCACCTTTGTAAAAAGTCTCTCTTTCACAAGAGAAGCCAAGAAATGCAGAAACCTCAGCTCAAAGGAATGGCCTACTGACATGAACCGATGGATTTTCTAGTTTTTTTATTTCTTAGCATAGTAAAAAAATAATACAGGGGAACTTACATTGCACAATAGAATGAAATTGGATACACAATTTGTAGAAATTTTTTAGGAGGCACGCACCATAGATCAGGAAAAAGTATGTAGGAGAAAAGCATATATTCCACAGTGGAACGGTTCAGAAATAATCGTACCGATTCAAATAGTCGGATCTCAATCGATTAGTGATTGATGCTAATTAAGAAGATGTAATTTACTTCTTATGTATGATGTGTTCTAATTCAACGGTTTGTTTGTTACAATTTATTACTAGCCGGTTAATTAAAGTAGTAACTAGCAAATGACAATTCATGAGTACCTATGTACACTAGTTTATCATTTAGCCTATAAGTTTGATCAACTTTTTTTCAACATAAACATGTACATGAATACGTAGAATGTAGCTTTCAGTCTAACTTCGTTTTAGTTTTGACAAAGCATATAGTACTGAAAGTAACATCCAACAAGATCCAGTGTTACTCTTCCTAACTGACTTGTCTTAAATCAAAGATTTCACATGATATTTCTTCTTCATTCAATTCAATGTAAGAAGGAAGAGTCCCACTTAACAATTGATAACTTTTAAACTTAATAGTAAAAGAAGGAAGAATTCAGAGAGATGTTTTTTTGTATTCACATATAATGAATTGCAAAAATAAACTTCTTCCAAAAAATATATTTCAAACTAGACTTCTACAAAATTTATTTTACTTTATAGTCTTCTTTGCCATATGAGATGTCATGTAAATAAAAGAATGTCACAAAAGCCAACTTAAAATGTCACAAAATCATTGAACATAATATATTAAAGAAAAAAAATCTCTCATCAATTTAAATATTATCATCTAGTCTTCAAAATATTTAAACTATTTAATTAATTATTAATCTTACAAAATTAAGACAAAATGTAGTCATTACTAATTGTTTTAAATCCTACTAATAAAGAACCATCCGTATTAATTGATTTGAGGCTTCAGTCAAATAATAAATATGAATTATATAGGGTTAGATGCAAATAACCCAGATACTATTAAAAAGATTTAAAAAAAGCAATTAAAAGATATATCCCGCATGAATTTCTCTCACCTTAGTTCATTCACTTGTTACTAATGATGTTAGTTTTTTCTTTAAACTCAGGTCTTTTATGTGACATATATACCCGTTAAACTAAAAAAAAGGTTAGAAGAACAAATATTACTTTACAGTATATATATAAGTGGATAACTATTGTAGTTGTGCAATTGAGTACTTGATTTAAGTTAAATTGAACCGATTTAATATACATTTAAATTAGACTTTAATTACAAAAAAAATATGTTTTATTCATTCTAATTATAAGCCCTAACGCAACTCTAACAAAATCAATTCATCGTGGAAAAAAACTCAATTTGTCTTCTCCAATTAAATTCCAAGCTATAAATCAAGCCCAACAGAATCAGTTCATCATTAAAAAAAGCCACTCAATATGTATTCTCCAATTAAATTCAAAGCCCTAATTCAATATCATAAACAACTTCATATACTTATTCTATTATTTGTAACTAAATGCCACAATATTTTATAGTAAGCGGGTTTCATGCAAAATATTATAGGAACTTAGAGGGTTTAATTAGTGCTATTTTTTTAACTAAGAGATTTTGCGTGCTCTATCACTCTTAATTTTTTTTTTATCCTTTTGAGTTTTGATAATTTATCTGCATTTAATCATATATAATTCATATTTATTTGTTGCTTGAAACCTCAAGTTGAATAATACGGACGATTCTAATTAGCATGTTTAGAAAAATTAGTAATGACTAGCGTTGTCTTAATTTTGTAAGATTTATAATTAATTAAACAGTTTAAATATTTTGAAGACTAGATGATAAGATTTAAACTAATAAGATATTTATATTTTTAATACATTTTGTTCAATATTTTTGTGACACTTTAAGTTGGCTTTTATGACATTTTAATATTTATATGGCATCTCATGTGGCAAAGAAGGTTATAAAAGAAAATAAGTTCTATAGAAGGTTAGTTTGGGATATCAACATTCTCATCCAACAAAATCCAGTGTTAGAACATTTCCGGTTAGTTACTTTTCCTAATTGACTTGTCTTAAAGCAAAGATTTCACACGATGTTTCTCCTTCATTAAATTCAATTAAATGTATGAAGGAAGCGTCCCTTTTACCACTTCATAACTTTTAAACTTCTTCACCTAATAAACCACCCAGGCAAACAAAGTAACCTTAGTTAAAATTGAATGTATAGTAAAAACGTGTTTTACATGCAACTAAACAAACTATATTAAGTCACTATTTCATTCATATAAAATCAAATTAATATTCATCTTAAAGGTCTGTTAAAATCCAATCCGGTATATTAAAGTTACATATCAAACAGCTTGACATACAAGTATATAAGACGCTTAACATATAAATAGTAATTCGATTTCATGCAACTAAAATAAAACATAATTGCAAACACGATTGTTCGTACAAATAGAGCTGGTTAAATTGTTTTTCAAAATGTATGGGTGTCTGACTAGTAAAAGAAGGAAGAAGAATTGATGGAGTTGTCTTGTAATGATATTATATATAAACACACTCACTATTGGAGTTATCCTGTTATCATTTGTCAAAATCAATTCCTCTGATCTGCTACCCTCTGGTCGGCAAACGAAGCTTCAACTTCAGGTGTCTCATCATCTCTCTCTCTCTCTCTCTCTCTCTCTCTCTCTCCCCCCTCCACTGTGTGTTGTGTGTATTTTTGTCTCTCGTTTCCATCTGTCTCCATCTCTCTCTTCTCCTGCCCTGCATAAATTCCATGCTCAATTTCACTCACCAGTCAGTCACTTGTTTCTTTTAACAACACAACACCACACAGTGCTATATGTTCTACTAAAGCCCTACACTTTCACTTCCAAAACCAAACAACAGCTTCAGTCACTCCCTTTTTTTACCCTTTTGCTTTCCCTTCAAGTTAACCACCACTGTTTGATTTGACAAATTAATGGCTTCTCCACCCTTTTGAGTCCTTGTTCAAGTTATAAGAAAGACTCTTCTTATCCTTTTCACATTTTGCTGTGAGTTTGCTTTTCAATTTCCACTCCCTTTCCTGTAAAGTATGCTTCTTTGTCCTGTATCTGATCTGGGATTCTTTTGATTTCTAGTTCTTGGTTTGTGGTGCTGCAAGATTTTGCATTTCTTGACATTTGCATTGTGTTTGTTGCAGATTAGGCCTTGTTAAAGCACAAAGGCTCAAGCCTTTTCACATTTTCTGTAAGTTTGCTGTACAATTTCCACTCCCTTTGCTGTAAACTATGGTTCTTTGTTCTGTATCTGATCTGGGATTCTTTTGATTTCATTTCTAGTTCTTGGTTTTGTGTTAGTTACTGCAGTATTTTGCATTTCTTGACATTTGCATTGTGCTTGTTGCAGATTAGCCCTTGTTCAAGCACAAAGGCTCAAGCTTTTTCACATTTTTCTGTAAGTTTCACCCCCTTCTTTGTAAAGTTTGGTTCTTTCTGTCTGGGATTTTCTCATTTCTAGTTTTTGATCTATAGACCTTTACATTTTTTGACATTTGTTTTGTGTAATATTGCAGGTGATTGCTTAGGGCCCAGACAGGATTTCTTGGAGTTGAAAAATGATTAATGTGATGAACAAGCCACTGAACCAAGTGGACAAAGGCTTGGATCCACAGTTATGGCATGCTTGTGCAGGTGGAATGGCCCAAGTTCCTCCACCAAATTCACAGGTTTACTATTTCCCTCAAGGTCATGCTGAACATGCCAATAAAAATGTGGACTTTGGTAGTTTTCCAAGGATACCCCCTTTAATCCCTTGTAGAGTTTGTTCTTTAGAGTACTTGGCTGATACTGAGACTGATGAAGTCTATGCCAAAATTCGATTAGTCCCCTTGAGAGGTAATGAGTGTGATTCTGATGATGATGTTGGAATTTTGGGGTTTGAGAAGAATGAGGAGAAGGACAAGTCCAATTCATTTGCTAAGACATTGACTCAGTCTGATGCAAACAATGGTGGGGGGTTTTCTGTTCCTAGGTACTGTGCTGAGACTATTTTCCCTAGGTTAGATTACTCGGCTGAGCCTCCGGTTCAGACGATTTTGGCCAAGGATGTGCACGGTGAAGTTTGGAAGTTTAGGCACATTTATAGGGGTACACCGAGGCGTCATCTTTTGACGACGGGCTGGAGTAATTTTGTCAATCAAAAGAAGCTTGTGGCAGGGGATTCAATCGTGTTTTTGAGGGCGGAAAATGGAGATCTGTGTGTGGGGATAAGGAGGGCGAAGAGAGGGATAGGCGGTGGGACGGAGGTTACCTCTGGATGGGGGGCGTTTTCGGGTTTTCTGAACGAGAACGGGAATTTGTGCATCGGAAACGGAAAGAAAGGAGGTGGAGCTAGTGATTTGGGATCGCGGGGGAATGTGAGGGCGGAATGTGTGGTTGAAGCAGCGAACCTTGCTGCGTCCGGCAGGCCGTTCGAGGTGGTTTATTACCCTCGTGCTAGTACACCGGAGTTTGTGGTAAGGGCTTCGGCTGTTAGGACGGCGATGAGAGTGCAGTGGTGCTCGGGAATGAGGTTTAAGATGCCTTTTGAGACGGAAGATTCGTCAAGAATCAGCTGGTTTATGGGGACTATATCAGCTGTTCATGTTGATGATCCTGTTCATTGGCCTAATTCGCCATGGCGACTTCTTCAGGTAACCTATATCTTCATTGTATTCGATTCTGTCCAATTATGTGCTGCTATAAGTCAGACTGAATAATGCTTCTGAACCATATTTATTGATTGTTGAGTTGATAGTGTTATGGTGTAACAGAGATCCAAGATTAGATTATTGATATTCTTTTAAATGAGCTAGAAATTTGCAGATGGTCTTTATTACTTGATCCATGTTTTGGTTCACATATCTTCAAATCTTGAAGTTCTTTCTTGTTGCCTTATGGTCATTAACTAAGTTTGGCTTCTTCCTTGTGCAGGTGGCATGGGATGAGCCCGATTTGCTACAAAATGTGAAGAGAGTGAGCCCGTGGTTGGTAGAATTGGTATCGAGCATGCCAGCCATCCACCTCTCTCGATTTTCACCACCAAGGAAGAGGTCGCGAATTCCACAACATCCTGAATTTCCACTTCTTACCCCGCAACTTCTCGGCAATTACCCCCTCAGTCCTAGCAGCCCATTGTGTTGTTTACCGGACAACATCTCTGCAGGCATACAGGGAACCAGGCATCCACAATACGGATTATCTCCGTCCGATCACCCATACAAGAAACTGCAGACAGGACTGCTTCCGTTCGATTTCAAGCCACTAAAGAATCCCATCTTCGATCCCTTGGCTTGCTCGCTAAAATTGGGAAGTTCCACCACGGAGTTGAAGAATAATGATGAAAAAGCTCCCGTCTTTGTTTTGTTTGGCCAACCAATACTCACCGAGCAGCAAATTTCTCAGAGCAGCTCCACGGATAGCTTATCTGATGGAAACCAAGAGAACATGGCGAATCTCTCGAATGGCTCTGGATCAGCTGTTATTCAAAATTTCCCACCTGAAGGCTCTTCAGACGGAGAGTTTCCAAGGTTCTCAGAGACAGGTCACTGTAAGGTGTTCCTTCAATCCGATGATGTTGGTCGGACCCTTGACCTATCAGTTCTAGGCTCGTACGAGGAAATGTACCGGAAATTGGGGAACATGTTCGGCATGGAAAGGTCGGAAATGTTGAAAAGCGTCCTATATAGTGACGCAAAAGGCTATACTAAGCACACTGGAGACGAACCCTTCCGGTAAATTTCATAATTCGCTTAGTTCTTCACGTATTGAAAGAGCTTTTAGTGGTCTTATTATGTTTTGCATTGCGTTCTCTTTGCAGCGATTTTCTAAGCAAGGCGAGAAGGATGACGATTCTTGCAGATTCTGGCAGTTTGAATCTTGGGAAGTAGAGAATGATCGACTCGATCCGTTCGGGTTGTACCGTTAGTTAACTAGAATTGCATGGTTGGTTACGTCTAAAAAATGCGGCAAAAGCCAATGTAACCAAGCTTTTAACGTATGTTGAATTCAAAACCTATTCTCAACAATTTCATGTTATTTGTTGACATTGTCATTGGTTTGTAGTAGTACTTCTAAATGCTATTCTACCAAAATTTTCATTGATTTTTGGTTCCTCGCACCAAATTAACAGTCGATATCTCTTAATACGACACTTGTAGACCATCTTATCAGTAGATTTCTCTTAATACGACACTTCCGGTTTGGAAACCGTTGTGATTGCTACTTGCTAATGCAGAGCAAAAAGAAACAACAATCTTTTGATGATTTAGTTAACCAAGGCCATGAATGAGCTTAATTGAAAGGCTTCAGAGTTCTGTAACTGTGTTGTCATTTGCAATAAAACAAGCTACAAGTCTACAAACATGTACAGAAGAAATGATTTTGCAAAAAGGCCCACACATTTCTGACAATTTAATTATGTAGCATAGCAGATAAGCTGAATTACTTGGTGCATACTCAGAAATCAGAATGTTGCCAGATTGGTATTAATTTTAAGTTCACAGTGACAACTGTATGTTAATTAATTGGTGCACCAGACAATAGGGCCTAGCAAATGGTACATGTGAGGATGAACACCAAATTAAGTGAGAGCTAATTAATGACACACATGTTTAGTTCAACTCTTTGCGTAACATGTGAGTGTGGATGCCAAATTAAGCATGAATTTATGAAAGGTTCATTTTAACTCATTTGAGTGGATGGAACACTTCACCTAAAACCTCTCCCAAAAGCCATATGCTTTTTTTGAGGAGAAACATACACAATTAAATTTTAATAAACGTTTTACGCACCCGAAGTTTCAGAACTTTTAAAAGAATTAAGAACGATACATATATTAATAAGGTGTATCTTTATTTTTAATAATTATTCCATAAGAATTTCAGAGTCATGCCTTATTCATCAAGAGCAATCGTATGAGCTCTCATGATGGTTGATTCACATGTTTTGGTATGTGGGGGCGTATGGCCAACATATAATTAAAATAGCAGTCCAAAAGTAATTGTGTCAGCCTAAATAGTCAGATCTCGGGCTGCAAGGAACGAAACGTTACATCAAATGTCTATCATATTGGTGCATGTGAAATCACTCGGTGTATAAGTGGAAATCCATCAATCTTCGTAAGTTATATCGAACGTAAATTTGAATTTAGTTGGTCGTCCAAACAATGATCAAGACGAGACTTCTCGTCTACCATTGGAAACATAATCGCTCAAATAGATTTCTTTCGAATAACGCATATAATTCTTACAAATAATGTATCCTATCTTTTGCTAATTCTTCACATTTCAATCACTAAGAGTGTATATATAACCAATAATGGGAAAACAATCAAATCTCTTACTCATAAGTGATAAATCTCAAATTTGAAGTCACATAACATTTATGTTTAACTTAACTTTGAGGTAAATTTATGAATTTAAGAGAGAGAAAATTGATTAGGACAATTTTAATGGGATAGTGAAAGATACACATAGTTGGACTTAGTTGTTGATCAAGACTTAGTTGTTCATTTACATAATATAAATTGTGTAATTAAAGGTTTAATTACACGGCTCTAATCCCTAGTGCAATGTTTAAGAGGGTTGTCGGTTAAATAGAAGTATTGTATGGTCTTTTTCCTAATCCCAAACCTGCCTCATTGGATGAATGGACGAGTGAGTGACCTGTTTATATCTAAACTTTAATTAAAACTAAAGAAAGACAAAATATTTATTGGATTAGAAATTAAATTCTTCCACAAGCTTATCCTTTTAATTTATTTTTCACACGTGGATTATATCCCTAGAAGACGCAAGATTTTAATTTTTTCAAAAATGTTGGTTTCGTATAATTATACTGTAAGTATGTGGATTGAAAGTTGAAAATGAAAATGAAAGATATGTGATGCAACATACATGGTTAGGCTTTCGACGAGGCCCTAACAACGTGCTCTCCTAGTATGACCAAAGAAATATCGAAGATCTACGAGATGAGGTAACCATCCACTTGCGTGGTTTAGCTTGTATATCTCTATTATCAAAGCGGGTCATATAAAGAATTGCATGCAACTTAATACTATCCCTCTAGGGGCATTCATCACGTCTCAAGGGTATCCCCTAAAAAAGGCATCCCGGCTGTCTCACAGGATGTTACATTTACCTTGTTAGGAACAAAACATCCATATCCATCGAGGTTCAGAAATCGTTTGAGGGTCAGCCTTTTTGCGATCCTCCACATCCCTTGACAATAAATCATACATTTGGAAAACACCTCAAAGGTGTAACCCCTTCCCGATCTCCTTACTTGCAACTCGCAAGTACCGTCGATTATGCAAGAATTCAGACATTTGGACTTGGGTATAATTTAACATCATCAATAGTAGTATCATATATTTTCGAGTCATGGAGGTTTTGACTCAGAGAACCAGTACAACCTTTTTGATTTCTCACATTAAAAAATGTTCCGAATTACTAGCTTACAATCTTGGGCTTACATATCAACATTACCTTCTCACAAATCTGCAAAAATTGGGATTATACAGAACACAATAGAGACATAACATAAACTGGCACAAATACAACACATTCCCATGCAAATAGTATAGTATAGACTTTGGTTAGTTATTGAATCACACAAACAATTAGTTAGTTAATTTAATTTAATTAATTGGAAAAGAAAAGATTAAAGAAATGGGCTCACACGTGAGGGGCCTCGAATAGTCAACCCCTCCTTAACCCAGCAGGCCCATAAACAACGGTTGCGCCGTGTTGATGCTTGGGCCTTCTCACTATCTCCACTTCTCAATAACAATTAAATAATATAAATAAAATAAAAATGAAATCATTATATTATTACTCCATTATGATGATTATTATCAAAACAAAGTCAATTCCAACTGTAGCCAGTATCTCAACATAAATGATCCAAGAAAATATTCATGTCAAGAAACCAATCCTAGGAATGAGCTGGATAGGATTACATGCATGGTCTTTTTAATTATATATGAAATCTTTGCATATATAGTAGAAATATATCTCTTTAAGAAATCGTAAAATTCATCACCAGCAATTCATAATGATAATAATCGCAAAACTTCTTTTTTGAAAGTTTATTCATGAGAAGTTCAAAGTTAATCGTGTTTGGTTATGATCAATTGCATGATGATTGAGTGATCCAACACCTATTTGTGTTTGAGTGAGAATGAACTACATAACAAAAATATCCAGATATTAAGTGAAAAAAGAAGCATGAAATTTGGGGAATAATAATGAAGCTTGAAATTCAACGCTTTGTGCAAATCGGTTCTTGGAAAACTAGTATTGAACCTTAATCCGATGAATAATCATTTATTTTTGTGGTCGGGTGCCTAACCAATTGTCATCAACAACATGCTTCGTTTTGCATGCTTTTTTACAAAAATTTTACACCTTCATACAGGATTAAAATTACATTTAATTTTGAATGTCATGTTTTCAATATACTGACATTACTATAGTATGGATTATCTATATTAATAAGTAACTAGTGATGTTTAAAACTAAATTAAACATATCAACGGTATTTATTCCATCTCTCTAAGATACATTGTCTTCAAGTTACAGTGTCTTGCAATAACTGATAGATTACTTTTTATTTTTGTTGTTGCACATTGAGTTGAGCAAACATTAAAAGTGATTAATTGTTCATAAGTACGGTTGGATTAGTTTAATTTTTTAAGCCTAAACTTCAGGATCCCAAGTAAGCTAAAATATTTGTAACCCTGTCTCGCGATTGAGGTTGTCAATTGTGTTTTATTGTCTCATTATTATTGTCCCTGAAATCATGAAAATTGTCAAACACTTGCCAACTTTATCGACATTACTAGTTCTAATCCGTGGCGATGCCACGACATAGTTAACTTATTCTCCAGATTCAAGGTAGAATGACATAATTATAATTCAAAAGTGAAATAACATAGAAACAATTTAAGATTCGATACACTGTATAATATAAAGAAACAATCAAAAATTTTCAAAATTTTTAATTTACTTCTATATTCTTTAAGAAATAATTGTGTAAACGAAATATTTTCCGAAATTTTTTTTTTCCGATTTATGTTTAGTGTTGTTAATTTGTGTTCGATTGTATGTTAATGTTTTTGTGTTTGTATAAATAAAAAAAAATTCGGAATTTTTTTTTAAAAAAAAAAATTCAATTTATGTTTGGTGTTGTTCTATGTGTTAGATTGTATGTGTTAATGTTTTTTCGTTTGCATAAAAGTGCATTTTGGAATTTTTGTTGAATATATAAGTGTTGTTTTGAGATAGGGGCATTTTTCTCAATTTATAAATATTTTGTGTTGCGTTTAACGATATTTGTGTTGCATTTAACGACCCCCAATGACATGGTAAGGTCCCAACAACCCGAGGTTATATGTTGTCCCCAAAATAATAATTACTATTAGAAGAACATTTAGTAAGTAGAAAATTGAGTCTTATACTATGTTCTCTTTGTCTAAACTAAACTGAATTTATTTATAATATAAAAAATAACCAAACAAAACTGAACTGATCTGAACTGAACTAAGATTAATGGTTTTTCAGATGAATATAATAGAGCCATAGTAATGAATGAGAAGTAAATTATGCCCTTTAATCACGTCAGTGGTATTGAAAATTAAGAAATATAATCCTATAAACTAAAAATATTATCATATAATTCTTTTGCTTTGTTTCATCATCTTTTATTAGCTTCATTTTTTAGTAATCCCTCAGGCCCGTTAAAAAATGTAATTATTTCTTTTTGAAACATCCCACTAATTTAGGCCGTTTCCTAAAATAATAAAAACCTAACCCCATTATCTTATACTTTTTTCATTCTTTATATTTTTCTTTCTTATCTTTCATACTTTCTTTATTCTTTATGATTTATCTCTCCACCAACAAACAATAAACTGTTGTCCGTCTTGAAAAACAACGCCAAAAAGTTTGTAACCTATATAAGCAGGGCGAAAGGAGTAATATATTAAGTTGTGTTGGACATTTAAAACTGGTACGTAAACATATAAAGTTACGTGAGGTTGGGGAGATAATATAATGTAAGCATTTCAAATGTAACTAAAATTTCTAACAATGGTAATTATAGTTAATTGAGTTACATGTGATTGAGAAGGCACCACTTTTACATTGTGGCATACAAAATTGCATCTGGATCTCTGTAGCTTTTACAGTACTTCACATGTATATGTGGATATGTCGGGTTTCCAGAAATAAATACAATAAAATATATATAATATAATAATACTACCAGGACTATAGTTATAAGCCAAATGTCGTGCTCTACTTTATTACAACTTGGCAAATAATTGAAAACCAAGAGGCTAAAGCATAAATCTCATCCAGAAATGCATGTTGGTGCAAGAGAAGGACCTGGTGGCTGAAGTGCACATGCATTTATGCAATCTCCGCCCATCATTACCCGTCTTAAATTGATCTCCTTCATTAGGAGAAATGCCTCTCTTGCTGCATATGATTCTACAACTTTAGAATCCTATAGATTAGGAATAAATTGCCGTCTCCATGCCTGAACAAATCAGTCCGTAGAATTTGGGGTACATGGATACTCAAATAGACTTGTAATGATCTAGCAATTGCCATTGATTTCCTGATTAATGGTCGGGGAAAGCCGTGCTTATCTCATGAGATTTTCATCGATCGTGTACTGTACTTCCAAGTAAACGACAAAAAAGTAGTAAGAATAGAATGAAAATCCACTTGTCTAATGAAAAAAGTTTCAGGTGAGCGCACAATCAATCACACAAACCACACAAAATAGTTTTGTATTGGCTTTGATAATAGGAAGGAAAAGTTGAATTTTGCACCTGTGTAACTCCATCTATTCCAAATTCCTGTTAGTTTCACCAAACCTTTTAGCTGATCAAACTCTATCACAAATTTGTTGATTTTGTAAGATGTAAAAAAACATTAGAAATTGAAATATATTCAGAATCTTTACCAAAAAGGGTCTAGAAACTACACTGAACATAACCAAAGATGTATTACATCACTTTTAAATCACCATTATTTTTCAAGTTGCACTTCTATATAAGAAAAACAAAAGACATGTTCAAGAATCATTCATGCGATTTCTAAATATATAATAAAAAACAAACTATGTTTAAAGTTTGGAATAGAATATAACTTTTTTAGTTACAGCATGATCATTAACAATTTTACATTCAAAGAAATTATGCATCTTGATAGAATTGGTAGGGCATATTAAATAAAATTATTACCTCACTTGTCATAAAGCTTAAGAGCTGGAGCATTAATCATAGACATGGCACAATCCCTACTCTTCTCTTTTGATCATGCCAAAGTCGTGCGAAACTTCCACCATTTTCCAATGCCATGACACAGGCTTGAGTACATACCAGTATAAAAAGAGCATAGAAAGATAGAAACCTATCAGACTAATTTTAATAGATGCTTGCAGTTGACCACATGAAAAAATACCCGTTATGATGATTCTTAGTTGACGAAACACCCATTTGTTCTTAAAAAAAATGGCACTGATGGAGAACAAATTTTCTACATCTTCACGGCTGACATGATACTCCGGTGGAGAGGCAGCTACTGTTTTGTCATCTAATTGCTTGATGATCTATTCCAGATCCGGAATCTCTGAAACCCTACCAACCTTCTTCCTTAATAGAAAGGGAAAAGGAGAGCAATTATAAAAATGTAACCATCAGTTAGCTAGCTAATAGGATTCCCAGATTTCAAGTTATCAACTCACCATCTTTAGAAACCCTAAGAAAAGTAGAAGTCTTCAAAGTTTCTACCACATCTTTAACAGTGTCTTCTGGTACATCATCAGGCTTTGCATCTCCGAGGCCCAGGTGACCTCTCATCCGAGAGAATGAGCAGATCAAAGCCAAGCTTACCAAAAAATCTACGAAATTTTTCAATATGAATTAAACATGCTTTGTCTCTCCAAAAATCTACGACACTATAATAGCAAAGGTAAAACTATGCACATGCCCTCAAGTTCTTAGTCCAAATGACACAATTACAAAATTCACCGAATCTCAGGATGATTAACACTGGAGCTACACTAATCACAATTTCATTTCAAGTTTTTGTTCATCCTGTAGTAAATACTCTCGGGTAAAACATCAATTTACTATTCCAAACTATCAGAGTCCAAAATTTACTCAAGTACATGATTGTTAATATCAAGTACAGAAAATTGCAAATATAAGCAATCTTTCTGATTCCATAACGAAGACCAAAGTGCAAATAACAATAATTAATGGCACACTGAGTTACAAACCAATAAACAGTGACCTTAAACTAACTATTAAAAAGGTATCATCATCATCAGTTAATCAATCCAGTATGTAAAGTGTAAACAGAGTATGAAAAAGGATACTTCCGTCGTCGCTCTCGGTGATAGTTTTCTTTAAAAAAGCATCTCTCGGAAAATTGTTATCACTAAAATAGAACTCAACCTGAAACAGGAAGCAAAAGAGATGCATAAATCCGTAAAATCAAAAGCTTTTATACCTCCTATGAATTAATGTTATTTACCTGGCGAATTACTTTCTTCACAGTTTCTTCGCTCAACAACACAATGTCGTTGCAGTAATATCCCTCCAGAATCACTATATCCCAATCGTGCTCATTGGCAACATGGACTACACATTTTTCCATGTAACTTTTTCAATTCAAAAAGACGAAGAACAATATTGATCAGAGGAATTTTTTAACTCAAAACACTGAGAAATCATCAAAAGTCTAACCACGAAATGAAGATTAAAATTCTATACTTACTTGGTTGCGTTGCCGGAGCAGAAAGAATCGTGATTGAACTGCAACAACAGACATATAAAATCGAAGTGCGATTAGTGCATATTTTTTCACTCGAAACAGCAGAAGAACAATCTTAATGCGGGGAGTTTTTTCACTCGAAGCACTGAGAATACACGGTATTTATTCAAGAGACAAAGAACAAATAAGAAAACATTAATCGTTACCTTGGAAACGGCAGAGCAAATATTGATCAGAGGAGCAGAAACCCTATTCACGGAGCAAGAAAACAAATTGATTGATTCTTCAAATTCGGCCTGTGTGAATGAAGATTAGGGTGGGAAGTTGGAGAATATTTGAATTTAAATACCCATACAATTAGGGAAACATAACAACTATGAGTGATCGATTTGAAAGTACAAATCGATGAGATTGGTGGTTAGTGTTGACTGATAGAGATATATTTTTAAAGCCTCACCCATGCTATCCAGGCTAAGTATACTAACTCCTTACAAACTAAAATTCTAATCAACGCGAAAACCCTCACCCATGCTATCCAGGCTAAACACACCCAACCACTCGGAATTCAAATAAGTTGATTCGACAAAATGTCGACTAATTTGAAGCTAACATCAAAGTCCCTTCCCATCCAGCATTAATCGACTAATTCTAATAAGCTGATTCGACAAATTTCCAACTAAGTTGAAGCTAAAATCTCAATCCCATCAAGAATTAATTAAACAGGTAAACTAACAACAAACAACTCAACTACAGAGAAACAAACGGTAATATAATATAAATAGAAAGGAAATAGCCAATTAGACCTGAGCAGCACTGGTTTGGCCAAATTCGATCCTTGAAAGAAACCGACAGCTTCAGCTCCACTGATTCTCCCATCACGATCCAAATCCGCTCTCTGGAAAAAGCCTCGAATTGCTCCGATCCTGCACCCGCCATTTTTCAACCTCTCGATCACTTCATCAAATGACGTCAAAATGCTCAGGCAACATGTAGGATCAACGGACGACGATAAATTGGGTATAACACCAAGCAACAGATCTGTGTTTTCCAGTAGAAATTTCACCTCTGCTTGGAAAATAAAACTCGATTGAGTTTGAATTCCTACCAGTAGAACGTTGGGAATAATCAACCGATCGATCTAATCGAGCTACTCTGATGAAGGGAAATAGGAACAGGATGAAATCTTCCTTGGAGTGGACTATATAAATTATTATTTGAAGCTGGATGAAATTATCGTGATAGTAGAGGAAAATGGAGGTTGAAGGAAACCAGATTTGGGGGTAGCTCGATCTTTTTCTTCATACGTCCTTCACTGGTTTCTTGTGGTGGTGGTGGCGATGCTCGGTGGGTCGATTTCCAAATGAGATTGACGCCTCCTTCCTCTTCCGATCGGATACGGGCTAGCTCGATCGGTTGAGTTTCTTCCTCCTTTCTCACTGATTTTGACTGATTTGGGGGTTTCTGAGGTGGAGGTGGGCGGAGGGAGGCCGGAGAGGTGGAGGTGGGCGGAGGTGGACGGAGAGGATGTTGTGGATGATCCTGTTTGAGAGAAATTGAAACGCATAGAGATTTGATTGGAATTGTGGGCTCGATACTTACCGGGTCTTGAAGCAGTGGTTTGGTGTCATCTTTGGCCGGTCTGAAGAAGGGCTAAATTATTATTTGAAGTTATTTAAAATTCCAAAAATATAGATAGTGGTTAGATATGTTACCAAAATCCGCTGGAACGGAGTAGCTTTAATTTATATCTCCTATTTTTTTGGTTTAGTTATCTATATTTAGCAATTTCAGAATCTTAGGAGATGAAAAATTCAAATATATCTAGAGGGTTGTTTAAACTAATATCTATATTTTCGGTGAAACATGAGTGCAGGAGAAGAAAAATTCAAATATATCTAGGGTTTTGATACATGAATTATTAGTGAATTATAAATGAATTGTTTTTTGCTAGAATTTGACACCTAGGATTTTTGCATACGTGGCATAGCTCTCATTCCATCTTGATCATCACTTTTATCATATATATATAGATTTGTAAATCTTATTACCAATCGATCGTGCTATCACTCAACACCGACAGGGTTACTCATTCACTGATACACACACGCACGTACGTGATATTGTCGATCACATAGTAGCATATGCCGTCAAAACATTAAGATCAAGTACATTTTAGTTTTCAAGTTTTTATGAACGTATTATTAGAAATAAAGATGCATCCAGGGAAGAAGCCAGGATTACATCGTGAGTGGGGCTCAATATAAATTTTCATTTATGCATATAAAGACTGATAATTTGCTTTTGTTTGAAAAGACAAAATATTAATAAATTCATAAATATAGCTTAATTATATTGAAATTTTCTTATTAATATTATCTTTATCATATATCGGGTAGGGCTATCTTCATAGTTTTAAGAAAACGCATATACAATTTTTTTTTTTTATAAAAGAGGTGTGGGGATTAAGCACTACCCAAGCTCCACACGGCTTCGCCCTTGAATGCACCTTGTTGATATCAATAATACTATGATCCTCCTATTTGCTTGCATTTTCTTTACCACTCGATCACCATTAATTATCACCATTTATAACTCGATCGCTATTTTACCGTGCCAAATGCATGATAGTTTTTGTGTAGTGCCTAGCCCCAACTCACAACAATAATAAAATCACAACAATAATAAAAGAAAAACACAACTATTATGTGTAACATGAAGTGTGAAAGATGGATATGAAAACAAGATCCAAGAACGCCAGAGAGATGTTGGAGTCAAGAGTCAACCCTAGACCCTAGGTTCAATTGTTGATATAGTAGTATATACTTACTACTTATAAAATTATTAAATTAATGCCATTTTAGAAATTTCGAGCAAGTTTCTTCATAGAATAAAATATTTTAAGAAAAAGTTGATGAGCTCCATAATAATTAATTAATAATACGTTTCAAGATATTTTTATTTGCATTTGCATGGGAACAGAAATTCATAAAATTTGCGGGTCAACAAAAACCACGAACACATTTCGCCGAACAACATTATTGTGTTTTGCAATTTGGCATCTAAAGTTTATATTTTTCACCAATTGGAGACAATACTTTGATCTTTGTACCACACCCACTGCACGTACGTGTTATTTTCATCAAGATTTACTACTTGAAACTTGTTTCTTCAACCTAAAACTCATTCGATTCAGATTCGATTCGATTCGATTCTGCTTAGTTATATTTTATACTACAATTCAGTTCAGTTCAGTTCAGAAAATTACAGTTGAAGAGAACAGAGCCTTACCCCACAAACACACACATCGATCCATTTTTGAGTTAAAAAATGCACGAATGATATTCTTAGATGAAAGTATACATGGTGTTTGAAATTCAACTTTAAATAAACTTGAATTGAATATTGAAGTAGGAAGTAAACTGGAGTTTGAATTGTAAGTTTAGTGTTTAATATTAAATTGTGATATTGATACTGATTTATTAGTGTATTTGAATTTTGGAGTTGATGAGTACAATAATTAAACTCGAGTAACACTGTGAGAGTGAAGAAACATAAAAAAAATTGACAAAACTAAATTCAAATTGAGAAAACTCAACTCGAATTGATAGCCAAATTAATTATTTTTTATTAATTAACATTTTATGTCTTTATCTTCTTCTTTTTAGCATCAAGTATTTTACATGTTAATATCGATGTTTTAACATAAAATGCTTGTTCTCATCCAAAAAAACCCAAAACACAATTTTTACGCTTATGTAACAACATCGATATTCGAAGTAAAACTCATAATGTCGTTTCTTGCTAGTATAACCACTCTATAATATTTGCTCATTTATACAAAGCTGATGAGTCTACCTTAATGTGAAAATGCCACTTATTTCAGAATGTTTGTTTTATTTATGAGATAAGAATTATTTAGCTCAATATGAACTCGTGGTTCAACATGATTTTGGACCTCATACCAGGCGTGTGAAATTATTGAATTATTGGCTGGAAAAAATTCATACGCAGACGTTCAGACTAAAAAATTTAATCTTTTTGTTTCTTTGGGTTAAAGAAGGAAAAGAAAGGATAAATGAGGTTCTTATTGGGATAAGTTCAGGAAAAACCTATACTGAGCCCACCAGAAAATACTACAAGGACCTTGTGGGTAAGCCCAATGTGAAGCCAGCCCATTTAAAGATGCTGGACAATACCTTTTGCTCATATACAAATCAATAATGTACCTCACTACTCCTTTCATTTTACTATTTCGCATAAAACTGCGCGCTAACCCTAATGTATGAAGTTCTCCGGGACGGAGGGAGTATCTATTAAGGTTGCAGTGAAAAATGATACTCCTTTCGTCTCGTTGAATTCTATATGTTCGTTTTTTACAGGGTCTATAGTGTGTATGTGTTAATTGGTCTAAAGGTAAAACCAACTAGCAAAGATAGATAAAGTTTGCAGAAACGAAAACGTAAAAAATCCAAAGAGACAGATGAAATTTGCTCGTAAATATAACATCCCGATCTAAAGATCAATAAAACACAAGTTATACAGTTTGCAGAACACAAAAACTATTTAAACAATGATACGACAGCGCAGCCACAACGACAGCGCTGTAATCCGATTACTTGCCAATATCTACAAGTTATAATTATTATTCTACTCTCTATTTCACACTTGATGATATGTACCTGCATTCTTCATTTTCCTAACTAAGAAGCTTCATCATGAAGTTGAACTGCAGATCAGCTGCAGTTTTCGGTTGGGGCCAATTTGCCCCCTCTGGAATTTTGACAGGCCTGAAGCCTTGGCTTAAGTACAACCTTATGGCTCCTGGATTTTTAAGGTCGCAATGTAAGGCAATGGCCCGACAACCCCAGCTTCTGGCTTTGGCCTCTGCTTTAGCTACCAGCCTTTTTCCTACTCCCTTCCTACGGTATCTTTCTCGTACAGCAACATTTGATATGTATGCAATCCCTGTCCTGTCCAAGATAACATACTTTCAGCTATTCACTTTCCAGTGTTGTATTTCATGCAAACTTATTCCAGATATACGTTACTTTCAAGAGAAACTTGTGTTCAAACCCTTCTTTAGGGTAACTACATAACTGTCCTTCAATAGCTCAATGAGTGTAAATCTGAGAGTACACTGAGAGGAGGTAGACGTGATGCTTTGCATGATCTTACATGTAATCTTGGCCATAATATAAGGGAGATACGCATATGTTCACTGTTTGGCTGAAACAACCATTCTTCAGGGGAGGTAGGTGCAAGACTGCACGTATCCTAGTTTTTCAAATATACTGTAAGCTCTACGAACAACTGCATTCACTCTCGATGTGTTGCAAAAATGTATGAATTCTAGCATTCATGGTATGTGGGTGGTGTTAGTGCACAAAAATCTATGGTGGCAAATGCAGTTTTTCAAAACATTGGAGTTTATATGAAAAATGAAAGTGGTTGCTTTCTTAGCTCCACGGACCAAGAACTCGGTCTGTTTGGGGTGCTGTGGTTTGTTGCGGGTACGAATTACTACTCGGTATCTATATATACAAGAGTGCAGAATGTGTAAAAAAGACAATGCACTGTAGCTAGGTAGACTGTAGTGCATGTGTTATTTTCTGGCACAAATGTGATGTGAGTTAAAAGTTATGGACAATTGGAAAGGTCGTATCTGGAAAATTAAACCTTGACCTGGATCTAAAATGACTAAAGAGTTGATTCAACACTCACACATAATGTGCTGTATAGGATTTTTTAAATTGAGTTACGACCATAACAAGTTTAAAGAATACCAAGGCAGCATGAACAGTATAAATATGTGCATTTTCTTTTTCTTTTTTGGTAGGACGAATAAAGACACATACTACATAGGGTGCATTTAGTAAGAACTATAACCGTGATAAGATTATTCATAAAAAATTACTGAACAATTTAGTACTCACAGTGTCATGGCTACCAAATCTCAAATCATATGCACAGGTGTAATAAAATTAAGTTTCACTATAATTTTTTTTACTATTGGTACTGTAATTTAGGCTTGAACCTGATTATCATCGTTTATCTAGTTTGGCGAACAATACTATGCCATAATAATGAAAGAGGAAGACTGAAATGAAACATCTGAAAATTACCTTCTTTGACGAAAAGGTCCTTTTCTTGGAAGAAAGTCTGCGACAGTGTCCACAGTCAAAATCCCAGTTACAAACCCTTTGTTGAGACTGATTTTTCCATCGAAACCTCCGATTTTGAAGTCATCACTCCCTATGAAAGAGTCTTCACCAGAGCTTCCAGTTACAGCAACGAGGCAAGTTCTTTTGCATCCACTTGGTATTGAGAACCCGAAGAGCATCCCAACAAGCCTATCGATTCTTAATACAAAGTCTAGAGGGAAAGAATACTCGGGAAAGAAGGAACTACAGTGGGTTTCGGCTACTTCCCAGCAGTCTTCTATCCTGGCCTCACGGACAAATATCTCTGGAGAAGTTGTCGGGAATAGTTCTGCCACTTGACTGGCCTTACAAAGCCCTTGAGAAAAAACTACCACTGATCAGATCGTTTGAATCACCCGATGAACAACATTTAAAGCTTAAACAGCAATAAGGAATAAACACTCAAAACAGTAATGTTAGGAATTATGAATGTGAAAGTATATTTAAACGGGCAAATCCTTTGGTGAATCTCATGCAGGCAGCAATGGCATGCTAGATAGTTTTGGAACCGTCCACTGTTAAGACTGACAGAAAAGGAAAATGAAGGATATGTGCTCGACAGAATAGAAGTGCAATTTAGAATGGAGTATTACTTCAGTTGCTTGAGAATCCTAACTATCTCTATCCTCTTTCTCCATGCACGAGAAGATGCCAAGAAACAATGAGGATGAATCAAATAACACCAAGAGCACTGGAAAGTGATAAACCCAAACGTAACCCCCCCCCCCCCCCCACCCACACACACACACAAACCCCCAACATACTTCTATTAGCAAAATGAGGCTCTAGTTTTTGGTATATTCCTCCAAATTGTCGCTCTGCATACTAAACAGCATATGGAAACAACCAAGTCCCCTGGAGTCTGGAATCCATCTTTAGTTAAAACTTTCACAGGGTTGGCTTTGACAACAATCTACTTACTTCTCTTTTCCCCTAAAAAATATCTACTGACCAGATAGCTGAAATGTGTATGTTCAGAAATAGGAGTACGGGGGGTGAAACGGAATCGAACAACAAACGCAGTCAAAAGCTATTCTGTTTCAACGAATCTGATAAGCTATATTAAGGTAGATTAGCCTGTATAATTATGTTCTTTAGTAAGATAGAGAAAAGCAATAAGGTAGATTAGCCTGTATAACTATGGTCTTTAGTAAATTAGAGAGAACAGCAGCCATCCTAACTTTTTCATTTACAGAAAATGCACTGCATACATTCTCCCAATTCCTGACCACAAACTTCATTCATATGTCAAATAGATTTGAATGAACTCATCACCTGGTTACTTACACACATTAAACCTAGCCACTAGGCCACCGATCAAAGAGAACAGCAATGCAACAAACGAGTCAATCCTGCTACAATGCAGTCTTATAAAATTAGGCCAACATGAGCTGTATTATAGCTGATTACTTAATATACACTAGGCCACCAATCCCTGAAACTGAATCCAGAGGTAAACAGAACAGTTGATAGCTAGTGTCTCTTGCAGAATTGAGAATTTACACGTGGATTAGTGAATACTACTATGTTCTTTAGTAGCAAAAAGCAACCACTTTAACTATTTCATTTACACAAAAAAGGATTACACACTGACTGGAAACATTCTGCCATCCATCCCAAAACCAAACTTGATGCAAAATTGACTTGAACTCATCACCTCCGTAGTTACACATATCCAAGACTAACAATCACTATGCCACCAATCTCTCACAACAGCCAAAGCAACATAATACCTCACTCCTGTCTCCTGCTACTATCTCATAGTAATAACTAGGCCTATAAAAGTAGTATGATTGGCAATACTACTGAATATATATTAACAAGTGACAAACATTAAACCAAAACCAAACCTTGATGCCAAATAAACAGCCACCAATCTTTCACAACAGCCAAAGCAACATCATTCCTCACTCATGCTACTATCTCATTCTCATAACTAGGCCAAAAAACCTGTATAGTAATTTGGTAATACTACTGAACGTATATTCACAAGGAATAATTACAAAATGATGCTAGTTTCAAAACCTTCAAACACATTAGTCATACATAAAAAACTTCCTACAAATTAGTTAAAACATTTCTACAAATTAGTCATCTTCTTAATTTTAGTAACTTTGAAAAGAAACATTACCATTCTTGATGAAATCACTTCCTTAATTACATATTAAATTAAATAATTTCAACAATTGAGATTTTATATTTCAGCCTGTTACCGTGCTTCCTTTGACCTTGACAACGCTTCATTTTCGCTATAAGAGCACAAGTTGTAGAGATCCTAAAACATTTTATGATATCATATTTAGGATAAATTGAAGGAAATGACACTAAAACCAAATACCTCAGGTGTCCTAAATTATTTGTGGCCCACCAAAAAGCTATCCTAAAAATAGGATTGTGTAAATTTCATCCTACATTTGGGCAGGCGGAGGCATTGATCTGCACTATGTTATCCTTGTCCATATCTATCTCTCTCATGCTAATATATATTTAAATAATATAGTTTGCGAAAATAAGTGACCTGAGATTTTACAAACAGCTCCGGGTAGGCCCCTACTCTTTGTTTGTAGGTATGGTTAGATCTTTCTCCTTCGACTTGTTATTATAGTATAGGTTAGTAAAGCCCGTTTATGTTTGTAATCAAAATAGATGATTATGATGTTTGATTTACAGTAAATAAATTTGCATGTCAATAAGTTTGTTATGTGACGCTTGTTTTGATATGTGATGCTTGTTTGTCAGTAATTATGATGCTTAATTTCCAAAAATCAGAAATAAGATGCTTGATTTTTAGTATTGATGCTTGTTTTCCATAAATGTGATGCTTGATTTTCAGTAATTAAATTCAAGTATGATGCTTGATTTCCTGAAACGTGATGCTTGCATCATTCGATTTGTGTGGAATTTGAAGAAGAGCAATATTGATTGGAATTTCTTCTATAATTAGAGTGATTATAGGAATCAATTAGTCAAATTTGATGATGATTTTAATGATAAATACCATATTAAATTGAGGGCAAATTAGAAAGATTAGACAAGTAGATACTAAATTGTAGGAAAGAAAGTATGTATGACTAATAGGTAGTAAAGATTTGGGTGGTATCAATTTGTAATTCACCCATCCTATTCACAAGTGACAAACATAGAATGAATCATCATAAACAACACAATATATGGAACTTAACTCCAATCCATCCTAATCTAAGTTGAGCTACTGCACACCCTTTCTAGTCACATGTAACTCTGTCTTCACAGCTTTGACAAATCACAAACACATACTCCCTCCGTAGCATTCCATTTAGGTTCGTATCATCCCTTAAATGGAATATATATCTCCTACTTTATTCACCATATCTACTCTCCTAAATAGTATTAATTTATTCACTATTTCTATTTCTGCTACTTTATTCAATATTCTATTAAAACTTTGGCCGGGCACCCGAGAAGTTCAATCCGATTACTACGCAGAAAGAAAGAAAAGGGGCATTTGATACCTGATCTGAGAGGGTAAGGGCAAGCCAGTGAAAAAGGAACTTCAGCATGAGAAATCTTGGGAAGTGAAGAGAAGGGTTGAAGCTGATGAGTAAGATTCACAACTTTTGCCATTCCCAAATTAATAGTCTGCATTTTCTATTTCACCAATCACAATCAACTCTTGGGCTCCTTTCTCCACAACTGGAGTGGAGAAAGACGAAACCTTTGGTTGATTAACTACAAAAGATGCAAAATTTGGTCTGGGTTTTTGCCAATTTCCCGGATTGGGAATGATTCTTGAGAAAGTGTGATGTTAGTTTGTTCTGCTGTGTTGAGATTTCAGGTTAAGTTAAGGTATGAAAGAAAGGAAAAGAAAAGAAAATGGTAGCTGACAAGTGACAACAATGTATTCCACGTCTCTGTGATTCTGACTTGCTGGGATTTTTGCTTCATCAAAGAATTAAGATTTTGGATTTTTGTCTAAATATCATCACAAGCGCCAATTATTTTTCCTTTCGGATTATATACCAACAATCCCACTTGCTATCACTTTATTTCAATTAACAAAATCACTAGTTCATTGACCCAAAAGTTAAATTTAAATCCAAAACTATAAGACTTGGTCATTGGCCTACTAACTAAATCTAATACGTTTAGACCGAAAGAATGAGCTCCTCCTATGTTATCCGGACTCGGCATCAAATACCCGATATGAGTGTACATCCCGATGTCATACACGATTATTTCAAAGATAAAAATTCAATATATATCCAACTATTGAGTGTCTGACACGGGTATGTAATGGGAATTAAAGAGTCTCGATAATATATAACTCCGTGATGTTTTTGAAGCTTACTTGTTGAAATAAGAGTTGGGTTCAAATTTCACTCACGATTTTAAGCAAGTTAAATGCATATCTAAAGTTGCCCAGGTCACACATGTTGTAATTCTATGATATATTTTTTAATGGTTTGTCATAATTCAATTTAAATATTGTTATTTTCTCTTTACTTCTACTTTTTTAAACAAACGACATGTGCACGATATAATTAATAGTACAGTCCTCAATCATTTAAGCGCCAAGTAAACTCAAGTATTTGGAACAACTCACTAAGCAAGTCCAAATCAATTAGTTTCAACTCAAATGAGAGGGCTAAATTTCTTAAAAGAGAAGTGGCTTTTCTAAGTGCAAATATTGTTTGAACTTTCTATTTTTTAGGAACGTTACTAAACATGTTAAAATAATCTTTAAAAACTCATTTCATTTGAACCGGAAACATATCCGGAAACTAGATTTCAATCCATGAACGGAAAGGGTACCCTTGAGGAAAATCCTCATCAGTTGAAACAAAACCATTAGTTGCCATTGTGCTTTTTGTTAAGCCTCTGTAAAGGGTACAATACATACAACTTGCATCATGAACACCTACCCTACTCTATCAAGAAGTTTGATCTTTTTCTTAAAATGTTGATCTTAAATATGAAGTATTAGAAAAGCACAATTGGAAGAATCACATTGAATAAGTTTCTCTTTGTTCCTTCTTTCTCTCAAAAAAGATGTAAAGATGTACACAGGCAATCTGAACCAAGTGTTCTATGCAAGTCTGACACTTGAACAAGAGATCATATCCTTTATACATGTCCTGCTCTAAAAGCAGAAGATGGAAAGCAAGCAGATACGGATATACGAACAACACTCTATGTTGAATTTTTCGATCTCTTGATTCAAGTACATTTTAAAACAGCGGTACAAACCATTTATCAAATGCAAAGGCAACGCTGTGAACTAAACCTTCTGGACCGTGCACCAACCATGCTTTCGCTGCTCCATGTGAAACAATATGATCTGTTACATTAAAAAAGAGCCCTGCAGGTATAGCTGCATATCCCTACAAAGTAGGAAAAACATTCAAGTCAAATGGCTTACTTCAACTCTATATGCTGCCAGTTTACTATACAGCAAAGCCTAAATCATCAGCATGGTTCTCTGTTATAACCGCTGAAGTGCCTCTTTGCGAAACTTCTCTAAATCAGGTGATTGCTCAAGTGTGGCAAAAGCAGAACATAAATGTATGCCAAAACAGCTTATTCCATTAAGCAGCTGATAATAAACTAATTTTTTTTATAAAAGTTAATGAAAGGTGAAAATCAATTATTTTCAGTATTTTTAACAATGCATTTTGCTACCAGGCAGTTATTTGTTTACATTAAGAAAAGAAAGAAATGTACTGAAAAATATAAGAAGCCTGCAGAATTATAAATTGCAACGCAAACAGGCTCTTAATGTGCTTCTAAGAGCTAAAAAATCTAAAGAAAATCTTGAAGCTGTTCCGTAATCACCAAGATTCGTGGTTTTAATAAATTAGTTAAGAAGTTATATTGTACTTATATAAGTTAATCAAACACCAAGCTGCGTACCTGGTGCATTAACGTTTGCAAGAGAGCATCCGGCTTCAAGCCACTCACTAGGGTTTTCATCTCAAGCAAGTGCCTAAATTCGGAAGTCGTGTCTAACATGTTGAGAGCCGCTTGATTGGCATACAGGCACAAAGAATCAGACTGCATCAAACACGAAGCGATTGATCAACTATCTTAAAGGAAAGAACTGTGCAATATATACGCATCCGAATAGAAAGAACTGTGCAATATATATGCATCAGAATAGAAAAGAAACTCGTTTTATGGCCACGTACGCAGATTGTGAAGCACAGTACAGCATGTGGGTGGTGCTCCAGTTTTTCATAGTGGTCAATATCCTGGGAGCTGAAGTAACACATATCTTCCCTTAAATTTGCTCTGTTTAAGGCAAAAAAATTATGTCAGAACATGAAAATAGCAAGTCAAGAGATGTTCAAAATTACCATTTTATTAAGTTGATGAACTATGTTTGTGAATAAGCTGAAACGGTAAGATATTGTGATATTTAAAAATCTTTGGAGTATCATACAATTTTGAATCTGTAAAAATTTAAAACTTGCCTGTAACTTTGCACAATCATCCTGGCAAGGTCAACTGCATTACTCGGGCCTGTATCTTCTGCAGTAACATTAACAGCAGAGGAGCCAGAGGTCGATCCTGTTGCTGGTACTTTTATAAAATGCTTCTTCAATGTGGAGATTATATGTTGGACATACGATCTAGCCATCTCCACCATAGCATCCACATGTTGGATCTCAAACGGAAACTGGAAAGCCAGAAATAATGTCGAATGTGGTTGGGTCACTGTTCCCTGTACAAAAGTCAGTAGATAGAAAGTTAAGTACTGTGGAAATCTTACTGAACTTGAAATAGCTATACAAATGTCATGGTCTATATCTCCCATTCAAAGTATACAGGAATTTGAATAATTTCGGAAAATAGAATAATAATGCATAGCTATGTAGATTGGTCAAGACGCCCCATTTGTCCATTAAAGGGTGAAAATTGTAATATCGTTGGAAGGAGATTGTAATTTTGGTGAGCAACTCTGATACATTGCGTAGAATTTCTTCTGGCTTTCAAGAAAAAAGTACAGTAGATTTATATTCCAAATCAACCGCTTTCCTTCTTCTAGTATAACAGAAAGTTGGATAGCTCCGACGATATATAGAAATCTAAAGTTTAGTAAAGAACAGCAATGGTTAATAGATATAAGACTTAACTGTATTTGAACCCAAAGAAACCACCCGGAATCCAGATGATAACATCTCATCGCTGTCAGTTCTTTCAATTGGAGAAAATATGAACTCTGAATAACCACCATTATCGCTCTCTTCCAAACCATTGATAAGCTGCATGAGTAAAAAGTCTGTATCAGGGTCCGAAATTATAATCAAGTTTCCAGTCTCTGTCAAAGTTTAAAATCTCTATCAGAAAACGGGAATGTTTCAACGGTTCAACCCTTGGAGCATAATATTTCTAGTTCTTAAGAATATACAAGTACATTTGACAGAAATGATCTTTGATTAAATATGGCTTGATACTTAACAACTGCAATTCACGAAAAGCATTTAACTTTACAACCGCAGGCAAACTAGCATACAGCAAGAGAGAAAGTAGAATGCTTGCCTGCAAATGAACTATATCCTCTGGTGAATAATGAAGAGTGTGATTACCAATGCGGTCAAATCTTATTACTTCCAGTACCTAAAATAGAAGAAAGAACACAAAATAGTTTTGCAATGCACTTGAATAGGCCGAAATCTTTACACGGCACAAGTTTGGTAAGCTTATTTTCTGGCCATGTTTCAATTCAAGAAAGAAAGAAGAAAACAGCAATACTGTGGAATTCAACCAACCTCATCCTCGCAACCTGTTTCACCAAGAACCACTGGCCGTGACGATAAATTGTGAGTATTTCCTCCTGGAAATACAAACTTAAATCGTGCTACTTCGGATAATGCTGTAGAATGTTCAGAAAAGTTGAAACTCATCCAATCCGAGAGATGCTCTTTCAGAAGCTTGACCAGCTTTATTGGGTAAATATCCTGCTTAAAGAAAATTCACTAGTGATAATGTGCAAAATTACTTCATATAGATGAAAGAAAATAGAGTTAATCATATAAAAGATTCTGAAATTCTTTACAGAAGGTGCTCAGGGGCGAATCCACAGGGGAGCACGGGGTAGCACGTGCTACCCCTCGATTTTTCATGCGCAAGTACTATTATACCCCTATTCAAAATGTATTTGAATGTCTAAATACATATTTACGCTAAAAATAATGATATATGTTGCTTGTAGCCAACTGGTCATAAGGCAATTGATAAGTCCTTCCACTTGCAGGTTGAGGGATCGATCCCCTATCATGTACATCTTTTTGAACTTTTTTTTCCCTCCATCCATTTCATGTTTTTGCCAACACTATATCTTTATTTTTCTATTTTTAGCAATCCTTATCATTTTAACTCCTTTCTCTTTTTGTTGAGTTATTTCATTTATATTTTAAATTTAATATTATTCTCACAAAATAAACTATGTAAGATGTTACTACGTTCTTTAATAAGTTTTCATTTTGTTTTGTTAATTTCTTGTTATGTTTGTTTCACTACAAACTAAATCTAACTTATATCGAAAAATAAATAGAAAATCTATAGTATAATTGTTATACTTTTATATATAATAATTTAAATCATCATTTATGAATTATTTTTGATAAGTTTATATTCAAATGAACTGTTTAATAGTAAAAAAAGAAAGTTAGAAACTTATTTGTATAAAAAAAAAAATACTAATTAAGAAAAAAATAATAAAATTGAAAGCTAGAGATGCAGAGTAACATATACTCATTTAGTAAAAAAAAAAAAAGCAAGACACTACAATGCAAGTTGCATAATAAATATTTTTTTATTAAATTAAATTATTTTATTAATAAAATTCTAAAATAATATTGTGCTACCCCTCAGATAAATTTCTGCGTTCGCCCCTGAAGGTGCTGACAGTTCATTTCTGCACATAGAAGGAAATATTAAGCTAAATAACTTACTTCAAAAGACAACGAGGCTTTGATGCAAATGGTGCCACCATTATAAATGGGGTCACCTGCTACTTGCTTGACGGATATAAATAAATCACTACATGATTCTGCTGGCAGAAATGTCCATCCATCTTCAGGAGAGCAAGTCATAGCTTCATTGAAACCCCTAACAAGTAATCAGAGTTACATTTACTGCATTTCTTTTACCCGAATGCATTCGTCTGTGCAATTGATAATGCATACTTGGTCCTCGAATAAAATGGATGATATTGATAATTAAAATAGTATGGGTTTTGTTTCGCAAAATGGGAGTGCGTATTCCATTGTTCCTAAGGTATTAACAATTACAGGTGGGATCCGATAACCATACCTACTGAGGGCTTTCGCAAGAGACCTTGGAGTTGCAGGACCCATAGCATGCAGACATGTGCTATTCAATTTTTCTTCGCTGGTGACATGCACAATATATCGAAGGGCCTTGCAGAGGCAATAAAACAATTAGTTCTAAGCGCAAAACAATTGGATTCATATTAATGTTGGATATCCCAAAATCTTAAATGACATAACAGAAACTACAGAATGACATAAACAAGAATAACAAGCTGGCTGCAAAAGCACAAGCAAACTTTTAGTATTTTTGAAAAATTAATGTTTTAAAAGCAAGACAACAACTTACAGCAAGAGTCATTTTCTTGGCAACAAACTCTGGGGACTGATAGAGAGGCCGTATCGCCTCTAGAACATCTGCTGCCTGCAAATAAGATTTTTTATTACTTATCCCATTTAAGCAAGGAAAAGAAAAACACTCAAATTGTCATGTCATAATATTCTATCACATCTCCATTGCAAGAGACTTTGCACAAACCAGCAATGTGCACTGGTGGACATCCATTGCGCAATGTATAACGTGCACTCATAAATATATACCATAAGATTGCACAAGAATTGCCCCCCTTGGCCCTTTCCAGTAAATTCTACACCAAAATAAATAGCACAAATTAGGAGTTTCGTGACTGGAAAAAGTAAGCATAACCAGATCACCTTAAAATCCACGTGGTCAACTATATTTACAGTTGAGCCTTCTTTGACCGGACGAATCAGATAGCCACTAGCCATCATCGTGGCTCTAACAAACTGCAAGGTACTGGGTGAGCTGGGGACACCATCATGAGTTCCAGAAACGGACTCCTCGCACACCTTAACAAGATATAGTTAGTACATTTGTATCCGTTAAAGAAAACAAATTCAGTGATACACAGTTGATTAAAACTAATATTTGATACTAACCTAGAAACTTGTTAGATCTCTCTTTTTATTACATACGATGGAAATTGATATATAAACTTATAAAGTCCAACATCATCATGTGTTTTAGAAAACAAGTGTAAGAGAATGAGACTTATATATGTCCATTGAACTTGAAAAATTTATACAATATAATGCTATATACGAGCATACCATAAAGCCACCATCTTCTAGAGGAAAAGTGTATCGCAAAGTCCAAAAGTCACGAGGAAGAGCCAGTGTAGTTGCAGCATAGAACTGTACAAGACAACAAGAGTGCAATTTTAAGACAAATAATTAAATGAATAAAGTCTTTCAGTTTTAAATTTTGATGAAATATGAGATTATCCAAAAATGCTGAAACCGATTTACTTACTTGAGTAGAGATTAATTCGATGCATTCTCCTTTATTAGTCAGATACTTGGCATGGACATCTTGGCTCCGACAATCCCAAGACCAGGAGGTGCGATCTTGAAGGAGGCTAATTATCTGAAACAAGAACGAAAGAACCAAACATTCCTTTGAAGTAGCAATGTAAAATGTGGACGGATGCTTAATAAAAAATTAAAATGCACATTCTAAGGCCTTTGCATCCGTTCTTAAATGCGCACTAATTGCTCGTAGGTTGCACCAGGATGAATATCTATCTAACCTGCTGACCATGCGGCTTTTTTTAATTAAATAAAGAACAGAATTGGGAAATGGCAAATGTTGTTTAGTAGAAGACTTTCTACTAATGACAGGTTGAAGAAGATTTAGCTCATCAATGAAGATCTCCATGAGCTTTGTCGTAAAGAACAGGAAAATGTTGAGCATTTATTCTTCTCCGGTGAGTACTCACAAAGATCTAGGAGCTTTTCAATCGAATGTATTGCTGCTTTTCAATCGAATCTATTGCTACAAGGACTTTCTTTAAATCACTGGCTGGATCAGAATCATTATAAACTCAACAAAGAAATTATGTATTTCCTCTCTGAGAGCATCTATACTTAATGCTTTGATCTATGGAATATTCTGGTTTGAGGAACCAGAAATTCTTCAAACAGACAGTTGAATAATGCTTTGCTTGTCGCATGTTTTGTTGGTTTATCAGCTTTGCATCTCCTATAACAGGCAAGAAAGAAAAGCTAAACCTGTATACCGCTGTTCGAAGTATATGCACTGTATTAAACATGGATTTACTCTGATTGTCTAATCCCACTTTAATTTAGTCACACAGAGGATGAGTTCTTACCTACAGTTCGATGTGTAGAATCTAATTAATTACAAGTTCTAATATATTTATCATACAATTGAACAGTTGGATGAAAGATTCAGCTTGCCTTTATAGGTTCAAGAGGAACCACAACACATGTGTGTACTGCCACTCCTCGAGAAGCATTGCAGGTATAAATAGGACCATCAGAAGTTGGATTTGGCAACTGAAAATCAAGGAAACCGGTAGACCATAAGCATGCCAAGACTGAAAAAGCGAAATGATTACCATTCCACTATAACTATGGTTATAGATAAAATCATTCAAATTTGACAACCTTAGAAGCTGGGATAGGGATCCAGTCGAAAGCAATTCCCAAAGCTTTAAAAAGAAACTCATCTCTGGTCTTGTGAGCCACCTTGACAATCCTGTGAAGATAAAACAGTAAAGGGTTAATTGTGACAAACCCTGATGTAATTTCGTTTAGTGGCAGTTATCATACAGTGATCCAGAAGTATTTAAAGTTATGTGTTCAAGAGGAAAATAATATAGATTATATGCAGATAAATGAAAAGCAGATAACTAATGAACCATTCCACAAACTCATAAGAAATATCACAAAATTTAAAAAATACAAAACAGACACACACACACACACACAAAAAAAAAAAAAAAGAAGTATAACTTCTACTTACCCAGAATTATCGGGAACAATTATTAGAGGAATTTGAGACGAACTTGCATCAACAACACCACCAGATTGAGCTTCAGTGGTTGTGGCTGTACAACATAACTGCACATATTTTTTCCCATATACAAAATAATAATCAGTTTATTAAAAATAAAATAACTCCTACATGATAATTCTCATCAAACGAAAGAATTGGGCTTCAAAGACCTGTGCAGTGATCCTCACATTCATAATAGATTAGCCCTTACTAATTAGTTGTCCAGTCGTTTCTATAATAAATCTTCTGATTGGTTTTTTGGAGAAGCACGAGCATTAATAAAAGGTGATAGAACCAAAGCCAGGAAAGAAATAGAATAAAGGTGATAGTTAAACCTTAAATTCCACAATTGTAAATGACAAAGTTAATCAATTATGCACGTATTAACAATGTAAAAGCAGAGCAGATGTAAAGCGTTTTCATTAATAATGCATAGATTTGGAAACATGCACGATGCCTAGTTAAGAAATAAGATGATCAGTTCAACCCTAAATTCCATGACAAGAAATGACAAATTTTATCAATTGTACACTGTATCCACAACTAAAAAGGACAATGAACATAAGAGGTTATATAATGATGCATACACTCAGGAATATATTAGAAACAACATGAACAGTTTGTATGGATTGCATAACGTATACGCAACTGTTTCCATGGCCGCGACAAATAATTAAAATTTAAAAACATACACTGTTACTCTCACTGGTAAATATTATCCTCTTTTGATTTGTCTTATTCATTTTCTCCACAGCTGCAATGTTGCTTTCTTTCAATTGCTTCTCGCGCCATCTGAGAGAATCACACAATCAATTTAATCAGGAGAATTTACTAATTTTTTATTTCACAAACTAATAACAAGAAGTGTTTCGGGCCACTGCATTATCTTCTCTTATTATCTGTGGTTTTTGTACGACATATAATTGCTTTGAAATGGTAGTTTTAACAAACTTAATTGAAATCATGAAGATGTCAATAGATTCTTAGTTGTTTAGTTAGTAGAGATGAAAGTTCATAACAATCTACTTAAAGAAATTAACTTGTATATTTTTTATCATTAACCAACACTGAAGACACAATTTTCATTGGATTTCATCAAAATCATAGGAATATCTTATAAAAATTCAAATGTACCAAGAACTTGCATCTAAGCACATTACAAAGGATTAGATAAAATTAAGAGGTGCAAGAGACGAAATCTTGGCAAAAAGATCAATTGCCATTATGTAATTTGGGGTTAGATTTTACCTGCGATTCTGGAACCACACTTTGAGTTGATTGTTGGTGATACTTTTCAGAATAGGCTGATCATGCAAGATTGTGGCCCTTACAAGATTATTAGGAATAGGGCATTTAACGAAAAGCTTTTCAAGAACTTCAATCTGTTCGTTAGTGAACCTAGCACGGGGGTTTTTAACACCCTTCCCCTTCCCAATACTGGATTCACCACCTTCAGTTGGAAGTTTTTCCATTTTACACCTCAAGTTCACAATCAAACGATAAAAAGCTAGAAATAAGATTCAATAGAAACACAAATCTTCCGTTGTATTTTATTTTTTGGGCTATAAAATTCCCAAAAGAGTTGTTGTTGTTGACTTGTTGGTGGTGGTGGTGGTGGTGCAGAGCTGCCTGATATCTTCTTGAACAAATTTTTAATCTACATGTGCCATATGTTAGTCTGCAACCAAATACACTTGCAATTTTAATCTTGTAGGTGCCATTATTCTTCCACTGAAAATATGAACTGATTGTTAAAATCTAATTAGAATTTTGTAATTTTCATTTTTACTTTTTTTTTTCCTACAACTTTACAAATTACATAAATCAGCTTTAATATTATACATTCACTATTAACAGAAAAAATTTACCATGCCTTTAGTTTACAGTTTACAATATATTTGTTGTCACGATGTTCTCAGTGATGACTAAATTAAATTGTGGTTGTTATGAAATATTGATATGATAAATTCAACTCCTCCTCAGTTTTAAACGATTGTATGCTAAAAGATGCCATCCATGTCACAAAACAAGTAGCGTGTATGAATGGATTGATTCTGGGCATCGAGGCTATAAAAGAAGTTCACCGAAGTGAATGGATGACAAGTATGGGATTACCTATCTTTCTTAAGAGATAAAGTGAAGGAAAATTTTGAGAATAAAACTTTTTGGCAGCAAAAAAAAAAAGTAACCAATGGATTGATCAAGGTAAATAACTTACTTTGAAAGGCAAAGAGCCACTATCATAATTGGGATAGACTTCCAGCTTTGATGGATATGAAAAGTGACACTGTGTGAATCTGTTGCAGGAATGTCCATCAGTCTTCTGGAGGCCATTCACAGCTTTATCTTATTACCTAATTCAAATAATCAGAGATACACAAACAACATATAAACCCATAAGAATTCATTTATTCAATTCGACAATGCATACTTGATCCTCTAAAAAAATGGTTGATACTGAAAACTACGAAAGTATGTGTTTCGTTTCTTCAAATGGGAGCATTTATTGTTCCAAATGTTTAATTATTTCAAATTACATACAATAATGTACTGACTGTTTATCCAAGAGACCTCAGTGTGGCAGGACATATAGAATGCGGATTTGTGCTCGTGAATTCTATACTCTAGCAACATGCTCAACATATTGAAGGGCCTTACAGAGCCAAGAAACTATTTAGGTCTCAGCACAGAATAATTATATCCATATTATCGTTCGAAATTCAAAATTCTTGAAAATAACAAGGCATGACCATGGAAATGAAACCTGCAGTAAACTGCTCTATACCAAATAATTCGATCCATATTTAGGTCTATTTTACCAAATAATAAATTGCTCTCTGCCTCCACAATTACAGATATTACACAAAAATCATCCTCCATATATTGCTAATTATATGTGGTTGAAAGGAAACATTCGCTTGCAATATGCACTTCATGTCACAAAATGGCCATTAAGGTATGTTGCTAATTATATACGTCATATTGAGGTGTTGCAAGAATCGAACTTGCGACCTCTCGCAAGATGCGAGAATCAACCAAAACACCCAGTGATTAAATTATTTTTCTAGTAAACTTCAAAATCGTAAAGATAACAATACAAGAAAATCATAGACAAACAACAATGTAGTATGGAACCTTGGCTTCAACCAAAATGAGAAGTGTTTAGTGTAGATGCTTACTGTTCAAGGACAAATGCCACCAAGAGATGTACAACAATTTCCTGCAGATATACACATCACTGATGACATGAAAATATCATACATTGAGCCAGAGTTATAACCACAGGCCACAAATTCCTGCTCAAATTCCTAGATCACTCACAAAACGTAACTGAGTATCTAAACACCACTCACTGTAGAAGACTTGAATCGCCATTTTTAACATAAATCTTTTGACATGCCTGATCGGCATCCTACACCATAAAGATTTAAAGATCAGTAATGCCTGTATAGTACAATCAACGACATGGCACACCACACTATGAGTTTCAGATATTTAAAGAGAGGAACTCAAGACTTCAAAATAAATGTTCAAAGTGATGTGCGCGGATATATCTTTCTGAGGAAATTCCACGATCCGATTAATACTTGAGTTGTTTACTTCTACCTTCATTGATGGGAACCAGAGCAGCCATCAAACAAATATTGGTTACAGGAACGGACATAACAATAATAAGGAAGAACATGCAAAATTTAATATCTAAGACACAATAAAAGCAGTGCAGTTGTATGATCAAACAAATGTTGGCTTCTGTAGCTTTTCTACTAGAGCTTCATCAGCAGATGAAAGGAGCAAAATCACTATCATTTCATAAGTAATGTTTACTGGGCAGTACTTCACTTCTCAGACCGTCAGACGAGACTTATAGAACAATTTTTAAAGTTAAGAAAAACCGCCCGATGGAGTAGTTCCTTCCATCAACAAAGTGTATGTATTTCCTCCAACCACCATGATAGTAGACACCCATAGTTTCATTCTCACGCCACCTGCCACCAATTCTTAGGACGATTGTTTTCAAGTGAGCTGGTGCACCTGCAACCAACACACATACAAACAATGAACAAGTAAGGAGTCACTACAAATCCAAGTGCCTTATGTGTGACTAAGAATTACTCCACTAAGTATCACTAAAAATCCAAGTACGTTATCTATGGTAGACAATTACTCCCTCCATTTCAGAAAAAGTGTTACATTTTACTATTCTGCGGTCAACTGTCTCCGCGTTTGACCACAATTTACTCTTAAACGATATTAATAAATAAATTATTAAAATTATATAATGAAAATTTAGTAATTAAATTTTTATTATATGATTTTATTAAATTATTTACTATAATCGTTTATGAGTAATTTGTGGTCAAACTCGAAGACAATTGACCGGTCAAAGTCAAAATGTAACAGTTTATCTGAAATGGAGGGAGTACTAAAGTATCACTATACATCTAACAAAACTATGTAACAAATACCTTGTCCACTATGAATCCAAGTTCCTTACTCCAACAGTTTGATCAACTATAGGTTTGACAGATTCATTTAGTACCAAGTGTTGATCAATCAGTAACTCTAACTAACTAAGAGTTTGATCAAGAATTCTATATATGTCAATCATTTACTAAATCAGTCTCTAAGTATCAACACTTGATCAAACTACATTACCAAAATAGAAACTAATCACCACAATTATTTGCAATTAAAACATAAGTGGTCATATTTAATGCAACCTAAATCATTAGAGCTTAGTCATAAGCAAGGCAATTATACCACTATAGTTGGTTCTGAATCACTAATCACTTAGTTAAAAACACATCAAATTAAACCAAAGTCATAGTTATTACATAAAGGAGTTTGGTCATAAAAAACAGAAACACAATCAATGAGCCAGAATCATAACTATTACAACAAGTTGTGAAGTTATTAACACATGCATGGTCAGGATCGGTTTGTACACTGTTAATGAAACCCTAGAATTAAGGATTTAAACGAATGACAAACCTCTTATCGTTCTTGAGCCACGTCGCGGACCTCTGCGGAGTGGTATTCCGGTGCCAGGCCCTGTTCCGTTTCCACCCGCCATGGAAAGAGTTGAAAATGGAGGAAGAAGATACTAATACTAATATAGTATAGATACTATTAATTGACATTATATCATCATGTTAAGTCTAATGGAGCAAAACTAGTTGAAAAGCTAATTGGTAGCAGATTAGTTAGCTGGTTAAAATCGTCTTTGTTATAGTAAAACATTTGTACGGATTTTAATGACTTATATTGGTCTGATTTCGGAGTCATTAGTGGTCGACACATTACACTACATCCCATCAAGATTAGTCTTATTTAGTCAACATCAGTCTTTTATTTTGAGTCAGTTTTCTCGGAGACTCACTCAAATCCTACCTCTCCGTCATACTTTCGTTAAAGTCAGACGCATAACTTTGGACTACATGAGTGACACTCTGCTACACTACTCGAGACACCAATCGAGCCCTTAATGGAAAGTCAAGAATAGTCAACATAAGTCTTATGTATACAACAGTAGTCTTGTGTCGTATCGAATTAGTCTTAAACTAAACCGAGTCAACATAAGTCTTATGTAGTCAACAGTAGTCTTATGTCGTATCGAATTAGTCTTAAACTAAACCGAGTCTTATGTAGTTGATAGTAGTCTTAATCTAGACCTTAAACTAAACCGAGTTAACATTAGTCTTATGTAGTATCAAATTAGTCGTAAATCTTATTTAATAAGGATAAATCTTATCTCAACATTACATGATACTGTCGAATTAAACTCCGCGGGATGATATTCAAAGATTGCTATCATTGACTACTGCTGAACAGAGTGTGCAGAAGTTGGAGGAGAAAGTCGCGGAGTTGCGGTAAACTTCGCGAGATGATATTCAAAGATTGCTATCATTGACTACGAAAAAGGATGTGATGAGTGGAGACAAGACTAAGGGCATAGAACAAGGCTCAACTTGAAGAGATGACTTCACTTGTTGTGAAGATCGATTCACTGATTGCATATAACAAATTGCTCAAGAACAGGTTAGAGAAAATGGAGCTTGGTTTAATTATTCTGGTCGGAGTGTTTGTTGTTTTCACTTGGATGTTGATCTGATTCTGCTTGGCTTGGCTGTGAAAATTCTGTTTTGGGTACGGAAGGTGGTTATGTAAGGGTAGTAATCGTAGTAGAACTTGTGCGGGTTAGTTCTAAACTTGTACTTCCTCCGTCCTTAAAGTATCATAATATAATTTAATTGAACATTTTACATTTACCGTATAAGATTTATTTGTAGTCAAAGTTGAAAACGGTTGACCGAAAAAAAGTCAAAATGGGTAACATGGGACGGGACGGAGGAAGTAATATTGAATTGTCTAATTTCATCGGCTAATCATCTATTATTATAATAACTCCTATATAAAACTAATCATATGGATCTGTTCAAATTAATGCAAATCATGTTCAATTTTTTTTTTTTTAAGAAATTAAATTCATATAAAGCTCCAAAGTAATGGTACAAATAACGTTGAGGCATACCTCAAAGTACACAAATCACCAAGATATCAAGGCATAGAGATCAAAGCAATCTCTAAACAAGGACATTAGGCACTCTAAGTAACTATATCTAGTATAGGACTATATCCAGTTACAAAGACAAGTCCTGAATCTATACAAATATCTCAAATACAAGATAAGCCCCGACTAGGACTCCAGAAAAACCGTGATCCCAATCAACGGAGCAATCCACCAATCTACTCCACCATGACTCCAGACAAAATCTGTGATCACCCTTCATGAGTAGTAGGCAGTAGATACAGGAACAAGTGCCAACACATCCTTCCTTGAAACTTTATATGAATTCAGGGAAGAAGAGATGAGATAATAGAAAGAACAAAACCACCTGTAGCCACCATGCTTCAAAACAATATCCACACCAACGAAAGAAACCTGCTTCTTAGCTAAATCTGGTATAGACCAAACAAACCCAACATCACATCCATTTAAACAAAAACTTGACAATAACTAATCACAGCAAAAACCAACCAGGAGGGCAACAAATTATAGACGTTGCAACCTAGCCATAATACTTCTATGATACATGTTCACTGTTTTATCTGTTTGATGTACTACTAACTTGTGTTATCTTATCTATGACTGAATTATGAGCCCAAACATAAAGAAACAGCATACTACCCCTCTCATCTGTCCATCAAAATTTGTCCAAGTATGGATGTTTTTAGTAAATGCCCTTCTCATTTGTAAATGCAGTGAACCAATTACATAAATCATAATTACAGATACTGCCCCTTAAATTGACCCTCATTTCAGATACCCCGGATTGGCTTAAATTACATCCAAACCCATTTTTAACGAAATAGAAATTGAACAATTACATCCATCTCCAAAAGTCAAACTTGCTGATGATGTGGCCTGCCACTTTGCTGATGTGGGCGACAAAGTTGGAGATAATAACGAAAATCCCATCTCCTTTTTCTATTTTTGCTTTTCTTTAATTTCTTCTTCCTTTTTTCTTTTCTTTTCCCTTTTTCTTTAATTCTCCTTTATATTTGGCGGTTCTGTCGTTGGATCTATCTGTAATTAATATTACATATTAAAGGGATGATTATGTAATTGATTTGTAACAATTTTCAGGTATGTTCCAAAGTAGCACGTGCAAGACATGTGGGGTGGTACTGTAATTAACATAACATAATTGAGGGACTAATTTGTAATTGATTTGCATAGAATTTCATAAAGTAGCCGTTATGTTACCATTTTTTTGCATTTTTTGCTTCCTTTCTTGCTATAAAACCCTTATTTGAGATCATTTTGTTCATTTTTTTGCTTTCCTTTCTTGCTAACTTCTTAACAATGGCTTCTAGCAATTCGTTCTCTAGTGCTAAAGTTGCTGATGGTGGGAGTGGAGGAATTTGTAGGCAATTTGATTGTGTAAGAAGGACGGTGATCACACGTTCGACTTCGAAAGCCAATCCGGGAAGGTTGTATCACCGATGCTCTATACACGGTTGGTCTAGTTGGTGCACACCAAATGAGGAGCAGGCTCACATTGCGGAGCACATACTAGAAGAAGAGAGAGTAGACCAAGCTGACCCTAATGGAAGGAATGAACAAGCAACAGTTCAAGGAAGAATTGAAGAGCACTACATGGGGCTTAGGCAGCTCATTGCTATTAACCTAGTATTGTTGGCAATGTACCTGTTCTGCTTGATCATAAAATGTATCTTCTAGACTAGGTAGTAATATAAGAGCAGTACTAGTAGATGTATGTATTATGTATGTATGCAAACATTTTCAAGTAATGAAAGGCCATGATTTGCATAAAATCCATAGAACAAATTCATTACAGCAAGGGAATGATCCAAAACAAACATTACAGCCATGATTTGAGATCCTAACAAAATAATGTAATCCCCAAAAGATAATTCAATCAATCCACCAATGTAATACATTGAATCCATAATACCAAGGTTCTATCAAATGCACTATCAAAACACAACTCCATCAAGTGCATTATCAAGCTGCCAAAACAAATTCCCCATGCAGAAACATATAAAGATAAGCCAAGCCATTTACCTTCAAAGTGTGTCATAAACTGACTGCATGGCCCTTCAGTTGCAGTTGATCTCTTCCTTCTGTTATTTGCTCTTGAGGTGTTTCTTCCCTATTTCATAACAACACATTAATGAACTTGAAAAAAAGCAACAACAACAAAAATATGGTGTCTAGGGCTTCTATTATATACCTGAACATTTGTTGTTGTTGATGATGTTGTTCCACCCCCCCCCCCCCCCAGAAGTTGTAAACCAAACAGCAACACCTCCTCTAGTTCCACCTCTACCTCCTCTAGTTCCACCACTACCACCAGTAGCACCTCCTCTAGTTCCACCACTGCCACCAGCAGCACTAGTTCCACCACTACCACCAGCTCCTCTAGATCCACCCTGAGTCATAAACATACAAACTGTGAGCAAGGAAATTGACAATATACATATAAGCAAGGAAGTTCCTATAAGCTTACCAACTGTGAGCATTTTCTCCTAGTATGGCCAGTTAATTCACATAGGCTACACTTGAATGTGGATCTTTTGACAGGTCCCGATGATTTTGGTGCTCCAGAAGGATGTCTTATCCTTTGGACAACTGGTCTTCCTGGCTTTCTCTTAACTTCTGGAGGGTTGCACTCATCATTGGGAAGATCATCAGGCTAGAAATGTGTTGCAGGAACGGGGTGCAACTCCATGTCATATGCAAGTATATAAGCCTCTTTGGTGTGATTGAATGACAGATAAGTCAGAGGATCCTCTCTTCTATGCATCATCCCTAACCAAGCATGTCTACATGGGATGCCTGAGATATCTCACTTTCTGCAGTCACAACTTCTTATCTCTAAGTTCACAATGAACCTGAAGCTTAAATCCTCCACCTCAAATGTCTTTCCTGACTCTGTAACAATCTTGCAGTTCCTTGATTGTTGGCTTATATCATTCATCTTGTACAAGACATTTGGCATTACCACAGATGAACAACTGGCTCCATGTTTTTTTCTTCTCAACACCCTCTTCATGATCTACAGCCTTAAGCCTTCCAAGAGGTTATAGATGGAGAAGGCTCTCAGAGGATCCACCCATGAGTTAAAACACTCACTCATGTTTGTAACATGATCAATTTTCACAGTTGTGTCATAGGAATGCCTAGCCCAATGACCAAATGGAATGTTCATAAGCCAATTGTAAGCTTCAGGCCTGGCTGCTTTCATTCTCTCCATGGCCTTATTGAAATTGTACCTAGTGTAAGTTGTGCTAGCTTGCTAGAAAAACCTCCTAAGTTCCTTTGCTGGGTATTTGGCTTTGAAGTTGTCATAAATGTGCTTTGCACATTTCCTGTTAATCACCTCAGGGCGTAACTCCTCAATTGCAGGTACCAGTCCCTACAACATGTAATTGACCACATTACATTATATTGTAATAAACAAATAACAATGTAAAAGAACAAGAATGAAAAAGAATGATACCTTTTGTTTGTCTGCCATAAAGTGCAAATGCCTTTCTGCTTCAAATGGACCTATCATGTTCCTCAAGCAATGCAGAAAGAAGGCCCAGCTGTCCTTAGTTTCATTGTCAACCACTGCAATGGCAATGGAAAACAACCCACAATTGGGATCAGTAGCAACTGCACTAAAAAGAACTCCTCTAAATCTGCCTTTGAGATGGCATCCATCAAAGAAAACAAATGGGGCACATCCAGCTAGGAACCCCCTCTTCAACCCTTCCATGCTCAAGAAAAGTCTCTTGAAAAGAGGAAGCCTTTCAATTACATCCACATCGCTCTCCAACACTACTACTGATCCAGGGTTGGTTCTCATAATCTCAGCATACTTGGGCATCAATTGGAAAGCTTCTACTGGGTAACCCCCAATCATATCAATTGCCCTAAGCCTTGCCCTATACATTTTCATGTATGACACGGTCACACCCAACTTCTCTGTTACCCAACTAATCATATGAATCCATGTTGGGATGCCTTCTTACCTCATCCATTATTTGCTTTGCCAACCAATTCATGTCAGCCTCCTTCTCATTAACTTGTCTTACACAAGTATGTTTGCCATGGTAAGTCTTCACAACCATGGTTGTGCCATTAACCTTGGATGCATGTAGTCTCCAATTACATCCAGCCCCCTGACACTTGGCAGTAAACCTTGTATCTTCATTCTTCACTCTCTGGCACTTGAATCCCACCTTAATTGAGTACTCCTTTACCCTTAACCTCAACTCATTATTATTTGCAAAAGTGTCACCTACTTCAAATTCTCTGTCCCACTGCACTTCATTTGTTTTGAATTCATCATCAGCCCAATCAACATCACTGAAATGATCATCTACAGGTTCATCATCACACTATTAAGTTCTTCAACAATAGGAGCCCTATTTCCACCTATCCTCTTCTTTGTCCTAGTACCTGATCCTTCTGGTACTTCACCACCAACATCACCCTCATTATCAGTGTCACTACCACTTAAATTCTTTCTATTAAAACCTACCCCCTCATCTTCAGAGTCATGCATGTAGTATGACTGAGGAATATCATCCTCACAATCCACAATGGCATCAGAGTCATCATCTTCTTCAATCAATTTATTTTTACCCTTATCCCTCCTCCCCTGAGTAGGCACTTCACTGGACATCTCAGGAATGGATGTATTTGCAAGGGTTGTGCTAGATGGAGCTGTGAAGTGCTTCTCAAGAAAAGCATCAACATCAAAGTCATAGTCCACATCATAGTCACAATTTGTGTTTTCATTCTCTTCAATTGGACCAGGAATGTAAACATCTTCAGAGGGAATGGTAGGAGAAGGAATTGGACAAGCAATTCTAGTATGAGAATGTACTTCAGTAGGGGAAGGAATTGGGGAAGGAATGGGAGTAGGAGAAGGAATTGGAGTAGGAGAAGGAATTGGAGGCTCATCAGTAGGAGTTTCTTTTGCAGTTGGTGTTTCACTTTCAATTGGTGTTTCCTTTTCAACTTCAACCTCTTCATCAGTGTCTGGCTCATCAGTCAAATCAACAAATATAGGTTCCTGAGAGGAACTAGCATGTGCATTTCTATATGATTGTGTCTTGCATTTCCTACTCCTATAGACTCTCTCCCTAACATTGTCTTTAGGAGTAGGGGCTCTATAATGAGTTGCATCAGGATTAAACCACTCACCATCATCATCCCATACACAAAACCTCTTGTTTTTCTTCCTAGTAGATTTATCAACAACTAGTGGAACTGCCTCTCCAATCTCAACATACAATTCAATCTCCATATATTTTTGGTTCTTTTCAAATATCAACTTAACATCATCATCAGTTATCAACTCCAACTGATCAAATGTTCCATCTAAGTCACACTTCATAGTAAAACATAAATTCTCTGAAGAAGACACATGCTCTAGTGCAGTAGCCATAACATCATTCATGAGTTTAATATGTGAAAACCTGACTGCCTTGACATTCTCCAACATGTATAGGTCCTTCCCACAATGAATCCTGATATTATATGTTCCCGTTTTTCCTACATCAAACAAAAACATAAAATCAACACTACAACATACCATTGACAAACAGTATCATATTATGGGTAAAAACAAGTTCAATAAAACTACACTGAACTATAAACATCATCAAATCAGAGTTCGAAACAGAAAAAGAAAAAAATCAAAAAAGCCCCCTTTTTACGTAAGTCAGTAGAATTCTACCCAAAGGAGTTCAATGTTCGAGTAATCTAAGTAAACCAACAACTGTAAACACAACATTACACACATAATGTATGAAAAAAAAGTTCAATTTTACCTCTATCCATGGCTCCAGTTGTACACGAAAAACCCTAATTTTGCGCAATCGATTGCTATTAGACAGTTGCGATGCTTCGATTCGACTGTATGGTTGTGTTGGGCGAAAAATTCCTACCATAAATTTGTAGAGAATTGGTCGATTTTGTGAAAGACGGAAGTATGGTGAGGGTTATGTTTTTCGCGGGTAATGAGAGAAGGTGGAAGGGTTTCTACTTTTCTAATTTCTTTTAACTTTACTTTAATGTTTTTTTTTTCAAATTTGAATTTGTTTTTGCTTTTTATTAATTCAGAGAGAGAGAGAGGAAAACCTAGTGTGGAGAGAGAATGCTGATGCTGGCAACTCAGTCAACGAAAATGGGCTTCAGAGGGGCATTTGTAATTGTTGCCAATCTAGGGGGAATTTGTAATTAGGCCAAATTTAAGGGGAACTGTACGTAATTCGCCCATTACATAAAATATGGTATGCAATTTAAGGTTAGTTTGGACCATTTACACCAAAGTTCTAGACGAAATCAGTCAATTGCACTCAACCAATCATCATATGTGCAATTCAAATGTGTAATTCGGGCATTTAAATCGCGCATCCGAGCGGTTTCGAAATTGAGTACCAATCGCTGCGTTTCCTCGGTCAATGCGCGATTTAGCGACTTAAAACCTTGACCGGGCTGTTGACCCGCGATTTGAAAACATTGACCATGGGCATGCGCGGTTCGGAACCAATTAGGTCCATACCAAACTGGAGTTTTTAACAAGATACTCCTTTTCGTAAAGTGAAACTAAACTGGAGTATTACGGTCCGTTTGGTTCAGATTTGAACCAATTATAAATGGTATTAAAGTACTATCTGAAACATATGGATCCGTTTGTTTAATACGGAAAACTCTAATAAGGAATTGAATTGTTAGAACTGGAGTATCACGTAAAACACGCTACAATACTCACCAGCTTAATACTCCAATTCCTGAATTTCAAACACTCCATTTCAAGTTCCTTACTCCTAACCCTCCATCCTCTTTATTTCGTCAAGGAAAGAACGAGCAGTTTCTTCAATCGACAAATTCAATCGATAATGGCGGACGGTATCATGGTGCACGGTATCCGGCAGACCTTGATTTACTCTGATGTACGCGCACCAGCGTTGGTAATTCTGGTCGACTATTCAAGTTTGAGTGGAAAGAATTCTATTGCTTCGATCACTTCAATTTGCCTCGAGAAGGCTTCTCCTCCTGGCTCGAAGTTTAGTTATACTGTAGACCATTTCACATTCAATTATCTACGGCATGATGGGTTGAGTAAGTATTTTGGCGTTTCCGTTAGGGCCGGCTCAAATTTTCAAGGGTCCTGTGTAAATTTAACGTTTTTATATACCATCACCTCCCCGTTCCAAAACAAATGTCATATTATGGGTATGTAGGTTAAAGAGAAATGAAAAAAATTGTAATCAAACTTAATTTAGAGCTTATTTTGGCTTACAATTGCATGAACAATATATTTATTACGGGACAAATATAAATGGAATACGATATATTTGTTCTGGTACAAATGGAGTACATTTTATAACGGAAAATTAAGTTTAAAATAAAGTGATTCAATTAAAATATAAATTGCTTTTGCCTAGTCTCGTTTTCAAATATATTGTTTCAATTGAATGACCAATGTTTCGTCTTAAATTAATATGAATGATTCAATTAAATTTTATAGTGTGTGACATTAGATGCGTAAATTTTTAAATGGTTTGTTTAAGTTAATCCAAAATGATCGTTTTTCAACGTTTATAAATCATCCTATAGAAACTAATTGAATTTTATTGAATACTAAAATATAAAAATAATTAAAAAAATAATTGTTTAAGGGGAAATAATAGATAACTAGTATAACAACTTTAAATAAAACTTACAAGGGCTTTTCTACGGCCAGGCAGGGCGAAAGGGCGATCGCCTAGTCGCCTTTGGTGATTTGATATGGACCGTTAGATAAAAAATCTAATGGTGCATAATCAATTGCCTATTGTCAGGCATGGCGAAATCTGCCTGAGCGTAGAAGAGCCATACTTACAAATGAAAATATAGCAATAAAACTTAACTTTTGGCTTATTTTGGTTTACAACTGCATTTGTTATATTAATGTTATGATTTGAGTGTTCGATTAGCTGATTTCCAACACATCCAACCTAATGGCGGGACACTAAGGGGTCAATGTCACAGGCATAATGAATTACATCCCTGGCCCTAGTCAATCTATCCAACTTATGCCGTTCCAATTCCAGGGCTCTTTGGTGGATTTACATTTGCTTGCAGACCCTTTATGTTTCATCCTCGATCCTCTCCCTGTGGTGAACCGGCCTTCTTGATACGGATCTACTTCTATACCTTTGCCTTCCCTTCTTTATGGGGTCCTACCTCTCCTGTTGTGAGGTATTTTCCCTATAGTTGGGATAGGTCATCTCCTCTTCGTAGGGTTCATCGTAACGATTACTTCCTTCTATATCACGGCTGTAGCGGTCTGTTCTATAAACTCGATAAGGAGTGGGGTCATGGCGAGATCTCTCGCCAACTCCCCTAGCCTCCCCTAGTTACCAATCGTGATTGTCTCACTTCCGTAGCAGCTCTCGCACGCCTATTAATAACATTACTCAAATCCTTGTGAGCCCTTTGATTGGGAGCCTAACGGTTCAGAATGAGCAACCGATCGGTCAATATTCCTGTTCAGAATGAGCAACCGACTGGTTCACAACTGGTAGGACAACTCTGGAGGGTCGAGAAAATGTTGCTCTTGTTGGAACGATAGGGTCCAACCACTTGACTAAGGGTGGTCCTGGCTTCTAGGGTTGCCGAGATATATTGCACATGTGCCTCGGTCAGTCCACCATAGTTGGGTCGGTCGGCAACAGAAGCTGCAATGTCGACGAACTGGGATTTGGAAGCGGTCCGAGGCTATTGTCTTTGACCAAGGCCTCGACACGATTCCTTTGGATTTGCCTTTAAGGACTCATTCTCTGGGAGCGGGTCAGCCCGCAATGCAACTCTAGTTTGAGCTAGTAGGTCTGCACCGCTCTATGATGTTATGACCATCGACATTCATATCAGATTTCCTTTCCTAGTCTGCCTGAGCAATGTCCTTTGGTAACGTTTCCCACATATGTGGCATAAAAACGGTTAAGTCCTTTAGTATAGGAATAAACACTCGAGAGATTAGGTAATGTCAATAATTATACTTTAATAAGGATAGATGTGGATGTTTGATGTTGGCATTGATTTTCAACTTACAGTTAGATAAAAAGAAGTGTAAATAAATATCCTTTTGCAATACTTAGTGAACGCTTTTGGCGTTAGATTTAATTGTTCAAATTGTGGGGGCTCGAATAGTCGGATCTAACTAGTTGATTCATGTGGTTTTTTTTTTTTACTTCTGGCCATCACGTAAAGGCGCTACTAAACGCAACATAAAATATTTATAACTTTACCAAAATGCCCCCAACTCAAAAACAAACTTAACGAAAAATCGAAATAACTCGTATATGCAAACACAAAAACATTAACATGCACGATCGAACACAAAATAACAGCACTAAACATAAATCGAAAATAAATGAATGAATTTTTTTTTTCGGAAAAATATTTCGTTTATACAAAAAACATTATCATGCACGATCGAACACAAAATAACAACACTAAACATAAATTGGAAAATTAAAAAAAAAATCGGAAAATATTTCGTTTATACAATCCAAGACCTGAAAGGTGGTTGAAAACGGAGTTGATCGGTCGAAACGAAATATTAATGTTTTTAACCGATCCGAACTCCGAATCCTCTTCCGTTTCGACCGATCTCCGTTTTCAACCACCTTTTAGGTCTTGGATTGTATAAACGAAATATTTTCCGAATTTAAAAAAAAAAAATCCGATTTATGTTTAGTTTTGTTATTTTGTGTTCGATCGTGCATGTTAATGTTTTTGTGTTTGCGTAAACGTGCATTTTCGATTTTTCGTTAATATAAGATTTTTTTAAGTTAGGGGCATTTTGGTCAATTTACAAAATATTTTATGTTTCGTTTAACGAAAATTGTATTGCGTTTGGCATAGGTGCCCCGATAATGTAAATCTGCACTAATAATACTAATAATCCCGAAAAAACCACAAAGTATATCCAACGAATTAGATATGTTATCCAAACAAACCATCTCCTTTTCACCAACGAATTAGATATGTAAATCTGCATTTTGGTCAATTTACAAAATATTTTATGTCTCCGGTTTAATATCTGGTTGACCGGTTTTAACTTTCAAACCATATGCTGACCTAAACCCTCTCACCGCAGCCTGTTAAACCCTGCAATTGCTCTCCTTCCTCTCTATCTACAGTCTACACACAGGAGAAGAAGAAGAAAGGAGACACAAATGTCGAAGCTAGGGAAAAAGGCGAGGAAGTTCGCGAAGAAGAACCTCCAATCCGTGCAGAAAAAGAAGCGCCAAACAAACGCAACTTTCAACAAGAGGAGAAATCGAAGTAATCATCTCGTTTCTTGCCCTAGCCTCAAAATCCTATCTCTTTCTCTTTAATTGCTCATAGTTTGTTATCATTGATGTTGATGTTTTGTGACAGTGATTGCTTTGCTGCTTCCAGTATCATTTGCATTCTGTAGATGAGTTCCAGTGCTTAACTGGTTTTGCCCTATGTTTTTGCTCAATGCTCATATTTATGTCCTCTGATTGGTTACAGTACGTTGTTATCTGATGCTGAATTACTTGATGAGTGATTGCCTAGGTGTTTGCGGTTTCATTTGCGTTATTGTGTTTATGTAGATGAGTTTCAATACCTAACTGGCTCATGTTTTTCAAGCCTTGTGGTGCCTGGAGATATATATGTTGCTGTGCTGCACCGAGTTAGATTATCATATGCCATCACCATGTCCATCATTTCCCCCCTTGTTTTTGGTAGAATTCGTACGTACGTGTTTGCTATGAATGTACAAGTATTTCCTGCTCCATGTGATTCTAAGCTTATGAATTATGATTCTACCTTATTTTTATTATCTATCTTGTTGCGGTGTGATGGCTGTGAAGTTTGGTAGTAAGGCTGAAAATTGGGTCACCATGTGCATCACTTCTTCCTTTCTTGTTATTTTTATTTTTTTTTTTCTGGTAGAACATGTATAGCTAGGCGTTCTCCACGAATGCACTATGTGTTTCCTACTTGATTTATTTTATGTCAAATGATTATATGATATTTATTTTTTTATTCTGCTGTGCTGTGATGGCTGTGGAGTTTGAGAGAATAAGGCTGAAAATTGAGTTAATAGTTCATTTGCAATAAACAAGGCAGTAAATACGACAGATTGTATCACCTAGGTCGCAGTAAAGTCTGTAAATCTTGTAAGGTGCACTCGGATAGTGATAATTGTGATTTATGAATTTGAGCTGTTGGTGGATTACTGCTGTTACTCTGAGCTTTGTCCTTCTCCTTATACTTGTGTGTTCCTTATGCTTCCTTTTTTGCAGAGGGTGGAAAAGCTGACACCAAGGAAGAAGTGGAAAATCCGACAGCGATATCTAATGGAAGGTAAAATTAAACTGAATTTGATGCTTCTGTCTCCATGTTGCTGTGATCCAGACTCTGTATACTAGGGTCATCTGATTGCCTTGATAAATCACCTAATTACATCAGCCCCCGCAATATGAACAAGTACATCTAAGTCAAAAAAGTGTCGTGGAAAGGTCCTTTGCGACACCTTGGACTTGGATTTAATTGTTAAATACACAGGGAGTTAGATGAGAAGTTATTGTTTTTTGGGGAATGAACTATAATTTAAGTAAGCTACCATGCAATGCACATATATTAGCTTTGGGAGAATTGGTGATTAGTAATCTTGAGTTCTAAACATATTTTTTTCTCACCTAAAACTGTTCATCGAGCAATCTTGTGAAGATACACCTTTCAAGCAGCAAAGATTTTGTTGCGATGCTTATATGGATTATGAAATGTCAAATTATCCTTCCATTCTTAGTTGTAAATGCAGTGGAGGATGTAAATATACGCGTGCACCTTCCTGGCTATGCATGTGTATGTGTATAAATCCTTCCAGTTGTGTCTATTATCACTGTTATGCATATCCACTTTCCATCATCTTGTCCCTGTACTTGTTACTTTGTCCATCGGAATATGCTGGTGATATTTGGTAATGTTTTTACCCCCCTCCCCTGGTTTTTTCAGAAGTGACAAATTTGAAGCCTTTGATATTACATCAATCGACACGGTGTTTACTGAAAAATACAAGGATGAGCTTGCGGATGCATCGGATAGTGACGGGTATCTTTCAGAGGTTATAGACTTGATTCATCTTTCTTCTGCACATGTTACCTGACTACCTTTTCTTTGCATGTACTGACTCTGTAATCTTTTTAGCATCCGGAATCTCCTCGTGTTTTAGAGGCCGAGTGTGGGAATGCTCTACAAGGTCATTTTGCTTATAGAGATTCTGAAACTTGTAACTTTGATGATTCCATATGATTTCTATGTTCTGACTTTCTTCCTTACTTTTCATTGTTGGATCAGCATACTGATTTATTATGCTTGTTTACATGCAGATGAAGTTTCTAGTAGTACTTATTCTGCTCAGAACAAGGAGATCCAAGCCAATCTTGCCACACTAAAGAAGAAATTGGATAGGATGAAAAAAAAGGCAATTCATCTCATACTCATGCACAACTTTACGAATTTCTTCTTTCATAAAGTCGCCCTACTTTGCAGATAGGATTGCCAATTGTTTTATAGATGTTCTTTTTTTTTTTTTCATGATCATTATCTCTCTACACGAACGTGGAAAAGATGCATCAAGTACCATGTTGAGTTTTCCCTGACACAAATCATAGGGTATAGTGGTTTACTAATCCTGATGTTAGTGTTGCTAGCTAGTCCTTTGCATAACTCTGTATATATAATGGCTTGCTCTAGCATCCCACGCCAAACTTATGTTCCTTTGTGGACCTGCTGATTCCAAACTATTGTGAACAATTACGAAATTGTTAAGGACCATATTGACCAATATAAGAGGGATTAAGGATTTTCTTCAGAACTGGAGGTTCATTTCGTGGTCTTCCGATTCCATCAGCCCCTTACTGCCTTATATCTGTCACCACTCATGTGCACTTTGATGCCATGTCTCTCTTTATCTTTACTTGTATTTTTTGTGATATGGTCTAGAAGTAGGTTTTCCTTTTATTTTTTATTTTTATTTATCTGCAAGTTGAAAAGTTTCACTTTATAACTTCAGGATCCAGATTTCTGCAGTTTTTTGGATAGCTACAAGAACCGTGCTAAAACATTACGAGATGCAGATGTGGTAAGATACTAACACTTTATTGTTCTGTCCTTTCATTTCTTGATATTGGAGTTAATATTATTATGCGAATCTTCTGTAGACTTATTATGCATGAAGGAGACAATAATTTTAATGAGAGTCCCTGTATTCTCTTTTTTTCCATGAATTCCAGGACTCCCGCCTCCCGGTTAAGATGAATTCCTTAGGCCTCCAATCATGCTACTATCTGTTTAATTACTGGAGATTTTTACAATTGAATTTAAATATGCCAAGCTTCTCCCCATTCCGATTGACAAACTAAGCAGCTCTATAATAGTGACTAGAGTATCTCGATCCTGGGGTACTGATTATTAATAGTTACCTGGAATTTTTTGGTGGAATATTGCTTGAAGTTGCTTTATGATTTACTAGCTTTTCTTTTTTCTTGTGCCAAGAGGTGAGAACTAGAATTGCCAGCTTTGTGCCTTTTGTTATAATGTACCTGGAAACTATCCCAATCATTTGACTTTTTTGTTTTTTTTTTCCCTTTTCCCAACAGTACTCAGATGATGATCACACAAGTGATCAAGGGGAACAAGGAGAAGATGACCCTAGCAGTGGAAAAAGAACACTGTTGACAAGTGGTGTCGTCAGTACTTGGGGCCAAATGGTCAAAGGATTGAGGAGCCAGCAAGCCCTAGCTAGTCTTCTAAATGCTTATCGAACTGTGTGTCACTATGGAGCCGATTCAGTTAGCCACAGGATCAAGAATAGTGAAGCCTTTTGCAAGACCTTGCTTTTTGTGCTATCTAATGCAGATTGTATGTTCCGAGACCAAGTGGAAATACCGACTTTGAATTTCTCAGAACAGACCGTTCTTTTCCAGAAGCTGAAGGAACTCCCACCCTGGGGTGGATTGAAACCATTTGTCAAGTCTTTTGTGAGAAGTACACTGTTCCTTCTGAATCAGGTTACTGACACAGATATTTTAGAACTCGCACTGTTGAGGCTCAGAGCTTCTCTGGTATTTGTGACTGCTTTCCCATCTCTACTGCAGCGGCTTATTAAGGTACTTAAACTGAAACTCGTCTTCCCTGGACTCGTAATTTTTTTTTCCGGTTGTCTGGTAATCTGGTTGCTTATTGAACATTTTGGATCTGAAACAGGTAGCCGTGCATTTGTGGGCAACAGGTGGTGGTGCGCTCTCATTTACTGCCTTTCAAATCATACGGGATATTACGTCAGTGTATAGTTCCATTTACCTTGGGACCTGCCTTTCAAAAATGTTCATAGCTTTTACTTCTCTCTCTAGAGCAACTGAAATTGCTGATGTCAAACATATTCAGTTTATGAGGGACTGCATAGTTGAACTCTGCTCCCAAGACATGCAAATGTCGTCACGGAAGGCTGCTGCTTCTATTAGTCAACTCTCAAAGATATTAAAACTGGCTGCAGAAATGAAGGCGAAGGTGTGAAGTCTTATCCAAATGGTTCTTGCATATATTAAATCTCAAGTGTTTACGCTTTAGGTTTTTTTTTTGGGGGGGGGGGGGGGGGGGGTTTGACTTGAAGATCATTATTGTGCCATGAGCCTATGAGTTTGATCTTTGACGTTAATTTTATCATCTTTATCACCGTCTGATTTCCATGTATTGATGTGTCCTCGTCTGACAGGAATCTGTAAAAAAGGCATGTAGTTGGGAATATGTCAACTGCATCGATCTCTGGGTTAGGTTCATATCAAGCAATATACAGAGTCATGATTTTCAACATCTGTTCTATATAACCATTCAACTCATCTATGGTCTGGCTCATATGTTTCCTGGTCCAAGATATTTCCCTCTGAGACTAAAGTGTGTTGAATGGCTCAATATTCTCTCCAGTACAAGTGGAAACTTCGTTCCTCTTTCTTCATTAGTGCTTGATCTTTTGGAATATAAAGTAGTCAAGGAGGGAAGAAAATCTCAAGATACCGTCAATTTCGCTTCTGTCCTGAAGGTTAGGAGAAACTAGCTTATCTGTCTTATGCATAAAAGTTTGTTTTTTCTGGTTAAATTCTTTTGTGTTTAGTGCTGTCTGAACTTACTGTAAATTGAATTGGGCCTGTGCAGTTGCCCAAACATTATATAAAACTAAAAAACTTCCAAGACGAGTGCATTCAGTCTGCTCTTGAGCAATTAGCATCACACTTTTCTCAGTGGAGTTACCATATCTCTTTCCCTGATCTTGCTGCAATTCCACTTATCCGGTTGAGGAAGTTCATTGAGATTGCTCCAACTGAAAGTATGCGTCGGTTGGTGAAGCGCATGATTGACCAGGTACTATTTCTTAGTGCAGTATCTGTTATTTACATAGACCACATAATAGGAAATACTGTTAGTGTGTTACTATTGCAGTCTTTGTTGAAATTAAAAGTATTTATATTTCATGAATATGAAGCTTAGTAGTAGAAGTTAGAACATTTTGTCAGTACGTACTCCTGGAGTTATCATTTTAAGATTATTCCTAGTTGTTTTGAGTAATATTTTGGGATTGGGACTGGGACTTGGGACCACATCTCAGTGAAGATTAATACTGGAGTAGTGGTACACAAGGAGTAATTCGTATGACTGACTCCCAAATATCCTTCTCTTTTCCTTTTTCGATTGTTTTTCGCTTAGTTGTTCAATATATAACCTATTATTTATTACCCATAAACTTAAATTTGATTCTGTATGCTAGATATTCTGGAGAAGAATGTTGAATTGACTATTTCGACAAAGGCCTTTGTGAAAGTAGCCTGAAGTTATCCTTGTAAGCTTCAGGGAAATAATTTGTCTAAACAAGTGTTCGTTCTGGATATGCAGGTTGAACAGAATATTGAATTTGTGCAGAAAAAAAGAGATGAAGTATCTTTCTCGCCACATGAGCATCAGTCCGCAGAATCTTTCCTTCAGGTTCATTCCGTCTATATCTAGCTCTACATACTTGTGTTAGTTAAGGAATTTAGTTTTATTTAACCTCATGGTTGAATATGTGCAGCTTGAAAAATCTAGTCTCAGCACCTCGTTTAGTCAGTACTACAAAAGTGTCCTGGACAAGGCTTCTGAAAGGAGCTTGCGTAGATGTGGGCAGATGAGGTGAATTACAAGAACCTTTGTTTCCGCGAAACATATAAGATGTGTTATGCTACCGATTTAACCAGACCTTTATTAAATAATGGCTGCAGATTGCAAGGAAAGAAGCCTTCGAAAGGAAAGAAAGGATTGGTTAAACGAAAAGCAGTCACTGCGACAGATGCAGATGGGCCTGTGGCTGAAAATGGACATGTTCATACCAAGCGCCATAAAACTGTTCAAGTGCAGTGATTTATTCGAAGCGTACCATATCAAAGATATTGAATTTTAGGAATCTGGATATGGTTCTTCATGGGTCATGACCCAAAATCAGTTTATCTGGTTGCCTAGTTTTGAGTTAGTAGAGAGATGGTGTTATAGATTATTGTTGTTGCTTGTTTAATCTATAAATTTTGATTTAACATTTGTATCAAACTGGCTTTGGCGATATACTCGCGGAATCTACACCCCTGAGCTTGTTCGTTAAATAGTCAGAGGATCAAGTTCCTCTTAACACAATATTCTTGCTCGCTTTTGAAAAAATAGAAGACAGTTCCGAGGGTTTAAGATTCAGGTTTGGTGCATCCCAATGTGAATTCGCCAGCACTTTATTCTTTGGGTATTATTGAATGAACTATAACCTATTGTCCACCAAATCAAACATAACTTGGAATGTGTTTGGGGAGGTCCAAATTAAAGTTTTTTTTTACTACAACTTTTAACTTTATCAATAAAGTTACTTCAACTTATACTACCATCAACAACTGAGTACTATTTTGTGAATTTTATGTACTTAACTGAGTACTATTTTGTGAATTTTATGTACTTAATTTTAGAGTTAAAATTCCGAGTTAAAGGAAAAATTTACGTATTTTTAATAATTATTCAATCGTAAAAGTTTATACATTTACTATTTTTAACCGTCTGCAAAATTCATGTTACCGAAAAACAAAACTACGCTACGCATAACAAATACTACTATCTCCGAATTAATCTTAAAACGATAAATGTAAAATGTTCAATTAAATTATATTGTGATACTTTAGAAAAAATTTATTTTGACAAACGAATTACACATCTTAATGCTAAACTAACAATTTTTTCAGTTAAAACTACGCGACAAACTTAAACTTTAAAACGTACGGTATGAAGTTGTCCGATACTGAGCTAATAGGAAGTGGAGGCGTGGAGGTAATATGAGCCACTAGTTAATCATGAATATATATGATCGGTGAACATATATTTTATGATCACAGACGGCTATAGTAGTATAATCGAGAGAATTGAGACTTATCTATCTATCCACTGACACTCCAATCTACTCCGATCCAAATCATCCAAAATCACATACTATATACAATTGAATTGAGAAGAAGAAGAAGAAGAAGAAGAAAGTTGATTGATTGTTAGGCTATTGATTGATTGTTCCTAAAATGGCTGGTACTGGTAACAATGGAATAGTGGAGTCGATTGTGCAGGTTCCGTACGATGCTACCGTGCGCCTTATGCTCTCTTCTCTCGAGCGCAACCTCCTCCCCGACACCGTCGTCCGCCGCCTCACCCGCCTCCTCCTCGCCAGCCGCCTCCGCTCCGGTTACAAGCCTTCTGCTGAATTGCAGCTCTCCGATCTCCTTAACTTCCTCAAATGTAGGCAAACGTAACTAACCTTCTTCTCTTTACTTCTTCCTAATTTACTCTTCTTTTTCTCATTCGTTCATTCATTATCTTAGATTGCATTTCTGTTACATTATTACTTTCTCCTACCAAAACTAATTTCACATTTCGTCTCAGGTAAAACTAGTCTAGATAAACTAGATAGATTGGTTGTACGTCGATAAAAAACATTTGTTTTTGGACACGAGGATTAATGTATAAAGTAAAAGCAGTGTAGATATAAGCCACCTAGATTGGGTGTATGTGGATCAAAATGAGTGTTGTTAAACTGGAGATGTGACATTTGTAGTGGGACAACACAAATGTTGTAAATGGAATATGTGTGATATTTGTTTTGGTACGGACCGATTTTGAGTAAATATGTGTAACATTTCCTAAGCTTAACCCCAAAATACAGTACCTAAGCTAAAATGGAAGTATGGAAATATTTTATACTAGTGTTATTTAGAATAGAATTTATCCGAAATGAAAATGACAACAAGGCTTGTGAGGAATGCATGTTTGTTTAGATTCCAGCCATCTGCAAAAGCATATGCTATGTTTGCTTGAAAGGTGTATCTCCACAAGATTGCTCGCTTGAAAGCATATATGGAACTATTTTATCACTATTATTTAGAATATAATTTACCCAAAGTGAAAATGACAAGAATGCCTGTGAGGAATACATGGTTGTTTAGATTCCAGCCATTTGCAAAACCATATACTTATGTTAGCTTGTCTTTGCCAGTTTTCAACAGCTACCAACTCTAATTTTTTGCAACACTTATTGGGTAAACATTACATGCCATGAAGAAACTTATTCCAAACTTATGGATTTTATGGTACTAATGACCATCTTCATGCAGCATTGACGGAAATGCCAATAGCGATCAAGACAGAGGACGCTAAGACTCAGCATTATGAGCTACCGACATCTTTCTTCAAGCTCGTCCTCGGAAAGCATCTTAAATACAGGTAATATTTCTGAATTCTGAAACACAAATCTCCACCCCTCTTATGGAATGCAAGGTGTAAATTTACCTAACTCTTTTCGGTATCGTATTGTATCTGAAACCTATAATATCTATTTTTCATACTTCTTTGGGACTCTGTTTAGTTAACCGTTCTCGTTTGCTTGTGGCATTGTGCAGTTGTTGCTATTTCTCAGACAAGTCAAGTACCTTAGAGGATGCCGAGAAGGCAATGCTAGAGTTATACTGCGAGAGGTCACGGATAGAAGATGGACACTCTGTTCTAGATGTTGGTTGTGGCTGGGGATCTCTTTCTCTGTACATAGCACAGAAGTACCCTAATTGCAAGATCACAGGAATCTGCAATTCAACTACCCAGAAAGCATATATCGAAGGCCGATCTCGGTAATGTCGTATGATATGTGTTTCAGGATTTATTGCAACTTAGTGCCTAATGTTTGGCACTTGCTTCACTTTAGTGCATCAAGTTTCATGAACTGTATTTGAGTACCTGATGGTTTACATATTAAAGGAATAGATTGGCATAGTGACTGAAAATTTGCCTCCTACTGCCCTTGATTCTTAATTATGGCCTCTGCCCGTTTTTTGCAACAATTTAGAAATGCAGGTTCTGAACTGTAAGTATTTAAACATTAGACACTAAAGTGACACATTAGGCTCTGAACTGCAATTAGTCCTTTAGTTAACATTTGTGCTCCAATGCTTCTCCAAAGTTTTGTGCCAGAAACCTATTTCATATTGGCAGTAATATCATTCCCAATTATGTGCAGACACTATTCGTTGTAGTTAATTATTTGTTTTCTCTACTTGTAGGATCAGTAAGAATTATTATATGCTTAGAACGAGTAAAAAAAAAAACCAGGTTGTTGACATAATGTGATTCGTAATGGGGTTTTCAACCCTTGTAAAATTGTTTGCTTTCACTCTTGCACAAATCAATCTTCTATGCAGATGAGTCTAATCACAAAAGTTCTTCCTCACAGCGATCTTCAGCTGCAAAATGTGGAGATTGTTGTTGCAGATATCAGCACATTTGATATGGAAGCTTCCTATGACAGAATATTTTCAATCGAAATGTTCGAGGTACTACAGGCTTTTTCTTTACATTAAGAAGTTGAAGTAGTCTAGAATCTAGATGATTCTATCTGACCATGGGCTCATTATTTTGTTATTCACTTGGCTGATATAATTTTTTTGTGTTTGAACCAGCATATGAAAAACTACAAGGATCTTCTCAAAAAGATATCGCGGTGGATGAAATCAGACGCTCTTCTGTTTATCCATTATTTTTGTCATAAAACTTTTGCTTATCACTTTGAGGTATCGGAACTATTTTTCAATGTATAACCTGTTTTACTTTAAGGAACTTTGTCCCCAGAACTATCTCTGTAATTGCTTTCACTAATCTGTAAGAATTCACTGTGCAGGATGTCAACGAGGATGACTGGATTACTAGGTACTTCTTTACTGGAGGTACAATGCCTTCGGCCAACCTACTTCTGTACTTTCAGGTCAGCTGCCTATTTTCATGTTCTTGTGACCACTTTGTCATTTTGAAACTGAACTTTGTTCCTTAGTTCCTACATCATCTAAACTTATAATGTATATCGTAGTTGCTGCAAAGCATATCAAAATGCATAGATTACTAAGTATACATTAACGCTTCTCAGAAATCATGTTCATGCTTCGATTATAAATTTTAGCCAGTGAATAAAGTTTCACAATTCACAAGGATGGATGAAAATGATGTAAAAAATTGATCATTGTTTGGTGCACGTGTATGGTGTCATCTGCGATTTGTCAAATTTGATTTCAAATAATAATATAGTATAATAAGATAGATATCTGTGTATGAAAGATGGAATGGTCCATTTCGTTATCAGCTTACAGTTATTGTGAAAAAGTTCAGCTTAAAGCACAGATGGTTTGTGATCTAATTATGCTGTGGCTGACGATAGTGTGTCTCACCACTGGCTCCTTATGCTTTTATGCAGGATGATGTATCTATAGTTAATCATTGGCTGGTGAACGGAAAGCACTATTCTCAGACAAGGTAAGTGTTTGGACTAGCTTTCATGTATGTACTTCATAACCGTGTGCAGTCAAATGGTAGAAAGGCTACCGTTTATGATGCCTTGACTACTTTGAGTGTTTAGTGTCATCTCTATGCATCTGAGAAATTTAAGCAGTGAACATTTGTTGCAGCGAAGAGTGGCTTAAAAGAATGGACCAAAACTTGAGCTCTATAAAGCCAATAATGGTATCCACTTACGGCAAGGATTCAGCTGTCAAATGGACAGTTTACTGGAGAACATTTTTCATCGCAGTGGCTGAGCTATTCGGCTACAATAATGGAGAAGAGTGGATGGTTGCGCATTTCCTTTTCAAGAAGAAGTAAAAGCCAGTGGATCCAAGAATAAAATTGTTAGATCTTTTCTTCATTCTTGTTTCCTTTTTTGTTTTTTTATGCGGTTGTCCAAGGACAAAGTAGTAATCGCTGGTGAAAAATAAACTGGCTGTCTGAGGTTTATAATTTACACTGGATTTGATGCACCGCGCTATGCTCGGTGTCATGCAGCTTCCATTCTACAGTAGCATGTGTGTCGGCCGAGCACATTTGCTTGATTAATCATCCTTTACAATATGCATATTAAAACTAGTTTTGTGTTCTTTCTCTTGACATAGTATAGATCTCCCTCAGTGTTTATACTATGCCGGTTTCGCACCCGGTGTATATTGAATTGAACATGCATCTAAGTTTATGTGAATGCACTGATTAGCACAATAGTCACTACACTAATACTAACACAACCCCTTTAGGCTGTAGGGCTACACTCACACACATCACACTGAGATTACCAAGAAAGGTTTGTTGTTTCCCCTTTCACATGTACCTAAAACTGCTCACAATAATCTTTTGGTCCTAAATGACCTTGAGTTAAGAGTTGAGACCAGTTGGCTTGAATAGGCAAGAATGAAATCTCAGTGGAAGGAGCAGCTTATAGTAAAGTTGTCACCATGGTGGTTGTGCCGTGGTTGTTTCCGCCACAGCTCAGTGCTCTGATCAGCCACCACAACCCCCGGCCTCCAGTTCTGTTTGCGCTAACCTCATCACCACTTTGAAATCCAAACGATGGTGATGATCGGCTCCGCCTCATCTTTACATCTGTCCATTCGACTCCAGTCGAAAATCTTGGTATACCTAACAGGAGCAAGTACCATTTTGATTTCCCTGACGACGAAGATGTCAATATCGACACCTTCTGAACCGAGTAATCATGCTTGTTGTACTTGTACATTTTCTTCGACCTCGAATCACGTTTCTCTTGCTTTTGCTTCGGAGCTGTCCTCTTCCATCTAAATAGACGCGACCTAGCAGCATTCCCCGTGCTGCCGGTTTCCTCCTTGAAATCTACCAGCTCCGAAGATTCTGTTCTGGAGATCACCTTCCCGCAGAAAATGATGTTCTCCGGTGGGAAGGGAGACGCCGTGGTGGCAGGATTGAGCTGTGGGCTGAACTCGAAATGGTCGGAAGATGAGGCGGCAAAGATCGGAGCTTGCGAGTCAGTGGAGAAATCTTCTTCTTGTTGTTCTTCCCATTCAGTACTGTATAGTGGAAGATCACTCAAAGAAAGTGTTTCCACTGAATCATCTTCTTCTACTTCTGTCATGTTGTGCATGTCTTTGTAGAATAGTGTTTCATTAACTTGTTGCATTTTGGATTTGCAAGGTTGGATATTGGAGCTTGAAATATGGAGTTTGGTGTGTGTTTATTTATACACAGAAAGAAGTGATTGAAACTTGAGAGTTGAAGATGATTATTTGTTGGTATTTTCCTTATAATAATAATAATAATAATAATAATAATAATAATAATAATAATAATAATAATAAATAATAACTAATAAAAAAAGAAAAAGGAATGATTGTATAGATAATATATTAGGTATTATTTGATCGAGGTTTTGTTAATGGTTAGATGGGTTTGGACTTTCTTGTAGACGGCTGAAAAGGTCAGGAATTGTCAAGGTCTACTAGAATGCTAAGAGGAAAAATCTGCCAATGTTATATTATACTCTTCTAGAAGATCAGCAGGCATGTATTTGTCTTTAGCAATACCAAATACTCTATCCGCCCCGAAGAATTTCATAAATTAGTGGGGGTGTCCTTCTTCATCCAGGATTAAAACTTTGAGTCCGTTTCTGCCAGTTACTCTTGAGAATGCAACATACGACTGACCATGACTGAATACGGGTGTGGGAAGATACAAACCATCATGTGCTAAGGACTGGCCCTGACTTTTGTTGATTGTCATGGCATAGCAAACTGATGTAGGGAACTGTCTACGCTGGAATCTAATTGAAAATTTCGTAACATCTGAAGGTGTCAACACCATGCGAGGTATAAGTACCTTATATCCCACATTCTTTCCAGCTATCATCTTTGGCTCTATGACATGCTTCCCGATTGCAGTCACAATCAATCTTGTGCCATTACAGAGTTCGGCAGACTGGTCGATGTTCCTCAAAAGCATTATTGGACAACCAACTTTGAGTCGAATGGTCCGTAGTTTTAGGTGAAAAATTAAAATAAATGATAAAACATATAAATATAGAAAAAAGTGGATTTGTATTTGTGTCAAATATATAATTTGTGTGGAGTGTAAGATTGTTTATTACTGTATTTGTTAAGTGCAATATCACTTTTTTTTTTTTTTTTTAAATAATGTAGATTTGGAAATTGGAGGCGTAATTATTACTGAGGGTATAACGTGGTTGAGAAATTGCTTATTGTTCGTGGATATAGTGAAATAATGAGTACTTGCATATGATTTGAGTTGTGTTGAAGTTTAACAAATTACTCTCTCCACTTCGTTGGATTATACACGCTTGTATAACTTTTTTGTGCAAGTATCTCAAATAGACGGTCTTTAGAAAATTTATCTAAAGATCTGATCTATATTGTTAATAAAATTATTAATGTTATCAATAAAAAATACATATGTTCTCAACATTGATATTTTTCATATTACAACAAAACTCTTAACAACATAGACGTTTTGAGTAATATCATAGATGATTTTATTGATAACATAGGCCGTTTTTAAATAAGTTATCTAGAGACCGTCTCTCTTGTGAACTTTTTTTTGAAAAAAATATATTCACATGTAAAAATGATAACTCTTAGTCTTGATTACATAAGCGATCATAAGGTCATTTAAATTTATGTTTTCTTATCGCAATTTTCAACTGAAATGAATCGAATTGAATCGAATTGTAGTATAAAATATAACCAAGCGAATCGAATCGAATCGAATGAAATCAACTGAAATAGTTTTCAGTTGAAAATAACAGAGCCTTAATTGCCAACACAACCACTTTTACAATTTGTCAAGTGTCAAAATGGTAAACTTACTCATTTGTTTGTTTTTTAAAATTGATCTTTCATGAGATTCAATATGTGCATTTTAATTGGTTTGAGGTAGAATTCACTAATAAATAAGATTCCTGAAAAACCGTTCGTAACAAAGATAAAAAGATCAACAAATATTACGGAGAACTTTAATTTGAGTGCTTAGTTAATATGTATACAATTCAATGGAACAGATCAATTAATAAGACTTCCGTCACTGAAGCTTCATACATTCGTTTTTAAGCGTAAAATAAAACTTCATACATTACTAAAAATGAAAATTTACACCCAACAAATAATAAACAATCTCAACTTTACACTCAAATTACACAATTTGCCATTAAAAGTACACTTTTTTCCACTTTTTCTATATTCTATCATTACTTTAACTTTTCGCATAAAACTGCGCGTTAACCATAATGTATGAAGTTCTTCGGGACGGAGGGAGTAATATCGTGTATAGAATTCAACGGTATGATAGTATTGATGATGAAATGTCCATCACTTTTGTTTTCTTGTCTAGAGCGCATTCTAACTAGCATAATCATATCAAATCATATTCTCTAAAAAGGATGAAAACATATAATTAGATTATTAATATTAATGTGCCATCGTTATCGTTAAAATGATAATCGCCATATGGAGAACTGACGCTAACATTGGAATTTAAATGACAGTCGACTTGTAATTAGTTTTCACACGAGTCATATTGGAAGCACTTTTATAAGTCACATTTCTGGTTTTCTTGTCTCTTTTGAGTGTCATTTTGTTAATTGTTGCAATCAAGAATTACAAATTGCAATACAAAGTAGGACTTAAACAACTAAACGGATAATTTTAACTAGGTACACAAGTCACCAACCTAGTTTGCTGGGAGTATTGATTTTTTAAGAACTAATCAGTTACTAAAAGTCGGTTGAAAACCTCACATAAAACAGAGGTATTATTTACATACTAAATGTTTTGTTAAAAATTTATGTTAAAATTTTATTCCAAACAACCTATGTAATTTTTAAATGAGAAAGTCTCCTGAGAGACGGTATTATGGAAAGACTAAAAGAGACGGACAAGCATTACAGTTATAACAAAAAATATTACGGGATTTACTAAAAACATCGGTAGTATACATATACATACAAAATGATATAAAATGTTTACTCATAAAACATTACTAATATGGGGGTTTCTAGGGTGTGATAGTAGTCGTACTACTTGTAAAAATGAGATAGTAGTCGTACAACCGTTGAAATCTAATCTCAACTATTGATCTTGTGTACGACTACTCCTATTATGTACGACAACTCAAGAAGTAGTCGTACTAATTAATTGACAAATGTACCCATTTAATTATTAGTTAAAAAAATAAATTGAATTGATATAAAAATAAAAGTAATAATAACAAATAGTACTATTATTTAAGTTAAAGTGGACTGAAATGGGCCGGACCGGGCCAAATCTTAAAAAGTAATCAAGCCCACCTATGAACGGCGACCGTCCATCTGTGGGCGGGCTCCGAAGAAGTTGTTAGTATTTAATTAAAAGAAAAATTAATGTGGTTAACATGATTTGAACCATGATCTTATGGTAATGATCAACATTATTCAACCACTAGACTAAGTAAAATTGTATGCTTATGATTAGATTTTATATAACTTAACCTAAACGTTGTTTCATGTTCTCCTATACTCCTTTGGTCATTAAAAGTTTTCACAAATTTAGTTTTTTTTTTATGTACCATATAACATCATCCATCATTAATTAAAAAAAAAAAAGATACTATCCCACTAAAAGTATCCATTTTCTTGCTTTATATTTATGTTAAATTTGCACTTAAAAGTATGCTTCAACCTTAATATATATGATTTTTTTGGGACGCAAGGAGTAGTTTATATTGGCATATAGTATGCTATTTTCATATGTTTTATATTGTTACCATCATTTGTCAAGCATACACATTCTCTTGTTAATTATATATACTTCATAAATCAATGTTAATTTAACATTCCCATGTATTTATTAAAATATTAAACATAAATATTTTTAAAAAGAAGTGTTACAACTCAATAACATGTACATTTATAGTTTCAACTTGATCGAGTAATAAATGAAGTATATTTTTTTATAATTAGTAAAACTAACGTAAATCAGTGCAACCTTCAAACGTAATTCAGATAATATTAAAGTAGGTGAATTCAGGTCAAATTTAATTAGGGTCATTATGCATCGAATCATTTCGTGTCAAATTGAATTGGATTATTTTGAATCTGGCGATACCGCCGGAGGTGGTGGTTACTTTCGGCCAATGGTTTTGGACCCAACCTGGTCCAAGCAATTGAACTAAAGTAGTGTTATTGTTGTTGTTGTTGTTGTTTTATTTGTATATGAAAAGTTATATAGTCAAAATTTGATATCTTCTATTAATAATTATATTGGTCAATTAACTAGTACAACTACTCTTGAGCTGTCGCACTCAATGAGAGTAGTCGTGCTCAAATCGACGGTCGAGTGTTATTGCGGCATTTAAAATCGTTAATTAATGCCCGAAGAAGTAGAAAAGTTTCAAATATATAAAATAAAAATGTAAACAAAGGAGAAAATGGAGAAGACAGATTGAAAATTTTATTATTTCCTAAATCATTTAATTTTCATTACAATTGATTAAATATTTAAATGAGGACTTAAATTTTGTGGATTTATTATCCTCAACTTCATGAATCATGATCATCGACTCGATTTTGAATGACTAAGTTGTTATTACTTCCAAATTTTATTTTTTGTATTTATTACATGTATTTTATTCATAACTAGATAGGTTATTTATATTTGCTTCTTTTTTTTTTACCTCGTATAATAATTTGTAGTAGTAACTTTTAAGATGGAACTAATTTTGAAAATTGACCATACAAGCGAGGAGTCGGGAGCATTTACGTGCAAACTCGGAAATTAAACTTTTAAGGGAAAAAAACTATATTTATAGGAAAATATTTACAATATATAATATGCCATGTACAGTAATTGTTATCCTTCAACAACTTGAAAAATAAAACTACAAGAGCCGGACATTCAACCTATAAAGTTGTAATTATATTTTTAGTTGAGCGGATAATGATGACATTCATAAACTTGAGTGCTCGGGTTTGTAGTCCATTTAATCCATTTTTTCCTCATCTATTTATGTCTATTCCTCAATTTTTTTTCTTATGTGTCATATTTATATTCTAGTATTTGATAACATCCCTTTACTTTTGTTTCATTTCTATATTCTTCAGAAATATATAATTTTCTCAAAATATCAAGTCGTTTTCGTACCAATATATGTGTTACGATCTAGTGTCAAAATGGATTTTAGAGATTTTATGACCAATTTGATAGTTAATGATGAACATGCATGGAAAAAATCTTGTACAAAAGTAAAACAAAAAAAAGCGCAAAAAAATCCCCACATTTTGTTAGTTATAATCTAAAACAAAACAAAAAAGAACAAAACAAATTAATGCTAAATAATAATGATTGGATAAAAAACAAACATAAGTGTTTTGTTATGGATATTAATGGAGTTGTTTTTCTCTTTTTGTTGGTTAGGATAAGGATATAACATATATACTATATGTTTATAGTTAAATAGTAGACATGCAATTACTTGTAGCCTAATGGTAAATGTGTTACTTGTAGCCTAATGGTAAATGTATCAGTCTCAATCCATTATGTGTAGAGTTTAGAACCTATCAATTACATTTAATTAATAATTTTTTATAATTAAATGAGGGTGTTGCCGGACCTCCGGGATGCCGTCGGAGATATGGTGGTGGTCGCCGGAGCTCCACCGGTGGCTTAAATTAATATATCTTGATTTTTTAATGAAAGGGTATAATGGTAAATCAACATTTATTTCTAATTACAATTATAAAAGAACAACTAAATGAATATCTAAATGGTATATTAAGCAAACACCTTAGTGTACGACTGCTATCTTATTTTAACTATGTATGACTACTATCTCACCGTAGAAAACCCCCACTAATATTATTTAAAATATTACACATATACTTAAGAATATCAATTTATTTCTTAGGTATCTCACTAATACACGTCTCTTTCAATAATTTGTGTTTTTAAATTTATAATTTATAACAACTTAGTTTGACATTGGTTTTTTGGGAGAAGAAGGTGATAATTACTTGAAGTTATGTTTGTTTAAAAGTGGTGTTCACGTCATGATTAGTGGAGTACTTAATTAATTAATCTCGATTGATTTGATGTTTTATCGACCTAATCGAATCAAAATCTAAGCAGGTAGCATCATTCTCACATTGGGCCCCATTTGCAGCCCGTCAATGACGAGCCTTGGCCCGGCCCATTTCGTAACTTCTACTACCATTCTACGTCTAATTGTTGACTAGCAATAGTTTCAGCATATTAGTCAATTTACCAGTAGTAACTTCGAAGAGGGTGAATTTAGGCATTTTATCATATAAAAATAAATGTAACTCAATTGGTAATATACTATACCATTAATTGGAATTTGGAAGCTCAAGTCATTAGGAAATAAATCAGGATATATTATTCACTACAAAGTTGAAGTGTAACTCAATTGGTGATATACTTTAAGTTATACTAGGAACTTCAAGTTATTAGTGGATAAATCGGGATATATTATTTACTATGAAGTGTATCTCAATTGGTAATACACTTTATTAAGTATACTAAGTTGAGAGTTCAAGTTATAGGAGATAAATTGGAATGTATTATTATTATTATTATTATTATTCATTATGAAGTGTATTTTAATTGGTAATACACTTTAATTCAATTAAGTTATATTATCATATTCAATACGAAGTGTAACAATATTGGTAATACACTATACTTTACCATTCATTGAAGAACGAAAAATCACTAGATAGAGAAGAATGAAAGAAGAAACCATTTTGTCATGAATTCTACTTGTCACCATGTACTAGTAGTGTTCTAGAGTTGGGTCCCGAATGTCACGGTGAGAACAGGCTAGAAATTAAAACATGTTCGTGTTTCATGCTTACCCTCCCAGACAATATAAAGACGGTTTGGCATTCATCTAAAATTCACTATTGATCTGTTAAAATGTTTTCGGGTATTTATTTTGTATCTTCTACGTTAAAAAATTTAACTCAATTTTTTCTCCACTAAACAATCATCATTTTCTTTACACCCTACTCGAACTTTCTCTTTACTTTTTATATAAAACTAACAATCATAAACCAATCAAATAACCTTAAAAAATATTAAACACATCAATTCATTCTTACACACATTATTTTATTTTTACACACCCTATATAACAACCCTATAAATCCTATAATTTTTTAACTCTATTCAAAACACCATATTTTATAATTCATCTTTAACTTAGTTACTATTCATTAACTAAAAAATTTGCTTAACTCGCTTTTTAAACTCTATACCAAATAGTCAGATAATAACCTCAGCCGCCACCGGTCAAATAGGACCTGATTTTCGAATCCGCTCAAGGTTCGGCCTAGATTGAACCGAATACGGTCCATGTAAAGCTTAATTCTTATAAGCGGGTTATGATCCGTTTATTTGGACTGGATACGAACTATATTTGCTGATTATGATCCATTAATCCGACATTCCGACTGGATATTGACTATATCCGCAGATTGAACAGACTGAGTAAATCTGTCGTCTTACCACAAAAGTTTCTTCAATGGGTTTTACACATCACAATAAACGTTAACTGAATAATCTTTTTTTTTTTTAAATTTCAAAATTGACATATGAAATTAATAATTTAAGTTAACCGTCCCATAACATTTACATTGTCACGGTTTACCTTCAAAGTTTATACATGTGTGGACTACTCCTTGCCTTTTCATGGTTATGATTTGCTCTTTAAAGTTTCAAAACGCGTGTCACATGTCCCATGTTATTTTGAATTTTAGTGTTTTAGTTGCGGTAAATCTTACCCTTTTTAAAATTTCAAGTGTCAAATCACGAGTTATAAAGTAAATTCACACAACTTATACAAATTTCAAGAGTCAAATCACGAGTTATAAAGTATTCACACAAATTATACTTAAAAAGGTAAATTACAATCCTACAAACTGTAAAACACACTCCATTATTTCCCGTAATTTGTCTCAAAACTTGTTTCATTCGATATTTGAGTAGATACTTTACTAAGTAGCAAAACTCGGGAGTCTTGCAGTACATGAACAATAGTACTACAATTGAGCTGCGGAATCATCTAGAAGTTCTAGGTACTTAGCATGTCCAATTTGACATTTTCAACTTGGTCAATAAGCAAATTATTTTCTTTGTTTCTTGTCTCATGTAGACTTGGCATTCAACTAAGTGTCAGCAGGCTGCAGTATCTGGAAGTGTTAGGCTAGTTATTGCTATTTTTTTACAAACACATCTCAATCTCCCAATTAGAAATAGAAACAAGACACAATCTTTTGTTCATACTTCTCACTAGGTCATCTAGAACCAACGGTCAAGATCAAGAAGCTCGGATTGACTAAAGCAGCTATAGGTTCGACACGGTTAAGATCGAGGAAAAACACGAACAAAGCCTCAACTATGCACATAATGATACAAGAATTTCTTACCTAGAACAAGTCTACAAGAGAAATGGCGGGAGAAAATCCACCACATAAGAATGTGATTGTGTGCCATAATGTTTTTCGACTAGCGTAATGCATTAACTGAAGAACCTCCACAAAATTTACCGATTTGAAGCTATAATTTCACCTTCTCACAAATGCAAAATAACTCAAAAAGTTGAACTCAACTTTCCTAATAACAGAGGCTGTTTCTATAAGCCTATCTATGATCCAGTAGATGTAAACAGGATTACATTATTTTACGCACTGACAATTCACCGGAAACTGTCATTAACCCACCTCCTGGGCTTTCCATAGGTAAAAAAGGGAGTATGGCAAAGTGAAATTACAGAAAATTGCCCAAAGAAGCTTACAAGTTCTTGAGCGTGGACTCTGGTGGTTTCCCTGGTGTCAGTTTCGCCAAGAGCGCTTTATTAAAACAGTGATCCGAATCAACAAAGTAAAAGTTATCGTTTGCCTTAAATGACACAAAAGGCCTATTCGTCTGCGGTGGTCTGATATCTGCAAACTTAATGGTCTTTGGTTTGAATGTAGCCATCCATGTCATCATCTCAACTTCAAAGCTGTCAGAACCAGGCTGCCATCTGAGCTTGTGAACGTATGGGCTCACGAACCAATGAAGAGCTCCAGTAGTCGAAGCACTCAGAAAGATGACAGTAGATGCAACTGCACCCTTAAGGATAATGTTCATGTCGGGAGATGTCATGAAAGTAATGACCGGACCTAATGAAACAGACAGGCAGCAGGTGGAAAGAGATAGAAGCTTCACTTTCTTGATAGTTCTTGATATAGGGCCATGATAAACGACATGGTCATCATGTTCATCTTTCTTGTCTTCCAGAGCCCTACGAGGTCCAATGCTGATCTTGCTGTCATCTTCTACTATTGCAGCTCGGGATGACCATTGTCTCTGAGTGTAAAAAGTATGCGTGGCTGAGCTGGAAACGATTTTGGGACCAACTGAATGCGGCAACTGTCCAAAACTAGCAAGGTGGTGACCTGATGCAGTTGTTCAAAACGGTGTATCCAAGTTGAGTAATTGGAAAACAAACAAAAACTAGAAAGAAAATACATACAACTCAAGCCACAAACATGTACAGAATAATGGTTAGGCATTTAGATAAATTATTTACAAGTGCCCAAATAAGTTCATACTAATTGTCAAATATTTCAAGAAAAGGCACATGATATATACTCATCTCAGATCTCAATTCACTGAGAATATTGCTCGAAAAGTTATTTCGTCATGCTCACATAAAGCTTGATGTACAATTTCACATAGTTTTAGAGATCACACGGACATGTACTCTTTTGTTTCGGAAGAGGCATCGATTTATTAATTTCAAGTAAAAGGCAGGCATTCAGATGGGAAGATGCATTACAGGAGCACCAAAATGAGACCAAAATTGTAGAATATTTCAAGAAGGCACATGCTAAAGTAATATTTCAGACCTCAACTTTAAAAGCCTCCTTACAAAATAACTGCAAGTATGTCAATGACCTTCAGGTTAGATCATTCAGGAAGACCGGTACTCTTTAGGTAGTGAAGCAAGAGTTGTCAAACTAAAACTTTGAAAAAGTACAAATGCTGAAATCCTGGAATAGCACAATCAAAGGCGCATCTCTCCCCTCATTTGGTATATGTGGTAATTATGGACTTGGGAAACGGTACTGAGTGATCAAGGTATCCATTTCACAGCTCAAGTCTTGAAATATACAGGCTAAAAGGATATACATAAAATCATCATGTCATGTCAAGCTAATACCACTCACATGCTCCATTTTGGTTGTCTCAATGTACGAAAACACAACCAGGTCCGATACGCTAAAGGAGCTGTTGGCACGCAATATGTACATGAAAGTCTGCACACTAATGACACACTAGAGCATCCAAAGCTTAAGTTGCTAGCTACAGGGTACTAATATTTCCAAGCTCACTCACCCGGGCAGCTCGTATCACTAAAATACCACGGATTAAGACGAAAAGTGCATTGTTTTCTAGTGGCTTGTAACTCCTAGTTTGCACGAAAGGAATCAATCAAAGTCATGTAAATGGCTCAAAAGAGCTAAAATTGGGAAGCAAGAATGTCCTTGTACAGACTAAGATTCAAGATTGTGACCAAATGAACAAAACCCAGTTCGATTCAACACGAAATATCAAAAGGGTCGCTCCCAGAAACAGGAAATTGCAGATTATAGGTTTCAATTGGATCGAAGCAAGATGTGTTCTTTTTGTTTTTTTATAACCGAAAACAGAAAAGCAACCATTTTTTTCCAAATGAAATGAAAATTAAGAGAGAAGAAGTTAGAAATGGACCTGAGACGAAGCATCTGGATCGAGATCGTTGGAGGAGGTGAAGCAGAGCTGATCTCGCCATTTCCGTGTGTTCTTGGAGAAGATGAAAAACCCCTCACACAATAGTGTAGGGTTTTTGATTTACTTGTAACTTTGGCATTAGGACCCTCACAAAGTTCTATATTGGCAAATAACCCTCTCATCTGTAGCTAATGGCACAAATTTTACTCACTCCGTCCCGAGTAAATTAACATATTAGGTTTGACGCGTAATTTTATGTAAAAAAAATTAAAGTAATAATTAAATATTAAAAATGTGGGAAAAGTGTACTTTCAGTTGCAAAATGTATAATTTGTGTATAAAATTAAGATTATTTATTATTTGTTGGGTGTAGAGTAGCTTCATTTTTAGTAATGTATGAAATACTGTAGAACGACTAAATATAACAAATGTATGCAGTTTTGCAGAATGGAGGGAATATTTGAAACGTACTAACTATTTGACATCTATTACGCATTACAAATAGTGATACCAACATTCACTCGGATGTTATGATAATATATCTCTAATCGACATGTATACAACTTTAATAACACAAAAGAAGAAGTACTATATGAGCACACATGCAATGTCACTAGCTCATTGACACATGCAAGGACATAGTTAGAAATAATAGGGGTGTGGAAAATGAAAATATTGCAAATTTGATAATTTACGGGACGACCCCTCTATCTCTGCCCCTAAGCATACGTATTTGATTGCACCAGTCTAGTAGTTAAATCCTTTAATAGTACTTGCAAGTTATCTTAAAAGTGAGAAATCTTGTGGAATACCGTCTTAGAGAGATGAAACAAACGCTCGTATTTTATAACTAAAATGTTTTAAGAGTGTCAGTGTATTACATCACAGAAATTGCATTTGGTTAGTATTGATACGGAGTATATAAACAGTTTATTGAGCATCGGAAATTTTAATTAGTAGTATATTGGTATCTTTTTTCAACTAAAAAGGGAATTTTCCTACAATTTTTTTTGTGGCTCCTTTATTACTATTCCCACAGAATGGCAATACCTATTTTTCTCGAACAGAAGACATTTCCAGTTATACAGTTACCAATATTTGTGCAAATTATCAAATTATTTGTGAAAGTGGCATACACAATAAACCATACAAGCATCTTACAGGAATTTTCTTCATCTCAAAATAATGAAGAGACTGTTTCAACAACACTGCAAGAGAAAGTTAACCTACAGGACCGGGTAAACAAGGTCGGACAGAACAAATATAACCGCAGCCAAATGAAAACACACAATAGATATGAAATAAAGATCCAAGTTTCAGCACTAGGAACTTTGTAAGTAAGGTGCTCACATAGTACATGATCTCAAAGTAAGAATGAAAACTCAGAATTTTCCTTCAAACAAGGTTAGTTATATCAAAGAACAGAGAACATAACATATCAGGTGACTGATTGAGACTTATAATCACAATATAGACTTTGGCATAATACCTATTGCTGATATAATACACACCGCTCAAAAAGCATAATCAAGATCCAAGATATAAGTATCACTGCCTGAACATTTTGAAGGAGCTCATTTTAGTAAAAAAATTAGGCCCCCTAAAGCAACATGAATAAAATTTTCCAGACATGTATGTATAACTCTTCTTGAATATTCAACATAGCCAGGCAGATGCAAGACACTGAAACATAATTGTCGCACATAACAGAACTACACACGATATAATAGTCATGTATGATCTTCAGTAAGAAGGATAGCACGGGACAAGAAAATCATTGTCAAGGGAAACAGACAATAGATATATTTGGCAATCTCAAGTCGTACAAGAGACAAGAGATTCACATACACAGTCTAAACAGATTCAACAAAGCTAAGGCAGCTCATCTTTCTTGTTGATGGTTTTCCAGCCTTATTGCTCAATAGCAAACCGAGACACAACTGTGCGGAGGAGTTGGACAGTTGATTGGCAACAACAATGTGAAACCAAGATAATACACTCCACTTGGATGAAAAAGATATGGCTCTCAACTACTTGTTCAAATTTGGATATGCCTTATTTATATAGAAGACTAGGAGGTAAACAACCCATCAGCTAGAAAACAAGAGACACGAAAACATCTTTGGCTGCGACTATAAGGAACAATCTGAAATAGAGCATGATCAAGTTTCGGGTCATTTCATGGTGAACGTAATCTGCGATAATCTCTTGGATCCCTTTATATAGATAGGGGAAGATGGCCAATGCTCCCACAGAACCACCATTGTTGATGGCTAAAGCTCCCATGGATTTGGTGCACATTGATCGCGTTGGGTTGTTCATTCCAAAGAACCGAGTAGTAGGAGCTGCTGCTGGTGATTTTGGCCTTACAAGGAAACCAAAAGAGTTGTTCTGCACAAGTGAAATACATGAATAAATTTCTCACAAAAGATAACTAATTGCTATCCTATATATAAATGAAATATTTGCTTCCAAATCTCAAATCCCAATTCCATGGGAATCTCTCAAAACATTTCGAAAAATGCCATCAAATGATTGTAAGATTCAAAGGATAGTGAATTTATTTGGGACTTACACATGCATAGTAACTCAAAAGCCAAATTAGATGATCCATCTAAACCTTTAATATCATAGTCTCCCAAACAAAAGATTGACTCACTATTTGATCAATGATTCTCTGAAATTTGACTCACATAATTGAAAATCTTTGCCCGGCCCCATCCACGAATCTCTTAAGCTGAGCTGATCCCTTAAACCATAAGGGGCCAATAGGTAAGAAAGGTCAGCAACTTTTTTCTAAAAGGGGTCCAGTTACTATAAACAGCAAGAAGAACAAGGCTAAGCTACGGGACCTATCAATATTGGCTTGACTCTTAAGCTCAAGGTAGTGGAAAGAGAATCTGAAGCCAAACAGAGAGCAAAAGACTGGTCGATGGTCGATCTTCTGATACTGACTTTAGAACATTAGAGCATCGAAGAAAAGAGCATTCTAGTGTCAGCTGATCAAGCAGGCGGTGAGAAAGCACTAATCCTACAAGTCACAAATAGCAGAAGTCATTTTCACCTCTAGGTATAGGCAATAAGTACCATTTTTCTTCTTCATTTCAACATTCATCATTCCCTTTTTCCAGGCCAGGACCTGCAATCTTTACTTGAGGTTATCATAAGCTGGGGCTGTTAAACGATTCCCTAGCTCACTTTCACCCTGCCCAACTCTTACTCGCTCTTCTTATTGTAATGCTAATGAAATCCCAACTACTTGGTATCTTGTTTACATACATGTCCGATTCCAGTCGCCCTCACAAACTTGTTTTATTCGTATTTTGTTCTTCTTCTATCATAGAATTACGAAAGAAGGGCTCATCCTTGTACTCTATCCCTGACCCTTGGCTTCATTTCTACTGAAGACCAGAGATATACTATCATACACTTACTAGCCCATTATCTAACTAAGAAAAGGAAAAAAAAAAAAGTGTCCCCAATATAGGAAGCAGTGATTAATTTGGGCCTGACACATGCATTTTAACCTAAACTGTAACAATTTCGTCTTCACCAAACATGAATGGAATTGCAGGTTTTGCGAAAGCTAACTATTTTGAATTGAGACCTAAATCGATTAAGGATCAACATCTGAATGAATGAAGAACGGAATTAATGACGAATAACATAAATCTAAAAAGCAATCAGCTCAGCAAATTGAGATCCGTATATTAACCGTTGTTGTACACATAGAAAAGATAGGATTGGATCGGATCGGTGACCTGAGCTGGATTTAGGATTCTGGTGGAGCTTCTGGTGGTTCCAGTGAAGAATTGCCGGTAGTGGTTCGTCTTGGACTGAAGCAAGATTCTTCGAGCGGAGTTGAAAATCGCCATGGCAGAGTGAGTTTGTTTCTCTGTTTCTTCTGTGTATCTGATTTCTTGACTGTCTTGCCCTTATTTTGATCAAAATGACCAAGATTTACTGTCATCGATCATCTTCTGAATATTTTCTTATTGGGCTCAACTACGGGCTACCTCATAAAGTTTTAACGGCCCAAATTTTAACCTTTGAATGAGTTTTACATGAAAAATCCTTTCATATCATTCAACTAGTTTCTGCCCGTCGATACTCGACGGGTATGGTGAAAACGTAGTAAAACATATTAATAACACAGTCAAGCCCCTTAGGGACAGGGAAGAGAGAATAATAGAAAGAAGACCAAAGTAGGAATGAGAGAATAACATAAAGAATCCTCGTGGATTAATTTGGACATTTTCATGGGTTCTCGTATCGATCAGAATTTGGATAAACCTCGGACCCATATAGGGCCAACTTAAGATACATGATCATAATTAACATTTAGTGTAGAGTATGGATTGTGGTCCAAGCAAAATAGTGAATGTGTCGAGACCCATCAAAGTTTTTTTACAAATTTAACTCGATAATCATCTCATTCTTCATTGTAGGCATCATGAAAGTATAGTCGAACTCGTTGATATCAGTAAAAATCATAGTGACATATGTTCACAATGTATATTAAAATCGAAATTAAAGTTATGAAACTAAGAAAAAAGAGTAATTTTACAAATTTAACATTTTTAGGTTAAATTACATCTGGAACCCCTGTTAGATTCAAATGTTGCAGATGGCTACCCATTAGCTCAACAATAACATCCTAGTACTGTTCGATAAAAACCAATTACATCAAAGTCCACGAATTTTCGGACTTAAATGCAAATAAAAAAAAACTATTCCTTGGCCAAATTGAAAGATATCAAAAGTGCCAACAAAATTCATTTTGCAATCCAAATCCCTGGTACAACTCTAATTCTCAAAAGCACAGGTTTCAAGTTTCTAAAATATTCAATTAAGTCCCTGGTTTTTCAAAATTGAATTCAATAAACAACCAATTTCAACCAAAATCAAATCCTAGTCTTCACGAACATATAATCGATCACATGACAATCAATTATTCAAAATAAGAATCTAAATTTGGATCTTAAAATTTGAAAAAGATTCCAACTTTTGAATTCTTCAAGTCTGATCCCCAATTGATTTCGACTCGGCTCATCAATATTCGAATTCTTGACGTTTCTGGGCTTCGGTTCATCAATTTCAAATTTCTAAGTCTGGGCATCGATTCGATTCTTCAATTTTTGAATTCTTTAGGTCTGGGCTTCAATTATTGACATTTATGGGCTTCAATTTTTGGTGTTTCTGGGCTTCGATTCTTCATGTTGAACTTCCGGTTGATGTCTTCCGGGATATTGAAGATCTGTTCTTCGATTGCTAAGTTTCTGGGTTTGTTTGTTGCTTTTCAATATGGGTTACACCATCTTCTGGGATATTGAAGATATTGTTTATATATTACGTACATACTTATTGTTTTATTTTTAATTAAAATGGTGTATTTAGAAACAATTGGTAAGGACCTGTTTGGTTTGTAAATAAGATGGTGTAACTTATAAGCTGATCAACCCAAAAACATCTAAATGAACCTAAATGTAATTGTTCAACTAATTGGTATCCAAATGTGTGAAGGGCATATGGAGAGGGGGCATATATAATTCTCTCATTTTCTTGTTTCGAACCCCTGACCACCTGAAGTACAACTACACTCGCTGCCACTCAGCCACAGGCTTTATTGTTTCCTAAACCAGTCAGCGAATCTAATTAACTAATGATCTCGCTGTTTTACCAGAAATTGCCAACAGCCCCCTGCTTCTAATCGAATTCTCCAAAGAAGGTTCTTCAAGTTTCTGCAAATTTTCAATTAGGTCCCTGCGGTTTCTGAAACTTTTCAAAATCGATTTTTTAACATCTCCAAGTCCAAGCTAAGGTTCGAAACCTATCCTAAACATCATCCTCTCACAAACTAACACAAGAACAACCAAGATTCACAAACCCAAATCGAGAATCCCAAAAACTCTAAAGTTTCCTATTTCTATTTCATTAGTTACAAGGGCCACCCATCTAACACTCTCGATTCTCCGCCCAAAGTCATCAATAGTCCAATTAATTCCGTCCGGTGTCAAAAAGGCCATCAAATATGAATTCAAACTCCAATTTTATTATTCTAATGGTAAGGTACAAAGCAAGGACAACAAAGAAGAAGGGAGACCGGCAGAGTAACGGAAGAAGAAGAAGAAGAAGAACAACAACTTACCAAGCAAGCAGAAGGTGAAAATCAAGGCTGAAGAAGATAGGCAAAATAATACGTAATGAGAAGAAAAAGAAGAATGCTATAGTATAAGGGTTTGGCTGGGCTTTCCAAGTTGGGCTTCACTTGGGCCCTTAACAAGTCCAACTCTAAGTCATCTCAAAAAGCCTCTTATAACAATACGTAGAAAATCGAAAAAAATTTACGGGATTTTACACTATCCGTCGCTATTTAGCGACCGATCGGTCAAATTTAACGACAGATAGATTGTTCCGACCAATTGGTTAAACTTTAACGACGGATAATCTATCCGTCATTATTTAACGATGGATAGATTCATCTGTCGTTAAATTTAACGACGGATTATCCGTCGTTCAATTTTGTTGACTTTTTGATTTTTAAAAAAATAAAAACAGTAGTTTAACAACGGATAATCTATCCGTCGTTAAATATTAAATTAAATTTAAAAAAATTAATAAAACTAACGACGGATAAATCTATCCGTCGTTATTTAACGACGGGTAGATTTATTCGTCGTTAAAACCCTAATTTAGCAGCAGATCTGCCTCCATTCTACACTCTTCTTCCTCTCATCTTCCTCCACCACCCAACTCCACCACGCCACCACCACCATCTCCGCCACCACCCAACTCCACCATCACCAATGCCACCACCTCCGCACCACCACCACCGCCCAACTCCAACATCACCACTGCCACCACCCAACTCCACCACCTCCGCACCACCACGCCACCACCAAGATCCATTCAAGATCCGTTTAAGTTCGTTCAAGTCTGTCAAGATCCACCAAGATCCGTTCAAATGATCCACCAAGATCTCGATTTTTTTTTATCTTTTCTATATTTTTTTGTTTTTTCTTATTATCTTTGTATTATTGGATATTGAATATTTTATTATTGGATGAAATTGTAGATTTATGTATGTACGTATTAAATATTAGATATTCGTATTTAATATTATATAAAATTGTCGATTTATTGTATATCCATATAAAATTGTCGATTAATTGTATTATCGTCGATTTTTCCGATTTCGATTGTCGATTTATCGATTCGCAGATTAAGAAAAATAAATTTTAAAAAAAAACAAAAGACCACCTATTTAGCGACGGATAGTAACATTTTGATTTTTACAAAAAATCGGAAAGTCAACATTCAATCCGTCGTTATCTCTCTGACCACAAAAATGAGGACGGAATTTTTATCCGTCGTAACATGATTTAACGACGGATCTATCCGTCGTTATCTGCCAGTTTTTTTGTAGTTAGCAGCCTCAAATCGGAGCTGCTACAGTTCCAATTGCATAACAGCTACGAATTGGAGTGGAGCTGTGATAAAGTCCAATAGGAGTTGTTATGTTCCGATTTCGATTAAATGTTTCGATTGTGTTTTTGGATTTCGGTTTTGATGTTCAAAGTATATATTTGATCTAGAATTGAAGTTGGAGATAATTTACAAATTGAAATAGAAGTTTGGGGGCTTATTTAAGTTTTTTCGAAATCTTATGGTGATAAATATAAAAAATTAGATATATTGGACTTGAATTACAATTTTTCAAAATGTGTTATTGTTTGGCAACCTCCAAAATCCAATACTCTGAGAGTGGCAAAATTGACTTTTCCAGGTTTTAATTCGAATTTGGTCAAATTCGTGGACCTAAAGTGTAATTGTTTGACTAAGTGATACTAATGTGTAATTACGACTTATAAGATGGGGTCTGGATGTTATTCGCCCTTAATTTTGGATAACAATTTAGGCTAGAATTATCAATGACTTTTTTGTTCAAGGGTTGTGAGCTCATAGTAAAAAAAATTAAGAAAATTGAAATGTATAGTATGAGACCTTCATTTTGAGCCACCGCCGACCTGGTGGTTGCTCAAAATGTTTGGGTAGGTCCCAACCAATTGGTTCTATTTTTTTTGTTTTATATTTATTATTTATTTATCTTCTTTAATACTGTAGTATCTTTTACAAAAATATAACTAAAATTCATCAATTATTACCATCTAATATAGAGACCAATCTTTTTATATTTTACACACATCCAAAATACTCCTCTTTTATATTTATCCATAAACTCCAATTAGCTCATTGAGTCAAAGACAACTTCACACCAGGTTGTATAGGCACATATGCATACTTATGCATATTATACTTCACAAGCACTTTCTTCAAATAATCACATTGTGAAAGCATCAAAGAATTTAAAGATTCATTCCTGTCAATGTCCATACCTAAGATTCTCTTGGCATTACCAAGATCCTTCATTTCAAATTCAGAACACATTTTACTCTTTAACATCCTATGCTCTGACATGGTTTTATTAGCAACAAGCATGTCATCTACATACAGAAGTAGATAAGTAATACATGTAGTGATGCTTCCAGATAGATACACACAACTGTCATAACAACTCCTTATACTCATCAAATCTCATATACCATTGCCTTGGGCTTTATTTTAGCCCATACAAAGACTTTCTCAATAAACATGCCTTATTCTCTTTATTCTTAATGTTCAGACCTTCAGGTAATTGCATATATATAGTTTCTTCAAGCTTTTCCATATAAGAAGGTTGTCTTGACATCCGATTGATGAAGCAACATACATGTCTAAGCAACAATTGACATAAGAGCTCTGATAGAAGTGTGTTTTACAACTGGTGAAAAAAAACGCATTGTAATCAACACCTTTTTGTGTGAATCCTTTTGCAACAAGCCTGGCTTTATACCTGATATGTTCACCATTAGTAACTTCTACTTTCTTCTTAAAGATCTATTTACAGCCAACAAGTTTATGTCCTTTAGGTATAACAACTATATCCCATGTGTGATTCTTGTTCATAGAGTTTAGGTAGGTTAACTCATCTGTAATGGCCTGATTCCATTTGTCCTTCTCAGAATAAGTAATAGCTTCTGTAAAAGTGCTAGGCTCCTAAGACATGACATCTTCTGCAGTATCTAAAGCATATGAGACCGTATATGATTTTGCAACTCTCCCAAAACCGTACATATCAGGTCCAGTATGAGACCTTCTCTCTCTGTCTCTGGTGAGTTGAAAATCATTTTCTTCTGCAGGTTGATCAGCTTCATTATTCTCATATGGCACATCATGATTTTGATTAGTGACATATTCTTCTGTGTTGTTTTGAGTAATTTCAGGCTCCACCTCAAAATAAACTCCACCTGGTTCAGTGTGTTCTTCCACTTGAATCTTTTTCTTTAAGTGGCATAATGAGCTCATTGAATGTAACATCTCTACTCACTATTCATTTTCTCTGACCAGGCCCAATACACCAAAGTTTATATCCCTTCACACCTCTAGGGTAGCCCAGAAAAATGCATCTCACAGCTCTAGCTTTCAATTTGTCATTCTTCACATGAGCTAATGCTAAGCAACCAAAAATCTTCAAACCAGATAAATCAGGTGGCTTACCTGACCAAATCTCTTGTGGTGTTTTAAAATCCAATGGTGAAGGACTTATATTGATTAAGAAGCTTGCAATGGTGACAGCTTCTCCCCATAATGACTTAGGTGCCCCTGAGCTCAAAATCATGCATCTTACTCTCTCTAGTAGGATTTACATTGTTTATACCCGTTCCAATCGAATGAACTGTTTTGATTTAATACAATTTAGTCTTATGTCTTTTGCATTCTAGATTGTAAGTGTGGGGTGTTAAAGAAGCCTATTGGCATTGTTTGTGTTGATTTATTGGTAGGAGGGGGTGGTTTGGTTTGAAGTTTTTGTGGAGTAGATTGAATTGAGAGGAGAAAAGATTAAAGAAGTTCTGGACTTGTTCTGTTGCCTGTGTTGAAGGAAGAAGAATAAAATCGTAGTAAGGCTATTGAAAGCGTGGTTCTACTTAAACAGGTGAGGTATATGCGTGTGATTGGTTCTCAGCCTTTGGTGTGACGTAAGAAGACAGGGAACACAAGGAGTATAAGAATAGCGACTCTACTGTAGATCTTCACATTTTTCATCTATAACAGAAATAACTGTCAATTTCATATTCTTATGTACTTCATCTCCTTCGTTCTATTTCGTCTCTGCAAGTTTCGATTGAAGTTTGTTGTCATAGATCTGTATTGATCATTAAAGATTCTCTCGTTGCTCCGTGGATGTAGGCATTTGCCGAACCAAGTAAACATTTGTGTCATTTACAATTTATGTGTGTGTTTGATCGAAGTTTTGGAGTTGTTTGACCGGAATCGGATTATTGTTTTGTTATCGATTTAGTTTGTGCTTAACAGTTTTGTTGTTGTAATTTTTGGTTCGCCAATCACCATTTCATATGCTATTGTAAACCTTCTTAATTTAATTAATTTTTTGCGGTTTCTAAAAAAAAACCCAATTAATTTTGGATTTTAACCTCAAAGTTACTAAATTGCTTTATAGACACATATTCAAATGCTGGAGTACGATTATGAATATTATTTAACGTTTGAAACAGAGAATTTTTCTGTAATTATTCGTATAACCAATTTTACAATATGAAATATTATCTAAAATTTTAGTTCCTAGGTCTTAACTATATTTCTTGCTCTTTTAGCATCGAAGTCGAACATATTCTCGTAAAAACTTAGTTACATATAATAAGGCCATAATCAGTAGTACAATATAATAATAAAATAAAAAGTTGAATAATCTAGCACCACCATGATTGTTGTTTGCTAAGCAAGCTAAAATTGCACCCATTGCACTTCCAAAGCCAATGAAGTGACATAACCATATCATAATATAACATCCAATAAAATACTTAATTTCGTACTAGTAACACATCCAATGAATATACTTAATTTTGTACTAGTAACGTTGATAAGCGGATACCCGCGTGACACCTTTTGTACGTTAATTTAAATTTTAATTAAGGAATATATGTGCGTTAAGTATGATTATAATAAATCATATTTATTTAATAAAAAATTATGTGATTATTTAATAAAAAATTTAATTGTGATACCGTTCATGTGGAATCAACTAAAACTCTATTCTTAGTAAATTTGTATCTGTACATATTTTTAGGAGAATTTAGATTTGCATAACTTTAAATAAGGCTTGTTAACTGATTCCCAAAATTCTCAGAGAAGAATAGAAGAAGAAGAGATAACAATACAATCGATAGCCTAAACTATTAATAGTAATGATATCTTAAAAATCAGTAAACATTTTTACGGGGTGGGTGGTTTGGAAAATATTGCAACATTCTAAACAAATAATTTTCTTCTAAAAAAACAAAAAAAATTTTTTTTTTTAGGAGTTTGACACTTTTAGGAGTATTTTAAAACATGACTCTTGGTTTTACCAAAAAAAAAGAACCGTCATCTAGTAACGCGAAACTTCCAGCCCGAAACTTCTTCTCAACTTTTCCATCGAAGACAACTCACCATTGAAGTTTAAAGAAAACATCTTAGGCGACATTACACTATTTCCAGATATCACAACAATGAGTGAAGATAAGACTTTGTGTTCTAGCAAAAGAAGAAGAAGTTCTTCAACCCCTACAGGTAAAATTTAAAAATACATGGTGAAATGTGTATATTTGTCAAATTTGAACATATTATGTTGATCTTGAGCCTCTTCTTTGCTGTGTAGTTCACCCAGGATTGATTGTTGATATATGTATATATGTGCATGTTGTAAGATAATAAAAGAGATTAATCGAGGACTTACCACCTGTCATGATTCAAGCTCAGCAATGTCAAAAGCACATGTACTAGTATTCTGCGTTAATCTGCAAAACAGAAAAAAACCTTGTGTATGGAATAGATAATCTGAGTCTATGCCACTGTAGAATGCTGTATAATGGTTTACGAAGGCACATATATATTGGCTAGACCAGAACCTAAACCAAAAGAGTTAGATAAAGATTAGGATTCTTCTTACCATCAAAGTCGAATCCTAATAGGTTTCTTAAGTTACAATAATAATTCCATCAGAAATAAAAGACTAAATATATATCCAAATGATAAGTGAATATTTAGACCATATTAATAGAATATAGCTAACATTCTCCCACTTGGTCTAATATACACTTATCAATACTCAGTCAATAACATACGGCCAATATGTTCATTTCTGTGTCAGATTCAAAAACACTCCCACTCATCTAAAGAATACTCACGCATGAACAGTGGCGGTTAAGCTTATACAAGGTAGCCATCCCTTCCAATATCACATACACAAATCTTCTTTAGAAGAGCATCAAATAAATAGAGCAATTGATTTATAAACATAATTTGTAAATAAATCATTTAGGTTCTTTACTTATTCCAAATGAATAAGTCTTATTGTGCACAAACTGTAGTCTCCAAAATATAGAAAAAACAAAAATTAATACTCGAGTAAATAGAAAACTATGTCTATCGAATGAGAACACTAAACAGAAAGCGGATCCTCTAGTCCCATACGTCCCACATGACTCTTGAATTTTTGTACCGGTAAACCTTTAGTCATGGGATCAGCGACCATCAAATCAGTAGATATGTGTTCAATGCACACTTCTTTATTCTCAATGTGTTCTCTAACCTTTAGATACTTGATGCCGATATTTCCCGATCTTTTACTGCTAGTGATTTTATTGGAGAAGAAGACAGCAGCAGTACTATCACATAAGATCGTCAATGGTCTCTCAATAGATATCAAACCTTGTAGACCAGTGAGGAAATTCCTCAAAAATAGTGCCTCCAATGTAGCTTCATAGCAACCTATATATTCTGCTTCCATAGTGGATCCGGCAACAACGGATTGTTTGCCAGTATGCCATGAAATTGCAGCACCAGCGAGCAGAAAAATATATGCTGATGTAGACTTCCTAGATTCCTCGCAACCAGCATAATCTGAGTCGGTATAGCCAAGAACTTCAAGTTTATCAACATGTCGGTATGTCAATCTGTAGTCTTTTGTTCCTCGCAAATACCGCATGACCTTCTTTACAGCTTTCCAATGACCCAAAGATGGGTTCTTTTGATATCGGCCTAGATACCCAACTACAATCGATATCGTGTCCGGCATGCACTGCATACATCAAACTCCCTATAATAGATGCATAAGGGATATTCTTCATTTCCTCAATTTCCAATGCATTCGTTGGACTAATAATTTTGTTAAGTCCATCGCCTTTAATTACAGGTGCAGGTGAAGGATTGCAGTCTGACATTCCAAATCTCTCAAGAACCTTTTGAATGTAGGCCTTCTGAGACAGTCCTAATGTTCGTTGTTTTCTGTCTCTATGAATCTCTATGCCAATGACATATGAGGCTTCACCCATATCCTTCATTTCAAAGTTCTGAGATAGAAACCTTTTCGTATCATGCAATACGCCTAAGTCATTGCTCGCAAGCAAAATGTCATCTACATAAAGGATCATAAATATGATTTTACTCCCACTCACTTTAAGATATATACATTGATCCACAAGGTTTTCTCTAAAATCGAATGAGGTAATAACCTTGTGAAACTTGATATACCATTGACGGGAAGCTTGCTTTAGTCTGCAAACCTTCTGGCTGTTATCACTAAACCTCTTCCTCTAGATCTCCATTCAAAAATGCAGTTTTCACATCCATTTGTTGCAACTCCAAGTCATAATGAGCTACTAACGCCATGATTATCCTTAATGATTCCTTCCTTGAAACTGGAGAGAAGGTTTCACGATAGTCGACTCCTTTCTTTTGAGTGAATCCTTTGGCTACAAGTCTGGCCTTAAATCGTTCCACTTTACCAGAAGCATTCCTTTTGGTTTTGTAAACCCACTTGGAACTAATTGGCTTAGCTCCATCTGGTAAGTGAACAAGCTCCCAAACTTGATTTTTAGCCATAGACTCCATCTCTTCTTTCATGGCGTTATACCAAAACGTGGAATTATTTCCACTCATGGCCTGTGAAAATGAATATGGATCTCATGTATTCCAATGTCATAGTCAACCTCTTCAAGATAGACTATATATTCACTAGGTATTGCTGATTTTCTTTCTCTTGAAGATCTTCTTAATTGAGCCTCTGCAGTAGGTTGCTCAGAATTAGTTGTATCCTGAACAGGTTCCTCATGGACAGGTTCTTCTTGAACTTGTTCTTCATGATTAGGCTCTTCTTGAACCGGTTCTTCATGAGTTGGTTGATCCGGAATGAATTGTTGTTCTGTATGATGATCAATTAGATCATTTCTTAACACAATTCTTGGTCCTTCATATGAAGGAACTGCAACATGCTCTTGTGTTTCCTCAAATTGAACTTCACGAGGAGAAACACTTCTGTTTGGTTCAAGTTCTTCAAGAAACTTCGCATTTCTGCTTTCAACAATTCTAGTTGTATGAGAAGGGCAATAAAATTTGTACCCCTTAGAGTTTGCTGGATAGCCTATAAAGAAACCACTAACTGTTTTGGGGTCTAGCTTCTTTATGTGAGGATTGTAAATCCTTACTTCAGCTTGACACCCCCATATGTGTAAATGACTTAAACATGGTTTTCTTCCAGCCCATAACTCAAATGGTGTCTTAGAGACAGCCTTAGACGGAACCCTGTTTAAGATATACACAGCGGTTTTTAAAGCCTCACTCCAAAGAGATAATGGTAGCTCAGAATTACATATCATGCTTCGAACCATGTCCATAAGTGTACGATTTCGTCTTTCGGCGACACCATTTTGTTGTGGTGTACCAGGCATCGTATATTGTGCAATAATGCCTTCTTCCTCAAGAAATCGTGCAAATGGACCCTTCATTTGTCCTTTTTCCGTGTACCTTCCATAATATTCCCCTCCTCTATCAGATCTTACGACCTTGATTTTTCTTTCTTTCTGTTTCTCTACTTCGGCTTTATAAGTCTTGAATACATCTAGTGCTTCAGACTTTTCGTTCAAAAGGTAGAGATACATGTATCTTGAATGATCATCAATAAATGAGATAAAATATCTCTGACCATTCAAGCAAGGAGTAGGAAATGGTCCACAGATATCAGTGTGTATGATTTCTAAAAATGTTGGAACTTCTTATGGCACCTTTAGTGGTCTTGTTAGTCTGCTTTCCCTTTATGCAGTCAATACAAGTCCTTTGATCAGAAAAGTCAAGAGTTTGTAAAACTCCATCATTAACTAATCGCTTTATTCTCTCAATGGAGATGTGTCCCAATCTCCTATGCCATAACATGTATGAGTCCTCAACCCTGTTGCTTCTTTTAACTCCAACAGTTGCATGCAGTGATAAATAATTATCTTGAAAATTTGGATCTAAAGATAATTGAAATAAATTGTCTACTTTTATTCCACCACCAATAAAAACATTGTCTTTAAAAATACTGAAGCCAACTTTAAATAAATAAAACTGATAGTCAATTGCTACTAAACGAGAAATTGAAATAAGGTTTCTGGAAAAACCAGGAATGTAGAATACATTCTCTAATTCTAAAACAGAACCATTTTGCAAGACTAATTTAAAGACCCCAATAGCTTCCACCCATGAACTTCTCTTGTTTCCTAAATAGACATTACGTTCACTTGGTGTTGGCTTCCTTATGTGGTGTAAACCCTGCATATCATTAACAACGTGGATTGTAGACCCCGAATCAATCCACCATGTATTACTAGGAGCTTCAATAAGCAAATTTTCATAACACACTAAAGATAGATTAATACCTCTCTTTTCTAGCCATTGTTTGAATTTCAAACAGTCCTTTTTCTCATGGCCAGGCCTTTTGCAGAAGAAGCACAAGTTGCCTTTAACTTTAGACACTGAATTATTTGGCTTCAGCACACCTTTTCCTTTGTTCTTGTCTTGATTGAATTTCCCTTTTGAATGAGTTACAAAATTAGCACTTTCATGCTTCTCATTCTTGAGCCTTTCCTCTTCTTGTACACACATGGTCAGTAAATCATTTAATGACCACTTATCTTGATGTGTGTTGTAGGAAATCTTAAATGGCCCATATTCTGAAGGAAGGGAATTCAAAATGAAGTGAACTAGGAAAGTATCATCTATCGGTATTTTCAGGTTACATAATTGAGCTGCCATGTCCCTCATTACCATAATGTGTTGGCGAACACCTTTAGTGCGATCGAACATATAAGTCGATAGCTTCTTCATGAGGGTACTTGCTAAAGCCTTCTCGGATCGCACAAATTGCTCCTCGATACATTGGAAATACTCTTTAGCACTTGTTTTCTCTGGAATGGAACCCCTAATGGACTTGGAGATATAAGCCTTCATGTATAATAGGCACAAGCGATTAGATCGCTCCCACCTCTCATACTTTGCTTTTTCTTCATGTGAGCTACCTTCAGTGAGTTCAGGTGGCTCAGACTCACGAAGTGCCACATCAATCTCTCCAATTCCTAACCTCAAAAGGAGATGTTCCTTCCAGTCATTAAAATTGTCACCATTAAGCATTGGAATTTGAATAACTTGATCAATTGATGCAATGGGTAAATCTGTTGCTGCATTAAATAATAATTACAATAAAGGTCAAACTTTTATTCATGCTACGAATCATTTATAAATTGACCAATGTCAAAACAAATCAATGGTAAAATATGATGCTGCTAATATATTTACCATGAACACTATAATAAGACTAGAACAAATTTAAGTAACAAGCATTGCAACTCTCCTTACCTTTGGGCAAAGGAAAAAGCACAAAACCCATATACAAAAATCGGACTATCTTATTCTAATTAAACTACAAAATAAGCAACTTCCCTTTGGGGCCGGGTCACTAATTCCATAATTTAATCATAATTCAGATGTTTATATCCATATGAAGTCACCAACAAGATTGTCTAAATAACGTAGGATCTTTAACATTCCTAAATTACCAGACAAAACAACTTAATGTGAATGCATATTAATACTTAGGATGCTTTGGCTCGTCCCAAACACTAACATGCAACCACGACTTTCAAACATCTTACTTTATTTCATAATACTGAAGATGAATTAAACAATATTAATTCAAAAAACAAGTAATAGCAAATAAGGCTACGGAATCGAATACATGCATATTTGCTACTAGCAGGAAAAGACAAAAAAAAAAAACAAAAAAAAAAATAAAATAATAATAATTGCTTGCAATGCTACTGCAGGTATGAAAAGTAAATATAGAGAGAAGGACTAGCATGCTTCAATCAATTATCCATAAAACTACTATCCTTCAATTAATTAAATAAACAATACATAGTAGGAGACAAAAATAATTAACTGAACTGCAAGCTCTCCTTTTCATACACAGTACAAGCAAACGGCAACATACACAATAGCAGCAATTCTTCAAGTTCGTTACGGAAGAAGACAGAGACTGCTCCTAGTTCTAGCCCCATTCGAATTTCTCAAACAAGAAGAAAACAGATCGAACAATTTTTATTTTTTACAACGGAAGAAAAGCAAGAATCGAAGCAACGATTTCAATACTTACGAACAGAAAGAAGAATCGAAGTCTAAAGGTGAGTCAATTTCTGAAAATTATTCTTTCTCTCTCTTTTAGGGTTTTTCCGAAATTTGTTTTCATCATACTGAATTGAAAACCAAAAATTGAATCCAACTAAAGGGGAAAAACGAGTACTGAATTGAAATCAACATATCTTGTTTTTCTAAATCTGAGAAGAAAACTTGCTTAAAACTAAAAGGGGCAAGAAACAGATAATTCATATAGCAGAACTGAAACATGAGCAGGTTGTAGAACCCGCTCTGATACCAGAATGTAAGATAATAAAAGAGATTAATCGAGGACTTACCACCTGTCATGATTCAAGCTCAGCAATGTCAAAAGCACAGGTACTAGTATTCTGCCTTAATCTGCAAAACAGAAAAAAACCTTGTGTATGGAATAGAGAATCTGAGTCTATGCCACTGTAGAATGCTGTATAATGGTTTACGAAGGCACATATATATTGGCTAGACCAGAACCTAAACCAAAAGAGTTAGATGAAGATTAGATTCTTCTTACCATCAAAGTCGAATCCTAATAGGTTTCTTAAGTTACAATAACCCATCAGAAATAAAAGACTAAATATATATCCAAATGATAAGTGAATATTTAGACCATATTAATAGAATATAGCTAACACATGTGTAACACAACATCATTTATAGTTGTACTTAGAAGATCTATTGGTTGATTCTTACTTGGTTGGAACTAATTGGTGAACATGATCTACATTATGCACCAAATCTTACTTAATGCACAGGAATTATGTGTAAAATGATGTTGTTTCACCTAATAGCTTACTCACTATGATCTTATATTAGAATTTACATAAACTAAATTCTGCTATATGAAGGAAAGTAATTAGTTTATTGGATCCAATCACCAGAACAGGACAACCATATATGTTTAAGAAAAAATTGAGTTTAACAAAAAATCGTTGTATTTGAATGAAGCATTAATGTAATGCAAATGATATATCATACTATTTGCCACATAACATCTTATGTTGTATGTCAAAGTTATCTTAAATCTTTGTTTTGTTATTTCATCCAGATCAATCGTTTGATTTGTATGCACAATCAATAAGAAATAACCAGAACCGTGTGTTCCAATGTTTAACGAATACAAAGAAAACAGAGGAACAAGTTGCTGCATCATATTTCATAGAACATATGAACCGGAAACGTAATCTTACAACATATAGTAAGATGGGGATTGAAACAAATTTACTGCATATGTGTCATATCAAGGCTCTTGCAAGATATGCAAAATCAGAGTTTACTAGGTACAGGGATGAAGACATAGATCAGGAGGTGATGGCTGAAGAGGTTCTAACTGCGATGGGACTTGAGTGCAGCAAATTGAGCGCAACCATGATGCTTATCGAAATTGGTTTCTTTCCTCTGCATATAAATTTGGACCTGTTTAAATACAAAATTCAGCATTATAGTAGTTGTTATGAAGATGAAGTGACAAGGCTGTTGCGGCCAAGTGTGATGGATGAAGATAGATACATAATAGATTTTATTGGTCGCGCACCCAATCCCAAAGTGCTCATTGCTTATGCTATAGATCCTGTATACGCAGAGGAGCTGGACGATGCACTAAGTGTTGAAGAATTGTCTAATGGAAAGATTAAGGTTTGGATCCACATGGCGGATCCAACCTGCTTAGTTAATCTTTACAGCCGACTGCATGAAACGGCTCGTAGAAGGGGAAAACAATTGATTTACCAACATATACCTACCCAATGTTCCTGCATCGGTTGGCAATGGAAGGGATGAGTCTAAAAGAGGGAGAACGTTGCAACACCGTTTCTGTTTCAGCCGTCCTAGACTCTGATGGCTCTGTGGAAGATTACGAAGTAGCTTTATCGTCAATAATACCAACAATGTTGACATATCAAGCTGCAGAGGAGCTACTTGACAATAAAGATGTTGACGAACCTTATGTTCTGGATCTAAAACTCCTTTCAAAAGCAGCCGAGGCACATTTAAATTGGCGAAGGACGAAAGGTGCAAATATAAGGGATTTTATAAATCCTCCAAAAGTGAAGGTGACATCGGTTGATGGATGTTACCATTCATTATGGATTTACAAGGATGACCAACAATATGCCAGACGTGCACACTGCATTGTTAGTGAGATGATGTTGTTGTGTTGTCATCTTGTTGCTTGTTACAGCTTATGACACAATTTGCCATTGCCTTATCAGGATTCCAATAATAACTTACATGTCAGGAGTGCTTCTCGTAGGGACTATGTATTTGAGGAGGGATATGTGCAGTTTACGTCTCCTATTCGTAGATATGCAGATTTTGTTGTACACATCCAGGTGAAGGGGCATATCACTGGTCAACCACGGTTCACAAGTACATAATTGTCAGATTATACCAGTGAACTTAAAGAGACTACGAAAGATGCAAAACTAGTGGAAAATAATATAGCAACCGATATTGGTTGATAGAATACTTCAGAAGATGCAAGTCGCAGCAGAAAAAATTCATGGCTAAAATCACTTCATGTTGGGCAGGTGACTGTCGTGCCGGTATTTTACTAACGGAAGTTGGAGTAGTGGATCGCGTCGTTGTAAATGAGGGCGTAAAGTTAGGTGATAGTATAACAGTTGAGGTGGAAAATGTTGAACCTTGTGATAGGATTCTGAAATTTCGAATGGTGCATGATTAAACATTCATTTAGCTAGTAACTATAAAAAAAATTGTGGGTGAAGACAATTAACTGTTTGTGAAGGGTAGATTTTATGGATTAAGAACTGGTTTCGTTCATGTTGATTTTGATAAATTGTTGTCTGGGCATTTTGGTTGTTCAACACGTATTCCAGGTCATGTCGTATGGAGGATGCATAATTATGTGATTTACTTTTATGGCTAATTGATTGTAAATAGTGCCTGGTTATTTTGAAGAATAGTGTGATATAACATCTCCAACAAAAAAATTTAAGTGCAGAAATGTCTTACTTGCATAACCCACAATGTTGCTTTCTTCTCGTTTCACGACCTCTGCCACCAATTTTATCAGGAACATTTATGTTGTACTTTACATTCCGACTGGGTGTACCAGGTTTGGGATTCGGACTGGAACCTGGGCCATATTTGTGATCGTGTCGCGCCCTTATACCATCTTCTATAGATCTACCATGCGCCTTGAAAACCTCCAACGTCTTGCTTAATCATGGTCATCCGTAACCAATAGATGTTTGATGTTGATAAATTCCTTGTACAATTCAGCATGTTCAGTACCGCGCCATGATTTTCTATTGTGGAAGGGCTCCGGAAACAATAATCTTATATTCTTTCCAGTCTCAATGAACCACCTTTTGTTCATTCAGCTGACGTTCAAGTTCTGCCCTTGTTGCATTGTCAATGGTCGGGGGTGACTCGGTGGAGTCCCTTATTAAGTTTTCAATAGCATCCGAACTGAAATCATGATTGGCCATGCGATTCGACCTTCGTAATATACAACTACCCTATAATTGCAGTTATGCCGAAACTGACATTCAACAATGTAAATTATTTGCAGAGTCGAAGGTGCTCACGCTCGGTACAAGTTGTGGTTGGGTCCTTCAAATCAGAAGTTCCACCGTCTATTCCCGAAGCTAAATGGCCTACTTCGAATGCATTTTGATGAAATCCGCACACAGTTTGAGAGATCTCTTAATATCGTCCCTCATTCCACATCAACAATGCCGATCTTCAAAAAACTCGGAGGTGTGCTTTCACATCTCGCCATCGAGAAAATGGTCAAAGAAATAGACAATGATCCAAGTGATTGCGATCATATACTGTATACAACTTTTGGATTAATGTGCGCATGTCAATTGCATGTGAAGCTGCGAAACAGGAGGACCGTCGACCCGGTTCACGATGTAAACGTGTTCTGGAGAACTCTTCACATGGGGGAACCGCCTGAGACTAGACAGCAGAGTATAAAGGATCAGTTTCTTCACTGGGCGGCGGACCGCAGCGAGACTGCCACGGAGGATGAAATGAGATCGTATTTCGACAATTCAAATGCATCACAATCGTTCGTGGACGAGCCATTCGTAGCACAACGGAGAGGTAGGAAACCTAAAGCAATAGGGAAAAGGCTACCGAGTGGTTGGGAAACCCCGAATCAGTCTCAAAAGAATTCCGCCCCAAGCAATGACGGTTCAGGTTCTCTAGCAAGTACTGGCAGAACATTCAAATATCAAAGTCAAATGCCACCCCAAACTCAATTCTGGATTAGAGGCCATAATGATGTCATCGGCGACGGGAACTGCGGTTTTAGGGTCATAGCTCAATACCAATACGGTCAACAAGAGCGTTGGGCAGACGTCAGGCAAGAACTCATTGATGAGTTGCACTACAACAGGCAGATGTATATCGACGAAATGACAGAAGCACGGGTAGATGAAATAAATATCCGTCTGAACTGGTTTCATGGCGCGTGTACACAGCCATGGTATTTCACATTACCAGATATGGGGTGTCTTGTAGCAACAAAGTACCAACGGGTCTTATGCGGTTATTCTCCGTTAGGGAGTATGACATACTTGCCATTGGAGTGTCGTTCTCAAATGGACTCACCGGCTCCAGACCCTCCATCAACAGCTGAAGAGTAGACAATGGCTCACATTGATAACAATCACTGGATCAGGATCCACGTGGTAACAGAATGTCCAATTCCACCAATATGGTTGGCCTGGAGAGGTACTAGAGAGGCAAGAATAAGCCACTGGGAAGCACATTATGGCGTTCGCCTACGTCAATGGCATATGTTCTAGTTTATGTTTTCAATGTCTGTTGTATTTCGATTTTCATGTTTTGTAATTCAAATAAATATGAAAAATTTAGAAAACCCCAATAAAACTTGCAAATCATTAAAAAATAATTAAAAAAACATTAACAAAAACAATTAAAAAAAAAAAAACTGTGAACTGGCCGTGTATCCGGCCCGGTCCGATTTTTTTTTTTTTTAATTTAGGTATATAGTGTTTAAATATTTAGGTATTTTATAATTTTTTCCAATAAGCAAAGTTTGTTCAAAAATTTCGATGTTTTTAATTGTTGTAATTCGTGATGAATCGTGCATGTTAATGTTATTGTGTTTGCGTAAACGAGTTATTACGATTTTACGTTAATGTTATACGTTTTTTTTAAGTTAGGGGCATTTTGGACAAGTACTCAAATAATTGGTGCTGCGTTTAGCCGAATTGGTAATGGGTTTAACATTTCTGAAAAACTAAAGTTTGGATACAAAATTGTTAATGGCAGCTTTCAGGTAGGTAATATAAACCTACAAGGTTAGGCCTATAGTTGGCTATATTTCTTTTTGATCTTGCTTTACCTACCACGTTGTCGTGCAGTAGTGAAAGTGTCGTATTTTGAGCTAACCCGTCTAATCTCACTGTGTCTCTAGTCTTCTAAACTGAAAAATGTTTCTAAAAAGAATACAGGCCAACTTACATAAGGGATGATTTTTGCTCTCTCCTCCAAACTCAACGCCAAGGCAAGAACTCATGTATCTATTCATACATCCAAACATTATGACATCCCCACGAACATCATTGCCGCTAACTCAACAACCATCAGTACGTTATAGCTACTTACAAATTTGATTAAATTTTTTTGATCTGAATTCTCTTAAACTATGCTTTTGGTTGCTGAAATTCCGGTAAATCAACTTAAGAAGTGCTAGGGTACGAATAGAAAAAGAACAACAAAATTAGGGAATTAAAGTGTGACCAAGAATTATGCAAAATTAAACATCTCCAAATTTTTGAATTTAGAAATCCGAATTTCAAGAAACATAGAATCCAAGACTTTACAATAATTACTCGATTCAGAGAAGCCGATATGGTGTTGCATCGTATCCATGGAGAAGTAATTCAGATCTGGAGAAGTGAAGCCGGTCAGGTGAGCGCAACTGTAATGTAGAAGCCGATGTAATGAATAAGAAGAAGAAGACGAAGACGTCAACATCCAATTCTAGACCCGATTTCGACCTTGTTGCACGATTTGTAGCGTGGGAGACTCGGTCGTTGCGTACCTTGCCCTAGACCTGGGCGGTTAGGCTAACTGCCGGTTACGGTTGACTAACCGCCGGTTAGATGTCATGAAAAATCGTCAACCTTAACCGTAACCGTAACTACGGTTTTCTAACCGGCGGTTTTGGTTCGGTAACGATTATAGACGGTTAATAACCGTACGTTTCATAACCGTCGGTTAGTCGGTTTTGAATCGCTGATTTGTTTAAAAAAATAAAATAAATGTGTTAATTAAACACTTACTTAATACTGTAATTATTTAGCCAAATAATTTTGAAAAAAAAGAAAAAGGGGGTTTACACACCTATAAAACGTTTAAAGGGGATTTGCAAATAATTTTTACTGAATGTGTAAGGTCCTTTTTTATTATTAAACAGGTGTAAACATTTATTATAACTGGTAGTATTTACTTGGTCCAAAAAATTGGAAAAAATTATATATTTTTTACTTTCAACATGCGGTTCACCGCCGGTTATTCACGGTTAATCGTCGGTTTGACAGTTATTCACGGTTAACCGCCGGTTAGCCCTACAGTTGACGGTTAGGAAAAAACATCAACCGTAATCGAAACCGTAACCGCCGGTTACGGTTGAATTCCTTCAACCGAACCGTATATTCGGTTCGGTTTTCGGTTACGGTTGATGTTTGGTGGGGTCTACCTTGCCCCAATAACAGACATGGAGAAAAGGCGAGGCAACCAGGTTCTATGGTGAAATTGACTAAATAGAAGATGAGAAGAAAGGTAGAATCAACAAACAGGAAATTGACTAAGTAGAAGATGTGAAGAAGGGGAGAATCAACAAACTAAAAATTGATAATAACCCTTAAATAATCACCGAAGAAGGATATGAGAGGAGTGAGAAAGAGAGATCAACAATTCAAGTAATAGTAGACGCAACACGTTTTCGGCTAAACGCAACACAAAATATTTGCAACTTTATCAAAATACCCCTAACTCAAAAATAATCTTAAAACTTAACAAAAAATCGAAATAACTCGTTTATACAAACACAAAAACAATAACATGCATGATCGAACACAAAATAACAACAATTAAAAAATCGAAAAGAAAAAATTAAGAATTTTTTTTCGCTTATACAAATATTTCTAAACATATCCAAGTAAAAAAAAGGAAAAAATCTCAAAATTAAATTATACAAATATTTTCTAGATTTCCGTTAAATAAATTATTTAACTTTTACTTCTTTTATGAATAAATAAATAACAAAAATAAATTAAATTGTTCAATTTACAAAATTAAAAGTAAACTTTTCAATTTGCAAAAAAAAAATAAATAGATAACTATATATAATCAATTTATAAATTTAAAAAATAAACTTATCGAAATCATAAACTCATACTAAACATATAGTACTTATTACAAAAATATATTCTATCATAAACAAACTAATAAGCTTACATAGAGCTCATAGAAATTTGAGACGTACGGCTTGCTTATTGGTTTGTACATTCTGCAATCCTCCTTCTTCTTCACTTGTCCTCAGCGAACTCAATTTCATATCTCCAACATCACCGATTGAAACTCTGCCTCCAAATCTTTCCGGAAAGTGAAATTCAATCTCTGTATTTCTGCACATACTTTACATGTTTTCCTATCTCAATAACCTGCCCAATTTTATTTACATCTCAATTTGCTCCTCATTTTACGCATTTCAATTGCTAGGGTTTATTTTCCATCACGTTTCAGTGTGAATTTGTGAAAATATGCAGGTAATAATGAATTTGAGCATTTTAATAGCTAGTGTTTATTTCGCATCATGATTTAGAGCGAGTCTGTGGAAATGTGTAAGCAATAATGAAGCTAGGCATTGTAATATTTGCAGGTAGATATGGAAAATTCGAACTCGAACTCGAACCCGGAAGTGAATCAGCTTCCTGAAGCTGACTCATTACCTGACGGGTTCGTGGAATCTTCGGAGGGGGAAATGAATGACTACAAGGAAGAGAAATTACTGGAGCCAAGCTTCCGACCGGAAGTTGTGATAGAGAATAGTGGTAGCGATGCATCTTCGTGCAAATTAGACACAAGTGCCAGCAATGGAAGTGCTGAGGCGGTTTCTGGTGAAGAAGCAACTAGAACGAAATGTAATTTTCCTGATTGTTTTATTGACTGTTAGTTGGCTTGTGTGGTATATTTGGTAATTGTGAGTTCAGTGTGGATAATAGATGTCTCGGATTTTCTTAGTGATAATTTAAAGGAGTATTTGTCCCGTATATGCCGAGATACGCTTAGTAATAATTGGATAAAACGACGCAATATCATCAAATAACCTAGCCAGTTATAAATCATAAAATCCTGAAGTTATAATTTAAGATCTGGGAATTGGTTGGTTGCTTCTAATATATTCGTATGCTTCTGGTTATGTAAATTGATCGATGATCTGGAATTATTCAGACTTTGGAAGGAGAATAATGTACGTTGTTGTGGACTTAAGAGTTTTATGTTGAAACCTTCTCTTTTTATCAACATGTGATGCTTTTTTCCTTCATCGAGTAATTGCTTTTATTGGACATCTTCAGTGTATGTTTTATTTCTTGATTGGTACAGCATGCCTTGTGAATTTTCAAAAGTTTTTGTCCATTGTAATGTCGAGTGGAAGCTTATAATCAGGTTATGCTTTAATCCTTAGCGTAGACTGGCAGTACTTCTTGCAAACAGATGTAGCATGAAATGAGCACATAGACCCTTTTCACGTCTCAGATGCATGTGACGATTATTACACGAACAGTTGATATTAATTTTGTTCTATTTTCAAATGGTGAGTTAAGTTCTTATAAATGTTATTTGAGCTACGTCCATTTCCTCATTCCTCTCAAAGCACCTCAGTTTGTCATCAAACAATATTAAATTTTGACTTGTTTGCATTTGTTTTGGAGTGATAATAGTCATCAGTCCTGTTAATGGTGCTACATTGAGTCATCATATGAAATTTCTGGTCTTTCTTTTGCTTGATGACTAGAAGTCTCATATTCAATTCATTTCTGTGTGTCAGTTGAGGAGATAGATTTACAAAAAGCTTCTCCGGGCAAGTCTTCTTTAGCAGGAAGTGGCGGAAGTACCAAAAAAACAGTCAGTAATTTTATTGTTCTACATGTTGTATATTTTAAGCTCCATCTTATGATGCCACTCATACCAAATATATTTTTCAGGAAAACTCCGAAGCAAAGCGTAAGACAAAGCGCTCCTTTAAAACAGAGAAGGAGTTCTTGGAGTTCACCCTGAGGTATCAACAAGTCGTTGCTGAAAGAGATTCTGGTAATTGGATATGATCACCGCATGATCTTGTCCGTAATAGTAATATTACTTTACTAATTGTTTCGTATATAGTATAGCTGTAGGAAAGTTATGGTTTTATACTTTTACCCTTTAACTACACTTGCCCTAGCAAAATGCATCTTGATATTGGTGAACTAAGTAACCATCGATCCTGCATTATATGGCATGATTTTCATTGTTGTTTATCATTTGACTATGATTTTTGTGAAGTGGTCCTAGCCATTGTGAGCACATATTCAATTGCCCCTTATAGTTGAAAATTGAAACTCTATGTTGAAGCACCAGAGAGCTATTTATTATCTGCTAATCTCTTATTCCTCTCAACCTGCAGCCCTTACTGTTAAAGATAAACTTGAATCACTATGCCGGGAGTTGCAACGTCAAAATAAAATGTTAATGGTATTTTCTTGGTTTCTTTACCGTATATCAGGCTTCAACTTAAACTTATCAGACAGGAACTTGCATGAATTCTGACTGTTAATGTGATGCTCTTGTTTTTCCGTCAACTGGTAGTCTATTTGGACTTTATGATGTATGTTTGGTGTGGGTGTGAACAAATGAAATCTTTATATGACTTGAACTTCTTTCCTTCATTGTGGCCTCATAATATTATTTGTAATTCTTTCTTAAGGATTGTAAAGTTAGTTGACCACTTAACATAAAGATAGGAGAATTCAGGTTTGCCATGTAAGCTCACTAGTCACTAGGAAAGGAGTGGTTTATCTTCTTGTGCTGTTTCTTCTAGCTTCATATGGTAATACAGTTACTGTTCTTGCTGTAAATTCATGGTACTTCACATTCAAAAGGTGTCGCAGGGTTTAAGCAGATTTTCAATATTCATTTACTGAGCGAGTCTAATACTAAGTATTGTTTCAAAACGATCATCACATTGCTATTCATTAAAACCCTTCGGTTCACATGCTCAAGTGTGGTGTAATACTCTCAAGTATATGGCTGATTCCTGACTATTAACTGCCTGTTCTGTTCAAATGGCAATATAGGATGAATGCAAACGGGTGTCAACAGAAGGTCAAAATTTGAGATTAGACCTGTCAAACAGGTTTCAAGATGCTATCAAGGTCTGTATAAGATTCTTTATCTTCCCCAGTTTTTAGAATTTTTAATTTTGTTCCAACTTCCCGTGTCATGTTTTGTATTTAACTATTTATCACCTTACGCCTGGCCTATCAATTCATTCTTCTTTATCTTGCAACCATCGCTTATTGATGTAATCTTGAATGAGAATGCATTAGTAGCTAATGTTAAAATTAGATTACCTTCCAGATATAGTTCAGGCCAGTACTCAGTAGGTTTAGTATTCAGACGGCACAAGGGTTGTAGCTGCAGGCCAGTGTTCAGACCATCCCAGGCAGCATAAGCTTTCTATATGATTTTATGACTTGGCATTGATAAGTATGAGAACCATCCACTACCCATTATTTTTATTATTGCAAGTTATTCTTAAATGGTTATGGGCTTAATACTCAAGGCTGACGCCCTTGACTTGATTTATGTTTGTCAAACTGGGAAGTGCAAATATCTAAGTTCTTGTATTTCAGGTGCACTTGCACTCATTTCCTGTATCCTAGCTCTCCCTCTTTAAACCCCCCCCCCCCCCCCCCCCCCTGTTTGTCTCTCTGTTCCTTCCACCTAAAACATTTCATGCAGGCACACCATTTGTTTGGAGGGTTTCTAATGGGTAACATAATATTTGTTTGCATGTCATGGACTTATGAGTAAACATCTTCCACTTAATAGTCACATACCATATTTTATGCTCACAGTTAATCAAAGATGTGCTACAATAGTCTAGAGAGTCCACGAAAGTTAGGTTTATATATTAGAGTTATCAATATTAGCCCTAGCAACATTGCAAAGAAGAGCTGTGTACTGCTAGGGGTGCTCCTTACCGTTGCCGCTGGATGTTATTTTAACAAATTTCTAGAAGTTTGTTCTAGCAGATATGTTCATGTACGGATAATATTTTAGCAAATTAGGTTGTCTTTTTTGCAAGTTAAATAACTGCTTTTGCCCTTGCTAAACCTAGCAAAAATAAGCAAATCCTGTTTTTTTTCCATCGACACACTCACCACCAGCTACACACACAACAGCTACTGCTCTGCTTTCAATTTTCACCCGCTCCTCTCCTCCCACCAGTCGTTTCCCATAGCTGTCCAGATTCACACTTCTGTATTACATAGCTTTTGTTGATTTTGCCAAGGGGCCTCCTCTAATTGATTATGATTATGACTTAAATATTTAGTAGTCTTCTTGGATTTAGAATATTTATGTATATTGTTACTATTACTAGTTACTACTCCCTCCAGTCCATCTAAAGCTTTCCATTTAGCTTTGGCACAATTTTTAAAGAGTATGAGTAAAAAAATGGTTGATGTTGACAGAGTAGTAAGTGGATGGTAAAAAGTAAGAGAGATAATTGATAAAGTATAAAAGAGAGATGAGAAAATTAAAAAGTGGAGATGGTGGGTTTCCATAACAGGAAATGGAAGGCTTTTAGCAAAACGCCCGAAACAGAAAAATGGAAAACTATTGTGGGGATTGGAGTACTATTGTTGTTAGTTTGTGTGTGCATACTGCATACTAAAGGGTGCAATCCCAGGAACCGGGTCTTCAAGGCAATAGTCGCAGAATTTATATATGCTGTTTGGGTGGAACGTAATCTACGCATTTTCCAAGATAAGCAGTGTGATATTAATGTTCTGTTGCATGAAGTTATTCAACGGGCTGTGGGACGTTGTTTGATTGACTCTAAATTGCGTTTGTTTTGTTCTACACTTATTAGTTATCCTCGCGTTTAGTTTCAGGGATGACTAATTTGTTAGTTTGTGATTAGTTTGTTTGGTTGCTGGTTTTTGTACCGGTCCCGTTCTTGTATTTGTGTCGATGTACTTCATTGTTTTACTGGAATAAAACTGCTATCTTTATTCCAAAAAAAAATAAAAAAATGGAAAGCTTTTAATGGAATTGAAGGAGTACTATGTAATATATTTTACCACCATGTGCAATAATTCGAGTACTGGCCATCCTGCTGTCCCATTGTTGGGGTTGGCCCTCTGCGTTGCTATCCAGGATTTATAAATGTTATAAATATTTTTTAATTTTACTAAGGATGAACCTGAAGCCTTGTCAAGATTATTTTACTAGTGGGTTTTGTTTCTCACCATATTCCGTTGGTTTTGAATCCTTCCTCACATCTTCACGCCAAGTAAAATTCAGGGACCTGCATGTCTTGGATTGGAGAACTTCAACGGCACTTCAGACTTCATATTTAAGTTATGAAAGTCTCTAGATATTGTTCTCCCACAATTTCATAACAAGAGGGTTTTTGAGGATCCTAGCTGCATTGTTAAATTGGTACTCATTATGGAGGAGCTTTTGTATTATTCCTTTCAGAATTCTAGTGAGCTGATACTCAATTGGCTACAAGAAGCTAATATATGCATCGGGGGGTTACCCATACATTTCCCAAAATTGTAAAATTGAATAGTAACTTAAAGATATTGATTTATAACAATTTTTATTGTCTTAAAGAGGTTTCTGAGGACCCAAGCCAAATTAGAATGTGGCTGGCTACTCATTAGCGACGTCTTCTTGAATTAAGCCTTGAAAGATCACCCCCCCCCCCCCCCCCTCCAGGAAAGTAATATTCAAATTTGCAAGACCCTAAATTTGTGTGCTTGTATCTTTCCCCACTAAGGATCTATATGGTAGAACTTATTGCTGAGCATTGTCAAAAAAATGTGCCTGCTGCTCGTTACCTTCTGTTTCTCATTCATGTTTCTCCACTCTATTGCAGGAAGTTAGTAGCAAGCTTGACGAGCAGAAAGATGAATGTATATCTCAACTAAAAGAGAATGAGATGTAAGACAAAGCCATCAGTATATAACTATATATCATGAAAGACTTTAAACCTTTTCTTATGAGTACACTAGTGATTTGAGGCTATCCATTTTTGTGTTGGCTTATTTTGATAAATTGATTAATGATCGATACTCTGCAGATTCAGTGCACAGCATTGCAGATATCTAAACTTCTACTATTTGTTCCTGCTTTAATTGATATTTGCTGTTTTATACCTACAGGTTAAAAAATAAATTGAACAAACTCGTGGATCAATATGCTCTGTCCGAGCAGCAACACGCACAGAAGGTAGCCAGCTCATCAATCATAGCGTTCCGGCGTCATAATATTATTGCATACAAGTTTGTTATCTACATTTGGTGCAGAAGTTGAAACTGACAAATTTTGGTGTTGCAGTTGAAACAGAAAGAACTTGAATTGCAACTTGCTGATCTGAAACTTCAGCAGCATGAAGAGAAATTGAAGCAGGAACAGTCACAGATGAAATTGTATGCGGAACAAGTGGCCCAATTGTTGTCAACTGAAAAGAGTTTGAGGTTCCAATTAACAGCTGATGGTGAAAAATTTCAACAATTTCAGGTTGGCACTTTACATTTTACAACATGCATAACTGAATTAGTGCTCCACTATCTTCTACGAATTGTAGCATGCGATGTCTTTATGTTTGTTGCATGTATCTCATATATGTATTATGAGGAGCTCACTACTCAGCTTGGCAGGCCTACGGGTGTAATTTTATCGAAGGTGTACATGCTCAAAATGATTGTCTGTGATTTAGTAGCTGGGCACCTTCAAACTGTGTATGATTTACCAACAAAAACACATGTCAACTTGAAAATGATGCGTTCATTAACTGTCATGCTTTTGGCCTTAAATCCCTTAAATCCTGTTCTGAGCCAAATCAATGTGCGATTCTTTTATTAGAAAAAAATAATAATTTCCTTAGAATCATACTAATAACTATACAAACTCACAAAATTCTTTTTTTTTTAATTGTTTAGCATGCCGTGGGTGGTCTATTTGCTTGTCTCTGGGTGGGGTGTGGAGGGGTCGATAAGAAATTAAATAGAACTGGTTTTCGAATTTTTGGCCTGACATTACCATCATTATTATACTTTTTATGGACCAATGAGGAAAAGACTTCCAAAGATGTTGCAAAATCTACTCTAACTTTTAAGTCGTTCCTATATAGCCTTTGGAAAATTCTTTGTTTATTAGTTCTTACATTTTATGTCATCTCTAACTGAAGACCAGTGGACTAATGAAGCTAAACAGAATGTGGTCCATTCTGGCTTGCATTAAGACACACTGAATCTACTTTTATTACATTTCTTTTCCAGGAAGCATTATTGAAAAGCAACGAGGTATTTGAAACATTTAAGCAAGAAATAGAGAAGGTACAGATCTGTAACTTTTCTTACTCAGATTTTTCACCCTGATGGAGGTTTAAAAGATTTCTTGTCGTGTGTTTAATATCATAACCAGATGGCGAAATCTATAAAAGAACTCAGAAAGGAAAACACCTTCTTGAAGGGCAAATGTGACAAAACTGATGTGACTCTTATAGAACTGGCTGACGAGGTAATGTTACCCTTTAAGTGGACTATGTGTTTATATATAGATGGTCTTTCTTTCTATTAATTTGGTCCACTTTTACTCTATCGAAGGAGGAGAAGCAAGTTTACATTTTAGACCTTTACTTCCTGCTTTATTTTGCTCCCCATTCCTTTTCATCTATTTCACATAATGTTGTCAGTGAACCACTTGTGTGCCTGTTAATAAATTTAGATTCTTTACCTGTCCAAATTCTGTTCACTCACAACTTTTTAAAGCGGGAACCCTCTGGGGGTGTCCTGTTACTATTTGAAGAAAAATGTCTTCTGTTTTATAAATATGACTTGTGGAATTGTTTGTGTATATCCGATGTCTTTATTTTACTTCACATGTTCTGGTGTTTTAAAATGCATACATTGAGTTGGTGTATCCTGTGTGTTTGGTAGAGCATGAGTTTATACTGCTGTTTTTGAATTTTTGTGTAAATGAGTTCTGTAAACTTCAATTCTCTTAGAACCTGTCTCTCGGGAAATCTCATTGATTTGGTAGAAAGTACATTTTGGCCCGAGGAAAAGACTTGGTCTGGACTCGGAACCCTAAGAATTACTGTTTGGATGGCAGAATCTTGGGACAGTGACTATCTTTTGCTACTAGCCATCATCGTGCTATTGATATCTGCACATACATGTAAAAGTAAAACTGATGCATCTCCCTTCTTTAACAGCGTGAACGTTTGAAGAAACAACTGGAGAAAACACGAAATCAAAAAGAAAAACTTGAATCGCTATGTCGATCTCTTCAAGCTGAGAGGAAGGCGGCTGCTGTTGGAAGCAATAGCTTGGACTCTGCCCCAGCTTAAATTTTGCTATAAGAACATGGTTAAGTTTTGCTGCATGTAACTTCCTCAGTTTATGGTTATATCAGTCATCACGAACACGGTTCATGTCTTGCACCTTGATAAGTAATGATCTCCTCACAGTTTTATTTTTATCTAAATTATCATATTGTGATTGAACCACAAAAGATGTATCTTGAAACAGATATATTTAACAGAGGCCTTTTGTTTTTGGTTTATCATGGGAAATTTCTTCAGAGTTCTTGTACAGTTTATTACTATTATTATAATCGTATTTAACCATGTTTTGAGTAGATTAAGCATGCTTAGATGTAGTCTTTATGTGTTTTAATTTTTCTGCTTATGGGGGTTGCTTCTGTGAAAATAATTAATCACTCGTAGTACTGTGATAGTTTCTTTTGTTACTAACATAATAGATACTACTATATTAAGAATTTGCCTAATTTGACTACATTCCTCTCTAGTGTATAAATTTTTATTTTTTATTTCATCAAACTTCAAATAAACACGGAACTTTAATTGAGTGAATTTTAATTAATGTATAATTGATTAATAGTAACTAAACTTTAATTGAGTTGTGAAAATTTGTGTTTGGTGTCGAGTTAAAATTTTGTAGATTTTTTAGGGTTGTTATATAGGGTGTATAAGAGATGATATGTGCAATATGTTTTAATATTATTTGATTGGTTTTAATGTTATTTGATTGATTTAAAATTGTTATAGTAAATGAAAAAGTAAAGTGAAATAAAAAGAATAGGTGAAGTGGGAAAATTTAATTAAGTTTGGAAATGGATATTGTCAATTGAGAATTCAAGCCAAACAGAATGGATCATTGAGAGTCAATTAAAATTGAGGTATAATTCTAATCAGCCTCTTAGAGTTCAAATAGTGGTTATTTTTATATTTAGCAAAATACTATTACTACTTTAAATTGCTTTTCTAATTTATGTTACCAAGACCGCAAATAAAATTTAAAATTCGTATCAAGTAAAAGTTGGTCTCTAATGCAAGTTGATGTCACCTTGTTCCTTTTTGCACCCTAGAATAACACTTAGGTTTTGTTCAGTCACAATTTAGATCTACTATTGACCAAGTATATGAATGAGACTTTTTCTTCCTAAACTTGCAGGTAAGTTCCTTAATTAGAGGTAGCAACTAGAAGGGAAAATTGTTTGCAAGTCTATGAGACTTTTTCTTCCTAAACTTGCAAGTAAGTTCCTTAATTAGAGGTATCAACTAGAAGGGAAAATTTGTCTATTTTCAGTCTCATTCCTTTATTTTTATGTTAGTTGTACGATTTAATACCAAGTGTGGTACAACATAACACATTAAAATATCGTGAGGGTATATGAAACTCGGGTTTTTTTTCTACTCTATAAGATCACAGTCTTTAATGTGTTATCTTGTCTGATATTTAATACATATGGTATAAGCTACAGATAACCTTTAAAAGCTATTGTGCGTAGCATGATGGGATAGGAAAACCTGAAACTCGGGTGGGCTGATCCGGGAATATAACTTTTGTCTTTGTTAAACATACACACCCAACCCAACATGTTGATTGAAAATAGAGTACGGCTGGCTATCGATCCCCTCCCTGTGACACAACATCTACCCTTCTTCAAGTGCATGCGTAAACCAATAAATACATAAAAATAACTTTTCCTTTGATTGAAAATCATATAAGGCAGAGGATATTTTGGCCATTTGCAAGAATCCCGAGCCGAGCTCACATATATAATAACATGTTTCGTTCGTGTAGGATTCAAACTAATTATAAACGTACGTCTCCTCCTACATTAATTATTTTGGCGAATCGAATGAGCTGAAAACGTAGAAAATGGCGGAGAAACCCTACCACCACAACACAACCGCCAATTCTTCTTCTTCTTCTTCCGGCAAAAACAACCAGCTGGAGACGAACAAGGCCGAGCGCCATGTGTGGCTGATGAAATGCCCTCCCGTCGTCACAAAAGCCATGCAACACTCTGAATCAGTCGCCGTCGGAAAAGTCATCGTCGCCGTCGATCCTCTTCGTCCAAACGACGGTTTCTCCTCCACTGATGTATGTATACATACACACTATATATATAGTCCACTCAATGTATGTCATTCCGATTACTCGTTGATTCTTGTGTTTCGATTGAGCAATTTGTTGTGAATTGTGGTTGTTAGGTTTTGATATGTGAGATGCAATTGGTTTTATTGTTGTGGTTGATTTTGCATGCATGTGTGGCTAGGCTATTTGTTTGTGGGCTGATTGCTCTATATATTTTGAGTTCTTGGCTGTGGAGCTCGACTATTACGCGCTCTTAGCTCTACTATGTGTGTCAACATTAGTCGAGATTGTGGATTAAACAAGATGTGAGTGATTCTGTTTAGCGTCTGATGTTAATCGTGATTACTGTGGTGATTTCTTTTTATTAGAGAATTGCAATTGGTTTATGGTTGATTTTGCATGCATGTGTGGCTATTCGTTTTGTGGAGTCTAAATGGACCTTCAATTGTTGGAGCTGATTGCTCTATTTCGAGTTCTTGGCTATGGAGTTCGACGAAGTATACACTCTCAATTTAGTATTTATGTCCACATTAGTCAAGATTGTGGATTAATCAAGATGTGAGTGATTCTATTTCACGTTTAATTAGATGTTATTTGTGATTACTGTGGTGATTTGTTTTTTATTAGAGACTTGCAATTGGTATTGTAAGCTATGGTTGATTAGGGTTGATTTTGCATGCATGTGTAGCTATTTGTTTTGTTTAAAACATATTGCATATTTCTTGATCTGGTATCTCAATAGATCTTTCTCTGTTTTACAGTGCCAACAAAGGGCTGCTGGATATGTACTTTTTGCTTTTGTTGCTAAGGTTTTGCTGTAGAATATGATGCATTCACTTTGAACATTTCATGTATCATTTATCTGATGTGCAAACAGACATTATATCTTTGTGTTCTTTTCTTTTTTTAATTTCATGAATTTCCAGGATAATGAAGGGTTGGAATCTTATTATTCGTGTGATAGATTCTTTATATTTAGACACTTCCAGTTTTTCATGATCTTGGCGTTATGATCAGTTTACCATGGAGTTGACTGACCCTGTGGGAGGCATTCCCAAGTCCTACGTGATGAACATGTCCGCAGATGTTATACCTATGTCTGTATTTTCTGAGTCATCTCAAGGTGGGTGTGCAATGTGCATTCTTTATCCACTCTTTATTGCATGAAACATTTTGTTTCTCCTTATCTTATGAGACTATGAGAGGACAATAGGCCACAATGCCCAAGACATAATATATAAATATATGAATCGGTGTACATCTCTTACAAGCCTATTTAAGTTCATTATTGTTGTCAGCTAGGAAAATATTGTCTGGCTATAAGAATAAGGTGATGGGCTTTGATAAGATGGTCATCTATCCTGCAAGTTTATAGTGCTATTGTTATGGAATGTTTGTTACTTGTTTAGGCTTCGGAGATAAAGACTCTGAATGATGTAGACACTTGCTCTTATTTTTCTTTCTGGTGACTTTATCTTCTGCATATAACATCCCGAGCCCTTTATTTTCCAGGGAAGCTTTCTGTTGAGGGTAAAATCTACCACAAATTTGACATGAAGCCTCATACTGAAAACATTGATGAGTATGCCAAAATATGCCGGGAAAGGAATAACAAATATAATACTAAAACTAGACAGACACGGGTAATTTTTATCAATTTTATTGGGGCTTATAGGAGCTATAGGCTAGCATACCTTGTTCCATCCAATAACAATATGAATATTTTTCCTGATTGATATGGTATCTTCCTCTGGGCAGATTATTGATGATGACAGTGGAATGCGTATGAGGCCAATGCCTGGGATGCTTGACATGAAGATTTATGGAACAGCAGTAAATAATTTATTCTACTTACAATATATGTTTTCTGAAACTTCAAATGACTCTTGATGCATGTACCAAATAGCCTTGTATTCTAAAATGTGTTTGGTGCATTTGTTTAGGAGAAGAAGAAAATTCCCACGAAGGGATCCGAGAATAAGAGAACTAGAAGAGACCCTGCAGAAATGGAAAAGATCATGTTTAAGCTGTTCGAGAGGCAACCAAATTGGACGCTGAAACAGCTAGTTCAGGAGACAGATCAGCCAGAGGCATGTCATACATTACAACTATATCATTCCCTTACCATATTTCCAATCGAAAATGGGGGTATGATGATAAATGATGGTTTGCTAACTATTGATCTCTTTGTTTTTCTGGTTTTGCAGCAATTTCTGAAAGACATGCTGAAGCTTCTATGCACGTACAACAACAAAGGATCGAATCAAGGAACGTATCAGTTGAAAGATGAATATAAAACTTGAATATAGAAGGTCGCAAGGCATATTTGAGATCGAATGTTGGCGAAAAAACATTGAGAGGGAACAATTCAAAATGATGTTTTTGACTCTGAAGCAAACAAAAGCGGTCTTTGTGATACACTAACCAAGTCATGGTTGAACTTTTGCGTTTTGGTGTTTACACTCCTTGGTATATACAAGTGACGTCTTCTACGCACCAACCCCATTATCTTGGTATTCATAATTATTGCCTTATGACTATAAAAATATGAAAAACATGATTGGCATTTTAGTAATAAATAAGCTATCTTATTTGTTTTTATATATGGGAGGCTATATTTAACAAACTTGCTCATTCGGCCATTAGAAAACAATTTTGTATTTCTTTTTCTTATATCTCCGACATTAGATTGAGCCTGAATTTGATTAATGTTTAGTCTTACTCTATCGACATTAGAAAATTTACTTTTGAGTTTATATTTAATCCTAAAATAATCGCAAAAATGCGACTAGCGCTTTTATATTTGACAATTTGATTCTTAGTTTCTTAGTATTTGAAATGTATTTTAACAATTAAACTGTCTTAGCTAAGACAAAGTTGGGCAAAGTTCTGACTAAACAATTCTAACGTAAATATATAATCTAGCCACGTCCACCACAATAATAAATTGCACAAATCTATCAACTTCTATCATATTGTTCTCAGATATCTTATACCCAGGTAACACCCTCACACCATGATCTGCCATTGGTAGTAACGATAGGGTCGATTTCTCCCTGTTCCCGATACATATCATATTCTTCTTGGACCCGAATTCATATCTCACTCTAACTAATGGGCTTGGGTGCAACTTGTCATAAACTGGGTTCATGGTCTGTCGGCCCGGATCCATATAAGTACTCTTAAAAATTTTCGTATCCAAATTAGTTTAGGGTTCAGATACAACCCGGGTACATAATTTATATTAGAGTTCTGCTATAGTTTATGTTCATCTCCTTATAAGACTTAGCAAAGTAAGAACAATATGCACACTGTCTTATCTTATCTTATTTTACATTATTGATGATATCCTAATGTAATGAAACCAAATACATCAATCAAGTTAATGGATACCACATCAACAATCAACAATAGGTGCGAAAGTTGACCTAATTCATGGGATGTTTGTAAATTGGAGTAAAATTCAACTCTAAAGTTGGAAATTATGGAAGTTTCCATCATGTGTGTTTGAATTTGGTTTACAAAGTCAAATGAAAAATCAAAGCAGCGTTCTGTGAGCACGCGACCCACGACGTCGTTTGGCATCTTCAAACCAAACCATTCCAATTTGGCGCATTCTCTCTCTATTTCTTCTTCTTCACCAACTCCATTTTCCTTCCTTCATTCATTCATCTCTCCAAAAGATCCCTTCATAACATAGATAATAAGATAAACCCCCTTCAGCATTTGACTCTCTAACATTCTTCAGGTAAATGAGACGATTGTCTTTGTTTGATTCATATTGTTCTTCAGTTTCATCTTGTAATTTGCTGTGGAAAAAGATTGGATTTTTATGGGTTCTTGATGAATTTATGATGTGGGTTTTGCATATATAGCTGCAATTATGTGTTTCTGAGCCTTTTGTTTATGGGTTTATGTTTGTAATTTATCCCGAGGAAAACTGTGTTATATTGACTTTAGCTAGAATTTGTTTGTTGATAAAGTAAGGCGTGATTTGGAAAATGGTAGCTGAATTGAGAATCATCTTGTATAATCTGCTGCGGAAAAAAGATTGGATTTTTATGGGTTCTTGATAAATTTATGATGTGGGTTTTGCATATCTAGCTAGTTGTAATTATGTGAGTCTAGGCCTTTTGTTTGTGGGTTTCTGTTTGGACTTTATCCTTAGGAAGACTGTGCTGCATTGACTTGAGCTAGAATTCCTATGTTAATAGCCTTTGAAGGAAAATTTTAGAGGGATGATTAGGAAAATGGTAGCTAAATTCAGTTTCCACGGTGGGACTATAGTTGAGAGCTGTACAAAACTAGTTTTAGGTAGGCTAATTAAGCCTTTTAGAAGCTATTAGATAGGAGTAGTTTCCCATATCAATACTGTTTACTGTTATCATCTATCATGTTTTATCACTTTCTGTCGTGTTAAGTTTTATGCCGAGGAGAATTATGTGATTTTTTTATTTAGTTTCGATTTGTGTGGTGAAGTAAAATTTGAAGTGATGAAAATGTGAATTTGGTAGCTGTATTGAGTTTCCAGGTTGAGCATCCAGTTGAGAGTTGTACAAAACTAGTTTCAGGTGAGATGGTTAATTAAGCCTTACCTAAGCTACTAGATAGTAGTCGTTCCTAGGTTAATATAATATTGTTACCGTTTAGTTAACCAAATTTACCGATCTTGTCTTTCTTTAATAAGTTCTGCCTTCAGTCTTTTTTGTTTTGTGTGTGCGTTGCTGAAAAGCATTCATGAAGCCAGGGGAAGAAGTTATTCCATTCAAAGTATGAGCTGTCATGTATATCGAAATATTGTTTAGCTAGTTGGTTCTCAAGATTAGATCCTTTGGCTTCTGAACTGATGCTTTTATATGTCCATTTGTTTTTCTTTAGTTTAGTCTCAAAATTCTCTGTCCTGAGATTTTCTTGTCTTGTGACTCTTGCTTTCTCTTTCTTTCGTTTTTTGGTTACAAAAGAAGCCTCCTTTCATTCAGAGTGGAGGATCTGATTCTTGAAGTATACCTTTGGCCTTTGCAATGATTAGATGTGTTTCAGAAGATACAATTGTTATGCAATTTGTTTCTTCTTTTCAATCTAACAGTGCTTACTTGCACGTTTTGGACTTCGGAATTTCATAAAATTTTATTTTAGCGTATCGGAACGTGTTGGAGCTATGCGGTGTTAATTACCCTGCTCCTATTGTAATTGGGATTATCTTATCAGTTATGCTTGCTAATGATAATCTGTCGCAGCTTACAAAGGTTTTCTGTGTCTTGTGCAGAATACAATTCATAATGAAATTTTTCTTTGGAAACTCGAATGGAGGATCCCCACATTGTGACGAGGACTTCGCTAAATGTCCATTTCTGAGGAACATCAATGAACCAACTAACTTGTCATTCTCAACATCAATGGCTTTCCCCATGCCTGTAAGTTAAATACATCTTTTGCCTTTTCTTATATCCTCTGATCTTGAATTACGCTATAACACGAGACTGCAATTTTCTTAAAAGCTTCCTTTGCTCCTTTCCAGGTTAGGGATGTCAAAGGTCCCATATTTGAGGATGGTCCCAATTTTGATATGGCTTTTAGGCTATTTCACGGGCAAAACGGTGTTGTCCCACTTTCTGGGAAGTCGTCTATTCCGACAAAGAAATCTCCAGCTGAACCATCTCCAATTCAGTTCAATCCGTTGGCCGCTAAGGCAGCCACCATCAGTCTCTCTGCCTTTGGTGGACCCTTTGGTTTTGATGCTTTCTCCAAGAAGTGGAATAAAGCAAACAAAAAGTCGAATTCCTCCAAGGACTCTTCTTCGAAGGTAGTTTGCCGCTTATCTTTTTGTGGTTCTTTTCGTTGTTTATATGTTATGCATCATCTCTTACGGTCTTACCTCCTTGGTTTAAGAGACACCAATTTGTACCTGCCTCAAAAACTTACATATTCACCCATGCAAGAGACATATCTATATACTGGTCTTGCTTTATTTCTGCATTTAGGCCGTACATCAGTAATTTAGGTGCAATGACTTAAGCTTACTTGAAACATAATTAGCAGATATTTTTTGCAAAGAATCTGAAATAATCTTATTTTTTTCAGATGCTATTGTAGGGGATTCTCAAAAATGACTTAGAATCTCTAACCTTTAGTGCCTTTCACAAACACTTGCATGATTCACTCAAAAGCCACTTTTACTGATTCCACTCCTTTATCGATTTAAATTAAGCTGAATCTTTTACAGACAGGCACTTAGTCTATTATTGCAGCCTGATATGGTGTTTAGTTACTGAAGACATATATCTTTCTTATTTTTTCCAAAAAGAACCATTCGCCTAGTTTCCATACTTTACTAATAAAATGTATAACCCGTACGAAATGTTCACACTCATCATATCATATCTTTGAGGCATCGCATTTAGCCCCCTCCAACTGTTACAAAATACTTGCTTGTACTTCCTGAAAACTATCATATAGCTAGTGCAGAGAACATGTGTAAAAAATTTCTCGCAAGGGAGAATGAGTATTTTTCTTATACACGTGTAGAGAGCATGTGTGCATGATACTTGTTTGTACTTTCATGGAAAACGAGTAATTACTTGCAAACTCCATTTCTCACCTATACTCCACATATGATTTTCTTGGAGTTGAATCCTAAAAGTTCCTTTTCTATTCATTCTTTCAGGGAGGAAATCCAGAGCATGAGGCAATGGGGAACGAGTGGTTACAAAGTGGGCAATGTCCTATTGCAAAGTCATACCGAGCCGTGAGTGGCGTCCTTCCTCTCGTAGCTAAGGTCTTTCAGCCCCCTCCCGGCATGAAGTACAAATGCCCTCAAGCAATTGTAGCTGCAAGGGCTGCCCTAGCGAAAACAGCATTTGCCAAAAACCTCAGACCACAACCATTACCTTCAAAAGTACTCGTTATTGGTGTTTTGGGAATGGCTGCTAATATCCCATTAGGAGTGTGGAGAGAACACACTGAGAAATTCTCGCCTTCTTGGTTTGCTGCTGTCCATGCAGCTGTTCCCTTCATAGCCATGCTTAGGAAATCAGTATTGATGCCTAAAGCAGCCATGGCACTTACGATAGGAGCTTCTATTTTAGGACAGGTGATTGGTTCTAGGGCAGAGAGGTATCGGCTGAAAGCTGTTGCTTCAAGGAAAGAGGAATTTGCCGACACATCATGCAACATGCCTACTCCTTTACCTGGAATTAGAGATGAGCATTGCGGTGAAATTGGTGACTGGAAGATGAATGCTCTGCCAGTTCCAGTTTCGTCATCGTCAGGTGGCATCTTCTACTGATGAAAACTCATGCAAGAATGCCAGTTGCAGTAAAATATGGATTTGGAGCAAGCTGCACATAACACAAGTATTATATGCTTTAACTATTGTATTGTTTGAGAATTTACGCAGGTTTTGGTCTGCGAATATGCTGTTCGATTCTTTTCTTTTTAGCATAGCCTGCGTTGCCAATGGAGTACCTAATGATTGTTGGTTAAATAAGAGAGGAAATGAGATTTCTTGTACTGACAGTGTAGTTGAAAATTGAGATGTTTTCGACATTCATTTGAGAACTTGAGGTTTTCAGTTCAATTTGTATTCTTTACAACCTTTCCAATTGACTGGCTTCTAGTTATGAGGCTTGTGCGTTTGTGTTTATATACTAAAATACTTGGGAGTCCTTGCATAACTTCATATATTTGCTCTTTTTACGTTACTAACAAATAAAGTTACCATAGGACTAATATAAAAAAATATCTCATATTTATACACAAACTATACATTTTACCTGTAAAAATACACATTTTATGTTGTAGTTATTTATTATTATAATTTTTCACCTAAAATTAATGTATGATATTTTTAAGAAAAAAAAAAGTATGCAATTGGAGGATAGATGGGGCGATTCGGGTGAGATCATCTTCTTAGCATGGGAAGTTCAACGTAAAATGGCTCAGAGGAAAGCAGACAAGTATGTGTCCGCCACGGAACTAGATACTGAAAAATCAAATGGGATAAGATATATTGGCCCCCACAAATGTGATCCTAATTTTATTTTTTTCTTTGTTTTTACAATCTTAAAATACACAAAATTTTCGACACTTATTTTAAGATTAATTGTGAACACCGTGTATGTTATACATGAGTTACTAACATGTAATGTTTGTATTTATACCGAGTTACTCAAACATGTGATTTTCGTAGTTAATTTTTACATGTATGTCTTTGCCAGATATCATATGGCAAGAACCTGATTCTTTCTTCTTATCTCTAAACAAATCCCATCCAAAGTTCCAAACTTTTCTTCCACTCATTCCCACCTAACTCATCTCCTTTTAACAACTCAATTCCTACCTACAACGCTTTGAAAACATAATATGCTCCATTCAACAAACTTTCCTCAAAACTTCTTTTGTATACACTTTCTTGTGCAAAATCATACTACTTCCTCCAACTTCTAAAGTCCCATCTAATCATCTTTGTTGCCCTCACCACAAAAACTACTTACTAGTTTCCTTATCAACTGTTTTCCTCCGAGTTTGAGTTTTGTAGATGCGAAGATATCATTATAAGAACGCACGCGCCTGCTTAGAAGCCAAAGAATCAAACAAATCCCAGACAAAGAATCAATATTCCCCAAGTATGAACACAGGCATATATTACCATATCCCTCCAGCCGAAATCATGAAGATAAGACTAAACAAGGAGATATTTTTTGATTGATGAGCAACAAGAAGCTTGCACAAAAAATAAATTAAATGAAAAGTGGGTGAGGAAGTTGACTAGTTGAGTCCCTAATCCAATCAGAAAAAAATGGCAAAATCAAATCAAAACAAATCCTCTGGAAACTACTCACTCACAAGTTGAACAAGAAGACCAAGTCACATTTTAGCTGTCCCATCAATGTTGTCACTACAGAACAAGAAGTTATCACATGTAATAATACATAATTATTTCAAGTACTTAACTTTTGTCTCCAGACTCTTCTTACAGGACACAACATATCTATCTATCTAACTATCTTTGACATTAATGATTACCAGTCAAGCTTCTACAGGTATCACCTACTTGTACAAAACTATAAATAATCAATCACAAGGAAGAAGATAAACAACATACTATAAGCAAAATCAGCTGCAAATGAACAACCAAGAAGCAATATATGAAAACATTTCCCAGAAGAGATAAAGATGATACCAACAATTGAAAGAGAACTTCTTCATCTGGTGATATCATTATCATGTTTCCTGTAAACAGAGAGAACCAAGGAGGACAATAAACATACTATAAGCACAGGGAAGCAAGTTTCCGCTTGGTCCACCGAATTCTCTAACACATTATTTTGTGTATTCTTATCAAATACAACAAATACACCTCTCCTGCAAACAGTACACCATCTAAACAAATCTTCTGTTCTGACAAAAACAAAACCGAAAATAAATAAATAAAAAAGAAGATGGGATCAAACAACTCTACCCCCAACTGCCCACCGCCCCCTATCATCGCTGAGTTAAAAACATTAAGCTACTATTATACAGACGCGACAAAATAAGAAATTTTGCCGCAGCAGCTGTGTTGCTCTACTACCTGCCTAAATCACCATTACTTCTCCATGTCTCATCCTCCTTGAGAATGTTACCGTTCTGCAGATTGAATTGTTCCGAGGCATTAGCATAGTGCATTTTAATGGCAGCCACCGGATCCGAGACACCATTTGAAAGAACTCCTCTTCCACCAACCACATGCATCCCTCTCGATTGTTGTTGCATTCCTGAAATCATATCAAACCCCATTCTCCTTTGCATATCAATTGTAAAGGGCTGCACCTCCCGATTCCTTAAAACCGGATAGTTTTCCACACCATTGTTGCTTGCAAACATAGATACGCTAGATGCAGATGGAGGATCCAATTTCATAGCATGCATGGAATAATTACTAAAAGCAGCAGGGTACTTGGATAACAGAAGTGCTGAATCGGGTAACTGGGAGAAGCCAGTCTGAATCCTGTTCCCATCCCAAAAACCACAATTTCTGATTGGGACATTCTCAGCGCCCATAAAATTACTGCTGTCCAACTTCGACTGGGCAGTATCAGAATTGACCTTACAATCTCCATTGAGTCTTAAATTCAGAGACTGGACGACACTTGGTTTGTGAACGTTATCATCTTGTTCCACTGAACTTGAATTTGGCTGTGCAGATGTCAAAATTTTACCAAATAATTTCACATCACCATTTCTTGGAGGTCGGTCCACATCAGAGGAGCCAGATGATTGGGGTCTAGAATGATCCTTGATTGGTTCTTTGGATGCAAAATGAATCTCCGGGATGCTTGAGAGATGTACTGTAGGAGCACTACACTTTTTGAGAGAGAACCGATCCGAATGTAAAATCCCATCCTGTTTTGGGCCATTTTGAAGAGGAACTGATCTTTTGTAACTAACGTCACAGTTTATCTGCTTCTTGGTTTGGACAGAAACAGGGTACCCCCTAAGGATCTGCAAAGATTCAACTGGATCTGACAGTGCAATGCTCTGAGAATGATTATTATAGTTCCTACTGCATCCACTAGCTGATAAAGAACTATGAGGTGGACTTCTCTGATATTTGATGGGCACGGAGAACAGTGTCGAGTCTAATTGACCATTCTCTTCCAACGGCAACAGATGAGATTTTTCTACAGAAAGGGTTTCAGGGCAAACCTTCTTCCGTGATTCAGACACTTCTTCAATTTGCAACGAAGAATTTGAATCAATAGAAGGGTGAGAAACACAAGGATCAGACTTCAACTCATTTACTGTGCAGCTCAAAGCACTTTCACTAGAGTTTGCATTTATCTCGTCAATTCTCTCATTTGAATTCTCATCAGGAGACAACGGATGCTGTCCTTCACTCTCTTCCCTAGTTTGCCCCTCGGTGACACCTACGGAAGCTCTTTTCTCCGCCTCAGACAACACTTCGGGAGAAATAGTATCTGTATTAGAGGACATATCCATGGTGCCAAGTTCCTGCATTGGTTCCCTACCATCCACACTCAAGTCGGCAGCTAGCTTATCATCCATCTGGCTATGAACTGGGGCTGAAACTTCTATGACTGGTCCAGCAGCTGTGCAATCAGAGTTGCTTGGTCCATTGTTCTGGTGGTCCTCTATCATAAACTCAGGCTTCAAATTAGATGTAGGATCCAATTTTCCATCACAAGGTGGAAGATCCTCTTCCATCTTGGACCCTGAACCCTCGTTGCAAATACCCGAGCCAGCCTCCACGTCACAGGCATCTTCAACGTCACTACCACCTCCATTAACATCACCCGAGTCAGCACCTCTAGATTCACGTCGAATCGTATCCAAACCAAGGCACTTCCTTGCCTTGCTATAGTATAACCTGCACTGGTCCTTTGTCCTTGTCCTCAGAGCCTGTGATATCAATACAAAATCCTTGCCATAAGATGACACAGCCTGAATGAAGACGGATTTCTCTTCATCAGTCCAATCAGTAGGATCCATCTCCCCACAGCTCTCGTCTGAACACTCATCATCAATACTCTGGGTAACCTCAGGGGTCACAGGCCTCTTTACGGAAGACCCAACCCTCTGATACCTCCATTCCTGGTACCCATCACCAGGATCAACAGAACTCGTGATACAAGAACTCATGGCCTCGGATGATATGGAACCACAAATACCAGCCAAGACATCTGCAGCAACTGCTTCCCTCTCATTAGTGTATGTATCCAGGCTATTTACCCTCTGTAATGGACCGTCTTCGCTTTTCGAACTTTGTGGGGCGGAAGAGAATCTAGATGTGCATTTTTTAAGAACTTCTGTGCCACCTTCAACAGTAGCTGCAATTGCAGAAGCCGCACCAAGCATATCAAGTGAAGCAGCATTCATTTCACGATTCCATCTTTTTGTTGATGCAACCATATATGTTGTGGATTGGGGCTGACGCTGCTTCATAGAATCTGGCTTCTTCTTCCTTGCTCTTTCAAACAATTCGGACTTGTGATTCTTGTAATAAAACTCAACGCAATCTGCAGTAGTTTTATTATCAAGAAAAGAAGAAATCTTCACGAAATCTTTCCCAAAAGCTGCAAGTTTATCAATGAATGTTTCAGTTTCCTCAGTTGACCAAGGATTGATCATCGACCTTTCTTTTTCAACAGCACATGGGTCTACTATCAAACTGTTATCTGAAATAAATCTCGACAGTTTCCTTTCTTTTTTGTCCAAAATAAGAGCTGGCATCTTCAAACTACTCCTGCAGGGCTTTGATGGCACCTCTGAAAGCAAGTTATTAACAAATTCAATGACTTCATCTGAAGGTACTGTCTGAGAGCTCCCACCTGCAAACGTAGTTGAAAATAATATGATATTGTCAGGGATGCCTCATGATTGCAAACATGTGCAAGTGAATAAGGATATTTTGTAGCAAAATCTAGCGAAAGGAGCAGATCATGTAGTATGCACAAGTTTCAATCAGCTTTAATTCAGGGACTTATCACACAACATTGAGGCAGCTCATGAAATTAGCTATGACTAAGGAAAAGGTACAGCAAATACAGTGGTAATCATGATCTTGTGATATGGAGAGGGGCAAGGACAAAAATCGCATAGATCATACTTTTAACAGTTTAGGATGTAGGACGCCGAGAAAAACCAATCACCAAATCATTATCACGACTACAATGTGGAAATAGAAAAGAAACATGACTATTTCCATTACCCTTTACATATGTGTCACAGAACACATTCAAAGCATTAATTAAATAAGGCTAACCAACTTTGACAGCAATAAATAAACCACAACAGGTATCCACTAATACAAATATCTCAAATTATTAAGCAAAAAAGGATCTCTTGTGCTCACGGAGGATTACATAACAATAGACAGCAAAGGAGATCACCAGCATTTATATAAAAAAACTTCAGGGATCCTTCATACTTTTGGCTAGAGAGGAAGGCTTAAAATTACAATCTAAGAAAGCGCCGTCTGGATAAGACTTCATTCTCTATCAACAACAAAATGAGAGCCAGCCACCTGCTCTTTTCATTCTTTTAGAGACCTCATCACAGTATGTTACAGATCAGAAACTAGCCGGAATAAAGATAATAATATAAAATAACTTCAAGCAAATACTAGGTGAAGACGAAACAATAATCAAGCAAAAAAAAAGGGAAACCTAAAGATCAATCGAACAAAAAAAAAAAGGACAATCCGTAGATCAATCAAACAGAAAAGAGAACAAGGGAAACCTATGGATCTATCCAAAGCAACCTCCATTGCAATTTTGAAGTAGATAGTGCAGAGTTAAATATATCCCAAAGTCCTCAAGAGTTAATTGATTTTTATTTTAAAAGGGCAATGATCTAGACTTCTACGCTTATTCAGAAGCCAATACGAATTGCATACAAAGAATCCCAAGAAAATAATAGGGAAAAAAGCTGCAGTCCCTTCAGTCTATTAGTAGATGCAATATTCAAAGATTAACAAAACCACAAACATAGAAGGTATTAACATGTGCAGAAAAATAGTGGCAACATCGTTACCATGAGACTTACGCCCAAAATTTGCAGGAACATTTATGAAGCGGATTTTTTTTTTAAAAACGGAAAGCTTACTTGAGAGTGAGGTTCGAGGGCGATTGGAAGCACGGTTCTTCTTGTGGCCTGCTAGGTCAAACTTCTTGTGGGACTTCAACCTAAGTTTCCTGACAGAGAGCACGCGGCCTTCTTTCCAGAAATGACGAAACACCTTATACTTGAGACTTAAAACCTTCTCTTTGAATTGGATAAGTCGTTTCCTCATTAGAAATTTCTTCTTCACCATCGACGAATCCTTGTTCACAGAAGAGACACTGCCCATAGTCATAACATCAAACTGCATCTTGAAAGGTGATGACTTGTACAACTTTTCCACAGCTCTGTTCGCACAATCTTTATTGTGAGCCCATATGGATTCATGATCATTGACATCCACACGTCCAGTGCTACCCGCCAACCGTTCTTGGGAGCTATCAATCATATCCAATTCAACATTATAATAGTTCTTGTGACCGATACCATTATCTGTAATTTTCAAGCTCAAGCTACTGCATTTGTTCACATCCAAATCCACCGAACCCTGAACACCATCTGCTGTCCCGGAATGTAAGATGTCCCCCCTGCTATGTGCTGCCTCAACAAATTTTGACGTGGCGCTACCTGGACTATCAAAATCCTCATCTTTCAGCACCTCCTCGGCTGCAACCTGCTTATTATCAGTAACCATATCTCCAGATGAAACAACCTGCAGGTGAGGAGGCCTGCAAGAAATTTTTGTCGTAACATCTTGATCTTCACAAGGTGCTAGGTGAGCATCTGCAGGAATAGAACTGGAAGAAGCAGGACGAGGAGAACTGCTTGGTTTCACAATCAGTGACTTGAGTTCGGTTTCAAGAGAATCAATCTCAGATTCAGTTACTACAAGTGCTTTTGTTACGTTATCCTTCCATACCACCAACTTATTCATTGAAGAGGTTTGTACGTAAACAGTATCTGTGGTACTTGAATCATAAGACTGTACCATCTGATTTATCAAAGAACTCAAGTTGGCAATGGAACTGAGATCAAAATTTTCTAGATTAAAAGCCGGTCCATCATAGTGATCATGTGACTCAACACTAGGTGAACAGCTTAATTTAGTTCCATCATTATTCAGATTAACAGACTTGATGGATTCTTTCTCCTCTGTGCCTGTAAAATTACCCAAGAAAATAAAGGAATGAGAAGACGAGAACCAACTCATCAAAAGGAAAAGCATGTTAATGATGGTCCAATTAATTGGAAATGGGTCGATTGACTAGCGCCATATCTAAAAAGAGAAGTAATGGACAAAGTTGATATGCATGTAATGCAAGAACAAGAAGAAATAGAAACCATCACAAAACAGGGTAGAGCAATTAACAAATTGATGGACCCAATTCCTTTGCATGCTTATAAAGTAATATATTCATGAGCAAGAAGAGAAGGAATAGAGACATTCTGAAGGGGTAAAACAATAAACAAGCTTCTTTGCATATGCTAGCAAGACAGCTTTGCTAATGAGGTCACGTCCTGCAACATAGGGAACCTCAGCATATGCATGGGCTCCTAATTTTACTTCTAACTAGAGTTGGAGGGCCCTATAATCCAACAGTGGGTGGAAAATGGTGAGATACTAAATAGAAACCCATACAAGAGAGATTCTGACATGGTGCCAGGTCTAGGAATAAGATTCACAAAATTGACGAACCTAATAAACAAAGTACATGCATTTAATCTTGGTAAATGGTAAGCTTAGATGAACATATCCAACGCAGGTACAATAAAAAGACTACCATCAACAACTCAAAACAATGCATACAGCAGCTACTTCCACTCCAGATTGCACCCTCTACATAATACACAGTATTCCCATTATTATTGCACAATTTAAAGGCTTCGTCGAGGTTATCCCAAATAAATGCATCGACTATTTCAAAATTAGATACTGTATAATATAAAATCCTCAGATAATGAATACTTGCTCACCAATTAGCAGAAAGTTTATATTATTCAATCACATACCACATTATATGTGCTACCTAAACTAATAGAAACAGGCAAACATGTAACTAATCAAAAAATAGCAAGGGGCAAAAAAATAATTAAAAAAAAAAAAAGAAGAAGAAAGAATGATTGCTTAGCAATAGAACTATGTCCTTACCTGGTGAGGAACTACAAGCGACCGAAGATGGTGTAGAAGGTGAGGCGCAATCTGACAAAAGGACTACTCTAGGACTCTTATCAGCCAAGTTTATGAGATGAGAATGTGATATTTCACCATTATTGATGCTAACAGCCAGTCCATTACTCATAGCGTACTCTTCAGGACCATCAACTTTCTTCTTCTCAAACTTTGCCAATCCCTCACCCCAGCCAAGACGTGGCTTCTTCCTAGAAGTTGCCTCACCAGAAGGAGCTGGAGCATCAGGTGAAACACATGTAGTAGCATCAGCTGCAGGGGACTCAAGAGGTGTAGGATTCTGTGTCTGCACCTCAGCTACTGTCTCCTTGGATTCAGCACCCATACTCTTTGAGCTACCGGAGTGGGTTAAACCAGACCCCCTGGAAGATAAGCTCCCTGACCGGCTCCATTTCAAAGTATTCCAATCAATTTGTCCTAGTCCATTTTCTTTCTCAACTCTCTGACTTGTACAGCCAGGTCGAGTAGCCGTTGCATCATCCTTACCTTGCTGCTCTTTCAGAACAGGCTGAGACTGAGGCTGGGCAGATGGGTTCACACGATTCAGGGGAGAGGAATCAATAATCTTAGTACTGTTATTCTGTGGTGTCTGAGTGTTCTCTACAGATCTCATATTAGCAGACTCCGCGGGGGGTCTGCCAGGACCACTCGGGGAAGCAGCAGCTTCCCAATGAGGGGCTTTCCATTCCTTCTGACCAAAAGACCCCCTATTTTCCCTGGTATTCCTGAAATATCGTCCATCACTGCGGGACGTGAAAGGCCTGGGACTATCCTCCTCAAAGTTTCTGTCACCATACCTAGACCCATAAGGAAGATATCCATGACCAGCATCATCAGGGTACATGTGCCAACCGCCCTGCTTACCATGACCTATAGCAAGACAAACAAATGAAAAAAGAAAATCAACACCGAAACCAAGGGAGACAAAATGAATACACAAGACAAACCACCAAGAGAAATCATTCCACAAGAGTCCAAAAAATTTATTCGTTAATACAGAAGGTGATGACACCATATATATCAAATGAAAATGTTAGAAAGGGTAAACAAGTTGCAATTTTCTACATTTGCCACCTGAGATATCATATACTCTTCAAAACTAATCTACCAGACCACTAACGTAGGTCTGAAATGAGAAAAGCCACTGAACCTTGTAAATTCACCCAAGCGTACACAGCGACAATATTTTCAAAATTCTTCTCACCCATAGACTATTTCCAAGAGCTTTCAGTGAGATTAATTGAATTCCTAACTCCCAAGAAAACCCTATCCCTAACAAAAATTAACAGAGGTAAAGAAGCTAGAATTTACTCCAATTACATCAGATCTACTCTAACTTGATCTACCAGGCTGTAAAACAAGGTCTGAAACAACACAAAATGCCATTGAACATTGTAAATTCACCAAAGACATAAAGATAACATTTCCCAAACTCTTTTCAGCCATAAATTTATCTCTAACATCACTCTGCACAGTAAACTTTCAAGGTAAAGCCGTGGGAAATCACAACAAACAAGTCAAAAACCTTAATCTATAATCTCAGGCTGCAGCCACACTCTAAAAAACAAAAGAAAAGGAGAAAGAGAGGTAAACGAGCTCGAATTTCTCTACGCTTGTTGCTAACATACCAGATCTGCTCCAAATTAATCTACCAGACCGCTAAACAAGGTCTGAAACAACAAGAAAACCTGCAAATTCACCAAACCCCACACAGAACAGTCCCCACCCACAAATTAATCGACAAAAAGAGCCTTAAGTCCACTCTACACAGTAACTTCCACAGGTATATCTCTAAAACCAATCTCCACCAAATTAAACCTAATTCGCAAATTGAACCTAAATCAAAATTCCCAATCAATTACCTGGAGTTACAGGCCTAGGCGTCACAGGCCTCGATGAGGAGCGAAAATCGTTGTTGTACCACCGCTGAGGCGCTCTCTGGTGGTGGTACGGCGAGGGGTGCGGCGGCGGCGCGTGGTGATTCTGGTCTCTCCACCTCTGCGGCCCTCCTCCGCCGCCGAAATTCCCTGCACCACCAAACCTAGGGTCGGATCTGTCATGCTTCCGAAAATCCCTTCGATCCCAGGGCACTGGCTCTGGCGGCATCAATCGATTGATTCTTCTTCTTCTTCCTCACCAAATTGATTACCACTGCTTCTTTTAGCACAGCTGCTGAATTGCTTCTATTGCTTCTTCTTCTTCTGCTCTCCGTGACCTTCAATCTCATTAAAAGCCGGAGAAACAATCGGAGATTGAGATTGATTGCAGGTGAAGAGTCTAGGGTTACAGGAGAAGCAAATTCAATTGATTTCTGTGTGTGTTGTTTTGGGTTTTTGAGCTGTAGAGAAGAAAATTTGTAGAGAGAGAAAACATGAGTTTATGAGAGAGGTTAGAGAGAGAAAACTGATGAAGAAAGAAAGAAAGAGATATAGAGAGAGAGTGAGAAGAAGAAGCAGTATTACCTTTTTCTTTTTTTTTTCTTTCCTCTTTTCTTTTTTTCTATTTCCTTTTTTCTTTTATAACTCTGATTGTGATGAATGAGAGAGGGAGAGATTTTAGGTTTGTTTTGTGAGTGGATTCTATAGGGTGTAACGAAATCTTTGAGTAGTTGGTGTACCTTTTATTCTTTCTTTTCCTTTTTTATTATCGAAATTGTCGTTAATTCGGTTTATACTTTGTCGTATTTCAGTGGGTTTGCGTCATTTAGATTCGATATACAAATTCTAATTGAAGTATCTACTATCAATAATGTTTGGATATCAATTGGTTTGTCTTCACCGATGGTTTTTATGTCGAGGGTATATGGATTTTAATTATAACCAATGTATTGATTTGTTTATTTCGGTTAAAAAAAATTATATGTTAGTCATCTAATTATGTTTCTGAATTTGTGTTTTTTATGTATATGGGTTGAATATTCTAATCGAGGTGTTTATTATTGGCCGTAAATTATTTTGCTTATCAATGTTTCGGATTATTCGTTAGCAACATATTTATGTACGCGATATTTTGAGCAAATATTCAAATCAGGGTATATTTATTATCCTCCGTTGACATTGATATTCCAAGATTTCAGTTGATTTGTCGATATAATTATTTTTTACGTCCACAATACGAGAAAACCTTATCCAGTGCCTAGCCCTATGTGTGACTTAATGCCGCAAACAATGAATGGTTGTATAGATTTTCACATGGGCAATTTAAATATTCTTGAACTTATACAGTTGTTCACAGAGTAACTTTATTATGTATGCGACAAGTTTGTATTAATGAATCACGAAAAGTACAAAAAAAAAACAACCTAACGTATAGATTATTTAACGTCTAACTCAGGTGGGTTGAATGGCGGGAAACATTTGAAAAACGCAACATGACAATTACTCACGATTGATCACCTGGTTGCATTGGAGGATTTTTTTTTTTCTTTGGCTAGTCGCAAACTGTAGTGCAATAATTGATACATAAAGAAAAATTCCTTATCAAACTTTGTGTGTTACTTCAATGGCCTGATTAAGTTACATTGAGCATGTCACTTGTAACTTGTGTTGCACGCGTGAGTGTAGTATTGCATACTTACACATAATTGGTAAATATAACATAAAACGACAAAAACGCATAACGGTAGGCATACTATATAGGATACAAATGTATGGCAAAGCACAACAAATCAAATAAGAAAAACGACGTAAACTATAAATGATGTAAGGACTAGCTTAGGTGCAATGGAAATAAATTTTTAGATTAAGCGCACTACGAACAGTTACATTGTTAACTAGATTTTCGGATGCATAAATTAGGGGTTTTCTTAGAAAGTCGTCGCCGATAATGCAATAATTAATACATCATGAACATTTGGATTTAAGTCTCCATGCTCACCATGATAATAAGTTCCATCAAGTATGCCATTTTGTTTAACTCGGTTGTATGAGCGAGATGTTCCATTATATACGTACCATTGAGAGTTTAAAAGAGTTATAACATGGACAAATATGAATTACAATGACATATGTCCATTATGTTTCAATAACAAGTTTGAGAAGTAAAAAAAAAAAAAAAAAAAAAAAAAAAAAAAAAAAAAGATAGCATGTAAACAAGTAATGTCTATGGCGAGTCAATACTTGAAATTTTAAATAAGACTCGAATTTACTAGTCATTATTTATATAAACCATTACCAGCGAATGTTTGTATGGATAAACGTGTGCAACACACTATTAATCGTATAAGTGCATGATCGAATTGTACCAAAGAGTCGAGAGAAAATCCTACTTGTGAGAGCACAAATACTGGGTCGCATAGGATATGTGCCTCGCATTGTGTGTGCGCGTGTCGGTTTGCATATTTCAAGGAACCATTATATGCTCTATAATAGCATCTCACAGACGTTGAATTCAATCTCACTTACTAAATAAATAAATAAATAAATAAATAAATAAAAGAGACAACTTTCTTTTGTCGACTCTTAGTTTTCATTCTCGCGTACATTTCACTATCCTGTTATTTTGAAGAAGAAAAAATCCTTGTAGCAGTGTACATAGTATTATGGTGAGGGTCATGTGTAACTACTGGGATATATTTAAGCCTAATCCAATACGAGATTGTATATGAATTTTGTTTAACTATGACAGTATTGATCTTATGACCTAGAATTGTGGATCAATGAAAGTTGTTTGTTCATATTGAGTAGGATTAAAATTATAACTTATATTTAATTTATTTATATATTGTGACAAATATGATAGTCATGATGTTCTAAATGTTACTTAAGCATAGTTGATGGTATTCTTAAAAAGTTAAAGAAACAACTTTTCACTTAATTATAAGTAATCAGCTAGGTTTACTCATGATTGATCACCTGGTTACACAATCTTTTTATGCTAAAGAAAAAATACATTTTATATTTTGTACTGAGTGCGAGCTCAAATACAATTTTAGACTCGTTTACTTTAATGATGATTGAGGTTCAACTCCATTAAGTTCGAGCTCGAATCAAGCTGTATGATACTCACCTTAACTTGACTAGTTAAGTTAAACAACACTAGTTTGCCTCAATTTTCTTTACGATCTTTTAAAATCAGACTTTGCTCACACTGAAATAGGAAAATAGAATCATTATGTGCAGCTAATGTCACATATGAATGGTACATTTCCTCGCAAGAAATTTATATTTCACAAAGATTTGAGCTATATTTCGATCGAGGCTAATGGTATTTGGTGGCCTCACAGTGATGAACATCCAAAAATCGACATCAACTCGAAGTCCATAAAAACCCAAGAAAAATAACGAGTGAACCCAGTAAATACTCGAGTTGACCATTTGAGTTTATATATAACAAAGAAGGAACACTTCAAAATGTTGAATTTTAAGCGATTTTTGTAATTTATAATCTATGTATGAAATTCAATTGGCTCTCATATTAGTGATATACATTATCAATTGTAGGTGAAAAATGTATATCTTGATTTTTTTAAAGAATGTCATTTTTAATTATTTTAAAATATTAACATATATAATATTTAAAAATATGACGTCATCCGGGTCAACTTCCTGAGGTGACCCTGTTGAACCTCCATTTATAGGGAATCAGGTCCACGTTTAGAACATAGGATTCGCGAGTTACTGGCCGCCATAATTTGTATGTGCAACATGTTTAGATTGTTCAGAAGAGTAGGGTGCACATTCGGATCAATCTAATCCGATCTGGTATGAAATTCTGATTGATTCAAAATTTCGGAGCTAATCATGCTCAACCCGAAATCTGATCCGCAATATCGGATTCGGGTCAATCCGATCCAAAATATTGAAAAAACTCTAAACATGTTAATTTTTCAAGGAAAAGAGGGTGTCAATCTTCAAAGAAAAAAATTAGCATAAAACTCCAACCAATAAATTAGCACTAAACTCCAAATTGCGGAGCAACAATGTAGCAAAAAACTCAAAGCGGGTGGAGGTAGTTGAGAAGTCTTATTAAGTGGAAATGGGAAGAAGTCCGGCAGAGAGAACAAAGAAGATCATATGCACCATATCAAAAACAGTAGAACACGCGAGCGAGGCTGGGGGCGGATGAGAAAAGAAACGACAAGAGGTGAGGCTGAGGAGTGAGGAGGGAGACAATGTTGAGGATGGAGGGGGGGGGGGGGGCATCGGCAAAGGTGAGGGAGGTGTAAAGGTTGGGGTTTTCTTGGAGAAGGGAAGGAGGCCATGAGTTAGTATTTTTCGGAGGAAGTGGATATTTGATTAGAGCTTGATGTAGATTAGCTTCTATATATGGTTGACATGAAAAAGGTATATTCTTGTTTGGCGTTTCATCTCTAAGGGACAATGTTATTAAAATAAAATTTTATTAAAAAAAAAAAGGATCGATCGGATTAATCCGAAAATCCGTGGGTTCAATCCGATCAAATACGAAATCCTCAAAAACGGTAATCCGATCCGAATGGACTTTTTGTGCACCCCTAGACAAGAGTAAATTTTAGATAAATATTAGCAGAAGTCAAAACTAGATAAAATGGAAAGGTCATAAATAAAAATTCGAAGTGAATCATGAATGAGGCAACCGCTCTACTGCTATTACCCTCAAATTTAATTGTTTTTAATTTATTTATTAATAACATATAGTCTGTATTTTATATATCTAATTACGGTAGTACTATCAAATATGATATTAATCAAATTGGAAATAGAATGCTGAAAATACAAAGTTACTCAACTGTTTTGTCAACATGACCAAAACCATTGCGCACACAAGCAAAACTGTTGCCCACATCATTAAAAAAAGTTGAATTTCAAATCCAACTATAATTAGATAAATTTATATGTTCAAATTATAGACCTCCATGAAACATTTGAAAATTTTGGGACTAACGAGTAACATGGGCATTGTCACGCCCCAAAACCAAAATGCTTTGGCGCGACCGGCCGTCTATTGTGAGATGGGCTCACGCCAAGACGAAGCCTAACTTTAATCCTCAAAATACATAAATATCTCAGAGTGGTACAACAGAGCGTCTAAATATCCATTAAGTCCTCACAACAATTACAAATCTCCAATACATAACAATTTCAGTAGTACAAATCATCATATTCAATACAAAACTCAGAATACGCTACAATTACTAAAAGTCTTCACAAGGTCCACCATCCGTCTAACGGGTTCCACTCTACTGTACCATCCAGTGTCACTTCACTTACTAAATATCTGAAAGGGGGGTGTAAGGGTGAGCTCCTGGCACTTTTACCCGGATCAAGTACATATAAAAAGTTTACATATATATATATACACACCGTTTTATATCAAACATAGTCAAAAATCATTTGTATGGAACACATGTCACGATACACAATTCACACATTTAGCTCGAATCAAATATACACTATGGCCACACAAACCGTGGTGGCACACAGGTCGGCTTTCACATAACATATCCCCTAACACAATAGGGGTCCACACACATAACACTGGGAGTACTCCAAAGCACGACAATACCTCGAAATGGTCCACACACTTCATAGGCATATCGATGAGCATAAACGTACGTACACATAATCCATGCTTTCACAAAATAGCTTTCGCAAATCGCACACACAACAAAAACAGTTTATGGGATATACATACTTGATCCTTTTTTTGAATAGACTATTATATCAAGTCCCATAACATGATATAATAACCATAACTTATTTGTCAATCGAAAACTATACATATATATGCATTTTATATACGGAAAATAGAAGCAAAAGTGTCAAGAGTTCCCCTTACCTCAAGGTCGATACGAATCCAACTTAATAGCCAACCACAAAGCTCCAACTTGCAACTCAAATTTCTCCAAAGTCCTTAACCCTTAAAATCCTCCCAAAACACCACTTGCTAACTCCACAAAGCCTCCACTTCAGTTTAAAAGGTCGAAACACAGATAACGGGTAAGAAGGGTAAAACGGTAATTTTCTGGAGCTAGGAAAAATAGGAATAAATGGTGGAAGGGTACAATTGTAATTCTGCATGTCCAGGGGTAAAACGGTAATTTAAACGGGTTGAAAAATAGGCTGGAATAAAAGTAATACAAAATCTGCCTCCATCAAGGTTCAAACACTTCACCTCCAGCTTACAATACAAAGTCCCTACCACTGCACCACACACGCTTCTGCTATCTATTTGACACAGTCAATCTATTTAACTTGTAAGGTCTCTGTAATTTACAAACCAACCCCTGGCAGCCTCAAATTCTCAAACACAACTTCTTCAGGATTCTGCAATCTTTCGATTCAGTCCCTGAGAATCCGAAAAGTTTCCAAACTTCCTAAAATCGAACCAAACTCCTCCAACTCCAAGGCTACGGAAATCGTTTACCCATCATCTCCTCCATCGAAAACCATCAATAACAGCCCAAAACATCAAAGAATCGATCCAACGAATCGCGAATCTTACCTCCATATTTCTTGTTCTGTTTCGCAAATCCTTAACCCCAATCTTCGTTCGATTTGTTCCAAATCTACTTGGTTTCAGTCACAAATCCGATTTACTCTTGTGTAACTATCAAGATCAAGCAATTCGAACGAAACGAGAAGAAGAAGAGAACGGCATAAGAAAAAGATGAAGAAAGAAGAAGAGAACGGAAGAACGAAGTAAGGAAAGGAACAAAACCAATAAATAAGCCCTAACGGGCAATTTATTGGGCCATATACTCCCATTCAAAATTTGTAATTAATCTCGAGCCTAATAAAATTTTCGTCTCCAATTTAAATTTCGGGATTTTACAAGCATCTAGTGTAGAAGGGGGTACTAAATAATCTACACTTCTCTTGCCAGATGGATGTACAAGATGCTTCAACGTTATCTAGTACATATTTATCGGAGTATAGGTGATATCTATTTACACCTCTCTAGAATGGTAAAAACTTATTGAATATGGTCTATATTTAATTTAATATAATAACACACTAAGTTATGTTTTTAAGAAAATCAATTATTTTATAAATAAAGTCAATGATATCATTACATAAAAATTTGATATCCTAATTTTGATTCTTATTTATGTACAATTAATTATTCCAAAAAAAATGAACATTTCACATGAAACATTAGCTGCAAGGGTAGTCAAGGAGATTGTACAGTGAACATTATTTGTTTTTTTACTCATTTTTTGTGTACGTGTTTGGTATGAGTTAAAGGATTGTATGTTTATATGGATGTCATATGTAGTGTAAGAGTGAAGTAATGTGATAAAGTATTGAGTAGTTTTGTAAGATTGTATGTAGAAATAGAAAAGACATAGAGATAAAGAGTAAAACTAGATATATCAGTATAATTGGATAATGGATTTGGAATTGAGTTATAATATTTAGCCCTAACATGGCACTTTAGTCTAGTGTCGAACCCAAATATTCTCTTTAACTACGTTGTACATAGTTAAAGCTCTATGTTATATAGATGGTAGTTATGCTTTTACAAAATGCATTTTTTACGTTTATGTAAAATACGATGTTTATAAGTGATTTATAATAGTGCATGTCCGTCCTTTTCTTCTTCTATATATATAAATCCGTCTCACATTAGACTTGCCCTCTTAAAATTCCTATCACTTTAGAGTATACATAACTCTAGTACATATTATTTGAATGCTAAACACATATTTAGTATCTTTATTCTTTAAAGCATAAATAACTTTATTGGATTACAAGAGTTTTTTAGTTGTCTAGTTTAGCTTACCTGAAACTCTTAAGTGTTCTTTTCATTTGCATACCCATTTATAATCATAATGGTCACTAATTTTTTTTATTCACCTTTATAGGGACCGGCTCTCAAATTTACACATATGTATCTGTATAAATACATGCCTGGTCCACATACTTCTAGAATCATATATATCTGCAAATTATATAGGCTAAATACACTCGGGGTGGGGGGGGGGGGGGGGGTGCAGCCTTTGGGTCGGGTTAACAATCCGACCACTAATGGGTTGAGACCCGACCCAGCCCATTAGACCAGCGAGGTTACTCATGCTTAACTCACACACGTTTTGTTGGTATGATATTGTCCGCTTTGGATCGGAGCCGCACATATTTACTTTTGGAATCACCCAAAAGGCTTCATACCTTAAGAAAGTGGTGGTCTACATATATACCCTTCATCAATTTAACTCTATACCGATGTGGGATGTTGGGTTTACAATATATCCCCCTTAAATCCTCGACGTCCACGTTGAGCTTCCGAGGGTTACAGTATCTCCCGAGGCCAACCATCCATGCAAAATTGTAGAAGTGGCCCCTACAGGCTGAAGAGGTGGATGCCACCACCCACACAGTGTAGCATTTGGCCCCGCATGGCACTTAGTTCTTGCAGATACCACGTGTAACAACCCAGTCACTAATGGATTGAGACCTGACCCATTGGACCGCGAGGTTACTCATGACTAACCCACACTCGTCTTGTTGATATGATATTGTTCGTTTTAGGCCGGAGCCCACACGGATTTACTTTTCGAATCACCCAAAAGGCCTCATACCATAGGAAAGTGGTGGTCTACATATATACCCTTCATCCCTTTCACTCTGAACCGATGTGGGATGTTGGTATCACATATATGTTATAGAGCTCGATCATACCCTATTTGTTTACCTGAGTTAACTTGCTAGCACATCTAGCATATCCGCGTGTCGTTCCCTAGGTCACATAATTCGCGGAGAACTGGCGATGCTCCACGTCCCATTCGCGAATATGCGAATCCAGAGTGGAATTCACGATTTATAAATTTGCAAATTAAACAAATGCTAATTCGCAGTAGTTTTTCGCTGAGAAATTCATGATTCTATTGAAAATATTTATCTGGGTTTGCTTCTGTGCTAGGAAAATCGTGGCCTCCAAGTCCATCCATGTTTGGATTAAACACAAATGGGAAAAATTATGAAAAACAAGCCTAAAGGAGAAGAAGAATGATACATGTGTTATACATGTGGATGTGTGGTAGGTGCTTCAAGAGGATTAGAGTTGTACATTGGAAGGATTGGAAGTGGATTCCAGTAAAAGAGTTGTAGAAACTTGATGAATTAAAGGGAAGGATAACGTATAATTGCATACACCACCCCAGCAGTATAGCCCCAACCCCCCCCCCCCCCCCCCCGCCCCCTATTTGAATAATTACAAATAGCCCCATCGCATTGACCAACTCGGCAAATCAACACTCTCTCACTCCAAGTGGCATTTTGGGAAATTATATTATAAAGTAAAACAAAAACAAAAGAAAATAACATAACATAACTTAAATTAAATAAAAAAGGTAAAATAAAACTTAAAAATTACAAACCCACCACAAAAAAAATCTTTTATATTCTTCACTTCTCCAACTCCGATTGGAAAGTCAACAGCTCTGATTTGAAGATGTTAACGCTCCAAATAAAACTTCCACGTAAGCTTTCTTCCTCCACCTCTACCTCCAAAGTGTATCCTTATGAAAGCTCCAAACTTGGAGCTTTATTTTTTTTGTTTTAAGTTGAAGGACTTGTTGAAGGCAAGTGCTATGACAAAGTTCTTGCCACACACTACTGAAATGCAAGTTCCCCATGTTTAAATGATCGAATTTTAATTGAGGTATAACTAATGAATAACTAACTAAATTTAAATTGAGGTGTGGAAATTTGTATTTGGTATAGATTTAAAATTTTATCGGTTTAAATTGAGAGTGATGAGTTTAATTGAGAGAAGTCTAAATTAAACTTGTACACTATACAAGTAAATTAAAATGCTACGCTAAACACAAAAACGTAAGGAGTGGAGGTACTATTGTCATTCCATTTAAATATTCTAAAATTATAGTGGAAGAAAGATTATTGCTAAAATGGAAATGAGAAGCTTTTGTTCAGGACACAAAAAATAATAAAACGAGGATCTTGTTTTGGAACGGTAGAAGTATTAACTAATCTCATATTTTCTAATATTTAATAACTTTCAGTTTTTTATTATTTTTAAACCATTTTTTAAAAACCTAAGTTTAAATAAGTTTTTAATTTTAATAAATATCTTTTCATTTTATAAACTAGAAAATTGGCACGCGGTACTCGCGTGCGAACTTTCAACTTATTAATATTGTTGAAAAAAACTATTTAATTAGTAATAATTTACATTATTGTAGAACTATTAATTATAGTGCAATTTTTAATAAGATTAAACCATATAATATATTGCAAGGAAAAAAGTAGTTAAGATGAGGGGTAAAAAAGTAAAAAGAAAAGTTGGCCCGCTAACTACCCTAATAGTTTTCCCTTTTATAATAGTAATAGATAACTAATTTAATTTTTTCAGAACATTTTAAAAAGAAAATACACCCAGAACTAATTTGGTGTTGACACGTGTACAAGAGTTAACGTAAAAGTTAACGCCATCCAACCCTTTGTGCAATTGAATTTTTTTATGAAAGTTTTAGTTCAACTTTAAAAAATAAAAAGTTAGTGGTGTTTTTAAATTATTCAAATTAAATTGGGGTATTTTATAGAAAATTTTGGTATGAAACCGAACCGATAAATAATTTCGATTCAATATTCCATTTTTATAATTTATGAAATTTCGTTTTTCAGTTCCATTCGGTATACCAATACCGAAATGAGCACTCCTACATCCTAATACCGGTTATAGAAAAGTCGAATAAGTTTTACCCATGTTCTAGAACAAATGTATTCCTACCATTTTAACTTTTTTACATTAAACAAATTTCAACTTTGACTAAGATTTAATCATAAACCGTACATGTTGTAAACTTTAATTATATGATTTTATTGAATATTTTACATTTATTATATATATACAAATGCAGGTGACTTTACCTAATTTTAATTATGTTTTACCCTTCTTACCTTCTTTTTTTTACTTTTCACCCCTTTTCAAGTTTTTGTCTCACTTTTATTAAACTCTATTCACTAAAATGTAAGGATGAGAGAATGTAATTTTAAAGAGGTGAAAAAAATGCCATATTGGTGATACCTTTTTCTCCTCTCCCAAGGTAGTACTATGTTACACAGAGTACTGCTTACTACCCACTTTATTATATGTAGAGTACTGCTTACCGGCCAGTTACAAAGACGTCAGATAAGAATATGCTGCATTACTAGCCACTTTTTCTCATCTCCATAGGTTTTCTCAACCAATTTCAGCGACGTCAAATAAGAATACGCTGCATTACTAGCCACCTTTTCTCCTCTCCCTAGGTTTCTCAACCAATTTCAGCAACAGATTAAAGAAATGACTTCAAGTCAGATGCAAAGCCAAGACTCCGTTAGCAAGTTGAAAGAGTTCTGAGAGCCGAGTTCTATTTCCAAATCTCAACTTGTTGAATGTTTGTGAGCCCATGTCAGAAGTAATGGTTGAGGTATATATGCACATAACATACTATCATGTGGTGGAGAAATACCAAATTGTCAGAACATATGATAATGGCATATTTATTGAACGTGATCATGTGCGAAAAAATTGTCTGCTAAAGGGAATAGGTATGTCTTATCCTTTCTTTGTAATTTATGGGGTATTTATTTTGTTTGATTCATTTTATGCTTAAATTTTACATGTAGATGTAATCAATCGTCATCGTTTGCTTCTTTTTTTTTTTAAAGCAATAATGTTTCATTAATCATATCCTACAAATTAGTATCTTAATCAACCTTTGATGATTGAGTTGGGAGATGACAGTATGAATAATATGTAACCTTGGCAAAATATAGTTAATTCAAGAATAATAACCTTGATTACATTAACCTGTAGAGAAGCAATGTCAATTTTGGTGATGTTTTCAGTCCTTCTGACCTGGATTGGAGTCTTATGGTTTAGAAAATTGTGTGTCATTTTTGTTAGTTTGGCTCTTGAGGTTTTAGGTTGGCTACTAGCTGTATTTTGGAACACTTCTGGTGTTCGCTTCATTAATCTGGTCTTGGATTATTTTTTTAACTTCTTCTTCTTAAAAAAGGGGTCAATTTTGGGGTTTTTTGCCTTCAAAATATGGCTTCAGTTATGCTGGTTTTGATCGGCTGATTCAAGGTAACATGTATCGGCCGAAAGTACAGTCTCTGAACTTCATTTTTTGTTCAATTTTGGTTCAGACATTGTAAATGATTGTACTGCTCAGCTTAGTTGCACATCCTTGTGTAACTTTGTACGTTGGGTTTCAATATATTTAAAATTCTTCAAAAAAAAATCTTGACTACATAGTTGGAATTGAAACTGATTTGAAGACATAATTTAGGTGTAAAAACAATAGGTACACAAAGGTTAATATCATATAAATCTACTCAATACAGGCATCTGCCAACTATATCCAACTAGGGATGAAGAGGACCATAAAATTTCCATCCTCACATTTCATTGGTAATTGTTTTAAGAGAATATAAGAATACAAAAAAAAAAAAAAACCAACCGAAAGACTAAATGATACAAATGACAGACTATATCATATAACACCAAAGTCATAATTGAATATAAATTTTACTATATCCCATGATATGATTTGTTATAATCATTATATTGTTTGTATTTGTTGGATGTGACATTATCACTCTTATACTTGGGTTAATCTTATGTTGATAACCACTTCTTATGGACTCATTGAGAATGAGTTGGGTCTATTATATGTAATTGTCTACTGTTGCGTAATGCTCTAACACTCTATGTCGATAACAAGATGGATCAAACTAGTCTTGTTGAAAAGATAAAGAAAGTTATTTTGCGCTGAGTAATTATATTCACGTTAATAAATAAATTTACATCTACTCCCCTAATAAACACCTCTTACTCATCTCGGTCCCCTAATATTTCAACGATAAGTCCCTAAACAATCACATAATGGTCAAAAAATGGATCTTTTTTTACCAATATTTTATTGTTCAAGGACCAATTTGTTATTGTTGAAATGTCCCACGATATTATTACGAAATTTGTTAGGGAGGCAAATATGGTATATGAATAAATGAATTTATCAGCTTTTTTTTAATTTCGTTACAAAGAGCAATGTGACGAAGGGATCGACGTTAGATGGAATGTATGATGCAATTCAACATTGCAACAGAGGAAATCATGTTTGATGTTGATATATTGAGGTAATGTATCATCTTATTTCTATATATAAAATTGTAGAAAATACGTACTCCCTCCATTCCACCTATTTCTTTCCATTTTGTTTTTGCACAAATTTTAAGAAATTTGAGTAAAAAATGGGTTTATATAGATAAAGTAGTAAGTGTATAGTAAAAAGTAAGAAAGAGAATTGAAAAAGTATGAAAGAGAGAGATTAAAATATTAATAATGGAGATAGTGGGTTTCCATAAAAGGAAATGGAAAGTTTTTAATGGAACGCCCAAAATGAAAAAATGGAAATAAATCTATGCAACGGAGGGAGTACTACTTAGTTTATTACTTTATAGGATTACAATGAAATTCTACAAACGAGGGTGACACTGGAATCGTGCAGCGTGTGTTTCTGAAGGAGGTTACAACCCTTTTAGCTACTTTGGATATTCAACGATAATTTTATTTTCATTTCATTTACTTATGAGAATACAACCCTAGAAAAATATGTAATATGTTATAATTTGCATTTTTTAATTTCAGGCTAGTTTTCGGAAAAAAAATAGAAGCAGGTGAAATTACAAGAAGTTCAATAGAGTTCTTATATCAAGTTCACTCGAAAACCACCACAAGCCACTTTATTATATGCAGAGTACTACTTACCGGCCGGTTACATAGTCGTCAAATAAGAATACGCTGCATTACTAGCCACCTTTTCTCCTCTCCCTAGGTTTCTCACCTAATTTCAGCAACAGATTGAATAAATGGCTTCATGAAAGCCAAGACTCCGTTAGCAAACTGAAAGATTTGTTAGAGTCGGGTTTTATTTACAAATCTCAACTAGTTGAATGTTTGTGCGCCCATGTCAGAAGTAATGGTGGAAGTATATATGCACATGAAGTACTATCATTAATTGTGAAGTAGAAATACCAAATCATCAAAACAGATGATAATGGCATATTTCTTGAACGTGATCATGTGTATACACGATATATGTATAAAAAAACATTTCTAAGGAACGATCCATACATAAATTAAATACGATGGACCTATGTTCAGAAGCAAAAGAATAATATTTTAAACAAAACAACAATAATTTATGAGTGAATATTTTATGTATTGTGGTTGAATGTTGTCATGTACCATCGGCAATTACAAATGTAAGCATCAATGTTTTATCATAAAACATGCATTAATTAGGCTCTTTTACGGTCAAACAGGCTTCGCCCTATCTGACAATATGCAATTGATTATGCAACATTAGATTTTTAATCTAACGGTCCATATCAAGTGACCAAAGGCGACTATGCGATCGGGCGATCGCCTGTGATCGTCCTTTGTCTTTATGAATATTTAATTTAAAAAAATAAAAATATTAATCAAAATACCCTAATTTATCATCTAAATTTTTTCTTAAAAAATAATAATATTTTTTTATAAGTACCAATATATGTAATTTCTACATTTTTATATTTAATCAAAATAAACAGGTCAAATCTGCCTGACCGTAGAAAAAGCCCCATTAACTATTACTACGAATTATGAAAAACACGTCACACTGGCCACACCATATTTTGTCAAACTAATATCACATCTAGCTAAGGATATTATTACGAAATTTGTTAGGGATGCAAATATGTTATATGAGTAAATGAATTTATAATCTTTTTTTTAATTTCGTTACAAAGAGCAATGTGACGAAGGGATCGACGTTAGATGGAATGTATCATGCAATTCAACATTGCAACAGAGGAAATCATGTTTGATGTTGATATATTGAGGTAATGCATCATCTTATTTCTATATATAAAATTGTAGAAAATACGTACTACTTACTTTATTACTTTATAGGATTACAATGAAATTCTACAAACGGGGGTGACATGTGAATCGTGCAGTGTGTGTTTCTGAAGGAGGTTACAACCCTTTCAATGATAATTTTATTTTCATTTCATTTACTTATGAGAATACAACCCTAGAAAAATATGTAATATGTTATAATTTGCATTTTTTAATTTCAGGCTAGTTTTCGGAAAAAAAATAGAAGCAGGTGAAATTACAAGAAGTTCAATAGAGTTCTTATATCAAGTTCACTCGAAAACAACCACAAGCCACTTTATTATATGCAGAGTACTACTTACCGGCCGGTTACATAGTCGTCAAATAAGAATACGATGCATTACTAGCCACCTTTTCTCCTCTCCCTAGGTTTCTCACCCAATTTCAGCAACAGATTGAAGAAATGGCTTTATGAAAGCCAAGACTCCGTTAGCAAACTGAAAGATTTGTTAGAGTCAGGTTTTATTTACAAATCTCAACTAGTTGAATGTTTGTGCGCCCATGTCAGAAGTAATGGTTGAAGTATATATGCAAATGAAGTACTATCATTAATTGTGAAGTAGAAATACCAAATCCTCAAAACAGATGATGATGGCATATTTCTTGAACGTGATCATGTGCATACACGATATATGTATTAAAAAACAATTCTGAGGAACGATCCATACATAAATTAAATACGATAGACCTATGTTCAGAAGCAAAAGAATAATATTTTAAATAAAACAACAATAATTTATGAGTGAATATTTTATGTATTGTAGTTGAATGTTGTCATGTACCATCGGCAATTACAAATGTAAGCATCAATGTTTTATCATAAAACATGCATTAATTAGGCTCTTTTACGGTCAAACAGGCTTCGCCCTATCTGACAATATGCAATTGATTATGCAACATTAGATTTTTAATCTAACGGTCCATATCAAGTGACCAAAGGCGACTATGCGATCGGGCGATCGCCTGTGATCGTCCTTTGTCTTTATGAATATTTAAATTTAAAAAAATAAAAATATTAATCAAAATACCCTAATTTATCATCTAAATTTTTTCTTAAAAAATAATAATATTTTTTTATAAGTACCAATATATGTAATTTCTACATTTTTATATTTAATCAAAATAAACAGGTCAAATCTGCCTGACCGTAGAAAAAGCCCCATTAACTATTACTACGAATTATGAAAAACACGCCACACTGGCCACACCATATTTTGTCAAACTAATATCACATCTAGCTAAGGATATTTAGAGGTTACATATTCATTGAGATACTATTATAAAGAGCGAGCCCCCAGCCCGAACCGACCATCCATCATGTTTCAGTCCATCCCGTGCGTGTATTAGTTGAGGTGACACATCATAAACTAATAATTCTTTCTCATAGATAAAACACAAATTACACGGAATAACTCTAGATTGTCTTCGGATTCAAAAGTGCGATCGAATAGCTGACGAGTTCTAAGCCTCCAGAACCCCATATGACATATCCATACGAAATCTAACTGAAAGTTCAATTAACAAGTACCAAGTAGTGCGGTAAACAACGAATTTGATTTCGATTTCCTATTTATCTTCTCTAGTAAACACATTCCTGAAGTTAAAAATTGAGGTGTAGGTGTGGCATTTTTAAGAGAGAGAGAGATAATTTGTTGAAGAATACGAGATAAGAAAAGAAAAACAATAGAGGGAAAGGGTAGAGATAAAAAGTGAGAATATTATGTCAGATATGTTGTTTTTGGTTATCTTCACGAGATTATAACATTTGGGTAAGAGAATATGAGGCTTATGAAAGTTCTCCCCACACTCTATATGCATGCGCGCTATGTTTTCAATTATATACTACTTTTAATATAGCATCATAAATTTATTTACTTTTTTTTTAATAAACATTTTAATGCTCTATAGATCTCATTTATTTATGAAATTATCGAGTTGTCGCGTTTGCTTTTGAATTATGTGATCTAGGTTGTGTCTACTTGCTCATGGATTTTAGGTTCTGAATTTGGTAGGAGTGCGAGCTCTTTATGCCATTGGGCTTCCAGTGAAGCAACTTTGAATTTTTTTCAATTCGAACCGATTCAAAAAATTGTTAATTTTGGTTAAAATATTCACATTTTACATAAGAATGTTCCGAGTTGTCCTACTCAATTCCTAATAGAATTACATTAAGTAGGGATGGTAAATTTTTCATACTAATTATAAATACAAACTTTTTTTGTTAACATATATATGAGACTGATCACTATCACATGTTAAACTAATCAAATATCACATGTTTAGTTCTGAGCATCTTATGCATGCAAAATTACCTATGTACATCACTTGCATTACTAAACATATTATGTTGATCCCGTATTTAAGATAGACGGCCCCTCATGAAAACTGTCCAATTATAAATGAGGAATACACTTCACTTTAATATTTCCATGAAATAACATATAGTACGTATGCATATTTGATTCGTTTTTGATAATATGAATGTGAAATCTAACTCGAACTCCAACTACAAGATATTTATTCACATTTACCTTTAAATACAAAATCAAAACCCAAATAATAAACTTTGGTATCTAAAGATAGGTCATCTCTAAATATTAACTTCCCCCAAAATAATAGTACAAATTATTTTATTAATTTCCTTTCACATTTGTTCTCAAGTGTTTATTATACTCTAAAGTATTATAATATGAAATGTTTATTATTTGCTCTTTACCCCCAAAAGAGTCAGATATTCTCTAAAAAAAATGCTATTATATATATTCCCTCTTAGTTTTTAGGTGTTAGGGGATAAGCATTTCGACTCTAATAGCAATGCTAGACTGCTCTCAAACCATAGGGTTTATCAAATCATCAGAAGGCAAGTCCCAAATGGAGCAATCTGGGTTGAAAATATTCGACTCGGTTTCTACTTCTCTCCCCGTCGAATTCTCTCCATTGTCATCATCCTCAATCTTTTCACACAAGCTCTGGTTCCATGGGGAAACAACAACCCCTTCATCTCCAACGAGCCCATAGTGAAAACCTGAATCGGGCCCTGCAAATGAATGGAACCCACTTGGCATATTGGCCGAGCTCGGTCCTTCCCAAGGCTTGTTCTCGTCACCATTGTTCATATGTAACATTTCAGGCTCTTTCATGGCTTTGGATAGCCCGAATCGGATTTTCTCGATGGTTCCCACGTCCTTTTCATCGTATTCATGTTTGATGACACATGGACGTGCAACATTTGCATGCGTGCTTGTTGAGAACTGTTCAATTTGTCTCTTGGTAATGAGGTGGATCATTTCATCTTTGAAACATCCAAGGGCTGCTTCGGCTAGATTCGGAGCCTGCGGGGGTGGCAATGTGGCGATTTCGCTCATTAGGTGGGAGAAAGACTTGTGAGTGACTGGATCAATTCCCATTCCAGAAAGCTTCTTCTTTAGCTTGGTGTTCCAATGGTTTTTCACATCGTTGTCCGTTCGCCCTGGTAGCTGTGAAGCGATTACAGACCACCTGTTTTTTTGGAAACAAAAAGTTTATTATGTACAAGAATAAAAATACACTCATGACCCAAGACTACATATAGTGTCATAACTCAAATTGTTTGTTTTGAAAAATCATGTTGTAGTCAAATTGAATAAAATACACAGGTTGTTTAATAAATTGGACCCGTGTCAGAATCCACATGTCATGTGAGAGTGTGTGTGCCAGTGGTTACGCCGCTAGCATCTAAATAAACCGTAATTTACTTACCGGTTGCCAAGAACAGAGTGAAGAGTTACAATGGTATGTTCTTCAGCCTCTGAGAACTTGTCGTGGTTGAGGTCAGGCCGAAGATAATTCGTCCATCGCAACCTACAACTTTTACCACACCTTTGAAGGCCTAAAAATGAATGCCAAATGAACCTTAATAAGAAACCATCTTTAATATATTCTAAACTGTTATCAAAATTTAGGATTTAGTGTCGAAAAGGAATCAAACCGGCATGTTTGGGAATGAGACGCCAGTTTCTTGTTCCATGTTGAGCAATGTAGGAAGACAACTTCTGGTCTTCTTCCTCAGTCCATTGCCCTCTCTTGACACTCTCCTTCTCACAGCACGGAATTCGTCCCATTGCGAGGCCGAGTGAATTGAGAAAGAGAGTAAAGAAAATTGTTTTGGTTAAGTTTGTTAATGTTAGATATATGAGTATAAAAGAAAGAAATGAAATTTCTTATGATGTAGTATAACGATGGCTGATTGTATGATATATAGGAGGGATGTGGTTATGCTTGGGAGTGAAATAGAGCCTTAGGACATAACATGTGCATGACGTGATTAAAGAATTCAACCCCATTGAGCGTGTGATGGAGAGGCTGGTAGCTCACCCTTTATATGCCCGGTCAACCCTTTCGTATTTGTGTGTCATATATATAAGAGGGAGTCGCACTGCTTATCTCTCCGTTTGTGTGGCTTGGGTGGGGGTGGGGTGGGTTTGACTCTAGTGGTATGATGTAAGAAAGGTTAATTATCACTGTATTGTGGAGAGTAAGAATTTTACTTTGAATTTGAGAATATTGAGGTTTAAACTTTAGTTTTTCCGAGGACATTGGTTTCTTGTTTCATGCAAAAAGGTCCTTGTTTTTTTGTTGGTTAATACTAATAATGAATTTTCTATTGTATTGCAAAGGCACCCTGCAAGAGGATCTGGTCGAATTTTTTCCCACACATATAAATCAATCAAGTTATGTACCATATGATATTGCATAATTTAAAACTTAAAGTTACCAATTTTCATGTTATTTATAATTTGCCATGCTAAAAGATTGTGATTATTCAAAAAATAAAAATTTATAAATTCAAAGTCCTTAAAAATAAAGTGAGAAAGTGTAACAACCTAAAATTTCATTTTAACAAATTTTGACATATGGAGCATAGTCGTCTCTAGGTGGACCAATTGCTTCTGTCCTAGATGATCCAATTTACTAATCCTTACTCCAGTCTCCAATGCATCATCTAATTCATTGATATTCATGTTAAGCGGCCACCATCGGCCTGGAAAGTACCTTACAATGCCAAGTGAACTCACAATCAAATTAACTCTCATATTATTTTAGAGAGAAAAGTTTAATAGTGTAGACTATATAAATAGAGTAAGTTGTAAAGGAATACAATAAAACTAGCCGACTTTTTTTTCATAAATTTTCCAACTAGGTACCGTGTCCATTGTTTATAAATTGGATAAATTGAGTTGTTTGAAACATTTCACCTAAGTGCAACACGAACAATTCTCATCACATCTCAATATGTAACATAAGCCCGACAACATCACGGCCCAATATATAACATAAGCACTACAAGCCCATTCAATGTTTATTGACACTTGCTTCATTACATATATATATATATATATATATATATATATATATATATATATATATATATATATATATATATATATATATATATCCAACGGATTCACATCTCTTACAACCAACACAGTCCTCAGTCCTTGGAGCAGAAGCTATTTGTTTAGCTTTACATCCGTCCCAGGGTATCATTTCTATTACATCCTCATACATGTAATGCTTAGGACACATTTGTACATCCTATACATGTATCATAAATCTTTACTGAGTGTGACATTGTATCTATACAATTTTTAACATCATGAATTTTCGGTCTAGTAAACTAACTTCTAAATCAATCTTGTAATTAGATACCAGCAAAAACATCTCTGAACAAGGTTCTAGCACCATGCCAAATGTGTCCGAAGAAGAAGAGCAAAGCAAATGAAGCATGCCCAAAAGTAAACCAACCCATTGGACTGCTACGAAAAACACCATCGGATTTCAAAGTCGCACGGTCTAATTCAAAATTTTCACCCAACTGAGCGCGTCTAGCATATTTTTTAACAGTAGCAGGATCACTATAATTGACTCCATTTAGTTCATATATATATATATATATATATATATATATATATATATATATATGTACATACATGCATATTTCAAGATCCAAATTAATCTGAATAATAATTACATCCGAAACGATTCAATGTCGTGAAGTTTTATTATCTGAAAATGACCGAGTCCGAACAACATTTGGCCCGACCCGATCCGAACTCGACACGAGAAACTACATACATGACAAATTAGATTCGACTGAGCCGACTCTTTTGCTAGGACTATTTTCCGAGTTCATGTGCAAAATTTAATAAACATAACATTCTAAAATGAGAAAAAGAAGACAACAATAAATGAGAAAAGAAAACAAACGAAAAAGAAGGCCGACAAGCAAAATAATAGACACTTAAGGGCATCTAACATGTTTCTAGCATGAATCCACGCTCCGAGGTTGGGAGCTTCACTAATTCTCGAGGTACGCTTTCTTAGTTCTCGAATTAAGTTTTCTAACTTCATCGTCGAAGAAAATTAGGAAAACAAAACGTCAAATTTTAGGGTCACGTTTCTTTTATAAGGTATTGTAAAAATGCTTTTAACATAATAAACTTGAAATTTATTATTTAGCATCGCATAGGTGGTTGAAAACAATGAAAAAGATACGGAAAGTCAAATTAAAAATTTCAGCTATAAAAAAGTACGATGTAATTTGAGTAGTAAATATTATATTATGTTTGAATATAGAATTAGAGTATCTAACAAATCCTTTTATAAGTTTTCTTTATAATAATATAGGCATAGATTTATAATTATAAATTTATATATACATATAACCGCCGCACTAAATATGTTTGCGCTCTCAAATATTTTCGGATTTGACGAATTTTTATTTTTGCTCTCGTTCTTTTGCTCGAATTCGCTCAGTGTGATTAAGGTGATGCATATATTTATCGCGAAAAAAAATGGAGTTTTTTTGCAGACTGATCTACTTGCTACATGCCACATGTTAATTACTTGTGATAATTAATATTTGTCATAATTGGTGTTTCTGAAGAACCGCACGACATTATCAATTTGGGTCCAAACATCTTTTATCAAGACAAATTAAAATTAAAAGGTGAAGATTTAAACACTCTAAGCTATGGATTTCGAGTTTTGGTTATTCCTCCCGGAGAATTTTATTGGAATCCATGACTCTTAATTTGGCATTTTTTTCCTTGACATAGACAACATAGATGCCATTTGTCTCTCCAACTAGGATCGATTTTAAGTTTGTTTATTTGTATTATATATGGCCTTGAGTTGTAAGTCTTTGTGTATAAGCCTTGGGGTAGAGAATTATTTGGAAATCACACAACATCAATCAACACCCTTAAGTTAAGGCTTTCGAGTTTTGGTTATTCACCATATGTCAAATTTAGTTGCAACTCCTCACTTTTGACTTGACATTTTTTGTGCCTTGACATATTAGACAATGTGGGTGACAATTTTTCTCCAACTAGAATCTATTTTGAGTGTGCTTATACCTTGTACTTTGTATAGTTTGGAATGTCCGATTGAGCACCTCTTATGCTCCTTGTACTCTATCTTTATGTTCGTTTTATTAATAAATTTTAGCTATTTAAAAAAAAAAGAAATTAAAGAAAAAATGATGAAGTCTTAGAGAGTGTTTTGCTAAAAGTAAAATACCAAAATTCAAGTTAATATATAACACCTAAATTTGTCCATAACTCAGACTATGTCAAACATTGGAGTATCTTTTAATTCAGTGTTTTAGCTCAACATTGAATCATAGAATGGAATGATCAGACCAATATCCAATTAAGTAGAGTATATATTGATTTGCAGTTTTTAAAAATGGTTGGGTGGCATAATGTCTATTGTATAGCTTTGTAAGAGAGGAAAAATACTAATATTGTACATAGCGCACGAGCAAACCGTATAACTTCATACATTATAGTTAGTATGTAGTTTTAGGTGAAAAGTTAAACTAATGATAAAATATAAATAAATAAAAAGTGGAAAAAAATGTTATTTTTAATGGTAAAATGTGTAATTTAAGTGTAAAGTTGAGCTTGTTTGTGAAAATATGCAACATAAGAAATAAATACAGAAGAGGAAGAGATCAGTATGTTGCAGAAATAGAAGAAGAGAAGAAGTGTTAGACGAATTAGCATAAAAGTGCTAATTCGTCTTGTACACCGTGCCCTACATCTTGTACTATTAGTTTGGGTATTAGGATTGTACATTAGGTTGATATACTTGTACATAGCGGTTAAGTTGTTAAAAGTTGTTCTATATAAACAGAACAAAGCTCATTCATGTAACTCACTTTTCATTTGATCAATTTTCCATCTATGAATAAAATTTGGTTATTTTCTTTATTCTTATTAAAAATTACATTGTTTATTATTTGTTGGGTGTGATATAGTGTACTTTTTTAGTGATATATGAAGTTATGTGGGACAGATAAAAATGATAAATGTATAAAGTTATACGGGATGAAAGAAGTATGTTACTGGATAAATTGACGAAACTCGACCTAAACATTGGAAGAGCATGTAGGAGAAGTTGGATAAATAAATGAAATGTCTCAAGCCCAACCCAAAATTACATACTACTGGGTGTATATTCAGTCAATCAAATGGGATTTTGTGCAATGCACAACGAACTCTTGGAATCTGTATAAATCAGAGTTGGAAAAGAATGATAAATACGCAAATCTTTGATCAAATACAAGAGCCATTGAACTTCACAAGTTGTGAACGCAAGTGCTCTATACCCCGCTTCAGCAGAAGAGCGACTAACAGTTGGTTGCTTTTTCGATTTCCAGGAGATAAGAGAATCTCCCAAAGTAAACAGCATATCCAGTTACACTTCGTTTTGTTTCAGGACATTGCGCCCAATCGTTGTCACAATATCCAGTTAACTTGAGACTTGAAGTAGCTGATAAGAACATACCTTGTCCTGGAGATTGCTTGAGGAACCGTAATAAATGATGAGCAACAGCCAGTGTGTCTTAGTAGGCTGAGACATATATTGAGTTAATGTTTGGAGTGAGTAATCTATATCTGGGTGAGTGATGGTGAGATATATAAGCCGGCCTACTAAGCGTATGTACTCAGTTGGATCAGTGAGTAAAGGTGAATCAACAGATGTAAACTTATGTTTACCATCCATAGGTGTGTCAATTGGTTTGCTTGCCAAGTACCCAGTATCCTGCAATATATCAAGGGTGTACTTGCGTTGACACAAGAATATTCCATCTGGAGTACGCGCCACCTCGATTCCTAGCAGATACTTGAGTACACTAAGATCTTTGATAGTAAATGTCTGATGCAAATGTTTCTTCACCTGTATAATAGCTTCTTCATTATCTCCTGCAAATATAATGTCATCAATGTAGCAAACAAAAACGATAAGACTAGTATGAGACTTCAAAGTAAATAAAGAACAGTCCGCAATAGACTGGATAAAACCATAAGCAACAAGACACTCAGTCAGTTTGTGAAACCACTGATGAGAGGCTTGTTTCAAGCCATATAAACTCTTGTTGAGTTTGCATACTCTGGTGTCATTGTTGTAAACGGGGGAGCATATATACTTCCTCACTAAATCTCCATGTAAAAATGCATTATTAACATCACATTGATGTAAAAACCAGTTCTTATTAGCAGCTACAACTAATAGAGTACGAACTGTTGTTAAGTTTGCTACTAGAGAAAAAAGTGTGGAAATAATCTATTCTCTCCTCTTGAGTATATCCTTTTGCTACCAATAGTGCTTTGTATCTCTCAGTAGAGCCATCAACTTTATGCTTTATCTTGAAGAACCATTTGCAGCCAATGCAATGCTTGTCTTTAAGTAGATCAACTAGGCTTCAGGTATTTGTCTTCTCCAGATCTTGTAGTTCAGCTTTCATTGCTTTCTGCCATTCTGTAACTTTGCTATCTTGCATGTAAGTCTTTGGTTCAATATCTTTAGTAATAGCTGCTCTGAAGGCATAATGTAAGTCGGAAAATTGAGTATCAGATAAGTAGTCTGCTATTGGATAAAGTACAGAACAAGCATTAGAACTTTTAGTAGAATGGTTAAGTGATGGTGGAATGGTAATGTTATAAACAGCTAAATAAGCTGGATTAGCTCTTGTTCTGCTTGATCTTCTCAAAGTCTCTTGATCTGGAATATCAGGTGACTGATTCATATTGCTCTTGTATAACTGGGAGCTACTATAGTATCTGACATAATTTCATCAACCAAGGCTGGCTGAACAAGCATCTCAGAGTGATCATTATCATGCAAGATTGTTGAATCACATCTTGGAGTTTCTTGTACTTCAGAAACAATACTAACATTTTAATTATTACATGAAACAGAAACAATAGGAACTGTAGTAGAATAATCAATATAATCCAGACCATAGTCGGACACGGGTATTGGTATATTATGCTTGGTATTAAGTTTAAAAGGGAAAATATTTTCATAAAAGAACACATCTCTAGAGATAATGATCTTCTTGGTTTGTAAGTAAAAGTTCATAACCTTTAATACCAGCAGGATAACCAATGAACACACATTGATCTGATCTTGGACTAAATTTATGTCTGTAAGCTTAAATTGTGCTGCAGTAACATAAACATCCAAATGATCTTAAATGATCGTAATCAGAAGGCTTATTGTATAACATTTGATAAGGACTTTTGTTGTGAAGAATTGTAGTAGGTAGCCAATTGATGATATGAGCTGCAGTTAACACACAAGCAGTCCAATAAGACATAGGAATGTTTGATTGAAACATTTAAGATCTAGCTACTTGTAGAAGGTGTTGATGCTTCCTCTCTGCAACCTCATTTTGTTGTGGTGTATAAACACATGAGGTTTGATGTACAATGCCATTGTTAAGATAAAAATCATTCATGATGAATTCCACTCCATTATCTGATCTGACACACTTTATAGAAGCATTGAATTGTGTCTGAACCAGTTGTGAAAATTGATCATGTGAATTTTAACTTCTGACTTAGCTTTCATATAAGAAAGATCCATGTACATCTAGAGAAATCATCAACTAAAGTTAAGAAATACTTATGCCCTTGGAGACTTGTAGTTGCACAGGGATCCCAAATGTCACATTGAACAAGCTCAAAAGGTGAAGTTGAAACAGTAGTGCTAACAGGAAAATAACTTCTTTTATGCTTGGCAAAATGACAAATCTCACAATGAATCTGATCTTTACAATGATGATTGAGACCCGGAATCAAAGATATACAATTGAAAGAAGCATGTCCTAACCTACTATGCCACAACTTTACATCAGAATGTACTGAATTAACATGAGAATCATGGGTGAACATAAAAGGAATGGTAACATGACAAGTATGAACATTATTAGCATTAGCATAGATGTTGTGCATATTGTTGAGTGAAGGAGTGAAACTCAAATTATATAAGCCATTCTTTTGTCTAGCAAGCCCAATATCTATGTATGGATCCTGCAAAACAAAGTTCTTAGCACTGAAAAATATGCATTTATTCTGATTGAATAAAACATGACAATGAGATTTTCTAGTTAAACTACTAATAGATAGCAGATTATAAGAAAAAGTTACGTTGGTATAAAAAGAAAATTTATCATGTTTGATGTATTGCCTTAGGAGGTTGATTATTTAATTTTTGAGGTTGTTACGTCCAATAAAAACTTTTTTGGTTGGATTTTAATTTAATTTTACTTTTTTTATTTCCTGGAATTTTGATTTAATTTTACCATTTTAATTTATTTGATGGAGTTAAATTTAATTTTACCATTTTTGTCTATGATTTGGAATATTAATTTTTTTTTGCCATTTTCTTTTTCAAAGTAATTAGTTGGCAGTCAAAATTGAATTTGAACTGTTGATTTGTGGGCCACATTAACAGTCAGAGTTAAATTTATACTAAAAGTCTTGTTCCAGCCACCGTTTTGAATATTAGGACTAGATATGTCGGGACGGACAAACGTTGGACTGCATACGCAAAATCTCAAACTTTAGGACCATGCATTTATGCCTTTTTGCCCACCGAAGGCAGAAGATCATTATTTGGTGGGGAAAATTTGTGGGTAAACAAGACGACGTTAATGGATGGAGAATGCGGGAGAAAGCGGAAATACGTTTTTTGAAACAAAAAACAGAAACATTAAGATATACATTATATTGTTTAAAGAGGCGTAACGTAACTATGTCTTATAGCATGTGACTTCACATAATTTATTAGAGGGTTACACCCCTACCCCTAGTCAGGATCAGATGTGGTCACATACAGCAACATGAAGGGTAATAATTTAAAAGCCCGCATGTCAAAATTCATCATAAATCATGAGTTCTAGATTATATTATGAAATATATAGAATCTGTTAGAATATCCCACATCATTTTTTAGAAGATCATGTAAACAACATATAAGTCGAATAACCTTCTCCTCTTAATAAGGCCTTTAAGGAGATGATGGTCCAACTTAATATGGTATCAAAGCAGGCCAAGTTGACGATGGGTGCCCCAACAAATGATAATTCCGGCTTGCCCAAAGATGACTATTATGATTACACGGCTAGAGCCGACTAGCTAACCGCGGCCTACTCGTGAGGGAGCGTGTTAGAATATCACACATCACTTGTGAGAAGATCATGCAAACAACATATAAGTCGCAATGTTTTGCTTCATTACATGGTCACTATCCAAATTTGATTTCGTATATAGTTAAAACATTGATTTATGGAAACATTTAGTTGTTTTACACTTGATTTTAAGTGTTTTAATTTTTAGCAAAACATATTCTAAAACTTCATCACTTTTTTTTTTTTTTTTTAACTTCTAAAATTTATTAATAAAACGAACATGAAGATAAGTACAAGGAGCATAAGAGATGCTCAATTGGACACTCGGAACCATACAAGTACAAGGTATAAACACACTCAAAATAGATCCTAATTGAAGATAAAAATGGCCACCCACATCGTCTAATATGTAAAGGTACAAAAAAAATGATAAGCCAGGAATGAGGGGTTGCAACCAAATCCGCCACGGGCTAAATAACCAAAACTCGAAAGTCATAGCTTAAGAGTGTTGATTGATGTTCACGTGTAGTCCCCAAACAAGTCTCTACCCACACAAAGACGTACAACTCGAGACCATACATATATAAAATATAAACAAACCCAAAATCGATCCTAGTTGGAGAGAAAAATGACCACACACGTCGTCTAAGTATCTCAAGCCACAAAAAGTGCCAAGTTACGCATCAAGATTACAATCGAATCCGCCACATACGGAATAACCTAAGCTCAAAAGGACGGAATAACCTAAACTCAAAAGCCATAGCTTTAAGAGTGTTTAAAACTTCACCTTTTAATTTATCTTGATAAAAAATGCTTGAACCCAGATTGTTAATGTCGTGCAGTTCTTTATGAAACATCAATTAATGACAATATTATCAAAATTAACATGTGGTATGTAGCAAGTATATCAGTGAGTAAAAACCTCCATTTATTACCCTTGGATATATGCGGACCTTAATCACATAGAGCGAATTGGAAAAGAATGGAAGTGAGAGTAAGAAATTCAAAAATATTTAAGAGCAGTATTCTTAGCCGCCATCATATATATATATATGTATATATATATATGTATATATATGTATATATGTATATGTATATATATATATATGTATATGTATATATAGATATACATATATGTATATGTATATATATATACACATATACATACATATATATATATATATACATATATATATATATATATATATATAAATCTATTGCTATATTATTTTTTAAAAAAACTTAGAAAAGAATTTATTAGATATTTCAATTCTATATTCAAACATAATATTATATTTACTACACAAATTACATCGTAATTTTTTATAGCTGAAATTTCTAATTTGACTTTTCGTAGTGTTTTCATTGTTTCCAACCAACCAATGTGATGCTAAATAATAAATTTCAAATTGATTATGTTTAAATCATTTTAACAATTCCTTACAAAAACGTGACCCTAAAATTTGACATTTTGTTCCTAATTTTCTTCGACGATGAAATTAGAAAACTTGATTCAAGAACTCAAATAGTATACGTCGAGAATTAGTGAAGCTTCTAATTAAGCTCGGAGAATATGGATTCGCACTCGGAACGTGTTAGCCCTTAAGTATTATTTTGCTTGCCGGTCTTTTTTTTTTTTTTTCCTCATTTTAGATTATTTATTAAATTTTGCACATGCATAGCAAACGGGCCGGGTAGATTTGAATCGTACTAGTCAATTGCATGTCACTATATATATGAACAAAAAAATTCAAACTCAAATATATAGTGAAGATCCAAATTAAAGAAGAAGAAACAATGAGTTGAAATTACCTAATTATCCCCTTGTTTGCATTTATCATCATGTTCCTTGCATTTCCTCACAACATTTTGACAAGCGCGCCAATAACCAAACAATATCAGATTTAATAGTAACACAAATCTGCAATGATACCAGAAGCTTACATGAATGCAGAAGGTTGATGGCAGAAAACCATTTTACAGGAGCAACCCTGGAAAGACCTTTTCAAACGGTTAGTTTAAGATTCATAGAGTTGTCCATACATGAAATGAAAGAAACACGTGGACTTTGTATTAAGATGAGTCATCATCCCCTTAAAAGGCCTTATTAAGGGGAGAAGGTTATCCACCTTATATGTTGTTTGCATGATCTACTCATAAGTGACGTGGGATGTTCTAACACGCCCCCTCACAGGTAGGCCGCGGTTAGTCGGCTCTACGCGTGGAATCATAATAGCCTCTTTGGGCAAGCCGGAATTATCATCGGCTGGGGCACCCATCATCAACTTGAATCTGCTCAGATAATATATTAAGATGAGTCATCATCCCTGAAAGAATTATTTTCCCTGTCTCTTCTCATTCATCAATTGCATATATATACAAGTATGTATAGCTAGATATCAATAAGGAATCCTATTCCAATTATACTTCTAATTACCAACTTTAAGGAATCATAATCATATTATACTTCTAACACTCCCCCTCAGTCGAAACGGGAGGTTGATGAACGTTGAGACTGTTCCGAAAAACGTCAAACAATACTTGTGAAAGTCCTTTGGTGAAACGTCCACTCATAGTTAAGACTCGACAGATTTCATCCATGACGTGCTACGTTGATGTTGTATGAGAGCAGGCGAGGCAAAAGGTCCAATAGCCCTATGGGCTTGCTGTGGGTGAGATCCAAGAAGACCAACTTGCTGAGATGGACCGGGCGATGGGCCATACCAAGGGGCAGTTGGGTATGGGCAAGGGGGACCCAAATTTGGTACCCAACCCCACATAATTGCTCGAGTCTGCAAGAGTAGGGTGGAACGAGGTCGTAATCTCAGGCGAGGTACCAGAAGTCATGGCGACATAATCTGGGAGAGGAGAAGAACGAGACGGGACAAAGAAGACGAGATGACAACGGAAGAAGAAAGAACTTAAGCACCCAGAGCAGACATATAGAGAGACACCCAGAATAGGTAGAGAGGATATAAGACCACACAGAGGCAGACGAAGATCCAACAGCAACTTGAGAGGTTGATGATGAGGAAAGAAAGAAAAAGAAAATCTTGCATGGAGAAGGAAAATTCGATTATAGAAATCGAAGTAGGCCGGAGATGGAAGAGGCTCGCCGGCGTAGAGGAGCGGCCGATCAATTTGGAGAGGCGAAGAGAGGAGGTGACCAGAGAGGCTGGGCGGAATCATGGAGGCGGCACAGAGACAACTATGGGTGCCATTGCTGTAGCCAAGAAAGAAGAAAGGAAACAATTTTCGTATGTAGTAAACTGCACAGTGCAGTCGTAGGAAAACGATGTTTCCCGCCAGCTCAGCCGTTGGATCGCCCTGAGAATTTGACCACAGGTAGCTAACACACGAATCTACATTGTGGACCGTGGAGATCGGATTCCAAGTATATGAACCTTTCCAAATGTGCTGTCGAAGTCAGATGCTATTCTGGGAAGAAAGAAGAAGAAAAAGCAAATTGCTCGAGGAAGGCGACAGCGCGTGGAGAAAACGCAGCAGTAGAGCTGCGGGAGAAGAAAGCGGCTCAACCGCATAAGAAGAGAAATCCGCTGCGTAATCAAAGGAGGAAGACCTGGCCGGAGGAATTGACCACCAGAGAAGAGAGTGGCCAGCTGCGTGGAGGAGAAGAGATGCGCAAGAGCGCTTGAGAGAGGCAGCCGGAACGGTGGAAGCCGTTGATGCGGCTTGGGAGGTGAACGAAGTAGGAGGCCGGAGAAGAGGCGGCGGCGCTAGGGTCCCGTGGGGGGGGCAGCGGCTAGAGGAGGAAGGGGAGCACGCGTGGAGGCGCTGGAGAGTTGAGGAGAAAGGGGAGAAAAGAGAAGAAAGAGAGAATGGCAAGGGCAATCAGATTGATTGCATTGAGGGAAAAAATCAGAGAAATTTTAGGGTGGAAGAAAGAAAAGAGGAGAGGCAGGACCAATGCTCGTTGGAGACTTACATGGCTCTGATACCATGAAAGAATTATTTTCAAGGAATCATATTCCAATTATATTTCTAATTACCAACATTAAGGAATCATAATCATATTATACTTCTAACAATCCCCTTAAAAGTTCTTATTAAGGGGAGAAGGTTATCCACCTTATATGTTGTTTGCATGATCTACTCACAAGTGATGTGGGATGTTCTAACACTTTGCCATTGGAATTACAAACTTCTCCGTGATAATATATAACCCCGTAAGTCCAGAGAAACCTAGGTATCATCAGTGCTCCGAGTCCTTGTATCTCGCATACAAGGGGATTAATGAACTTGTAAAACCGAGAGCACGAGAGGATAATAGGTTAACTCCCAAGATCGAAGCCCATAATGCTCTGAGAAAAGTTGACGAGGTCCATGCTATTTTCGTACAACATCCGCCCTCAGATCCCACAGTAAGAACTGAACTTGTGAACATCAGAAATGTTTTGAGCATAGTCATTGCTGTATGTGACCACATCTGATCCTGACTAGGGGTAGGGGTGTAACCCTCTAATAAATTATGTGGAAGTCACATGCTATAAGACATAGTTACGCCTCTTTACAATATAATATATACTACTTCCCGTAAAGCCTTTGATAATTCCCTAACACAATTTTTGAATGGGATCCAATGTTTATGACTAATTTTATTCAATCATAGATTGGAATGAGACCATGCATCTTTCTACTGAATACTAGCTAGTGCATGACAAGATGTATATAGTATTCAGGATCATCAGAGGTTGTTACATATAGCAATGACGATGCTCAAAACATCTCCGATGACATTGAGATCAGCTGTGAGCGTGGACGGATCTGAGGGCGGATGCTGTACGAATAAAGCACGGAGCTCATCAACTTTTTCCAGGGCATTCTTTGCTTCGATCATGGTTGTTAACCTTTTATCCTCTCGTGCACTCCTTTTTGCAAGTTTAATCGTCTGCACTGCGAGTCGCAAGTTGTCCTGGCACGTTACGTACCTAGGTTTCTCTAGACTTAGGTGGTTTCTACGATCGATGGCTTTGAAATGGTCACCGCAAAGGGCATGTGTCCTTGCAGATCCTTTTTTGGACACGTCCAGGAATTTTAAGACAACTGTTTCAAATGGTCGTCGGAAAGTAGTTCCTATTAAATCTTCCAGCATCCTTGTGCATCGCCTTGGGCTTCTGGATTCGTTGCAAATATTGGACACTATTAATTCTGTTATTGTCTGCTCATGCTCATCACCTATTGTTAAATTCTTCTTGTGAGGAAAAATAAGGAACATGATAACAAATGCAAATAATTGGGTAACGTAATTTGAACTCATTGTTCCTTATCTTCTTCTTTAATTAGTTAGGGTTTGGTTTGTTCATATATATAGTGATGTCATGCAAAATTGAGTATAGTAATTTGCAGTTTTTAAAAATGGTTGGATGGCCATAATGTCTATTGTATAGCTTTGTAAGAGAGGAAAAAAACTATTAATGTACATAGCCCAGGAGCAAATCGTATAACTTCATACGTTATGATTAACATGTAGTGGTAAAAAGTTAAATTGATAATAAAATATACCAAAAAAAAAAGTGGAAAAAAGTGTTAATTTTAGTTGTAATATGTGTAACTTGAATGTAAAGTTGAGACTGTTTATTATTTGTTAGATATGGGGTAGTGTACTTTTTTAATGATATATGAAGTTTTGTGAAACAGATAAAAATGACAAGTGTATAAAGTTTTCGAGATGAAGTGAGTATGTTATTGGATAAATTTACTGAACTCAACCCAAGCATTTGGAATAGCATGTACGAGATGTTTTTAGGATAAATAAATCAGAATGTCTCAAGCCCAACCCAAAATTACATACTCCGTTGTAAATTCACTCAATCACATGGGTAACAAAGTTGGCATGAAGTCTAGTCTAGACATCAAGGCCCACAACCATATGGAAACCCTCCAAGCCCAAGTGCGCTAAATAATTAATTAATACACGCACCTGATCGACTTATATATATCCCAACGACTTTAAGTGTGTTTGTAAATGCTTTTACTGGTGCTTTTTTATCAGCTTTTGTTAAAAGTTGATTTTAAGCAAAAGTCATTAATGTTTGATACTTTATAATATACAAAAAAAAACAGCTTAAAGTTGTAAAAGCATAAGTTTAAGTGATTGCAAAAATTAATTTAATTAGTTGATTTTAATTGGAAAAAAAGCTACTACATGCTTAAAGCAGTTAGAAGTAGCTAGCTATTTGGTTGCTTCTTAGCTTATCTGCTTTTTTCCAGAGAAGTTGCAGAATAAATTGTAATATAAAACACTAAAAAATTACTTTTGATTTTTTTAAAAGTACGAAAACATTTTTTTAAGCATTTGCAAGTGGATAAGGGAAGAGGCTTGCGCACGACTGAACTACCAGCGCACCCGGTGGTGGTTACGTGAAACAATCCAAGTAATTATAGTGGGACACTGGGATTAATTATGAAAACTCTAAGGCATCGTATTCTTCATCATCTCACCCTAGAGCATCATCAGGAATTTAGTGATACTCCATATTGCTTGATCGAGACCTAAAAACTCAAATAAAACTTACGACCCTCTCCATAACTTCACAGAAAAGCCTATGCAGAGGCTTCATGATCATGAGCATCTCCACAACCTTGCTTGAAATCAATATACTCTCCCGTCCCGAAAAACTTCATACATTAGGGTTAGCGTGCAGTTTTATGCGAAAAGTTAAAGTAGTGATAGAATATAGAAAATGTGGGAAAATGTGTACTTTTAGTGGCAAAAGTTGTAATTTGAGTGCAAAGTTGAGATTGTTTATTATTTGTTGGGTGTGGGATAACTTCATTTTTTGGTAATGTATGAAGTTCTGTGGGACGGCTCAAAATGACAAATGTATGAAGTTCTAGCGGGACGGAGGGAGTAAGATATATACAACATAGTTTAGAATTATTCCATGCGGTTACACACAACTACACAAGTACTTCAAAGGTGCCTAAAGCTCCTCGAACAAAGGTAAAGTCGATATAATTCTTTTTGTTATTTTCTAATTATTAATCTTCTAGACTTATAGATTTATTGGCTTGAGTGATGTATTCTTGTCCATTCGATCGGCACCGCACAGTATTCTATTTGAATCTCACGCCCCATTATGCTTTCTTCTTGTCTTGAGGTCGTTAGTACCCCAAGATAAAATTGGTGTGTAAATGGTCAGTTTAGCTGAATTATTTGATGCAAGTCAAAACTTTTGACGACTTAAATGTTAATCAATCGTAATAGCCTAATAGGGTTGGATCCCTAAGCCCAAAAGTCACTGTCAAGCTTATAAGCTAAGTCAGAAAAATACTATATGAAGTGCAATGTGACTCAAGTGAAGGAGATTAATTGTCAAGGGTAGTTAACGTGTAGTGTTGTTATATTGACAAACTAGAAGTGTTTATTTCAACTATATGATCATATATTAATATACTCCTACTAGCTTATAAGCAACAATAAGACAGTTTAAGTAGGTCAACGTCCGAGTATATGTGCTTTGTGTTAGAGATTCTCAAACTAAAGATTACAGTTTAACTAATTTTCATTGATATGCAACTATTAACCACAAGAACCTTTGTGGGAACGTAATTTCTTGGCCATACACGTTTTTTTGGTATGACAAGTCCGGTCGGCTTTAGTTTAGTCGTAATGTTCGACATCTTTATCAGCCAGTTGGATGAGGTAACTGGGTTCAAGGATCTACCATCTGCAGTTTAGTCGTTTCATGTCATTGTGGATGGTTCCGTCAGATGCTGTGATTCCAAATTATGTAAGAGTGTGGATGTGAGATGTTATACAAAAAGACACACAATCAAGTAAGGTATGAAACTTTTATGGTGGTTTCAAAGCAAAACATGAGGGTTCCATCTCAAAATAGATAATACATACCAACAAAAGATGTGTATGTCCAATCATTGATAACCACGCCGGTAAAGAAGTTCGGATCTCATATAAAAAGGAGTAAATCAATATTTCATGATATAAACACGATTACTCTCAATATAACGAATGCTAATCTCGGTTTATCAAATATTTATATATTGTGACCATCAATTAACAGAATTTCTGGTGTCAAATTTATGTATGAATTCAGATAATCCGGATTGTGTGGGAGAAAAGCTGGCAAAAGAGACGTTGCTCTGAAACTTTGGATGTGATATGATATCTCATTAATTACAAGTAGCAATGTGGACAATGTCAATGTTCATTAATTAGACCATCACCTTATTAATTCATAGGGAAGAGCCACGCAATTCATTTATTCAAAAACTTTTACTACTACTATTCCTTAAACATCACTCTATATATTAGCCATGTTCTTTAAAGCTATCAAACAACTTATTAATTTGCACCAAGCCAACTTAGCTTTGATCAAATGACAATGAGAGGGCAACTCATTTTCTCTCTTTGCTCCTTACTCTGCCTCATAGGGTTGCCCTCTCTTGCTACTTCGGCACATCGTCCGCATTCGCAACAACGTGAGAGAGATAGGGTCGTCGCTTTGCCAGGGCAGCCTGCCAATGTCACGTTCTCTCAATACGCGGGTTATGTAACAGTGGAGCAGAAAGCACGTCGAGTACTATTCTATTGGTTGATCGAGGCAGCGAAGAACCCGGAGTCGAAGCCACTCATCTTGTGGCTCAATGGCGGACCTGGTTGCTCCTCGATTGCTTACGGTGCGTCGGAGGAGGTGGGCCCGTTCCGGGTTAACTCGGATGGGGAGACACTTTCACTAAGTACACATGCTTGGAATATAGGTACTAATGCATGCCAATATATTACATTCTCCATACATTGAATTTGTTTGTGCTAAAAGTTTTACCAAAATTTACTTGTGTTTTCATGTAGAGGCAAACTTGTTGTTTCTTGATTCACCTGCTGGAGTTGGTTTCTCATATTCAAGTGGTTCTGCTGATCAAACCCCTGGTGACAAAAGAACAGGTTTGACTTTAGGTCCTAAAAAAAGTCATTTTAAAACAATAATTGTACAATTGCGACTTAATTTGCATTGTTGCATTGTCGCATTGCACAGGTGAAGATGCATACAAATTTCTCTCAAAGTGGTTGAAAAGGTTCCCCGAGTTTCAACACAGACCATTCTACATAGCGGGAGAAAGTTATGCAGGTACATAAACATAAATTATAAAGCTTGTTATACCTATAATTCTATTTTTACGATCTCTTAGGTTACATTATATTGGCTTCATTCGATTCGATTCGATTTCATTCGATTCGATTCTTGAATTATATTTTATACTACAATTGATTCGATTCGATTCAATTGATTCGATTCGAAGAATTTCAGTTGAAGAGAACATGGCCTTAATCATGTAAGTATCTTGTAAATGAAACCAGTCATATAGTATGATTGATCAAACGAAAACAGTTTTTACGCTTTTTAACTGTAAGATTAATTTGTGAATGCGTAACTAATCGTTCACCAACCAACTATACATATATAGTTTCTCCTCAATTATATTCCTAAAGCATGATTGTTCAAGTTACAATTGTCTTGTTGTGGCGAAATGGATAGATATATCAACTTTGGGGTAGATAGTACAATTAACTCCTGTTTTCATTTTTCCATCTCAACTTATTATAGTTATCTCCATTTTGAAGGTCATTACATACCCGAGCTATCGAAGATTATCGTAGATCACAACAAACATGTCAAGAATCCTTTCATCAACTTCAAGGGGTTCCTGGTAAGACATTTTTGCTATCAAGTACCCGCATTCATTGGCGGAGGTAGGCCGGGTTGATAGCTTACTTTCGCCTTTTCATTAATTGTATATAATGTCGCAAGTCTTTAAATACATATGTACACTTTCACCCACCTAAATATTCTCCAACACATATGTATAATTTTGACCCGACTAAAATTTGTTTCTAAATTTGCCACTTCCTGCATTATGATGTAATCACATTTTAGCCCTCTCTGTCAAATCCCACAACTGTCTTAAAGTAGATTGATTATCTCTATTCTCTAATCATGTCTTTTTGAATGAAACAGTTAGGAAATCCTCTTTTAGACGACGTATATGACAACCTCGGCACATTCGAGTTTTGGTGGAACCATGGCTTGATAAGTGACTCGACATACTCGTCATTGAACAACTCGTGTCTGTACGACTCGTTCCTCTTCCCCGGATCCGACTGCAACGATGCACTTACTAACGCATATACCGAATTTGGAGCCATCAATCCCTATTCGATTTACGACAATGCTTGCAACGATGAGGCCGGAGCTCTAAAGTACAACTTACGATACCCTTTTGTAAGTACTCTCTAACTCTTTTAGAAGCATTAATTGTTATCATAAAGTTTTGGATGGGATCTTTGTCAATGAGGGAACTGACGGACGGACTGATGTTATAATTAATTTCTTAATTTTCTTTTCTCAATGCCTTATTTTTTTGAAAAATTCTAGCCTTGGACTTTTAGAGGGAATGACTTGTGCGTTGTAAAGTATACAAAATTGTACATGAACCGCCGGGATGTGCAAAAGGCCCTTCATGCTAACACTACCGGAATTCCTCATCCGTGGGTTACTTGTAGGTATGTTAAACAATCGAAAGCTCTCAAACTTATATTATACCCGATGTGTCATTTGATATGTGACAGAGGGAGTATGATAACCACCTCCGACGATACTTCACGGACGCAACTCAATTTTTTTTTGTATATGTTGCAGTGAATCTGTAAGAGGGGGATGGAGTGATTCACCAAAGTCTATGCTTCCTATTATTCAAGAACTTATAGCTGCAGGCATCAGAATATGGGTATTTAGGTAATTTCACGCTCCATACAGTTTATTGAATCTTTCTCTTCCATTTTTATCCAAAATTACTAAATTAGCACTTCCTAACTTTTCTCTTACAATTTAACCCCACAGTGGCGATACTGATGCTGTTTTGCCACTTACTGCAACTCGTTATTCGATCAAATCTCTAAATCTCCCAGTCAATATTAGTTTGTACGCTTGGTACGACAATCTAAAGGTAAATATGTTCAAGTTTCTTTATAAATTTCTACGGCACGTAATAGATATGGGATTAGTCAACATCTTTATTGGAGTATTAATATAAATGACTAGATTCCACACCTCTCTACAAGCTTGAGCTTTTAGATGAGATAGAATTCTATCATGGTATCAGAGCCAAAGGCTCACGCCCAACCTGGGTTCGAATCTCCACGAAGACAATCTCCGTCCCATATTAAATTTCCACTCGAATGGCCTCTCCAAAGAGGTTGAAAAGCGAGTCTTGATGCGAGTATTGGAAGATTAATATAAACGATTTAGATTCACCTCTACTGCGCCGAGCTTTTAGATGAAATGTAATTCTATCAATCTTGTTGCCTGAGTTCAAGACTTGTAAATGAAAAATGGAGCGTAACTCGTATTTATAGTCTCACGATTCTCGAATATTTAACAGGTTGGTGGATGGAGTCAAGTGTACGAAGGATTAACATATCTAACCGTGAGAGGGGCAGGTCACGAAGTGCCATTAACCCAGCCAAGGCTTGCTTTAAGTATGCTTAGGCATTTTTTAAGCAACCAAATGATGCCAATGTCACCAATGTAAGAGATAATTAGCCATTTGTTTATCCGTTTTGCAATCCGCAATTAGTGCTGATCATAAGCTCATTCATTTTTCTTCTTCTATAATTTCCAATTATTTTACTTGTGTACAAAAGTTTGACATTCATATTCTGGACCCTTTATGTTAGAAATTAGTATGAATACCACATGTGAACATTATTCAACACTTTGAGTTATTATCTTAGCTTTGGTTATTCCATGTTCCATTTGGATGATTGCAACCGTTAACGCTTGGCTAGAAAAAATAAATGACTAGACATCCTAGACGACGGAGTGACCTTTTTTTTTTTCTCACTCTAAAAGATATTATGAAACTTACTTGAAATTTAAAATCATAGTTGAAGGTTCGGTGCAGTTGATCTTGTAATTGTAAGCTTAGGGTGGTGACATAGAAGGTTCTTGAGAGCATTTTATTATGCTCTTAATTTGTGATAGTACTTGATTATTAATACAAAAATTACCAATTCAAAAAATAAAAAGATGACCGAGTAAGATGAGTAGGATTTTGTAAAATTTGACGAAGAGAAGTGAGGTACATCAAATCCATTACAGACTTTACTTGCAATTCTACAAGTTGCTTGCAATTTATCCTACTCTGGCTTTTAGGTTCTTGTTTTGTTTAATTTAAGTTCTCTCAACTAATGCTGCAAAAAAGAAAGCAAGCTGAAAACTACTTTTTTTTTCTTTTCTAATTAATGAATTGCATTGTCAGATAGGATATTATAATATCACTCACATTCTAATGAATGATTTGAGAAATTCGACAAGAAGATAATGATTTTAAAGTTTATTCAAAACAAGCAAAATTTCATGGCAACTTTTCATTTCTAAGTTAAAAATAACAACATATGTTTTTAAATAAGATATTAATTTAAACAAAATCAATAATGTTTATCAGTGAACCACTTATATTGTGCCATGGAAAATTGTTTCGTATCGTCAACTATGTTCAGAATATCTATGAGTATCACGATTACATGTTTCTAGTACTTTCGGACCCTGGGGACTTAACTCACCTAATTTGGGATGATAAAATAAAAGCAATAAAATGGGCTCCACGTTTCAATAATTCGACCCGATTGTCGCCCATTGTGTTCCTTTCTTGCCGTGAAGCCACTACCTCAGAATTTGATACCTTTATTCTCCATGCCAAGATCGCTACGTTTCTTTTTGACTAGTTAAATTCTTCTTCTTTCTTTTCTTCCACAACATTTGTGTAAAAATAATTTCAGATACTAAATCAAAATATGAGGGGTCAGAATGGCAATCAATTGTGTGTTATATCAGCATAGGAGGATCTCTCTCTAGCTACCCGAAATAACTAGAAACGAAAATGATACATTTTTAACTACATAAGTGACGATTAAAGTGAAATTGTAGTTCGAGTTCAAAAACATGGCCATGTTATGTACATGAGTGGTGAAAGTTACGTTTATGAAAGTAGACGATAGCAATCTTACAAACAAAACATCCCTATAAACCCTTTTTGGGCACTACTAGTGTGTTAATCTTGGATTGAGCTAGCAATACAATTAAAGACAAAGTGTTCATATCAAGAAAATTTTGATGCATAAAGAGATCCCATTATGCGTCCTTCAATAACGATGCAAGATCAGATGAATGCCCTACATGGGTCTGCGTACCTAGAGTCTGCCATGTGCGAACAACAACAAACATGGTCATTATTCATACGGTACCAAATGAAGTATTTTATTGTCGATTATCTAAAACGTATTAACTTGAAAGAGGATCAATTCCTCTTGTTGAAGTTGATGTGAACTAATTCTCCTTTGGATTTCCTGTAGTATGAAAATTAGAAGCCAACACGACTAAGTTTTAGTTCACTTTGGTAATTTCTAGACTCCCAAAAAAAAGTGTTTACTTAGTGTGTAAGAAGTGAGTTTGGTCACGATCATCCTTGGATCAAAATACCACTAAAAACACAATAAAGCCACTTCACTCAATACCATATTCCAAGGATCAAAAGCAACTAGTAGTAGTAGTAGTACAAATTAAAGCAAAAAAGCATCATCACGATCTCATTTTTAATTCTCTAAAGAACCAAATATAAACCAAGTTGCTAGCAATCCAATCTAAAGCTAAAACCACATCTGCACCAAAAACAACTCAATCATACGCATTATATATATTGCACATACATACACTTAGCTAGTTCATATCATTATGTACCGGCTAAGCAACACGGTGATCGGATTCTTGAACCTATTCACCCTCCTAGCTTCGATACCAATAATCGGGGCGGGGCTATGGATGGCCAGAAGTAGCACGACATGTGAAAGTTTCTTGCAAACACCTCTCATGGTGATTGGTTTCGTTATCTTGATAATATCCTTGGCGGGGTTCATAGGCGCGTGTTTTCACGTGGCATGGGCACTTTGGCTGTACCTAGTGATTATGTTGGTGATCATAGGCGCGTTGATGGGATTCACGGTTTTCGGGTTCGTGGTGACTAGTCCAGGTGGAGGAGCTGTAGTACCAGGTCGGATGTACCAAGAGTACCACTTGGAGAACTATTCGGGTTGGTTGAGGAAGAGGATTGGGGATCCCAAGTATTGGAATACTGTGAGGAGCTGTATTCTGGGATCAAAGACTTGTGACAAGATTGTGTTGTGGACACCTTCTGATTACATGAACAACAACTTATCACCAGTTCAGGTATGAAATTGTACTAAACTAAACTTTGTTGATTTTATCTTGAAGTGAGCTGAAAGATAAGAAAGTTCTAATTAGTTTCGTCAAGATTTTACAATTGCTTCCGAACCTCCATGAGATTTTTGAAGTCGTAGTTTTGTTAGGACAATCAACGATTTAGCCCAGAAATGCCAAAAAGTTTCGATTTTTAAGCTCATCGAGAGAAGATTAATACGCAATTTCAAGTTTTTTAAGGACATTTCAAACTTTTTCCCTTTACACGTACTCAAAAGGCTTTATATATAGAAATACTCGGCTCTAAATTCCCCAACACATTTGATGCAGTCTGGTTGCTGCAAGCCACCAACATCCTGCAACTACGGTGTGGCGAACATAGCACAAGACGCAGACTGCTACAAGTGGAACAACGCCCCGACTGTGCTATGCTACGAGTGCGACTCGTGCAAGGCAGGGGTACTGGAAAATGTCCGGAGAGACTGGCACAAACTGTCTGTGCTTAACATCGTGATGCTGGTTGTTCTCATAGGCATCTACTCCATAGGATGTTGCGCGTTCCAGAACGCGAAAAGAGCGGAAACCGACTACCCTTATGGTCATAACCGCATGTACAAAGTTCGTCCTAGATGGGATTTCCATTGGTAAAATCTTCATCTTTTGCTATTCTAAGTTGTTTGTTTGGGAGATAGGGTCATTTTTATTGTAAAAAAGAGAGTGTGGGAGTTAGCTTGCAAAGTTTCATATAGATTATAGACTAAATTCAGATATTTTTGGTAGAAGTATAGTTTTAGTTGCGGTATGGTATTAATGATCTTGAGAATCATGTATGATGTATAATTAGTTTGATATGAAAACCTAGAGCCTTCTAGCATTTGAAAACCGACATATATGAGTACCACCGAAAAGGTGTCATAGTGGTTAATCCCCTAGCATCTCAAAATCTACCTAGTAGACGGTATACATAGAAACAGGATTATATGATGTTTAGGCCAAGTTCAGATCTTTTTGGGAAAAGTATAGTTTTTAGTTGCGGGATGTTACTCAATGATGTTGAGAATGATGTATGATGTATGGTTAGTTTGATAAAGCGTATGGTTACACCCCTAGCATCTCAAAATCTTCCAAGTAGGCGGAACATGCAGAAACGGGATTATTGGATGTTAAAGCAACAATACCATATATCTATGTGAAACGCAATGCACAAACATCCTTCTATTACATGCCTGCGAATTTCACTTGAAAGATAGAGCAATTTAAACCTGTCTTGTTCTTTTTCTTTGGCTACCCACGTATACTTCGACTCATAGCAAGTAAGTTCAGCCGAACACTGTCAGACGATTTGTTGAGTGACTCTAACCGGACAGTGTTTTTTACATTCACAATACTTTAACCCGAACCTTTCTGCCAATCTTATGTAGTAATGAAATTCCATAGTAATTAATTTCAAGCATGAATTTCTTGTATTTGCAGGTGGAGATGGTTGGATGACAGAAGGCATCAGCTTTATTAATTAGCAGAAAAATAAATGTATCTTTTCACTTTCATGTGCTGTAAATATGATGCAACATCTTTCACACTGAATGTTTCACTACTTGCTCTTTACTTTATCATATGGTTAGAGGTCTTTTCTGAAGAGGAAAGATCAATTTATCTTTTTTTTTTTCCCTCTCTTTTTTGTTCTTCATTCTCTGTGCGTACTAGGTAACCCCCAGAATTACCACTAGTACGCAACAGTTTACAAATTAACTACGCAAGTCAGGTGATAACTCATAAAGGCTCGGAGTTGAAGGAAATAAATCTGCTTCTCATCAAGCTACCCAACTAAACTTCACACATTGATGTGGACAAACTCTTCCCTAGCATGAACGCAAATGACTAACAAGGTGTATCTGCAGCTCAGTAACTACGGATCTCTCTACGATACAAATTCTATTGTAACATAAATTTGGACGTAACAACTATTCCAAGAATTAACTATGAAACTTAATCTTATCTTTCACATGCCTTAAAGGTGTACAATAAAGAACAAACAATAAATGTCATGCCGAATTCAAGAAAAGAGTAACACTTTGAGCAAGCATTTATGATTTACCAAAAACCGAAGGTATATATAAACAGACAGTCAGAAACAGATTAGCATTAGTACTGCTACTGCAGATTAGACAAGAAATGGAGGCAAGGAAATGTTTTTCTACAGGTGTTGTTTTGTGCATGATGGTGATGGCTGCTTTTATGGTGAGTAGTGGTATGGCTTACTCTGTAAATAGGGGTTTATGGCTAAAGTGCATACCTTGGGATACTGAGTGCTTAAAAAACTGCAAATACGATTGCGAACATAATTTATGGAAATCTCTTGGCGAATGGACTGGGGCCTGGATTTATAATGTTAGGCGCTGCAAAAGAGAATGTGACGGCTATTAGAAAGAGAATGTGACGGCTATTAGTTCAATTTCTACATTCTGTTGCTATTTGATTCTTAATTTGTGCGTGTCATGCATTTTTATCGATGAAATAAATAAACAGGTATTCGAGAAATCGGAGAAGAGAACACAATAGAATACTTACTGTCAAATCATGGTAGGTACTGTAATCTTGTATGGTAAGTTCGACTATCCAGAAATCTGATATAGTCTGCATATCAAGCCACAAGGAAACAGAAGACACCGAACAGGACTACAAGAGCAGCAATGAGACGATAATGTACTGATCGAATAAGTAGTGCATACAACACACTTATTATATCACTTCTCCAAGTGTCTAATTGACTAAATTTCATTTTGAAGGAATATCATGTAACTCTAAAGTCTAAACCCCACTCTATCACAATTCACACCCCAATTTGAAGGTATTCCCAGCCCAGTACAATGAAACAAACAAGAATCCAAGATAGCCAAGTCTGCAGCATTCATATAAACAAAAATTAATTTAAATATAAAAGGACCGTTCTATGAGAAAATTCCTCTCAAATCCGGAAGTAACTGTTTCAGAAATTAGGGCACGTACTTTAAAAGGCAAAATACAAAAAGTTATGTTTTTCATCGAGTTTCTAGACATTATCTGTTGCATCTCTTGGTGTTTCTTCCGTTCTTCCGGCAGCAGCAGCCAACCTCTCAGCTAGTCTTTCCTCAAGGGCCCGGTTGCCTCTTTCCCTGCAATTTAGCAGCAAAAAGGAAATTACATATAATCGATCGAACCAGCATTGGTACATAATGGACAAGATCCTGAAGATCTATTTTACCCTTATGAAGGCAATTCTGACATGACATTTCTATTTAAAAGCAAAGACAGAAGTACACATGGTGAATCATTTATCTCATTTGACACAAAATTTATCAATTTGGAGAAGCCACCTACCTAATCAAAACTGAAGCAAGGATGGTGTATTTTTACACTTTTTCACAAGAATATGTAAATGATGAGCTTTTATCAGCGAATGGGCACATAAGAAACAATGGTAATGGGGAGGATAATTAGATTTGACGAATTCACAACAAAACAGTAAGGCAGATGAAGCACATAAGCAAAAAGGTCTGATACAATCCCATAAACCCACAGTAGCCCCACTAAACATTCCTCGATCGGATTCACACAATTCATCCATAACTTAGCCGATGTAATAATTATGCATTAGCTAAATGTTAAAGAGGCTACCTCCTCCTAGATGCTTCAATAGGATCTGAACCAGGCAAGGATGTGGTTCCCAAAGTATAGCCCCTGGACTCATTAGAGATTTCGGATCTTCTCCCACAAAGCACCCGCTCAAAGATTGTGGCAACAGGGTCAATTACAGGTCTATAAAAGATGAAACCAACCTTAAATTTCGAAATGCAAACATATGAAAACAGATTCACCAGAGTAACTATAAATGTAAGAAGCAGCAAGAGTACCTCAAAAGTTCAGGAAAGAAAGAAGAGAGAGAAAATTCATCACTTGGATCTCCTCTCAGCTTTGTTTCTGGTTTGCTCTGCCAATATCGAAGGTATATCCAACCTATGTAGGTACCGAATATCAAAGTCGGAAGATATGATGCCGAATCTGTCGTGAAAAAGCTTAAAGCAATAGACACCAATAGGGCCAGTGAAGGCAACCACTGCAACAGAAGCAACATGAAAAATATGAGACGGGGGACTAGCTTGTTCAAGTTTACAGTACACCAAAAGAAGATTTTCCCAAATTTGTGATTGATTCAACTGAATAAAAACATCAATGGATCAAATAAATTCATACTTTTGCTTTTAGCTTCAATGAAGGCAGCTCTTGATCGGGTATTATCTGCTTAATGCCAACTAAAAACCCTGCAAGGACACCTTGGAAACCAGAAATAGGCATATAACTGCAAAAACATGACATTTAAGAATATTAGGCAGGAGGGCAACAAAAAAGGCTAGCAAAAACACGTAAACACAAGAATGGCAACACAATATTCTGCTGGCTGATTTAAATTACATCCATGTGGTAATTAAATTTGATCACAAGGAGAGAAACTTAGAAATTGCTACTTCCAACAGGAACTCTCCACATGCTCACACTATGAATATTCTAGAATCACTTCATTTTACAAAATTTACAAGAGACAGTCCACCGGGAAGCCAGGGAGAAAGGGAAAGGTGGGGATGAGAACTGGAGCGCAGAAATACACTTTGTGAAGGAATTTATGACTTACAGGTAAGCTTCTTGTGTTGTAATGTAGTACAGGGTCACAGCAGTTACGAAAACACACAATGATGTCAGAAAGTTGACTACAAAGATGAACTTGAAAAATTCCCTAGACCCCCATATGGGTTCAAGTAACTTCCCCATGAAAAGGAGACCAACTGTGCTGATGAACACCTGCAAAAATGACAAGATGATTTAAAAGAAAAATAAACCTAAAAGTAGGTGCGTTCAAATTAAAAGAATGAATTTAAATGTAAAGTCAACGAACAAGAACAACATACCCCATATATTGACTGTTCAATGTACCCGGCTGTAATAAGGTTCCAGCCAAAAGGAATAGTCCTGCATGAACCATATCATCAGAAACCTATACAGCGTTATGAGGCTAATACATAGATGCAAAGAGGAAAAATATGCTTTAAGTGTCTTTATCAGTCCTTTCTATGCTAGTGTAACAAATATTTTATCTGATCTTGGCTAATTTCAAGCCCACTTCCGCTCATATAAATCTCACGATGAACTAAGAAAACGGTAACTGAAAGTGCAATCCATTCTCAGGTCACATTCACAGACTCTACATCTCTCCCTAACTGCATCATTTATCGCAGTCAATGTGTCTGCTTCAGATGTGTATGATGCTTCTACTGCTCGAGCTCCGTACACCCTACAATCCCCATATTACCCAGTTACACTGCAGAACACTGTAACCGGCTACAATTGCCTAATCATTCAAGTTCTCTAAAGCTCTAAGGTTCACTTTCTCCACCATGCATGCTTCAAAGTCCAAAAATACACCAATAGGGTAGCATATCCTCTAATTACAACATATAACCATGCATACTCAACAATAAACCGGAAAATCAAACAATCAAACACTTCCATCCCAAACATTTACAGTTTCTACCAAAACAAATGCACAGAATATTTGATCTGATCTTGGCTAATTTCAAGTCCACTTTCGCTCATATGAATCTCACGGTGAACTAAGAAAACGGTAACTGAAAGTGCAGTCCATTCTCAGGTCACATTCACAGACTCTACATCTCTCCCTAACTGCATCATTTATAGCAATACAATGTGTCCATTTCGTACGTATATGATGCTACTACTGCTCGAGCTCCATACACCCTACAATCCCATAGAACCCTGTAACCAGTTACAATTGCCTATTTCATTCAAGTTCTCTAAACCTCTAAGGTTCACTTTCTCCACCATGCATGCTTGAAACTTGAAAGTCCAAAAATACACCAATAAGGTAGCCTATCCTCTAGTTACAACAGAGATATTCAATGTACACTCAACAATAAAGGAACAGTCAAACAATCAAATACTTCCATCCCAAACATTTACAGTTTCTACCAAAACAAATGCACAGAAAACAAGTGAAAAAATCAAACAGAAGGAGATAAACAGGACAATGAAGAGAATAGTTACTTGGCAGGTACAAGAGCGAGATAGGAAACAGCAGAGGGCAAAATCTGCACAACAATGTGACCGCCTACTAATACCACAGCAATCCCCTTGCACAGCCTGGTGAAACCTGAATAGCCACTCATTGTGCCCTAATTTCGACCGATCAAAACTGATTGGTTCCAGATCTGTTGGTGAACGAATGTGAATATATGCAAACGAGTACTTACAGTTACAGCTGAGAGGTTACGAAAATGGAGCTTGATGAAGTATGATGTGATTGATCCGGGTGAAAGTGTCGATTGCTGATCTGATTTCGTGAATTTGAAGTAATTGGATAGAAAAGGAAGAAGAAGAAGAAGCAAGGGTGTTTTAATGGTGGATCACTGTAAAGAGAAGGTGAATTTTAATTTGGTTTCGTTTTCAAGTAACCAATTATTTCAGGAAATTTCATTGTGGACCTTTCTTTATTCTTTTTCACTTCCAATTTTTTATTTTACAAAAATAGAAAGTAAAAAAGACCGGTGACTTAGTTCGTAAGTAACAGAAGGTTTCAAACATATACTTGGTAAGTACGAGTTGGGAATTACACGATAATATTATGTCAATTAGATAAATTACAAAAAACAACATTTCTAGTTCTCCTATTTGCTATAAGATAAAATGGACATGTAGTATGAATGAATCTAATGTTTTCGACAAGCTATAATTGCAAAGTTTGATGCTACATATATCAGGTCTTTAAATTTTTGTAAAGTGTTGGTACATGCTTTGAAGAAAAAGAAACTTATGAGAAAGTTTACTAATATAAGTCAAAATTAGGTCGTACGAACTATTGCACGCGCTTTAGAGCGCACCTTGGTAAGCATGGGAGGCCGATGAAAGCCAACTGCATGTCGGCCCACGCGGTGTCTTGTTTTATTACTCTATCTTTTGCTGATAATCGAATTAGGAAGGGGAAAGTATTCAACCAACAAGTGTTCAATCAATGCAAGCCCACTGTTCGTCGTATTGATTTATCTCAGGGGAAATTGACGATTCATATGCCCGAGCTGTTCAGGGCAGTCGATTGACTTCGAATAGTATTACGCTTGAGTATGATGTTCACTGGGTTAATGAAGATGATGTATGTGCTACTTCTCTGATGATGATTTTGCTGAAGAGCAGCAAAAATTGGAGCACTCTCTTATGATTTTTGTTATGGAAGTGGAACATTCATTGGCATACATGGAGATGTTTGTGGAAAAGGTTTGGAGTTCTACATCACAACCCCGTCTACATCAATTTGAGCAAGTTTTTTTTTTATTGCTAGGTTTGAGTCTAGTTGTAACAACCCGATTACTAATCGATCGAACCCGACCGTTTGGGTCAGCGAGGTAACGCATGACTTGGACCACATACGTAACACTAGTATGATACTGTCTGCTTTTGATCGGTGCCTACACGGATCTGCTTTAAGAATCACCCAAAAGGCCTCATGCTAGTTGAGAGCAGTGGTTTACTTATATACCCTTCATCCATCTCGTTCTTAACTGAGGTGAGATATCGGGCACTACATTTTCTGATACCATTTTGTAATGACCTGACCACTAATCGATCGAGCCTCGACCCTTTAGGGCGGCGCGGTTCGGTTACACATGACTTGGACGACACACGTCACACTAGTATGATATTGTCCGCTTTGGGTTGGAGCCCGCACGGATGTGCTTTTGTAATCACCCAAAATGCCTCATACTAGTTGAGAACGGCAGTCTACTTATATACCGTACATCCCTCTCGTTTTTACGTTTAACTAACCAACAATTTTATCTGATCCTCTATCGTGTAGCGACTTAAAACCTTAACCAGGCTGTTGACCTGCGATTTAAAAACATTGACCGCGGCTAGGTGCAATTCGGAACCAATCACTACCTTAGGTCACATCACAATACACAATCGATTCAATCATAAATCATCAGCCGGGCTCGCGATTAATCCTCTGCGTTTTCTCTGGCGCTCGCGATATCGATTAATCTTCTGTGGACTGCTCGTATTCTTCTAATCTTCTTCTTCTTTCGCTGCTCGCCTGCTCTTGCTCTTCTTTTGCGGACTAGGTGATATGCTAATATCTATTTAATTTAATTCCTTTTCTACTCATTTACTAGGACATGCCTCACATTGTGTTCAAGTCCCCTTTTCATTTGATTCAGCTTTTCTGTATCGTGTATTCATTTGTGTACTGATTCAAGGCTTTATTATTGTGTATTGCTCTTTACCTTTTGGCTTTTGCAATATGATTTCATATTTTGATTATATGGAATGTATAGCTCTTGAAGAATAGAATCAGCTTCGCTTTATCCGTTGTTGTTCAATTTGTATGAGCCACCAAATGCTTGTCAATGCTATATGTTTTCTCTGTTCCACTTCGATGCAAATGTAATAATCCAAGAGTTCGAAAAGTGTTAAGATGTTGACAAATTGATAATATGTGATAAACTGATAATCAGATACACTTGCTTGCTTGCTGCTATTTTGTTGTGAATTAATTTGATACACTTGCTTGCTGCTATTTTGATGTGAAGTAATGTGATTATGCCTGCCATTTTGGTTTATGGATCAAGTGCTTTTATGATATCTTGTTGATGTGAAGTAATCTGATTATTAAAGTTTGAAGCATTACAATTGCATGCTCTTGCACTGCATTGTAACTAGAACATTTATTTTTAAGGATGAAGAAAAAACAATCAGGAAAGGTATATAGTCGACACGTTACTTAGCCCAGGGTTAATTTTTTTCCTGGGTCCACCCCTGGCTGTATGGCATTCCAGGTTGAAGAACAAATGATGGTAGATAATTTGATTTGTTGAATCACAGTAGGCAAGAACTAAAACAAGAAATGGTACCTATCGATTATCGTATCAGCTGGTTGCATGACATTCCAATCATGAAGAAATAATAGAAGAGTGCTATGTAATGAATCACTATAGGCTGCACTAGGACGCTTAGGTCTTTTTAGAAGGCAGTTACATGCTATGCTACATGGTGTGAGTAGTTCATTTCTATAAAGAATTTTTTTTAATTACCTAATAATATGTTCTCTATATTCAATGACTATCAGTAGTTAGTGTACGTATGTTCTAATTCTGTTTCATGTTCCCGCAAATATCATCTGTAACAATGGAATCTGGCTGGAGATGATTTTGGGGATTTTTTTTTGGGCGGGGGATATAGGTTTCATGCATTATATGGTACTATGCTAATCATATTGTTTTATATATGTGCAATTGTGCATCATACTTTATATTTATGGGATTGCTTAGTCTCATGTAGAAGAGCTGACATCTTGCAACATTTTATATGATTTTTGAAGAAATGGCAATGGCAAGGCGTAACAGTAATAGACTTGTTACATCGTTCATCCAGTTTAGTCAATTCTTCTGTTCAGGACCCTTTGAGCCACCACCCATATTACCTTCTCGTAGGGTGGTCATCACAGGTACTTTTGTTCTTTATGTACCTTTTCAGTTCCCCATACAAAGTTTTCCATGATATATACCAATTTTCTCGAGTTGTTAAATGAGAACAGAGAATATTATGAATAGCAATTTAAAGAATACACCCTGCTTTGGCCTCAGTGGAAGTGCAAAGTTCATTTTCTTTTTCTTTTCCTTTCTCGTTAATATATTTCTTAAAGGACTTGAGGGAAAAGCGAAAAGTGATTTGAAAATGACTGATATGTTGTATGTGTTTCGAGAGTTGGATCAAATGTAAGCTGCGCCAGTACTTTGGTAGATTCTTAAACTCTGACTTGCTTGTTGAGTGATGGTGTATCATACTATTTTCAGTATTGTGAGATAATGTTGCTTATGTAGTCCTAGAATCAATTTTCCTTGTACTGACTACTAAAGATATTAGGTATAAAGTTGAGATGGTAATCATTTATTGCCAGTCCCTGTCTAGATTATATACTTATTGAATATGAGTGATTAGGCGATTCTCAGTGTACACCAATAAATTGTCTTGCAGGGGTGACACTCATAGCCTTGTAGGTCATACAAAGTTTAAAATTTAATTTCCTCCAACACTGTAGAGTATAAATATGTGATACCATTCAAGAATATAGAAGCGAATTTCCTGGTGATCAATACCTCCATGCTATGATGAGGAAGAAAAGTTTCACAAATCATTGCTAAGAAATTATGCTGGGGAATACCAGCTAGATATTCTCCCTTTGAGTCTTTTACATGAGAAGTATGGAAAATCATACTCTAGAAGCACGAGAAATGATTGATGTAGATAGAATGTAGTAGTGATGTTTATGATCTATATAAAATAGTTTGTCTTCAATATTTCATGATCTGGGGACGTATACCTTCTCAAGCATTGCACCACCCAAGATGGTTTCTATGGTTAAGCCCTTTATTTTATTTGTGTTTGCCCCTTAATGGCTATAAAATCGAGAATCCATGCAATCTTTGCTTCTTAATCTCCAGTTACATGAAAAAATCATTCATCTTTTCAATATTTGCATGGTCTTGAGTCTGTCTCTGTGTCTTTATACCTTCTTCAGAAATCCATGTGGCAGTCTAATTACCTAACCCGTTTATGGAAGACTAATGCGCTCAAAATTAATACTTGTAAAATAACACAAGTAGTAAAGCGGTTGTCGTAGTACAACAAGGCTTAAACCACATGGTCGTTCTCTCGAGGAATTAATTAGGCTAGTTCTAAGGTGTAGGCTCAAGGTGTGAGTTGTAGACAGATAGTGTGGGTAAGGTTGATACTTCAAAACCCTACAACAAATTACAATTACAAGACAAGGTAATACCTAGATCATGCAATTTCTACAATTAAAACGAAGCAAATAGATCTTTCAAAAGTGCTGACGCGATATAGCTAATGGTACACTGCCCGCGAATGTAACAACTTTGCTATTGCAAAATCGAACCAAATACAGATTATAAGTACGTAAGAGTTACGACAAAAATCTTGTCACTAGCTATGCCCTCATCCGGATATATACTAATTAGAGGTAAAGACTGATTCAAGTTCACAACGATCAAGCATGCGTTCAACGATCAGATAACAATATGTCACAATACAAGTTATTAAAAGCAACCGCCTAACTCGTACTATTGAATACCTGGGCGCCTATTGGTCTCTGTGATCGTCAGAAAGATCAATAATGCTTCTTCGAATTAAAAGAGAGATTGAAATCTCTAAGTGTTTACAATGCTTGGAATTGAAAATATGAAAGTAGAAGTAAGTGAAGATATGTCGTAATGACTGATACAAGTGGTCTATTTATAAGACCAAGGAAGAAGAAATTCGAAATAATGTGAAAAAACAGCCAAAAAAAAAAACGTGGGTTGAATCTGTCAAAACATGTGTCACCGCGGTGAGGTACTTTGGGGAATCCTTCTCACCGCGGTCTGGCCTTTCTGTCCGCCATTCTGTTAGTCTGGACCGCAGTGAGCCTGTTTGGACGTGGGGCTCACCGCGGTGAGCCTTGTGTCCGGGAACTCCTCCATTTTTCCCATTTTCTCCACTTTTCTCTCCCTTTTCCAACCTCCATGTCACCTCTCTTGGAGTAGTGGCCCACTAACTTGGCCTTGTGGTGCTTCTAGAAGGTTTTGAAGTCTTCTTTGCACTTTGGTCCTCCATTTCCTTGCCAATGACGCTAAGACACCTAAAAATGCACAAAAACACACAAAAAACCCAAACGTGACAGTGAACAAAAAATACTAAATAAAGTCTAAAAGACGCAACAAAACACGGAAAAAGGCACTAACTGAGTCGTTAAAATATCGACTCATCAAACTTCCCAAACCGAACCTTTGCTCGTCCTCGAGCAAACAACTCTAAAACCTAGAAAAAGAAAAAACACAAAGACACGACGAAACACAGAAGAGTTCAATCGACAAGCTACTGGAACAAGTATTGCCAGAGATAAGCCCTTATACTGATGTAAACTTCTATCCCCTCTAACTTTGACAAGTAGCTTTGCAAAGATCACAATCTTCCGTTTCAAAGGTAAATAAAACTTAATCTTATCCTAGTAGTCCCTCACAAAGTAAGATAATAGTGCAACTCTCAAGTCTCTCATCTGGAAGTGTCCAGTAAATAAGGGTATTCGCTCAAGACTTAACTTAGGATGGTGACAACAAACGTCACAAGCTACCACTAATATTACATGCTTTTGTACTCAATTCAAACGAGTCAGAAAGGACTTTTTAGGAAAGGGGTCGAAATCAAATACAAGGGAATAAAATTAGCTGCCGTTCTCGTGCTTTGCTCTTTTTGCACATTTATTTCTTTCTCTGTTTTTTTTTCTTGTGCTTTGCTCTTTTTGCACAGATTTTCTATTTTTTTCATTTTTTTTTTCTATCTCAATGTTGCAAGTGTATCCCAATAGGTTGCCTAAGATCCGTACTTTTGTACGTGTCGGTTTGGTATACACCCCATCAACCCTCACAACATACAAGCACCGCCCACGCGCTAGTTTATAGGTAGTATTTGACATGCATTTTGGAAACAAAACCATCAACCCTCACAGCATACGCACAATCAGGCCCGCGTTGGTTTATAGGTAGTATTTGGAAATGCCTAACACGATCTTAGACGATCACAAGTGATCCTGGAAAAACACTTCGAGATTTTTTCTATTTTTTTTCTTTTTTCAGAATGGTAGCATAGCAATACAAAACAATTTCGAAATCGACCATAGCTCAAATATAGAAAGTAGTGAGTCTGAGTATGAAGTTGACAAGAATCCTCCTCCCCAAACCTGTTCCTTGGAACAGGTTCGAGAATCGAGACACCAAGTCGAAAATGTCATTCGTCATACTCGTTTAAAAAAAGAGTGCACATGTATATGAAGTGGCGCAAGTTAAAAAACCTTGCTCATCCCACTAGAATCACACATTTGTCGGTACAAGATTTTTTTATCAGCTTTAAGGCTTCTCACCGGCTTTTTGACTACTAAAATAGGAATACTTTATATTTACAAGTGAAACGAACTAGAGTGATTTTTGAAAATTCCTTAGCACTCAGCCAGAGGCCATCTAAGATCACATCAGTAAAAAGGCTTAACTAAGGCAATAGATAACCAGACTTGTCAAAAGAACTCAAGACTTGACACAAAAATTTTTGAAATAGGCCAAAAGACTCGACTCAACTACAATCACATAAAAGTGGCTAACATACCAACCCACATAATCGCAAAAATGAAAAACAAAAGAAAAAACACATATATACAAGGCAGTAAATATCCGAGGCATGTAAGCATATGATACAACTTCCCTCCCCAAACCTATTCGATAGCCAGCCCCTAGCATAAGGAATAAATAAAAAGGAGAAAGTTCAGAGTTACCGTCCGTAGTATGCCTCGGTCGGCATGATCACTAAGAGGAAGGCGGACCATGGGGTCCGGAAGATGAGCCTCCTCTTTGTTGCTGCCAGTCATCCATCTGAGCTTTGCACATTGGCTCCATATGCTCTAGGCGCTCAGTTGCCCGTGTGTCCGCTGCAGACATGTGCTGTGTGAGGCTCGAGTAGCATGAGTCCCACTGATCCAAGTGCATACCAAACCTCTGCGATACTCCATGTATGCCTCCGAGGTCCGCGGTAAGTCCCTGGTAACACTCTCCCAACTGTGAAAGATCGGAGGCTAGCATATTTTTCCTCCTCTCGATGTGCCCAAGCTGGGGTCCCATCCAGTCCTGGAGTCTAGTGCTCAGCCGCTGAAAGTCTGCGGCGAGATCTTCCCCATTTCCGGAAGGTGGTGGATCTTCAGCCTCGTCGTCGGTCTCCTCCACAGATACCTCTTCGTATCCGGTATCCGCCTCGGGATCATATTCCTCATTGCTTTCGCCCGATGATCTTGACATCATATTTTCCCAGTCCCTCGCTCCGCTATGAAACCTATCGGGGTGCTGAAGTGCTTAATCCTAAAGTCATCTGCTTCCCTACTCAGCTTTATTCCGTAAGCGTCTGCCCTAATCCTTGGAGCTGGGGCCCTGGAGCTTCCTTCTCCTACCTTCTGCTTCTTATTGGACACACTCTTTCGCCTGGGTGCCATAGTACCTGGATAGATAATGTTAGCGTACACCGATATTAATCATGCAACAACACTAATCCTATAACATAGTCAAGACACCCATAGTGCACACATTGTTACTACGTACAAGGGATTTTTCCAATCTAAAAGGTAGCATGTTCAATCCTATTGCACACATTCTTGGAGTAGTGGCCCACTAACTTGGCCTTGTGGTGCTTCTAGAAGGTTTTGAAGTCTTCTTTGCACTTTGGTTCCTTGCCAATGACGCTAAGACACCTAAAAAATGCACAAAAACACACAAAAAAACCCAAACGTGACACGGAACAAAAAATACTAAATAAAGGCTAAAAGACGCAATAAAATATGAAAAAATGCACTAAATGAGTCGTTAAAATGTCGACTCATCAAAGACCTATATTTTTCTTATGCATGGATGTTTGCTGACATTGTTAGTAGCTTAGTATTATAATTAAATATGGGCTTCTTGTTGCATGTTTTAGCACTACACACTCATTTCTTGGTTATATCATCATAGGATTAGGAATGTAATTAAATCTGGGCTTCTTGTTGCATGTTTTAGCACTACACACTCATTTCTTGGTTATATCATCATAGGATTAGGAATGGTTACCCCCACTGGGTTGTGGTGTAGAGGCGACGTGGAAGCGCTTACTTGAAGGGGAATGTGGAATTAGGGCAATAACTAGTGAAGATCTGAAGATGGATGGCTTTGATAGAGAGACGCAGTTGCATACCTTTGATCTGTTACCATCCAAAGTCACGGCTATTGTACCCTGTGGAGCAAACCCAGGTGAATTTAATGAAGAGTTGTGGCTTAAGTCTAAGGTTGGCAGTTTTCTACTTGTATTTATTTTGTTTCTTTTGCTGTGGGGTAAAAGAATGAATTTGAAGTTAAGGAACATAGTCCGAGGATAAACGGTTTTACGAACTTCTTTCTGATTTTCTTATTGGGAGAAAAGATGAATAAATGATAGGAAAATGGTGCTTTGTTCTCGATCATCTTGATCATAAATCCTAAGAGTCTTGGAGGAATCTACAAGAAACACCAGAGTGGTGAGGGACCCTTCTGAGAACTCAGTAGTATACATGAGTAGAAAATCTTCACATCCTTGAAATTAGATGTTTTTTTAAAGTAGATAGGACATAGTAGGAGTTATTATTTTTACAATGTTAGCTGTTATCAACTGTGATACTCACAATCAGCCAAAGTAGTTTTCCTGTGCCAACTTTGTATATGATCTGGGGCGCACATTGTATCTTCTAGTATATTTTATTCTGTCAAGATATAGATCCAAAAAACTTGAAAATTGAAATGCATGACTATGTATTGTTGTACATGCGGTGTGCCACTGCTTATATGTTGGTGTTGATAAATCTCATGTGTGGTCTGTCATTGATGTTTTCTTATCTCTGAATCTAGGGCCGTGATATTAATAAAAATTCTATAATGTTCATCTCCACAGGATCATAGATCAATTGCAAGGTTTATCGCCTATGCATTATGTGCCGCTGACGAGGCTCTAAGAGATGCTAACTGGATACCCATCTTTGAAACCGGTTTGTTTGTTTAATGCAGCATGTACGCAGGGTCAGTCCATTTTTCATTCCAAGAATACTAATTAACATGGCTTTCTGGCCATGTGAGTATTAAGTATGGATTCCAGGTACGCCATTGATATTTTCTGATCATCGTGAAGTGCAAACATCTAAAACCTCAGAAGGATATAGTATTAAGTTTTGACTTTTCGCGGTTCTCTTTTATGGCCTTAAGGATGAAAATCTTTGCTACTTCTGATTATGTTACTCTCCGTTTGCTCGTGTCTGACTCCAATTTAGAGAGGAGCAATTACTGCTAAACCTGCAATTACTTATTTATTTTCTATTTTATACATAATCTGTGTCTCTAAAAATCTGCATTCAACCATTTCTTAGCATGAAACTCATTTTGCTTTATGTAAGACGCACTTGCATATTCTAGTCATGATTTTGAATCTAGGGACCAAACCATGCTGCAGTGACGGCATGTGCTACCGGGGCACATTCGATTGGAGATGCTACAAGGATGATTCAGTTTGGGGATGCTGATGACATGGTTGCTGGTGGCACCGAGGCAAGCATTGATGCTTTGTCCATAGCTGGATTCTGCCGGTAATGGTCAATGAATGTTATATTCATTACAACATCACTCTCTATGTTAGTCCGAAAAATCTGACACCTGCTTCTGAAAACTACTTTGGAAACCTATGTCATATTAAGAGGCATGTACTTCAAACTCAAAAGAGCTGACAAGTAGCCTCCCAAGTCCTTATGAACTTGATTTCTTAGAGCACAATTCATGTGATTTCCTTGACTTATATGTACTGCTTTTCCAAATTGAATTCGGAAATGTAAGTTTGGAACCATATTTTCAGTTTCAGATACTAATAGTCTCAGGATTGGCTCATTTTACTTTCCTCGATGTGAGTTTGATGAAGACCTTAGAAGTATTCATGGAATTTTGTAGAACATTGCCTGACCATTTTTACCCATTCCACATTTCTTTCCCTTAAAGACTGCTCATCTTCATTAATCCATATATGGTGACAAACCTGTAAACGTTCCGTTTAAAATTGGGACGAGCAGTAACGTTCCGTTTAAAATTGGTGAAGGTTCTGGCATCATGGTTTGGGATCAGTGCAGTTTAAGAAAATTTGTGCATTCAAAAAACTATTCTATCACAACTGTTTTGTCAGTAGTGATTGAATTGTGTATTAAGTATACCAAGACATTCCACAGAATAATGTTCCAACAGATGTGCATTGCTTATTCGGATCCTTAAACACCTCTTTTTTTTTCTTTAGGAATTGGAGCAAGCTAAAAAGCGAGGGGCTAAGAAATATGCAGAAATTCGGGGTTATGGAATGTCAGGTAAGGTCTTCAATGACCGCATTTCCGTCGCTTTTGATCAGTTTACAGCTTCCACTGAAACTGAGAAATTGACTATTATCTAGGTGATGCATATCATATTACCCAACCACAAGCTGATGGAAGAGGAGCCATATTAGCCATGACACGTGCTCTAAAACAGGTAACTGAAACAATTTGCACTTCTCTCATTCACATACAATTTAGTGAAAGTAGGTTTGTGGAAACATTATGGGCATAGTCATTTTGCGAATCACTTTACAGGAAAGGGGGCTTTACTTTTATTTGGAGATTTGGTTAACTCCAACATTGAAAAGTTATCATGTAAATGGAATCATGAACTGTTTATGTTTATAAACCCTTGCTCGTTACTTATATTGACCCTCAAGATGCTTTGCTCTCTAGTTGTTCAATTCTGCGTTGTGCTGTGGTGAGTTTATCTACATATACATGTACATAAATGCACCTAGCAGAAATTATATGGACTTACAGGTATGCCGTTTGTTCACTAAAACAAGTCTTTTTTTTTTTTTTTTTTGCTGTTAAATGGCAGTCGGGTTTGAACCCTAACCAGGTGGATTACATCAATGCACATGCTACATCTACTCCTATAGGTAAACACATGATCTTCTGAACTTGGCGAATATCATTTTATGTTTTTTGGTTTATCATTTTGGGCATCAATCTCTACTGCACAGGTGATGCGATAGAAGCAAAAGCAATTCAGTCTTTATTTAGCAGTCATGCAGCATCAGGGGACTTAGCTTTTTCCTCAACAAAGGTAACACAATACTAATTTATATGAAGAAGACAAGACATTTAAAATTTTATCGAATAACAAGAAAAGATTTGAAGTTTTAAATTTAAACCAAGTGAAAATATAGATTCAGAAGCACATTCTCATAAGCACCTGAAATGTCCTTTTCTTGGATTTCGCTCACAGACTTGTTGGATGATACTTGGATCCCAGACATGTGAATTAGGATTAGAATGAAAATTCTGTGATGATAATAATCCATATTAAGCCTATATTTTTCTATCAGGGTGCAGTTGGCCATCTTCTTGGAGCAGCTGGAGCAGTCGAAGCAATATTTACTACATTAGCCATACACCATGTAAGATTTCGTTCTATTTCTTATAGTTGCGTCAACTGCGAAGATATATATTCATTATTCTTGTTTGTGTTACAGGGGATCGCTCCATTAACACTCAATCTCACTGAACCAGATCCCATTTTAAATGGTGGTTTCATGCCATTAACTGCTTCCAAGAAGATGAAAATTAAAGCAGCAATGTCTAACTCTTTCGGCTTCGGTGGGACAACTCTTCTCTGCTCTTTGCTTCAATTGTTTGAGGGCCAAGGCCAGAATTTTTGTAACGTTTCGGTGCTTCTATCATTTTGCCCTCCCTTTTAGTTTTTGTCCATTGCACTTGTCATCTTTGCTCTTGCATGAGGTATAATGTTAGGAAATAAACTGCAGTATTATGAGTATCACGGATGAAATAAGAAAATCAGGGACGAGAAAGACACAAAATTGGTTACCCAGTTTGTCAATAAGTTTGACTACGTCTGGGGGCACTACCAAGCCAGGATTACACTAAACAATGAGAGAATTGTAGGATACAACTTCAACTACAATAACTGACTAATTGTCTCTACTCAATCAATGTTTAGGATCTACTAATAATTAGCTAACTGATAAACTGCTCTAGGCTACCTGCTCTCTAGCTCTCTGCTAATTATTCTTGTGTGTTGTGATACAATATTAATTACAATGGCTCATGGTTTTTATATATATAGGACGGAATATGGAGTGGTGCGTGCCGCAATTCCGAAACTGATTCGGACTAGAGACCAACTTCTAATCAATTAGGACAAGGTAACAAAAGAATGGACCAAGAGCAATCTGCTGTGACATGCACTCACCAAGTCCTTTCCTAATGAACTCCAATTTTCTTTCCTTTTACCACTAGTTTATGGCCTGTCGATACTCGACGGGTATAGTGAAAAGATAATAAGCATATGGAACTCTACAATTACTACAATAACATTTTCAGTTTGCAATGGAGCGTTTGTTATACAACTAAATTCAACTTTAGTTGAGCCATACAATCGATCATATTTGCCACTCGACTTTAATCGAATCGGAACAGTATCCGTTTTTAATCAACATACTATTCACAACTCAATTAAATTTTCTCTCTCTACCTATTTTTTCCTCCCACTTTACTTTTTCGTTTATTATACCAACCTTAAATAAATCAAATAACCTTAAGACCAATCAAATAATTTTAAAAACTCTTACACACATCTCTTCACTCTTAGTCTCTTACACACTTTATATAATAACCCTATAAAACTTATAAAATTTTAATACTATCTCAATCACAATTATTCACAACTCAATTAAAGTTGAATTACTATTCATTTCTTAATGGTATGTTAAAGTTGTATGCCAAAAAGTTTACAAACATATTCACATTTTACAGTTCCGTGAAAATTGTATAAGCCATTAGCATCAACAAAAGCTCATACGAAAACAACGCATACATGTGACTCGATAAAATTCTTTTGAACGTGTCATGTTATAACCAGCTCGTTGCGAACCTGCACAATACCCGTCTAAAGTAATGGCGTCCAGGTTGGGTATATGCCCCACCCATTCCATACCAGTGAAACGGGATCCAAACCCGACCTAACTCGAAAAAAAGATTATGATTATTTTAGTGAAATAATGAATATTTGTAGCTGTGGGTGAGGCCGTGTGGATAGGAGTGTGTCCCGACTCCAAAAAGAAGTAACTTTTATCAAAACACGTGAAAAGTTAAGTTAGGGAACTATTGATATTTCTTGGGAATCGGAAGACCTACCCCTACCCATCTTCTCGAAAAACATGTCACTGAAACATTTGAAAACGTATGTTGATTTGTGATATAATAATATCTTTTAGGCCACCCATCTAATTCGCCTAACCCCCCCCCCCCAAAAAAAATCACAGGGATAGTGTAAAAAAATGATGTAGTGAAATAATAATTTAATTTTTGGGGCAGGGTGCACACTCACCCACCAAAAAGAAATTTCAGCGTAACATGTTAATTAATGAAACTAAAATGTTTTCTTGAAAAACAAAAGAATGTTCTCTTGAATAACCGTTAATAATTATTTTTCCAATATACTACTAAACATGAAAACTCATTAATCTCTTCTTTTTCAACCCCATCTGAACATGCCGAACATGTGATTAATAATTTGAATTACATATGCTTTTACAAAAAAAAAGTCAAACTAAACCTAACCCTTTGATCCAAGGCGGAGAGATTTGTCTGAAAGATTAAGAAATGCCCTAACTATAAAAAAAAACTTATTGTGTGTTGGAGGTGGAATGTAATTCAAAACTTTCCACTGTTAGATGATGAAACTCATCATCAGATCGATGCCGATGCTGGAATTACTTGTCAGTTTTGGTTCCTTGGTCACTTACAGGGGATTAGTATGTTAAGGTTTTCTATAAATCTTCAAATTGTTTATACCCATTTGTTTGTTGTTTACCTATTCTATAGTCTCTTAATTTATTTTTGTTTTTTTATTTTTTTCTAATTATGAGGCATGCCACGATGATAAAAGTCTGGTGACAATACAAAGTGAAGGACAATGTTTGTCATATTTGGTACAATTCGGCTAATCATTCTTGTTCGAGTTATGTAAATCAATATAAGCTTTAATGCATCAGAGATGAGCTTACCGTGTGATCCTTGTTCGAATTCTATAGATCTATAGAATTCAACAATGCCACTGTATACTTTACTTCTAATAATAAATATAAAAGGGATGACAAAATAAATTAATCGAGCAAATAAGATTGTCTAATTAACTTCCTTGTAAACAACGTTAGCGTTGGTCGTGGTGTCAGTGAATCCTTCTTCATTCAGTACCATATCACTGAGTCTTTTTTTCACGGTAGTAGAAAATGTAAAATACGAATTACAAATGGCGGATATGCCTTTAATGGGTAAGGAACTTAGGATCCAACCCAACCCGAGCCCACTCAGGACCCGACGGGTTGATAACATAGTATCTTTTATATATGGTACTCTACCCATGCCTGACATGTTAGTCAGTAACATGTACATATATTTTTTTAATCCTCGAATCCGAACCAAAATAAAAATACAAAAGTGTATAACGCAATTAAATGGGTGGGTTTCCAACAACCCCGGAACCCCCCCCCCCCCCCCCCCTAAATTACAAACATAATTTTACATGCATGTTACAATGGTTTTTTTGCACATCTAGGGATAAATGTACTTTTTACTTACTTAACTATAAAATTTTGCGGTTGGAGTCTTGTTACATATGTATGGAACGGGTTCGATTGTATGCCTAACTCGGACGTGAACATCATTATTATGAACGGGTTTAGATGCGGGTTGGATAGATCCCGACCGATTTTAAAGTAAAATGACGAATATCAGTTTAGTAAGATATAGGCCGACATGAGCTCAACAATGTGAATTCCAATAATTGTACGTTGATTAGTCAAGTATGAATTGATCGAACAATACCGATCTCACTCACCTAAATTGGCAGTGTCTCCACCTAGAGAACTTCTTTTTCTTCTTTCTAACCACATTTTTTCTTTCTTCATATTTACCCAATTATCATCAAATAGTCATTTTTAACTCAATCATTATTCCAAACCACACGAAAGAATCCCGTTTAATCTTTTCAAATTTATTTCTTGAAAATAAATGGATGATGAATTTTTTAGGAAAACATTGTGAATACATTATTTTCCATGCACAGAGTAGTAGCTTTTGTCGGACCGCTAGGACCATGCACCATTGTTTGCAACAACCTCGTATAACACAGGTTTGGTGTCTTTGTCGGGCTGCTCATCACATATATAGTCATTAATGTGGCGTTTAATTATATCATCATCCTCAACTTTAAGAAAGACTAATATGTAGGCATGTAAGAGACCACGCTTTTGAAACTCGATGGTGTATATAACTGAAAAAATGAATGACATACAACACATGTCACCAAGTTTAGATTAGAAATATACGAATTTAAAAACATGGAAGTTTCACCCAATCATGATCAATTTAGACTTGTAACTTTTTAAGGATCCTTAGGTGGACCAATATTTAGACCCACCTATAAGGACCTATTTGGACCAGGAATTGGAGTTGTTGATTGGCAAGGGTATGAGCCTCTCTATTTATTTACGATTCTCGAACACGACTAATATCTTACTCCATGCGTTCTGTATAATTTCATACATTTGTCATTTTTAATCGTATCATAGAACTTCATACATTTCCGTCCCCTGCATACATTTTTAATCATCCACGGAACTTCATACATTAATTAAAAAAGGAAGCTACCCCACACCCAACAAAAATAATAAACTATTTCAGTTTTAAACACAAATTAAACATTTTACCACTAAAATTAAAAAACCCTGATGTAGGAAGGTACCACAACCAAATAATTAAAAAAAATCATACTGTTACATCTTTTCACCAATTTTTCATACATTCCCACCAAAAGTATACATTTATACCACTTTGTCATAGATTATCATTTATTTAAATATTTCACCATCCTAATCTATATAATAGACTTCATGAGTTACATTCGATTTATCCAAAATAACCCTCACACCGTTGGTGTAATTTTATTTCTTCTCTCTTAGTGATGCATCCTAAATTTACATTAAATGGAAAATATCATAAAATATGAAAAATTACAAATTACTCCCTACATCACGCGGAACTTCATACTTTTCAAGTTTTTAACTTCGTACATTACAAAAAAAAATGAAATTACCAGCACACACTCAACGAATAATAATCAATCTTAATTTTACACACAAATTACACATTTTGTCACTAATTAATAAATACATTTTCCCGCCTTATTTTAAATCTTTCATTACTTTAACTTTTAGCCTAAAACTATACGACAATTCTATTGTTCGAAGTTTCTTCGGGATGGCTGGATAATATTCTTGCAAAATAGCACACGTATATATATCGAACAAAAATATTTAGATGGTAGGAAGGTCTATAATTATCAACACACATCAACCTTTCATTCTTTTTCATATATTGTGACAATTTCATCCTCATCCGTATTCCCTTCAACCTTTTCATCCCCTTTCTTCTCCTTCATAGTTTTCTTTGTATTCCCGCTTCTTTTAGGCTTCATTTGTTTTGAGGGAAAAGAAAAAAATAAGGGGAAAATATTGTTTTTCACCATTTGGTAGTTCTGAGGAAATCTTGAAAAATTTATGAAAATCTATATCAAACATGTATATCTCCACTAAATAAGGAAAGTTGTTTTTCCCCCACATTTTTCAGAAAAATCTTATTTTCCCCTATTTTTTTTCTTTTTCCCCATTTTTCCTCAAACCAAATGAAGCCTTATTTCCACTTACTCCCTACTAAAAACAATAATTAAAAAAATAAAAAATTGAAAAAATAAAAGTGAAAATTTAATAAAATTTATTTTAACAACTTGACCCTTTTCCTTTTAATTTTAATTCATTTTAAGTTGGGAACTTGTCTTAAGAATTTAGATATAATATGAATCACAAATTTTCGATGGACCTGTATTAGTAAGGGAATTGAGGGATGGACCTATATTCTTAAATATTAACATGTTAAATATTATAAATAATATTTTATGAGTGAATATTTTATGTCCCCAAATTCAACTATTTTACATTGAACATCAATATTTTAAATAAAACATTAACTAATTTTTGACAAAACATCATTCTTAGTTTCTGACTATAATAATAATGTTTGTCGATCAGTTACATAAAAGTTTTGAAATTGAATATATTTGTAATTATTTGTGGTTAGTTTTATGAATTAAAAATATATTAGGACTATATTATAACAAACTAAAATTCTAAAATAATAATGTTTGTCGATCAGTTACATGAAAGTTTTTGAAATTGAATATATTTGTAATTATTTGTGGTTAGTTTTATGAATTAAAAATATATTAGGACTATAGTATAACAAACTAAAATTCTAAAATGCATCAAGCCGTTGTCAAGGGTATGATAATGTTTTTATACTAATTTCACTTTAAGTTTATTGTAATTTTATTAAGTAATTTTGATCAACACATTTTAAACTTACCTATAGCAATAAAAATTATATAGGCACCAACTTGATAATAAATCATATATAATTTTTATGCATTGAAATGTGGTTTATAAAATAGCCAGATCACTTCATAGTTAAAATAACATCTAATTCCCACCCATGGAAAGCTCCCCGCATAATCATTTCCAAGAATCAGTGACACAATTTACCATAGATAGCTTTTACATGGCTGATAGAAGATTTGCAAAAGAAGAAACTAACAGAATAGCAAAAATAATTGATATGACACAATATAAATACAAAATTATTTTTGTTTCTCAAGCTAATAACACATCATTGGAGTTAAATCTCTGGACCAATTAGAATAAAAGGACTGTCCAATTAATTAATGAAACGGACCAATCAGAACCCTTTATTTTGCCAAATAATTAAATGATGTGGATAGCCTTGAATGGTTCCAAACCTTTTTTGCTTAATGTATTATATAGATAGATTCCAACTCTTTCTCTATTTCCTTATTTAGTTTGGGCTCCATATCTCAACAAATGTAACAATTTTATGTGACTTAGGCTCTGTTCTCTTCAACTTAAAACTCATTCAGTTCAGTTTCAGTTCTGCTTAGTTATATTTTATACTACAATTCAGTTCAGTTCAGTTCAGAAAATTACAGTTGAAGAGAATAGAGCCTTATATCATCTTGGATATGAAATGTGCAATCAAGTGGTTAACCTAATCTGTTTGAAAGTGTATGGCCAGGAAAAGTGATATCTTAGTGATTTGATGTGAGTCGAATCTCAACTAGTATTCAGCTCGACTCGCTCGATAAGGTAATCGAATCGAACTCGAGCTCTGTTCTATTCTTATTTTAGCTCGACTCAGTAAAACTTCTTAATACTCGTTATTCTAGTCCACTACATATTATATTAGGATGTTAAGTAATATTCGTTTTTTTTAAAAAAACTACATGTTATTCTTGTATGGAGTTCGAGTTTGAACTTGTTTCAAGTTATTCTAGTTCGACTTTAGACATTACCGAGTCAAGTCGAGCCTATGATCGGTTAGGATTGTCCGATTCTAGTTATGGAATCTCGACTTGACTTGGCTGGTTTATCGGAACCTGGTTTAGAAGACAGGGTAGTAAGTGGTAATTAAATGTAGTGTTTTGAAAGTCTAAAGTTTCTAATGATTTAACTGGACATTTTACATTTGCGGTTTAAAATTAATTAGACGTCCAAAGTTGGAAACCGTTAACCTGAAAAAGTTAAAATGCATGTTTAAACAATTCATGTGAATTATAACATGAAAACATTAATGACGTATATGCAAATGTTTGGTAGTACAATATATATAACTTTGTATACCACTTCATATTATAAATCAAAACGTATATTTTGTTAACAAATGTGTGTTTTGTAATATGAGAAAATGTAGCATCAATTATTGATAAAAACATAGACCCTTTGAATAATAATTTTTCTTGACAATTTAGATTCATATCCAGATAAGTTATTTAAAGACCGTTATCTCAGTAGCCTTAGTACCCTTGTAATCATGAGTAAGTCTCCTGAGAGACGGTCTCTAGATAATTTATCTAGAGACAGACCTATATTGTCAAAAAAAAATCATCTGTGTTATTAATCAAAATACCTATGTTCTCAACATTGGTGTAAACATAGACGTTTTGATTAATAATATGAGTGATTGTATTGATAACATATGCCGTCTCTAGATAAGTTATCTAGAGACTGTCTCTCATGAGATTTTGTGCGTAATTAATAGCAGCAAATTAAAAATTAATACTAAGAAAGAAACCAAGAAAAAAAGTATGACCAGTGAGTCCCATATTGGACACCTTGCGCAGATGGTATGCATCTTCGATCCCGTGCAATGTGATCGGTTCCTCGAATAAAATTTGAAAAAATGAGTGAAGCCCGGAATGCTAACAAAAACATCGAAAATATCTTCAACCATAGATGTTATGTTTTCCACTTTGTCATCCATAAGTGCAGAGCATTCCTCGCAATTACAATTTCGACATCTCCAAATTGATGACGGTTTGTGCTTCAAAGGCCCATACGAACACAATGTTAGTGGCTTCATCACTGGTGACCAACCAAGACTTAGATTATCTATCCAATCATTAGAATCATCTGCGCGGATTTCATAGGTACCAATGAAATCAAGGTGCTTGCTCGTCCGATAGTAGTAAAACGTTATCTCCCTATCGTACCCAACAATAAGCCTAAGGAGAACAATGATATCTCCCTTCCAAGGAATCAATGCTTCGATCTTGAAAAATGCATTGCCATCCACGTGAATAAAGCTCAAAACCGAACACGTTAATGTTGCTACCGGAATAGAATCCATCAAGATCCATATATTCCTCCAACTCAATTCGTATAGAGTTGTTGGAGTGTTTTTCCCTCGGAAGCCTCCACAAATCGATGTTCCCACTGTCAATAGCACCAAACCATAAATCATCACACGAGGTTCTCGTAAAACCATAGTTAAAATACGGATCATCAATTGAGATCCTTGGTAGCGGAATCAACTGAACATCAATCATCTTAGATTTATTAACGATGCGTTTTGTATCCATAATTGCTATACCCAAGGACGACAATACCAATGGAGAAACTGGTTCAACATGACTGGGGGCTTTATATCATTGATACTAAAGATGCCATGACTTGATCTCATGCTTGACTTGGTCTAGTCACAGGTATGGGAGGAATAAATTAGTACTGGTAAATGTCAACCGGACGATCATGATCCATTGGAGCCACAACAATTTTGTACCTCGGTTCCATTGCATGTTGTGACTCTACCTCCTCATACACCAAAGCCGCACAAGTGTTAATTTTGTCCCAAAATAATAATTGGGTGGTCGAGTCTAGGGCTTGGGGTGGACATGGTGGTTGGACATGTACCTGAGTCTGAAGGTCGATAACTCTATAATAATGTCTTAATGTAAGTTCAGCTAGAGCGAGACCATTGGAGAAAGAATGAAAGACATGGAACTTCTCATCATATCCAGGAAGAAGGCGCATCAAGGCATCAAGAAACCAAGTGGCCAAACCATTGGTGAAAGAGTGAAAGTGATAGACCTTTTGATCAAATCGAGTAAGGCGTTGGTTCAAGAGATAGATGTTGGTGTTTGGTTGATGTAGATAGCACCAGGTTGTTGGTCCATGCCCAAGGAGATCATGAAAGCGAGCGGCATGGGAAGTTGTTCTTGTATTCTAGTTTGATGAGTTTGTAGAAAATAGGATAACTTGAGATTGTTCCATCTCTTGGAAACGAACCTCAACTTGTAGATGGATTTTGTTGGCATCCGAATTAGTATGCTCATTAATAAATCATCATTGCCCAATACTTCATCTCTAGACATCATCGAATTTATAGTAGACATCATGTTAATTGTCTGTGCGTATTTCTTCGCCGGAACGGACGGATCCAAAAAAGATGGGCCGGACTCTAGCGGTAGATAAATATGGTGGACGACTCGACTGGCTTCTTTCTAGCGGTAGATAAATATGTTAATTCTCTATGCGTAAGTCTTAGTCCACCATCTTTTATATACTAGATAAATATAGGGTGCCTCAATTTAATTTTCCTTTTCCGATTTATTTTAGGTAACAAAATAATACTCCTAGTATGATACAACTACTAATACTAGCACAAATTGGTTATTGTATTGCCGTTATTGATCAAAAGTTTCCCGATCAAAATCTTACTATCCACCTTTGACAATTCCATATTACAGTTATTAGATGACTAGAATATGAGACTAAGACTCCTAGTATGATACAACTACTAATACTAGCACAAATTGGCAGCGTGTTATTGTGAAATTCAATTATGACTAATGAAAGAAGTATATGAAAATAATTAACCTTTTTCTTGAAGTTTTGAATTAATGCGAATTGATCTGTTCTATTTTAATTGGAGAAAGTGGATTGAAATGAAAAGATTGGATTTTCGTATAAATTGATTTTGTTGTGGTTGAATTAGAATTTGAAATTAAATTAGATAATACTATATGTTAGTTTTTTTTTGTAATCAACATAAAATTTACATATGTATTACAAATGAGTCCAATGTAATTTAAATTAATTACTCAATTATACAACTTCAATAGTTGTACATTTACATATATATAATGTATATAATACGATTATTCAAAGTAATGACATAACCCAATAGAAGGCAAGTGGGGAAATCAATTTTTTCTCCCGATTTTTGCTCAATTTCGCCAAAAACATTACAAATCCAACTAAAATGAAGAGAAAAGCCCAGACTCACATATTAAGTGCATGGGCGCATTACTTGAGTCACATACGAGAGATTCTCTCTTCCTTCTCCCATAATCCTTCTTCTCCTTTATCTTCTACTTTCTCCACCCAAATCTTATTTCCATCTCAACCCCCCCTAAACAAATCAACTCAGGAAACAATCTATGTCAAATTATTCATCTTGCTTAGAGCTTTACAATGGTATAATTAAAGAACATAAAGATGAGGATTCGAGTATGAAGTTCCAAGCTAAGCACTGGAACCTTGAATTTACCATTTTCTTCCCCAAAACGTTTTAAAGTCGATCGATCGATACATCCACCAATTGAATTCAATCGAATCGAAGCAGGCCTCGTTGGTTCTGATCTGAGCAAATAGATCAGATCGATCGCAGCTTCAGCTATCTACTTCCTCAATCTTCGTGGCAATGTCCTCATCAATCGACTCTACCGTGACGATGTCGGGTCAGTACTTTTGAACATCTATCTTACTCAGATCGATCTCCATCGAATCGATTGTATTTTCTCTTCGATTGAGCAGCATTTTAAGAGTTTCAGTTTTCCTATTTCAGCCGGAGAAGTGGACTCAAGTATTCCAGCTACCTTTTCGATTTGAGCTCATCGGAAGCAGAATCGCTTACGGAATACAGCGTCTCGACAATCACAGTTATATATCAAAATCGGTAAGTTGTACATATGTCTATGATTACTGAGAGTAGCTGAGAGTCCATTTTATAGGAATCGGGAACAAACCAAGAATAACTGTGTGATTTGAAGTATACATAGAAAATTACATAAACATGTCACTTTAGATGGTGCAATAACATATAAGGCTAGCTTAAAAAAACTCTTACAAAAAGGTTCATTCTATTTTTCGATGCCCTAATTCTAATCAAGTGGACTTCAAATTAATTCTCACTATATTAGGTTTGATAACATAGTTGACGTCCATTAGTGTTAATTAATTATTAACTAATTATATTTAACTTATTTTTAAATGTACTCTAATAATTAAAGTGCTAATTGATTACTAACTAATTATATTTGAGTAATATGTGACTACCAATGAAACTAACTGAACACCTAAAACCAATTAAACTAACATTGAATTTAATATTTACCGTTAAAACTAACGCTCATGTCGATTATGACGTTGATTTCAACTGAAACTAATGAAACCAGCATTGTTCATGCTGAAATTAATGATGTTGGTGAAACTAACTGAAACCAATTAAATTAACATTGAAACTAAGATGGGCTTTTTTACCTTCAGGCAGGCTTTCGCCCTGCTTAACAACAGGCATTGACCAAAATTAATTTAATTTTTAAATATTTTTATTTCATTTAAATGTAAAAAGACTGAAATACCCATCAAACAACATCCCACGCTCAAGTTTAGCAAGTATAGTTTATTATATAATTTAATTGAACATTTTACATTAACGGTTTGAGATTAAATCGAAGTTAAAGTTGAAAAATATTGACTGCAAAAAGTCAAAACGTAGCATTTGTTCTGGGACGGAGTAAGTAAAATATTGGTAAAAAAATCCCACGTCTCGTAGGGCAACTGAATAATTTCACACACTAAATTAAAACTATATGAAATTCAACTTTATGTGAGGTATAATGTAACAATTTTATGTGACCTGTATCATTTTGGATTTATGAAATGTGCAGTCAAATAGTTAACCTAATATGTTTTTAAAGATATAGAATAGATTATACTTTTGTGAACCTGAAAGTGTACAGCCAGGAAAAGTGATATCATAGTGATTTGATGTGAGTCTAACCTTAACGAGTGTTCGACTTGGCAAGCTCGACAAGGTAATCAAGCTCGAGCTCTGTTCTATTCTTATTTTAGCTCGGCTCAATAACACGTGTTAATGCTCATTATTTTAGTCCACTCATATTGTATTAGGATTTTTAATATATTTTTATTCATTTTTTGAGAAAACTACATGTTATTCATGTATGGAGTTTGAGTTTGAACTTGTTTCAAGTTATTCTAGATCGACTTTAGACATGTGTTTTTAGCGAGTCAAATCGAGTATATGATCGGTTAGGATTATGTCTGATTCTAGTTATGGAATCTCGGCTCGACTTGGCTTGTTTATTGATCGGAACCTGGAAAGTTACTTTTTTTTTTTTTTTTTTTTGTAAAATTTAGAAGACAGGGTAGTAAAAGTAGTAAATGTGGTGTTTTGAAAGTGCCCATGGAAATAATAGTACATATTTTAAAGTTTAAAGAAGACATGCATTCTGAGCAAAAATAAAGGCAATTAAAGTCTGAATTTTCCTTTTACCTGTGGCATTATCTGAATTAACCAGGTGAATGTTCTCCGTGGTGCCATTGTTCCGCTGGTTTTTCCGTTGTATCCATCTTCTTTCCGGTCACTTTCAACTGCCCACCCAATACCCTACTCGATGTCCTAATCTTAATCTAATGGAAAAATTACACCAGGTCCCCCTAATAAACACCTCTTGCTCATCCAAGTCCCTAACATTTCAACAATAACATATTGGTCCAATTTATATCTTCAAAGTTTATCTTCCAAATAAGGCCTTCTTTTATACCCTCACAATTTCTAGTTTACTTCTTCTTCCTTTTATTCTTATCAACCATCACTTACCACCATCACCACCTCCAACTTGGAAAAAACATAAAAAGGTTATAGGGACTTAATAATAAGGGCAAATTTATTATGGTACCCCTTAAATTCGGTCTAATAACAAATTCAACCCTTCTATTCGAACAATAACAGTTACATCCAAAAATTGAACTGAGCAATTTTCGATATTACAAATGGGTCCAAAAGTCAAAGTTGATGATGACATGGAATTGCTTTTTGCTGATGTGTCGGTCAAAGTTGGTGATAATAACGAAAATGCCATTGAATATTTTGATTTTTGAGTTTTTTTAATTTTGTTTCCCTATTTTCTTTTCTTTTCCGTTTTCTTTTTTTCCTCCATTATTTGGTGACACAGGTTGTTGGATGTGTCAGTAATTAGCTATAACAAATTCAGGGACCTATTTGTAATTGATTTAAATCAATTTCCAACTGGACTTATTTGTAATTTACTTAGATTTTGTTTAGTCAATTTTGGTAAATTTCAGTTAATTTTAGGTAATCAGTCAATTAATCTATTTTCCAACTGTTTCTCAGTATGCTGAAAAATGTACTAGGTCCCTTTATTGACTTCAAATAAATGCACCAGGACCCTGTATTGATTGAATGCATATCACGAATACAAACCAGAAACTACCAATGTATGAAAGTCAAAGGTCTATTATACATATTCCAAGAGTCAAATTCAATTCTTCCATTGTTTTCATGTCCATATCCGCATTCATCTTTATAATTTACCTATAAATACAGACCATCAAGAAGCAACAAGCAAAAAACAACAAGTAACAATGAAGATTAAGGGCTATCAAAGAATGATTCGCCCATCATCTCATGTGGGGATCGGGTAATTTGCTATACTCTTATTGTATGATGAGTCACATAATAACACTAACATATTTGAATGCATGAAAACATACATAATGACGAACATGAAAAAAATTTGAACAACCCTACTCTTGCTAAAATACTAACAACTTCACGAAGAGAATTGAACGACAATGATCAAGCAGTTGGACCACGTATGAGGCTTCCAACATTGCTTCAAAGCTCATTCACAGTGAGTGTGGCCACTCTGACGAGCTTTGTCCGAGAGGTTCTGCACTCACGACTTCGATGACTGTCTTGGATACTCAACTGGCCATGACATATTATGGTGAAAGGTGGCATAATGCATTTCTTCAAAAGTCTGCTAAGCATGTGGATGAGTTCATCAAATTAACTTCATATATTTGATGTAATTGCTCTCTGTTCTCCCATAATTGGCTTTCAGTTCTTCTGCTTAATGGTTATTCAGTTAATGCATTTCTATTGCTCTCTCCACCAACAATAACAACAAGAGACAACATTAACAATGGTTTTTCACCATTTAATCATCTTCATTTCATTGTAAACATAAGCAAATTACATGGTGATTTGATCACAAGTTCTTACAATACACTCCACAAAAGAGATAATTGTGATCACTCGACAAAAATACATTAAACTGAAATTAAAATACCTAATTACTACTAGTACTTCATTATCATCTAAGCCACAAACATGGCTATTTAGTAAGGGTCCGGGCGGGAATATTTTGGGGATAAAATTTCCCTCCAATTTCCATTGACGATTTAGAGGGACATAATTCAGTTCAATCAATTACATAGAAGTTTATGAGGAAATTATTTTTAGTGCATGTATTTTTGGACTGTTATTACCAAAAATTACCTGAAAATCAATTACAAATAGCTCCCTATATTTGTGGAAGCTAATTACAGATAGATCCATGTGTTAGTTTTGCTTTACTTTAATTAATGTAAGAAATTTTAATTTGTTTTAGCTTTTCTTTTAAGGAGAGAGAAAATTAAATCCACATAGCAGGAGAGAGAAGTGTTTTTTAGTTTTGGTCAACTACAGGGGGCCATCTGTTATTGTTCGAATAGAAGGGACCAATCTGTGAAGGGGGTCAATTTAAGGGGTACCAAATGTAATTTTCTCTAATAATAATTGTTTAGAGAAATTATAATAAAATGAAAGTTTATAATAAAATGTAAATGGTTGGATTTTGTTTTTAAAAATATAACACATAATGAGACACCTCTAGTTGATATACCACTGAATGGCTCCGTAATTTATGTATATTTATAAATTACTTTCAATATAAACCTTAAACTTTGACTTTTTTTCTTCTCAGGTTTGGAGATTGATTTTCATGTGTCAGGATTATTTTACATGCCAGACACGTGTTGGTTTCTCGTTTAATTTTATAAATTATTTTTAAAGATTGAAAAATAAAACATGAAAAAATACCTGAGAGGACAAGTCACCAATATTTAATATGGAAAAAGAATTAAAAGTGAAAATATGTTTTTTCATTTTTTTCAATTTAAAAAAATGAGAGTGGACACGTTTTTCACTCTCATTTTACATAAGAAAAATAAAAAAGAGAAAAATCCTAAAAGAAATAAATAAAACAAATCAAACATAAAGGTTTAAGTTAAGGATGTGTTTGGGTGCAATATAAGTTTTGTACTACGTTGTTATTGATTTAGTAAAATTGTTGATATATGTTATTGTTTAAAAGTTAGGGACTGCAATGTTATTACGAAATTTATCAGGGGGACTATATGTAATTTGCCCTAATCTAATTACATGTTCATCATCTTGACTATTTGGCTATACCCTTGGAGGAGAAGTCAGAGAGTTCACTTCCCGCACACGTAGACAATATTGGGGTTGCCCATTTATGAGGTACGCATTTACTATCACTCAACTGTATTTAATAGCTCTTTCGAGAGCACACCTTTTGGGGTGAGTTGAATCATATACCAACTTGATATAGGCAAGTCGGATAAAATGGGTCTAATCCCCCTCTCTCCTTACTCGCAAGGAATCAACTCAAATACGATTTAAACCGAACTGGTTGAAATTATACTTAGAACAGAGTTTGACATTATCAAATTGAAATTGGAATTTGATAATAAGTTATGTAACTTATTCAGATGTATATACAAAAGTTGGTTGATGGAATGTTATTTGCGTAAAATACATTAATACAATTAACCTGATAAATTAGCTTATTTTATGGCAATTTAGGTGTATAATGTTATTCAACTTCATGTTGGATAGATGTAACTATATATGTTTATTTTGATTAAACGGTTAAAAATATCGATTTTGCTTATAACCTAGCAAACGGTAGCACAACCTAATATACTCGTCTGCGATGAAGATTGACTATATGTATATGATCGAGTTTCGACTCATAAAATACGATCCGATTCGATACGTTAATTGAGAATATTCCATATGTATAGAAACGAAGATCATTTTTTTTCCTTGAAATTTATACTTCTACTCACGTGGAATTGGTTTAAAACGGTGCAGATCCTCTACCCCACAAAGTACCCCATTAAATATCCACTTACATAATTGGTCCACATGTAATCATTTAACCACAGGCTATTAATGAAAATTTAACCATGGTTACTCAATAATGGACGGTTCCTAATTCTCTCTCCAATTTTCCCTACTAAATATAGATATTGTTGCACATTTACAGTATTTGATTCATTTACCAAAAATAGTCACTAGCTCATAGTGTTCTGTTAATAACATAATATTCGCTTGTAAAATGTTTTCTGACTATCATGACTAAAACTTAAAAAAACTGATATGCTTGATTTTATTAATCATATATAAGATCAATAGTAAAATATGAATATACATTATACTATTGTTCAACACCCTTATGTATAACAAAAAGAAAATATACTAATCCGATGTGTACTAACGAAAGTGAAATTCATGTAGAAATTAAGAATGCAATTTTTTTTAATATGGAGATATATGATACCCCTTTTGTATTATTATTTAAGAAAAATAAAATGCTTCCCAAAGAAAAGGAAGAAAATTGCTATCATCTTTCACAAACACAATGTATTTAAACAATAAATTTTGCCTAGTCTTTTTAATGTTTCCGAAACTTTTAAGCTCGAGAACATTATGTGCAAGGAAAATTAATTGTTGTAACTTGTAATATACAATACTCTAAGTTTGAGACTTCACGTTTTCTTTTTCTTGCATAGTTAATCAGCCGGTATAAGTATAAGACAATACAATGGTGGAAGATTCAAGTATATATTTAGTAAATGAAAAAAAATAAGGAAATTAGTAACATGATTTGATCACCCGTTAGTTAAAGGCTTACCACGGTTAAAATTTTCCATAATAACTTGATGAAATAATGCCATGTGGACCAATGATGTAAGTGAAGTATTTTATGGGGTATTTCATGGGGTAGAGGATCCGTAACGAGTTAAAAATGGAAAATTTACGGGAAGTAGATTAATTCAAAAGTTGATGTGGTAAAGGTGGTCCAAATTTCTTGGTTCCAGGACCCAAAGAGAAGTCCTTTTTGACCTGCATTGACCGTACAAAATATTATTCCCCAAGAGCAAGAAATGGAATTTTATAGCAAATGTGAGATCTTATATGTATTGGGGTAGTTGTGTGGTCCTTTGTATTTGTAGGGTAGTGATGTTATCATGAAAGCAGATTCCCTAAAACCCAGCTATAGTAAGTTATACCACCAGCTGAGATCAATGAGACTCATGACAGCTGACTAGCTAACTATTAATCCATGGTAAAAAATCGTCATGCAAATTCGTACTGTACCTTTTAATTAAGGGGTAAATGAAGAGGACTATTGATTTCTCGGGTATAAAATTTCACTAATTTGACCTTAATACGCACCAACCCATATGATATGCGCAGTGTATGGATAATATATGGTGGAGAATGAGTGTGAGATATTAATTGGGTGGAAAAGTATATCTGCACCTGAAAATGTGTAGTTAAAAATGAGTTTTATTATAACAACTAGCGAAAATTACATATACCACCCCTGCAATATAGCTTCTTGTCAATGAGGTCCCTTCTATTCAAACAATTACAGATGAATCCATTTTTTACACACGAAAAAAAATGTAATTACAGATAGGCCCAAAAGTCAACTTTTTCACCAATTTTATCTTTTGTTTATAATTCAAAAATTCATTAATTCTCCATTATTGCAAAATAAACCCAAAAATATTTTTAACACTCACAAACAAACCCTAACATTTTTTATTCTTCAAATTTACTACCCACCATCTCCAACCATCTTCCACCACCTCCAACCACCATCTTCCACCACCACTTCTAACCACCACCTTCAATCTCGGTCAACTTATTCTTCCTCCCTCCTCATCTTCTTCTTCCTCCCTCCTCCTCCATCTTCTTCTTCTTCCTTCTTCAAAAAAGCTCCTATCGGAGCTGTGAATACCTCCGACCGGAGCTATTATATACAGCTCTGACGAGGAGCTATTTACAAGACCGCCGAGCTGTTTTGCCTCCGATTGAGTTGTAACTCAAACCAGCTCGGTTGTTTGACTCCTCACGAGTCAGATATAATAGCTCCGATCGGAGCTTTTTTGAAGAAGGAAGAAGAAGATGGAGGAGGAAGAAGAAAAAAATTGGGTATATTTTGAAAACAAATTTTATTGGGGTTTAATTTACAATAATATTGAGTCATTGTTGTAATTTATAAAACATTAGAGTTCAATGTGTAGTAAATTGAAGATTGTAAATTGCAACCAAGTCCAACTAATTTTCTTTTCCATTTATTTTATTTCTGGTCAACTCAAAAATGAGGTTTTGGATGTATCTGTAATTGTTTGAATAGAAGGGATAAAATTGTAATTGGCCCAAAATTAAGGGGTAACAAACGTAATTTCCCCACATAAAACTAATTTCCATAAAAGGAAATGTAACACTTTTAGTGAAACGCTGAAAACGGAAAATTATAACAATTTTAGTGAAACGGATGGAGGAGGGAGTATTTTGCACGATGATCAACTAAGATTTTAAATTAATTTGAATGATGAAAGCCACATCTCTAATTGATTCTCCTAAGAGGTCAAGACCAAATCTCTTGGTTTTGATTCTCAGCAGTCAGCACCAAAATAGAAAATAAATATTGATATCCGATATTGTTTTGATCGAAGTATATATTTTGTCTATTTTAACCATATTTTTGTTTACTTGGATGCACGAGTTAATTTTATATGATAACACTATAAAATAGTCATGCCCCTATGTTTGAAAATGAACCATGGTCACATCCAAGATAGTTTAAACGGTAAAAGAGCATACTTGATGCCAATGTGACCAAACCTCAATTGATGAAGCCATGACGGTGAGACACCAACATTTTTCACTGAGAGGCATTGCGTTTGATTCCCTACATTGAGAGATTATAGGATCGTCAATTTGAAGGAGGTCACAATAGAGTTGATTGCCTCGGTATCTCCATCTATAGCGCTTGAAGATTGCGTGGTGGGTATAGATAGGCGAATATGTCACTTTTTTTTTATTACTTATCATTAGTTCGTTTTGATCGTTTGAGTGGAGTTTTTTAGTCTATTTCAACTATATTTTGGTTACGTGCACGAAGTTCAAAATAAACCCAATTGACTCAAATGAACAATGTTTGTCTAAAGAATAGCTTTCGCTTGTAGTGGAATTGATATGAATGAGATATGGAGTGACTTTCTTGAACTTCAATTCTCGAAAACTCAACCTTATATTAGTCGCTTCGTCTCCACACAAATTGATTTGCAAAAACACCATATATACATTACAAATAAACCATAGATAATATCCATTCTCTAGCGCTTGAAGATCGTAATCCATAAGTTCTTGTTGATAAAATTCCGTAGAAATTGTGTACCCTCGAGCACCTAGAGCGCGATACAAACTCTATATATTTGGACTTTCGTATGTGATAGTTGGACATGTAAATAAATCATTCTTTTAATTACTCTCAATTTTACATTGTTTTGGTCTAGACTTCAATAATGTTTGTCTAGACTTCAATAATGTTTGTCTTTTGGATGTTGCTATCTATTACATTTATCTTGTGAATAATTTAACAAATTTTGGTTACTTTGTCAATCCTGGGGTAATCTATTTATTTTATTTTCTTTTTTGTTTCAATAAGATTTGTGGAATATGCCGAGTTTTCTATTTATTCTTTGCCTTGCTCGCATTTAAAATATCGCATGCGAGAACAGTTTTTTCTACCCTACAGATCTACCTCCCGACGATCTTTAATGTATTTATGAAGACAACATTTAAGCGATATAGACAACCTTTAAAGACCAAGAGGTAGTAAGACGCCAGAGGAAGAAAGAAACCTGAGAACCGAGTTCACATAAATCTCGTAAAACATGATGAAATAAATAATGGAGACTACTAGAAACGAGGAAGAACTGCAATTAACTAGTGAATGAATACCCCGTGCAATTGGTCGGTTGAAAGTTTGTGACTTTCATGCTGTCGGGACATACCTGTATATATTCTAACTACTACACCTGAAACTAATTCTCACTTCCTCCTCTATCCACGCGTACTAATTTTGGACACGAAGATTAAAAACGATTACCAAGTTTCAACATGAGAATTTAAAATATAATGTAGAATGTAGTACGAAATTAAATGTGTGTAAATAATGTCAAAAGATCAGGAAATTAAATTTATGTTGGTAAAGAGATATATTATTGAATTTTCACATTGATTACTGGTTAAGTAATTTGGTTTAGAATCGACAATTAAATTTATTAATGATAAAATAACAACTTACAAGGAGCGTAAGAAATGACCGATAAAAGTATAAGAAATTCATTCCCAGGTATATGCACATACCATCTATTAGCTACACTTCCAACTTTCACAACTCCAAGCAAGTTCACTACGAGCAAACCCATCGGAGCCTTAAAATTTTTAAAACTCAGATACCTCCGGTCTAGTTACATAAATTGCAATCGACCAGTGAAGTAATTAATTGAAGGACCCTTAATTAAAACTGCACCAAGTGAACTAACCATATTGCTCAAACGACATTATTATCACTCTTTAAAGTAAATTTTAAACAGAATGTAGCAACCCAGAAAATGTTCAGGACTTGTAGCCTATTTGAAAAGAGATTTCACGAGCTCTAATTGGTGTTTTGAATATAGAGGTCGATATAAAAAATGATGAGTTTTTTATTTTAGAACAAAATGTAGCAATTCACATAACAAAGCATAAAAATAATTACAGTTGTTTTTGTATTATTTTATGTGAATAAATAAGGGAATAACAAATATTTCACTCGAAATTTTTTTAAAACAAAAACTTATTAAAATTTAAACGATAAATACCAATTACATATAAAAAATGTTACTGATTTATGACGGTGAGGTACATAGTAATAATTATTTTCGAAACTAGTTAATTACGAGCACGGAATTAATGATAGAAACCATACCATATGATACCAATATTAGTTTTTAAACGGAAAAACATTTAAAAATATTCAAAGTTCTACAACATTTTTATTTTTATTTTGTTTTGAAACACAATAATATTTATTAATTAATGATAAAGAATATTTACACAAGCATAAGAAAACTTGTTCTAGACATTCATAGTTACAAGCAGACTACTCATGATTAGTATTCTAGTTGTTCATTTTACTCGAGAGTTCATTCATATCATAAATGATACAGAATTACCAATTAACCGTCTGCATATCAATTTAAAAGGAGAAAACAGACTATCACTACACCTGAATTTTGATATATCTAAACCATACATACCGAGATATGTATAACAATGTTAGATTTAAAATAACGACACGAATTGCAAAATTAATGTACGGACTCCTCCATATATAACATTTGTTTTGGGACGGAGTTGGTAATTACTAGCAAGACAACATGGGAAGAATCAGCTTACCTGGTACAAGGTACCACTCATGATGTCTGGTTTAGCTAGCTAGTTAGTTATCCCAAGTAATTTATTTTTACTAGTAGAGAATTCATATACATACACACATAACATAATACGTACATCAATCATGTCAATATGTAGATTATGCTTGGCTCCTCATACGCCATTCACGAAGGGTCATCAGCTCTCCGATGAACTTTGCGAATGGCATACAGGGAGCCAGGCATATATATACGTTTACATACACAAACATACATATGATGATAACGGAAGAGCAAAAATTTCACATTCAAATTTTGTATACATTTAACTAGCTAAGCTAGAGATATAGGAAGAAAGTTAAGGGACAAAAAAAAGTAGGGTTTTATTTATAAGACACAATGTGTATGCAATGAAGATTTGGAGATCAATTTGGGTCCAAATGATTAGAAAAATCAAAGAAAACAAAACCCCACAAGTTTGAACACATTCTTGGTGGCTAAAGAGATTGGAGAATTCTTGTGTATAGAAATTCCAAGTTTGTAAGTTGTATTGCAAGTGAAAGGTGTGTGTATATATTGAGGTGAAGATCTTGAGAGAAAGGAATGAAACAAATCTGGTTTATTTATTGCTATGTGGATGATCATCATCAGCATCATCACCTTACTGGCCTGGTTGCTAAAGCAAAAGAGATGAAGCTACTTTTGTCTGGAGTGTTTGGAAGACATGGATTCCCTACCATCATACTCCTATATACTTTCTTTTTTTCCTTTTCCTTTTCTTTTTCATAAAATAAACTACTTATCAAATTGACAAATGGTAAAAAGAAAAAGAAAAGACAAAAGGTTGTATGCCCATTATGAATTTTATTGAACTTTTCCTTTTATTATTATCTCAAAATTGAAGAAGAAGGGAGTCTGGTGTAACGTCCCGATCCATTGCAGATCAATGTCGAACCCTTGTGTGCCGACTGACTAGCAACAAATGATATTCGAGTGTTATATTGGTACTACGTACAAACCAACACACGCCGATTTTAGTGCATGCATGTTTTGATTCACTTGGAAAACTTCTTTGGGGTCGTCATCCAGAAAACTATCATGAAACTAACCTTGTTAACTTTTGAAGGGTGTATAAATAGATGCTTATCAATAAATATGAATATTAGTTGTATGGGTATTATTATCATTATTAAGAGAATTCATGACATCAAGATGGTGGATTTCCTTTTCCTTTAAATTATTATCATTATAATCTCACTAGCTCAAACTTTTGAATGTTGCAACGTTCGTGATTTCCTTTATAGTTTCTTTCAAAATATAATTTGCACGCTGCCGACCTTTTCAAGAAAAATACTCCAGTTTATTCTTTTTGTAAAGGGAGAAGATCGAATTTTTTCTCGTTCGAAGATCTAATAAGACCGTCAAAAAGATCATATATAACCCCACATGTTTTTGACTTCTTTATACCCTGGTAGATCCATTAATATCATCATATATAGGGGTTGTTTAAGCAATTTTCTAAGTTTTGCATTGTTCAAAATTAGAAGCATAACAACTTTTGTTAATGGTGGTGGAAGAAAATTAATTGAATCATTTTTCTTTTTTATTTTAACTCGGCAAATAATTTTATAAACGAACAAACAAAATTACAAGGGCATTAGAAATGCTCACGTAAACCACCTCAAAATCGGAACAAGTATAAAGATGTCCCTCAAACCTTCTAATAAGGTTTCAGGCAAGATTAAATACATTAGTGAGATTGAATAAAATGGACACCCTATCGTCTAATGTCTAATACTCCCTCTATTTCAAAAAAAAGTGTTACAACTTTTCGTTTTCGACGTTTCACTAAAATTGTTACAATTTCCATTTATGAAAACTAATTAAATAATAAAACTCCCTACATTTCACTTTTATTACAATATGCCACTCATTTAATCTCTAATAATCATGGGGCCCACTTGTACTTTCTACTTTTTCTTAAAATTTGTGCAAATCCAAATTGTAACAATTTCTCCGAAATGGAGGGAGTAACAATCTAGACATTCATTTTTCCGAATCCACATTTGCGCGAAAAGAAATGTAAAATTTTTTCTTGAGACCGCGTGATCGGCAGCTAATTAAGTATGTCAATCAAATTGCCTAATATGTGCATGGCAAGGGATGAAAGAATTGAGGGTAACACGTCAAATAGTAAATTAAACGTTTTTTCTTTTCTTTTATTTTCTTTCTGTTTCTCGTGAATTGTCGATTTCTTATGATGACAATCGGTCGATCTTTTGCTGTCACTTGTAGATATTATTATAATAATAATTATTATTATTACCTTACAAATTTGATATCGACATATATCGATCGAGAACATATATATAATTGTACGTACTCTGTCTGTTCATTTTGTTTCGATCGTTTAGTGTCTAAAACCTTAGACAGCATTATCTTCATTATAATGAAATTAGTTGATGATGTTTATTAACACATTTGAGCAGGTAATGCAAGTATCGTACTTTCCAGCAAACCAAATTAATATTAAAAATGTTTAGTTACAAACACCAAATCTTTATTAATACAACTAATACAATTATATTAAATTAACGATGGTTAAAGTTAAACATGTAATGTTTGCAGTTAAACGTATGACGTTGATTCCGTCTTTCAGAGAGATAGTCACGCAAATGTTCGTAAAGATTTAAATATTGAAAACCGTCAAAAGAAATAATCTTACAGTTCGGCGGATGATGTTCTTAAGATGTCACATCGGTGGAACAAATCGCTACGGCCGGGTTTATTAGAAAATGCATTTACCATTGCCGAAAGAAAATTAGGTTTTAGTGCCCATGTCTTATTACTTAATATGTTTACATGGAATTTTAATAAAAGGTTTTTGAAGAGAATGTTTGGCTTGGAGATGTATAGGTACGTATAATTTTTTAAAGGTAGGTGAGAAAGTTGTTAGATAGTACTCCTTCCGTTTTAAATAAATCTTTTCATTTTAACTTTAACCGATCAACTGTCTTCGATTTTGACCGCGAATTACGATTAAACAATAATAGTAAATAATTTAATAAAATCATATAATGAAAATTTAATAAAAGTAATTCGCGGTCAAAGTCGAATGCAATTGACCGTATAATAGTAAAATGGAACGATTTATTTGGAACGGCAGGAGTAATAAAGATTAAAGATAACTGTACGAGCATTCGTTGTACTTTTCGTATTTTTGTAAAAGTTTAACCGATTCGAGGGGAAAAAATCGTTGTCAATTTGGGGCTCAATCATGTGTAATGTGCCGACAATAGGTTAAGTATACATCTATCAGTTGATGCATATATGTTAGGTCATTTCATAGTCACTGGTTGCTAAATTTTGACTAATAATCATAATGATATATGTTGGTACGTATTCTAATGAATTGCCAATGGACCTTGATGTAAAAATTAATTGAAAGGTGACTTTTAGTCAAAGATCAGGTTTGTTGTGACTTGTGTGTGTCTATAATTTCATACCAAACAAAATCATTCCACTATATTCCAGTTCATATGTTATTAACTGTACAAAAAAACATATATAGGACTCAATAAATATTATGTTGCTAATCATTGTCATTAACAATCCTGGGTTAGTTGTTTTAATCTCTTTAATGACACAACTTTTTCTTTAACAATGATAGTGCTTTCTAATGAAAGAAACTTGAGTGGGAAGGAAAAATATATATAGACATGAAGAAGTTTCTTTTTCAAGAATTAGAATGCTATCTTCTTGATTCATGTCTGGAAAGGATTATTGAGTAAGTCTTTGTTATTTTCAACTGAAATTTACTGAATTGAACTGAATTGTAGTATAAAATATAACTAAGCAGAACTGAACTGAACTGAATGAAACTGAACTGAACTGAATGAGTTTTAAGTTGAAAAAAACGGAGCCCGGAAAAGGTTCACATAATAGAGATTAATTGTAGGTAAACAAGGTTTATACATAATATGAATATCCAAGTCACAGTCAACAAAACCAGCTTAGATTTGTCAAGACAAAAGTTGGAGATGATTTGACATCACCAGAAAAAGACGAGTTGCACGGGAAAAGGAAAGATAAATACAAATAAACCAGTATAAATTTGACACATGATTAATCTAATTATTACCTAGCTATCTAACTATAGATCTAGGAGTACGTCTTTTTGAAATTTCACTTTTTACATATGTAACTAAATAACTAATTTGTCGGTTAGGGTAATTCACGAACAAGATTAAAAATTTCACGGCATTGAAGTCAGTAGAAAGAGCGTAAAGGGAAACTAACACCAAGTATTGGAATTGATCCGTGTTAGGCTGAGTTATCTTCAACTAAAAATTCATTCAGTTCAGTTCTGCTTAGTTATATTTTATACTACAATTCAGTTCAGTTCAGTTCAGAAAATTACAGTTGAATATAACAGAGCCTTAGAGATGAACCCTAGAGACTGATAGATGTTTTAAATATAATTGTAATATTTTAAATAATATTAATGATGTTTTATAGATGAATAATATATGTTATTCTTTAAGTGTATGTAGCAATATCCGTACACTTGGTAAAACCTAATAATATGATAATACAAGTAATGTTTGTATGTTCTTTTTGTCTTTTTATAAAGTTCATCCGATGAGGCTCACTTAATTATTAATATGGATCATCTTAAAAGAAAATAGAAATCTGAATATTATGATGGTAAATAGAAAAGGAATAAGAGAAGATGAACCATATGAATAAGGATAAACCATTATATAGGTTTGCGAGATGCAACATTTCACCCAATTGCACCATACACCCACATCAAAGTTGGGACCATGAATGGGAGTGTTATCACTTTCATTAATGTGATATACGCATATTATTACCAAACTATATACTAAGTTCTCTTATCAAGTAAAACCATTTTAAACATGGTACATGGATTACATTAACTTTAAGTAGATTTCATATACTCCTAGATTTTCGTAATCATGCTTATGCTTATGTTGGTTGTCTTTTTCTACCCATGCTTCACTTTATAACTTTAAAAAGGAGATGAAAATTAGTCCACATTTGTCAAATATAATAATCTTTCCCCCAAAGTAAAGTTAATAAACGCTAAGTTCATTCTCAGATTAAGCTTTGGGAGTAGTAAGCAAACTGAACTTTTCCATATCGCTTTTAGACATTTTCCAACAAAGCAAATTTTAACCTAATCCGGTCATTCATTCGGAGAGGATTTTATATTATTCGAACTCTTAATATTCGACTTAATTCAACCCGACTCAGTCACCCACCTCAAAACACCTGACGAGATCTGGTTATTGCTAATCCTAGTTGGTGAAGGGGAAGAACAGTAACATGTGGAAATTTGGACGCAACTAAGTGCAGAAATTCTGGTGTCAACTTCATGTAGATTTAATGTCCCTACCAGTTATGTAATGTCCATGGCTTTTAACCATTGTTAGAATTGAAAGAAATTCACAGTTTTAGGACAAAGCACCTATATGGGCTTGGAATGGAAGTGGGCTACAACATTCACAATATAAGGGAAAACTCCCGTGAAAGACTAAATTAACCTATAAATTTAGAAAAGAAGCCAACAGTAAATTACAAGTATAAAAAAAAGGCCAAGTGCCTTTACACCCCACATGAATGGACGCTTATACCCCTCGGATGGTTAAAAATGAATTTACACTTTCAAAAATAATTTTTAATATCATTTCACCTCTTAAAATTTTTAGTTTGGCTTTTCCATTTAATTTGTATTCGGATTTTTTTTTTCAGTTTAAATGTTATTCTTTTAAGCTGTTACATATTTGTTTGAATGTATAGAGTATAGACTGTATTAGTAGAGTACACTAATACAGTCTGATCAGTATGTCTGATCCACTAATACGATCTGTATGTCTGATCCACTATCTGATGGGGATATTAGTAGAGTTCTGAAATACAGTCAGACTGTATTAGTAAAACTCTACTAATACAGTCGAATGTATATATATAGTACATTAATACAATCCGATTGTATTCATGTTCTTTATTAATATAGTGAGTCTGGTCATGTAAATAAAAATAATAAAATCTAGAAATGTAGAAAAAATACATGAAATTGATGTAGAAAACCGTATACAACAAAACTCATGTAGAAATGTAGAAAAATGTAAACAGAAAATGTAGAAAAAATTGCATCTAGAAAATTATATACAACAAAATGGATCTTCCCATATCTTAACGGATCTTGGCATATAATGACGGATGTGGGGTGGATATTCTCAGATCTGGGCGAATCTTCGCATATCTTGACGGATCTAGGGCGGATCTGGTGGTGGCGAGGTGGAGTGGAAGCAGGGTGGTGTTGGTGCGAATTTGACCAAAGACGGACACAGTTGTTGAGTCGGGTGGTGTTGGTGGACGAAGGGAGGCGGTGGTGGTGGAAGATAGCCAATCTGGTGGTGGTGAGAGGGAAGTTAGTGGTGTTGACGGTGGAGTGGTCATGGTAGAGGAGTGGAGGCCGAGGCGCCGGGAAGGAGGCAAAGAGTGGTGGACGATGTGGCGGTGGCGGACGGTGTGGTGGTGATGGGTGGGAGAGGGCTGGAGGTTGAGATGTAGAGGGACAAAAGAGAGAGAGAAAGAAATAGGCTTTCAAGTGCAGGCTGGTTAAAATAGTGGATACAGGGGCATTTTAGTCTTTTCCAGGACATTTTTTGTGTGTAAAAGACCATGGCCTTTTTATGAATCAAAGAGATCCAATTGGTACCGGCCTGCTTTTGTCCCACAATATAATGGGATGGGCAGAGATTTCATTCCAGTAATCTTTGTTAGGCCCGGCCCTGGTTCATGGGACTCCAACCGCATAGGACCCAAAAGGGCCAAATTATACTAAACTGATAATATATTGATGTTTTCCCAATATTTCATTACGGCTCCGTTTAGCACAAGCGCATCACTCAACAAGCTTATTTTTCAAATAAGATTGTTACGTAAACTCGTAGCTGGTAGTTGATAAACTAGCTGATTTTGTAAACTTGTCCAGAAAATTTATCAAAAAAATAAGTAACTAATTTGTTTTTACGTACCATATTTAGCAAATCAGTTATCTTATTAGCTAATTAATTTACTAAACACTTTTATAAAAATCAAGTAGCTTATCAGTTAACCAATCAGCTACCAGCTAACTTATCAGCTACCTTATCAGCTAGTTTTGCTAAACAGAGCCTACGTATAATAATTCCTCCCGAGTTTAAAGTTTTATGTATGTATACGTTTGAATTTGGGGTTCAAATTCCTTCATGTCTAACTTGGTTGGTTCTAAATTTTAGTACTCGTTTTTCCCGATTCACCTTTTAACTTATCATTTGATTTATAACCTTTGCATAAGGTCGGTGACATTTGTGTCATCCCTGATTTCTCACAAGCTAATTGCTTGGAAAGGACTTGAGAATTAGCTTGAGGAACCCGAAACCTTTTGAATTTAGGTGGTGTTCGAAAATTTGGTTTTAGTGTTTTGATTTGTCAATACTTAGACAGCTTCTCTAACAATAAACTCTTAACATAAGCATTAAGAGCTTATGTTAAATTTTCGGTGAGTTTTAGATCTTAAATTTATAGGTTGAAGAACGGAAGGTGTAAATATGTGCTCTAGAGCAGGACACACATGGAACAGGTCGAGCCCAAACCGAACAAAATTCTTCCCCATGAGAGAGTGAGACTATGCTTTTAGCAGAAAAGACTTTTGTTGATCGAGTGCAAAGAATGATCATCATCACCTTCAATCTCCATTCATGTTGGTGTGTTAATAAATTGAGATGATTCGAACTATGCTAGGACTATTGTTTCCGTCAAGTAGTTTAAACAACAATTTGTAATCCATAACTTTACCAGGAGAAATACTGCAAATACTTTACCTTCAACACATGAACTAGGTAATAAAACCCCACATAATATCCATTCATAAAGCAAAGTTGCATTAATCTCAAACAAAATCTACTGTCAAAATTTAAAAGACAAAAGTCACACGAACAGTATCTCAACTGAAATGAAGATGCACGATAAAATAGCAGATCAATATCCACCCTTGAGATCATTAACAACATCATACGGAATGGGTGTCACGGTTTCCAGTGTTGTACCTTCAACCATGAAGCCAGGCTTAGGTCCCTTGGGTTGCCTCTTGGTGCTGATGATTTTACCTTGGGCCTTTGCCTCGGCTTTCAACTTGTCATTCTCCTTAATCCTGTTCAGAATCTCTTCATGACAACGGGATGGCTGAACATGTTCAACACGAACATGGATTCTCTTCCTTATGATTCTGTTGCCTACCTGAATTTTACGAATAAAATGCAACGATCGGTTGAGTAAACATTTATTGCAAGTAAAATGAGTAAATTAGATTCACATTCAATTTTAGTGACAACACCACACATAACCATGAATTGAAATGAAAAATTATAGCAGTATTCACATTCAATTTTAGTTGTCAACAGCACACATAATCATGAGTTGAAATGAAAAAATTGAATTCAAACAATGATAGTAATGTAGGGCAGTTACCTGAACTAAGAACATGAGAATAAAAACAAACATGTTAAACCTTGAGACTGCCCTAAGAAATTCAATCTAGGCCGGGTGAAATTGAGCCCTCACACATTAGTAATGAATACTTCTGCAAGAACCCATTGGATCGGCCAACTTAGGTTGCTAACACAGAATGTTACGTACATATACATATAGGTAGAGCAACTAATAATACAGCAAGGACTTTCTAAATAAAATTAAAAAAACAATTCAACAGATCAGACCAATACACGAGATAAAAAAAGAACAGTAGAATCAAGAGCAGCAGAGTGTAGAGTGTACATACATATACATATAGCTAGAGCAAGTAATAATACAACAAGGATTTTCTAAATAAAATCAAAAAAACAATTCAACAAGTCGACCAAAACACTGAGGTAAAAAAAAGAACAATAGAATCAGGAGCACCAGGTAGTGAAAACTAAGCAAAGATTTCAACTTGTTTTTCCTCAATACCAATATCAAAGTATAGGATTAACAAATTGTTTTCCATCAGATCAGGAATACGTGCTACAAGATTACACACATTAATGAGTACGCAACTATAAACATATGAAAAACAAAAAAGACAACTTGAAACAAATTTTCTTACACTTCTCCAACATAAAACATTTTCCTATTGAGATCCTTCAATTGAATTAGTGCTAAACAATCTCAAAGCATTCATGTTTGCTCAACTATGATCACATTACATCCTAATTCAATGTAATCAACCTCAATCAGTTCTACGATGATCACATCTAAAAACTACTTGGTGCCATTTTGTGAAAAATACCATCGCTTATTGTAAAGTGATTAAAGTAAGCAGAATCAGGTTTTTAAAAAATCTGCCTACCAGTTAATGATAAACTTTTCCAATAATACCTCAAGCAGCAATTTTCCAGGCAATTCAGCTAAAAATAAGCTACAACATAACAGTTTAACAACAATCTTCTACAGACAGACTCAATTCAGACTCCAAATCACAGATGCATAAATCAGTCAAACACATACATAGAACGATTCAAATGATTAACACAGAAACAATCCAAAATCGGAAAAATAAAACCAGAAACAGATAGAAAAGCTCGTACGAGAAATGGAATGAGAAAATATAAACACATGAAACAAACAAAAGACAACTAGATTCTTATTTTCTCCCATTTCTCCAACATACTAACCTTTTCGTATTCTTATCCACCAATCAAACAAGTGCAAACAATCTCAAAGCAATCACATTTACTCATCTATGATCACATTTCATCCTCATTCAATGTAATCAGGCTCAATAAGTATTCAGTAACACATCTGAAACCCCTTAGAAAAAAATATCGCTTATTGTAAAGTGATTAAACGAAGCAGAATCAAATCAATTACCAGCTAATGACATCCCAAGAAGCAATTTTTAAGGCGGTTCAGCTAAAAACAAGCTACAATACAATCAATCAGGCACTCAATTGAAACTCCAATCAATTGAACACATACATACATACACGGATTCAAACAATTGAACACAGAAACAATCGAAAATTGAAGCAAATGAAATTAGAAAATAGACCTGCTTGTTGACTTCAACGCCAACAGCACGCTTGGTGACATTCCAAACACGACCAGTGCGGCCATGGTAGAACTTATGGGGCATGCCCTTGTGGATGGATCCGTTCACCTTGACGTCGACATAGTCGCCGACCTTGAAGATCCGGAGGTAGGTGGATAGATGGGTCGGACCCTTCTTGCGGAAGGGGCGGGCGAAGAGATCTCTGGTTCTCGCACGAACACCATGACCGGCAGGCATTTTTTAGGGTTTCTGTGTTTTCAGCTGAGTGGTACAAGAGTGTCGAGGAGAAAGGTGAAATAGAGAGGCGTGTGGGTTTTTAGGGTTTCCTTGAGGTTCACTTTTGTGGGCCTTCTGGGCTTGGTCATGGACTGGGCTTTTGGTTGGTTTGTTGATGGGATGATTGAGTGGTTGGTTTGTTGATGGAACGATTGAGGAGGAGGCTTGGTGTGTAATTTTTGTAAATTACTCGGGAGGAATGAAGGTCGGTACCTATTTGAAAAAATTTATGCAAAAAATAAAAATAAACTGGTTTCTGTATTTCGTTATTTTATTTATACACTCTATATCACGTTAGCGTGGATATACAGTGAAATATACAATAATAAAATTGGCATTTCTAGTTTGCACTTGAAAGAACGATAAGTTTATCCACATGCAAGTTGAGTTTCATAATTTATTATACGTGATGTGAGATATTTAAAGGGCCAAATGCATGCTAGAATTTGACAAAGGCTATGTTCTCTTCGCCTGAACTGCACTGAACTGAATTGTAGTATAAAAAACAACTGAACTGAACTGAAATTAATGAGTTTTCAGATGAAAAGAACATACCCTAAAGTGAATGTCTACACACTTTACCCGGATTACAATGATGTCCTTGGACCTTACTTGCATGCGGATAAGGAATGTCATACTTGTTGATCCATGCGCCCGTTGTATTCCAATTATCAAGAGAAAACTGTTCTTTTTCCACCACTCCCCCATTATATTTTATGCGCACCACCATTAACTTGGGCATGCTTGATATTAAGTTTGAAAGTTTGCGCTAATACTTCCAGTCGCCAGTGGGTTGTTATTGGGAGCCATTTAGGCCAGTGACGTTTTCCATCCATTAATTCAAAAAACGACCTTATACCTTTACACTCAAAATTAACGCCTGAAAGTACCATAATGCCCCTAATACATACCCACCTCCTCCCTTCCATCCTCTCTTTATTCTCTCTTCACATCCCACCTCCACCCCACCGCCCACCCGCCGCTTCCATCACCACTCCACCTCCACTGCCTTTACCAACCTCCACCGCCCACACTGCCTTTACCCACCTCCACCGCCCACCACCACCCGCCTCCCACCCACCAGCCCACCCGCTTTCCACCATATCCACCACCACCCCCGCCTCCGTCCAAATCCACCACCCTCCGTCGAAAACACCCATCACACCACCACCTCCAGATCCGTACCACCACCCTTATCGCCACCACGATGCACCCCCACCAGATCGGGACTAGCCACTTAGTCGGCTTCACTTCCATTGACTAATTCTTCGGTAGCTTCACTTCCTTCCTTCAAGCTCTGATCTCCGATCTGACTTCGATTCAAGCTCCGGTGGCTTTTTTCTTTTTTTACTTTTTCTGTATTTAATTGTATTTAGTTTTATATTGCTTTAATTTATTATAATTCTTGCGACTTTTATAAATGCGATTGTATAATGGAACCTATACATTTGACTATATGATGAAATTGTACATATCCAGTTAAATTGAATATTGGACTCTATAGTATATAGTTCGACTGTATCATTGTTAATGTAAAATACAATAAACTGGATATTGAAACTATAATTATACAGTCTAATTGTACATCTGAACTATGCGCAAAGTTACAAAAATAAATATTAAAATATGAAACAACAAAATATGAAATTGAAAATTTAAAAAATAAAAAGAAATATTATAAAATTATAAGGTAAAATAATATATAAGATAAATTTTTAGAATTAAGTCATTTTTTAATAATTCAGGGTATAATAGTATATTTAAGGGTGTGTAATTAAAGGTAAAAGGTTCTTTTTGAATTGGTTTTCATTGATAAGGCCTTTATTTGAAATTTTATGGTCAATTGGGTCTTTGGAAACAATTTTTCCGTTATTTGGGTTCATCACAAGTCGGTACCTCCTGTCAAAATTTTAATTCAAATAGAGATCTTCTGCGTTACAATACTATATTAACTCATAACTCGCTGAGTTACAACATTATATTAACTCAGTACTCTCTGAACTACAATATTATAGTAACTCATGCTGATTTTTTTATGGACAAGTCAATTGGGTCTTTGGAAACAATTTTCCCGTTATTATTCACTTTTAGATTCATCTCATGCTTACGACTTGATTGGTTTGTTGGGACCATTGGGCCCAAATCAATAATATGGTTTAGCCCATTTTCTGGATTAACTGTCCGGTTGCTTGATGGAAACACCCCCAAGGAATATGGGCCCTTAAGTTGCGCCTGAACCATATTTGTGAGATCATATAGGTAACTTCCCGGGAAAATTAATTGGTAAAATTCTAGTCAAATACCCTTCGGCATCAAATATTAAAAAAAAAAATCAGCATAATGTTGTAACGCAGCGAGTTATGAGTTAATATAGTATTGTAACGCATAAAGTTTTTATTTGAATTAAAATTTTGGCAAGGGTACCGACTTGTGATGAACCCAAATTAATTCTAAGTAAAATCAATTTTTTAAACCAATGAATCACCAAAAAAGATTCAGTAAACCAAATCAATCCAAGAAAAGGTCAACTTTAGTGTATCTCCAATTATATACAATATTTCATTATATATCTAGATTGTATAAATAGAGTAAAGAATTACAGTAATACGAGTTGGCCTCATTTTACATAAAAAAATTAACTAGATACCGACATGCATTGCTATTTGCTCCCTAACTATTCTCTCCTAACTATTCTTTTAATTTGATCGGTCGCTTAGGACGAGTTATATGCCTCAACCAAACTTTCCTAACGGATACTAAGAAAATAGCACGAGGACGCGCAAATTCGCCTGAGCGTTCAAAATAAATTGAAAGGTAAAAAAGGGAAGAGGTTAGACTATTTTTATCCGGCTTGCGTTGGACAAATTGATCATCAGTATAATAAACATTTAGCATACTGATGAGCCTTGTTGAGCTTGACCTGTGGATTAGATCGAATTTGATGATGAAAAGATTGAAGAAAGGAAGAAAGAACACAGTTGTTTGTTCTGTTATCTGTGTTTGTGAAGAAAAAGGTGTAAAAACGTAATCCGTGTGTGAAGAGTCGCATTTGGACTTGAACCGATGAGGTGGCAGCCTGTGATTGGTTGGAGACACGTGAAATGACGTAAGAAGACGGATTTGCAAGGAGTATAAGTAGAATTGCGATTTTGTCTTTGTTGTTACGTTTTTCTTGTAACAGAAATAACTACCTTCTTCTTCATCCGATCTTCGTCTCTTTCATTTTCTTCTCTACAAGTTTTTCTGATTGGAGCTTGTTGTAAACGTTTGTGTTGATCAATAAAGATTCTCTGGTTACTCCCGTGGATGTAAACATTTGACGAACCACGTAAACACTTGTGTCATTTACAGTTTTTTATGCGCATTGTTGTTTGATCAGAAGTTTTGTAATTATTGATTAGAATCGGAGTATTGATTGCTATCGATTGTGATTATTCGCAACATTATCCAACCCATTAGTCACCAGGTTCGTACCTTTTGTTAAAGGAAGTTCATGCCTATAATAATTTCGGAGTCCCTCGGAATTCATACCAGTGGCTCGGAAATGATTGATCCGAGGTTGGCTCCAAGCCATATTGGCTCCTTAGTTCGGTACCCTAATTCGCCTCTAGTTAGACGCTTTGTCCGACTCGATTTGGACAGATCGGGCAGGACTTTATTATAGTGAAAAATTATGTCACTTTGGTCCCTAGTCGATAAACTAATAAATGTTCAGGTTAATTGCTGGAAGTTTCTCATTGTCCAATTTAGACACGTTTGACATTGATCCATCTTAATCCAACGAGCCCACTAATAATTTTACTAGTAATAAACTTGTGAATGAATGAATGATAATTCGCCGTCCAATATCTATAGTCCAAGCACGATACTTTTAATTTTGTCCAAAAGGTCGTGCATTTTTGCCAACTGACCAGAAAGCCTAAAGTAGATTCCCTTGTTTTTGTTTTTCCTATCAAAAATACAAACATGGTTATATATCATACTTCTTCAATATAATGTGTGGTTAAAAGGTTGTTAAAGATATTATTCTTTGAAATGATTAACAAATATAGAAGACCGTTCTAAAATGGCGACTAAAGTGATACACGCTTTGGCGGAGGAATTATGTCGACAATTAAAAATGCTTCACGACAGTTATTTTATATGGAACGTCCCAGCGTTAAAAAGATTGGAAATGCTATCATTATCAACCTATAATTCATTCATAGTTATTATAGCGTGATGCCATGATCTCGACGGAATCTTAGAACGAGTTATCTATCTGTAAGATTTTTAATCCGAGTATGAGTAAGAACAAAGTGCATGAATATTAATTAAAATATGCATTGGTCACTAAGAACAACATATAAATAAATTATGTTAAGCGCAGTCCATAAGTAACCGTTATACATTGTTTCAGATGGTGTATAAATATGCTTCAAAGTCTTAGGGGGAGTTTGCAACGGTTTATAAACTCCAGCTTACTACTTTATTCAGGATAAGTTGGATGATGAGAGTTCGAAAGTCGAAACAGCTTATAAACTGTTAGAATGTCTTAGATTAAGCTGTATGAGAATTAGGATTGAAACTCTTTAAGCTACTTATTAAACAGTTTTTTTTTTCTAATAAGATAATGTTGAGTTTGAAAATAGTTTATTGTAACCTTTTTAAATTTTAAATAGTTTTTTTCATTCTTCTCTTCTTCCAAACTTTTTTCCAATCGAATGAGTTGAAAATGTGGTTCAAGTGGAGCTTAAACTTGTTACAAATTGGAAGTTGTGGGAAGATTTGATGTACTCTTTTTAGAACAAAATAATTCATTCAAGAATTAATAATATCCGGGTTTACAACTGGAAGATCAGAACCACCTACAGCATCCGACCCAACTAAATTTGCTAACAAATGGGCCAACTCATTTCTACTACGTTAAATATAATTAAAAGAAGCAGAAAGAAAATAAGCCGACAAGTTCTTTGCATCTTCAACAATTGAACCTGCAACTGACAATGAGACTGAATTATCCTAAAAGAAGATTTGATGTACTTGAAAGGTGTCAATTGGTTAAGGCATTTCTTGTGTGGTATCTCGTTGTTGAGGTTATAATGTAATGTTATTTTTAGTCCGAGCATTTCTTATGCTCTTGTAAACCTTATTTCAAGTTTTTAATATATTTTGTCGATTAAAAAAAAAAAAACACTTACCAGTTGATATTGAGAAGGTTGTTCAAGGTTTCACCTTCAACCTCTCAATCTAGGTAATTAAATCATAATAAAAGTATCCATCCTGTTTAGCTATATAGTGTATACCCATAATTTCAGGTGCATATAATTATATTCACTCACTTATGTTGAAGTAGTACTATCATACCTTTATGATTATAGTCGAAACCAAAGCTAAAGTTGGCGAAGTTTCATAAGAGAATATTCTACTTTGCCATTGATTTTGCTGTTTGAATATCAATGTCATGGACATGAAGATAAGTATGGTGGAAAAGGATAAGAATAGTGATTATACGCATACAAATGGACTAATAATGGAAAGATTAGATTGAACACGCAAGTGACTACTTAATGGTGTCACACCTCCTTGTCATTAACAATGAAGAAAGTTACATGGTGCTATAATTCAACCAAAACAAACTAGTAATTACTCCTATTAATTAGTTATGTGACTTATTAATTGATGCCTCAACTTTGATTATTTTTGTAATTAGTCCCTAGTGCCCAGATATCGCCTTCTCAATAATTCAAGTTTGACAATTAGAAAATGACTTATTCTTGAATTGTATGTGCGTGGATGGTTATCTACTGATGATCTAATGTAGAATGACCATTTGGGCGTCTCTTTTGTGGTTGGATATTAGGTCTGGTCTCAATCAAGACAATAGCAAACAAATTTTCAGGCTATATGGCTTGGAGTGATCTGCAATACAATAGAATGTAATTGTCAGTCACACTTAATCGATGTATACATCATATAATAATTTCTAACCAAAAAGTTAATGAAAAAATTATAGAGGATCAAGTCTAGATTATAATTTGCCACTTTTGTATGGCAAGTATTTTGGATGCTTTATGGGTGTTACGGTAGGAGAACTCGGTCTTTTTCTCTGAGATAGAAGTTGATTCTTTATTTCGAGCTAGTTCTATGTGCTAGTAATGAAACCTTAGATGTAATTGCACTTCATATATATACCCGACACCTATATTATGCGTACTCTTCATCTTGCATATCCATATGCATGATACTACTTGACAATTAGCCAGGATATGGCAACGGAGCACTTCATTTTAAGACAAAATGAATAAAGTAGAGATAGTGGGATAGATTGAATCATTACAGAATATGAAAGCGAGAAGTTTTGCGTGGAACGATTGAAACATTACAGAAATGGAAGTGAGAAGTTTTGCGTGGAACGACTAAAATGACAAAATGGTAAGCTTGCCATGGGACGGAGTAGGTAGTATGTATATATACCTCCACCAAAATTTGTCCAACATTCCACGATTTGTTTGTCAAAAGGAGTAAATTGATACTATGTTATTTAACTTAATAGAATATATCTCAATTGATTCTAATATTAAAAAAAAATCTGAATGAATTAGAGAGAGAAGCAGAGAAAGGGCATGAAAAGTGAGGGAGAATTAGGTGTTTGTCAAATGGTACTGGTTGATTATCATGATTAGTAAACTTCAACTGCAGCTATCAATTACATCCATTTTCCTAACTAACTAAAACTCCAAATCAACAGTCACATGAAAAGAACTAACAGTCAAGAATTAAACAAGTCCATCAATTCAGATTCAAGTTATCAAGTACTATAGAAAAAAGGCATGTTTCAGCAACAAAAATATGAAAATAAAAAATGATGAATTCTCTAAAAGTAAAAGAATTTTTCCCATTAGAATAAGAGGGTCCATCTATGTCTCATTTTGTACATGAAATGGTCCATACTAAACTCTACACACCAATCCAATCAATTTTCCCCTGAGAGGAAAAAAAAAAGAAAGAAAAAAGAAAAAGAAAGAAAGAATCCTTGACAACTAAAAAACCAAAAGAGAAATTTGACAAGCATTATATGATATGGCCAAGAACTTAAGCTAAACTCATGGGGTGTCTTTATACACCACTACTACTACTACTCATGACTCAACACACATTTTGGGAAGTCAAAACAAAAAAAATTACACACACTATGAACAAAGAACTTTCCCAAATGGACAAGTTTTCTTGATTGAAATGTGAACAAATTTCTTAATATCTCTTCTATGTTCGTTTCTTTTTTTCCTAACCTCCATAGACTGGTAGAAATTGGCAAACCACCATGTCTGGTCTCTGGCAGGCAAAGAATCCCACCAAGATTCATTCACCCCACCCAACTTCTTTCCTTTTTTTCTCCATTTTCTCTTCATATTTGTCAGCCCTTTTTTCACACCCAAAGTCCCACTTCTCCTATGCCTTCAAAAGTAAAAGCAGGCTATATTACTTTTCATCCCGTATCTTTTTTTTTTCTTTTTTCTTTTTTTTCCAGTGCATTCATGTTCACCTGCATTCAAGAAGTATGAGTAAATTAAGTGAAAATGAAAAAGATAACTAAAGATTGCATAAACTATGGCAGTGTTTCCGACTCAGATTCATTTAAGGATCAGTAGAAGCTTACACGATTGGAAAATTATTAGGTAGTCTACATGTGAATTGTACACTATGTGGATGTAGTTGATTCATTCACTTGCTAATTAAATTATACTTTCCGAAAATTTGCAATCAACAAGAGTGAATGAATCAGTTAAATCCACATGGTCTACAATTCCGAGGTCTACAGTTGGATTTTCTTATAGCCCTATGACAAGCACTCAACTGGACTGTAATCCACCCGATGTGGATTATAATCCCATGCCAAACAGTAAAAGTTTGCTTCATTAGGATTTTGAAAGAAAGTTCAAAGATCATGGAGGGAAATGGGAAAGACTATTATGATACTAGTACAACTTTAATGTGCTTTGATGTTATAGGCTTTTTTTGGGTAGATTAGACTTTGGAGACTATTGTTCTGTTTTCACTTCCACTCAGAGTTAAAGAAGGACTATTGAATTTTCTTTACATGTTTTGCAGTCATGAAGATATTGAAATTTGAGATGCAATTTCAGATTTCTTTTTACCTTCACTTCTTTCTAAGCATGACCATCTTTTGACCCCAAATTTTCTTGATTGAAGTTTGTCGGGGGAAAATGTCAAAAAGTTTTTATCCAAGATGGATTATTGACACATCTTTAGTGCATTACCATATTCAGTCCAACAATTCACCAATTTCAAGCTAATGGCTGTATTAGTGGAGTATTGGTGTTCTTGGTGCTGTGATTATGCAATTAGAAATACCCTCATCTCCGGTTAGAGAATTTACACTAAACCCTTTGAAAGACGTATAAATCGTCTACTATTTTAAGATGGTATTCACAAGATCTAAACTCCAAGGGGATGCATATGTAAGTTTAAACATAATAATGGAGACGGATGTAATATTTCAAACGATATAAGGGTGAGTACAAGACAGACCATGTTACGGCCTTATGGGATTCTATCTAGCTCGTCAGGCAATGAAGTTGATACTCAAATACGACATTTTTTAGGGAGTTGCCTGATGATCACGCTAAAAGAAGTTAAAACCGAAAAAAGAGATGGTGACTTCCAAAGATGTTCTTAGAACAAAACAGACATGTTACAAAAAAAAATGGCGCAATCACGCCAAATTCTTGACAAGGTCCCTCCAAGTGGTCCAAACATATAAGCATGTAACGCAGTTGAACCAAAAAAAAAGAAACGGAATGATTCTTACTTCCAAGACCAGCTAAGGCTCACGATTTGCGGTCCCAACAGGTTCATCTTTACTACAACTACAACTACTACTACACTCACTAGCTAACAAGTGAATGTCCTTTACTAAAATTGCCATATTGTACTGGCTCTTAGCATAGGTGATGTTGTCTCCTGCAACTACAATAAATTCACCAATGCTTGATTTATTGATGGTACTTGTATGCATCTTACAGTGTTACTAGTGGCCAACTAGCCAGGAATCCTATGTTACCTAATATGAATGAAAACTGTAACTTATGCTTCTTCCAATTTTTCTCACACAACGGTCATCAAGAACATGAGTGTGAGACTAGCAGACAATGAGACAAATCATGGTCCTGTTTTGTGCTAAGACTATTGTTAAACATGGTGTAACATTGTACTAGCACATTAACTACATATGCCATATTTATCTATATGAGTCCTGAAACAATAACTTACTCGACCTACAAGGCGACGGTACAGAGTCCTATTGTTTTCCCATAATTTCATTGTACAGGTTTAAGGGCCAGCATCAGTATTTATCCAAGAGAACTTTCTTGGCCTAATTGACTAATACACACCTCTCCTCCAAGAATTAGTGTCGGTCAGATGTCATGTTAAGCTTAAATGAAAGATCATCTCATACAGTAACCAAAGACAAAACTATTGGTAACAACCATCGGTTGTGAAGCTTTGTTATTTCTAACATTTAGTGAAAAGAAAATGACAAGGCATAGCCCACGGGTTGTACTAAAAACAAACAAACTTCAATTATATTTTCTTGATTAGGATTTCTTAATACCTTTAAGTATTCATTTACATTACAAGAAGAAAAAGTATGCTTAAACATTATGTAACCAATTATTAGTCTCTTACATGGGACCTATGTGAAATCAGCAGTCTAGATTATGCTATTATACCATCTTTTTTATTTTGGATAAGGCCTAATTCATTAAAGGAACATAAGACGTGCCACTAACAAATAGTACGAGTGTTACACAGAAGATAACATATAATGGAAGGTGGAATTTGCGTACCGTTTAATTTTTGCGTTTCCAAATGAGACCTTGTGAGTGTTGGTTTCTGAGTTGTTTAACGTTTTGATGTTGCTTGCTTGAATGCAACAGTGGGAGCTATTCTACAACTCCTCCTCTGATGCTCTAACACAAGTTGTTCCGCAAACCAGTCAAGTTTCTCAGAATTGCTTTGTTCAGCGATCCTCTTGCCACCGAATAGGACAGACTCCACGTTCTTTTGTTTCAGCATTTCGTCTGCCACTCCGATTAGCTGCTTAACGTTGCTTGGACTGGGGTCCACGTCAACATTTGCTCCGCACCGGCCCAAGCTAGATCCATTTGCCTAGTAATCACAAATTGGGTAAAATATACGCTTATGTGCAGCATCAACAAGTTATATGTACTCTGATCACATCACAGACCAAATAATTTACAATCAGCATTTCCACCATCGGGCTCATAGGCTGAAAACCATAATCGCCTCAAGTCCTTAACCATTTGCTCCAACTGCATCTATTATTACTATAGTCCATTTCCATGTTGCATCTATCCTATGCTCGCCTTAAAACATTCAAAGAGCAAACAAATAACAGGGGAGAAGATTGGCCATCCTGCAAGGCACTAAAAAGGTTTGATGACGGACAGGCAGGACCATCATGAAAATACAAGGAAATGTACCCCACATCTTTAGCTTTCTGCAAGTTTAGGTGAAAAACAAGAATGGCAAAAGAAGAGACTTTGTGATGGTATGGACCATCAGGCTGTATGTATTTACATTAATGCATTCTTAATGTTAAAGATCTTGACCAGCCTGAAAACCACTATATCAGTTGCATGTCATATTCAATGTAACCACAACTGGGATCAAAATTTCCAATTATAGTAACAAAGATCATGATTTTGCACAGACAGGGCTGGAGAAAGGGACTCTATTAACGTTCCCTTCTGATGAAACTGCCAGTAGATGACAAGGTTGCAAGCTGTGTAGACTTTCACAGACATTTACAGAAAATGACACAATGGAAATGTACAGGGACCTCTAAAGTTAAGCATCCTTTTAAATGATTTCTTTTGGCTAAGTTATCAACAGTCTAGATAATTCGAAAACAACATTTAACCACAAATGGTGGAAACATGTGACTTTACTGTGGAAGAAAATAAGAAATGAACAAAGAAACATACACAACCAGTCCTCATAATGCAGTTCTAGGCAACTTAGAACTCATTACACCAGGATTCAAGAAAAAAGGAGTAGGACCAATGAGCCATAAAGACAAGATCAACACAATCAGATTCTTTTGGTCTAAAAAGCATTTATTGTTCTTGAATATCAATTATTGCATCATCTACTAATACACCAAGAAAACATAAATTCTTGACTACCAATTCACCAAAATGCAGTAAAAAAGAAAATAGATAGTATTGGTCATTTTGCAATTTGGCAAGCAAACATAACATACACAGAATTCAATTACATGCCTCCAAAGCACACCAATGCCAGCCCGGGTCTTTCCTTATCCCCCAAAAAAAACTTCCATTGATAGTGTGTAATTTCATCAATGGTCTCTTTCTACTTGCGAGCTGTGACTATCATTTACCAACCCCAACACATTTATTAAGCCATATCACTTTCTTATTATTAATGAAGAGAAGAAATTATCTAGATAGTTTGATTTTCACTTTAGTAACTCAAATGACTAAGTAGGGCATCCGAGGAACGTATTAAAATGCACCGAGAAACATTAACCAATCAATGGACATTTGGGTTAGATATACACATAAAAATTACATCGCTCAGGCCCCTCACCACTTCAAAGACTTTGTGAACTAAAACAAAAAGAAATATTTTGGATGTTCTAAAAGCGACCTTAGGTCTAAAGCATACCCATTTTTATTTTGTAACACGTTAGACGTTAAAAAAGCATAAATGCATGTGCCAAATATATTAGTAAGAGTCAAATGTGTCGGTTATTTAACCTAATTTCACCCTCAAAACATATTAGTCCTAGGACATTAAAAGTGCACGTTTGCAAATGATACCGATTATCTAAAATGTCAACACGAATATACCACACTATTTTGAGACTTCAACCATGTAAACTTTTACCTGAATCCGAACGTAATTACTACTCCGACTGGGCCCAAACGCCATCGCGACGGCATGATCTACCATCTCCGCGGACCCTTCCCCCGAAATCCTCGCCAACGGCCCGGCCCAATCCTCGGCCTTCCATTTCTTTACCTTCTCATACTCAAAGCTCCCCTCCACTCCACCCGCCCCAACCGAAAGGACCAAAATGTCCTCCACTCCACGCACGTGCGGAAACTCCTGCTTGTTATGCAACACGTGAGTAATCGCGGCGGCAGTCGGGTTGCTCATCGCCAAACCACCATCCACCCCGACGCACCGGGTCGACCCGTCCACCGACTTCATGCAAACCGGGTTGCACAAACCCGGTTCAGCTGACGTGGCCAAACAAACCTCCCAGAGATTAAAGTCGTAGCTATCCGTCTCTAAAGCGTCAGCTCGCGAGAATAAGAACGGGGCCGTGCTAGACAAGTCGTAGCACGGGATCAAAACCGGTTTCAAGGTGTTTTTCAACGTTAAGTTTTGAAAGGCTTCTTTCATCTTCATCGACTTCTCTAAACCGGCTGAGCAGCCGGTTTTTCCGAAAACTCGTTTAAATAGACCGGGTTTGGAATTGGAATTGGAATTCTTTTTGTAGAACTTTTTTCCTTCTGCAGCTAGAAACTTCCAGGTCTCATCTGCCGCGAAAATTGGGCGGCTCTGATCGGTGGAAGCGAAGAGCATGGCGGTGAAGATACCTCCGACGCCGGTTCCGGCGGCGACGTCGAAGTAGTCGGCGATTGTAGTGTTCGGATCGCCGGATTTGAGTTTTAACGCGGTCTCGAGATACGAGAGCGTTTTTCCGGCGAGAATGGTGCGCATTCCGTTGCCGTCGATTGAGAGGATGCAGATTTTGCCTCTCTGATTCTTAATCGATTGGACTGGGCTGTGAGGATGGAGATTTTCGTCGGTTTGGGGGATTTGTTTGGGGAGGAAGAGCTTCTGGTCGTCGTTGTAGCCGAATAGGAACTTGCTTTCGAGGATTGAGAAGATTTCGTAGCTCAATTTGTTGGTGTCGATGCTTGGTTCGGCCATTAATAAGGTGTCGCTGTTGTTGTTGTTGTTGTTGAGATCGAAGCACGCCATTTCTGTTTCTCTGCAAGTTTTTTTGAGTTTTTTGGCTATACCATTGGAATGAAATGGTGAAGGAGAGAGGGTTTTGGTTTTCTTTGAGAGAGAGAGAGAGAGGTGGAAAAACAAAGCAACACAAATCAGGTTTTGCAGAGTATGTTTGTTGTTTTTATAGGAAAAATCATTAATTATAAGCTTTTTTTTAATTTAATTCTATTACTATTAATTAATACTGGGAAATGATAAAAAGCACGCTATATCCATATTTTGTTTTCTTCTTCGCAACTTACTCTTTCTTTTTATTTATGGTCAATGGAAATTTACTCTTATTTGCCCATGCCATATTTTCAAGGGAGAAGGTATTTAAATAAATTATCTATACAAATGATTGATGTTATTAATGAATACGTATATGTTATTACAAAGTGTTGTATATGTGAAGGAAAAAAAAAAAATCAACATTGATAACTTATACAATACAATGATTTATAAAATTGATTTTAGTTGATAACATATTTCCGACTATAAGTAAGTCCTATATAGATCATCTATTAGGATAATTACTCATTTTCTTTACAAAGAGAGAGAGAGAAAATTACTTTTGTGGTACTAAAAGTAAGAAAATGTTTGCCTTGAATTTTATTAGTTTGTATAGTAACAATAGATATCAATATCTTTCTTATTTCTTATAATAATAATAATGATGATGATGATGATGATGATGTTGTTGTTGTTGTGCACCGTTTCTTACATTCCATTTTTTGGAGTATTATTATTATGTTTATAAGGCAATTGTGTTTACTAGGTAAGTGAAACTTTGGAGTGACATTTAGTGTAGTTTACTAGGAGTATTGATTATGAAAAATGAAAGGAAAATATGGGATTTAACGGCCAACGCTCCTTCTTTGATCGAATTTATGGGTATATAGGTGTATAATAAGTTAAAAGAAAACAAGAGAGTAAGTTAACCATGACATCAACGATTGTATATGACGTGTATATGTTGATTATACATGAATAAACGTGATAATGGGGCCAGTCGTATACAGGCCCACCCGTAAAAAAGTCAGGCCCGCCCCGTTAAGATAAGCCCGTGATCGGTCCGGACTGAATATTTTAATTGAGCTTTAGGAGCCACATATTCCATAGCCCGGCCCGCCCCGCTCCAGCCTAGACCGAAAAGCCCGATATATTTATTGAGCATATTATGTGGCATTTGATATGGATCGAAATTTATTAATTGAGCCAACACATCAAAATTGGGCTTAAAAAAAATTAACTAGACTAATTGGGCTTTCACATTAAACGTTCATGTCCATTAAGCTAGTCCAATAATGACAACGAAACGCAACTTAGTTGGTAAGACGCTTCCCCTCCAACCAATAGGTCGGGGGTTCGAGTCACATTTGCCGTTTCAAAAAAAAAAAAAGCTCGTCCAACACCACACATGACATGATACTGTCCATTCCAATGCCCATTTAGAATTTTACATATTGCATTGAGAATTAGGGTTCAGCCATCTACTTGCCGTCACATTAATTCACTCATCATCATCTACATTTCATTCCCTCCAGACCTCGATCTCGCCAATTTGTAAATAGCCATTGTTGAAGGGTAACATCTCTGAATTCCGACTTCCTAGATGAACTAGTTGTTGTTGAACGATAACAATTTTTTCAGCATCATCTCCTCCATCTAAAGACCACCACGACCTTGATAGGTATGTTTTTAACTCAATTCACCACTCTATTCTAATGTATGACAGGAGAAATGAAAAGGGACAAAAAAAAGAGGAAAATTTGTTGTTTGGCCCGGAATAGCCGGCTTATGGGCCGCCCGGGCCTAAATATAATGGGGCTAGGGGCTTGGCCGGGCCTACAGATATCTCAAAAAGCCCGGCCCGACCCCATAAAAACATATATAGGCCCGGACCACTTCAGCCCGACCCAGATCGGTCCGATTAGCACCTCTATACATGAATACATCTTAATACTGCATTTACATGCCACGTATTATTGAATGTTGTCGTTATCTATAACGTTAAAATAGCATACGAGAATGTATAAATACATCTTTCCTCTGGCATAGACTTTGGAAGGATTAGAGCTACTAGACACGTAGTGTGTAATTGGGGCAAAAATGAAAAATCAATAGGATTTAAAAATGTTCCCGATATAGAACATTAATTTAAACGAGACAAGCATGTAAACTCGAATGTATTCAAGGATGTATCATGCTCTTTGCTAGCACATGAATGTAACATATTTGAATGCCAGCACACTACTACCATGTATAAATCAATGTAACAATCTTGTTGCATATATTTTGCATGTATGTAAAGCTTCTCGATATTTATAACATATAGTATTACCTTCTTATATTAGAGTGACATATACTCTCGGTCTCATCTGAGCATTAGCATATTGTTGGATTATTACTTATCGACCTAGCTTCAACTTATGTTTTTAAGTTTTAGTATTAGTCTTGAATCCTATCAGTGTACAGTAAACACATTTTGCACAATAAATATTCGGGATCAAATAAATTTGTTCAGTCTTAAACCTAATGGGAATAATCTCGCACCAAACATGTTGTCAGTGATTATAGGTTAACAGTGATCCTATTGGTAATTAAACATACATTTAGTTAAAATTCCTTTTCTTCTCTGTTTCGTTATAGTCACGTTGAGTGGACTAGTCTAGTAGTCTTAGTGGGATCCACGGTGTGGAGAAAGAAGTTAGATATGGTAGGTAAAAAGAGAGAATGAGAAATTCAAAAAAAAAAAAAAAAAAAAAAACAGAAAGAGAGAGAATGAGAATGAGATGTGTGGTGAAGATCAAATCGGAGACGTGGGTCAGACTTGGAATAGTATTGGACTGGGTCGAGAAAACCATACGGATCGTTATGTCATTCCTTTCTTGCCGTCTAGCGGGCCCAATTTTCGGCCGGGAATTATCTCTTACTACTAGTCTATTTATTTTTTGAAAATTCGACACTACATTACAAGTGTAGCGTGTACATATACATTCAATGATAAATCAACAACTGAGTACTTTATTGAAATAAACGTAACACTCTATTCAGATAAATTAACACTTTATTTCGGAAAAGGTCGTGCCATGAAAATATGATCATGCTACACGAACTTCCAACTTCTTTGATTATCAATTAATCTCACCACATTCGTGATTTTTATTTGAGTTTAAAATTTTAAGACTTATTTTTATTTGAGTTTAAAATTTTAAGACTCTATATCTTACAAACAAGTAAATACACAAGAAATGAATGAAAGTAAGAAGTTCAAAATAGCTTAAAGATGACTAAATTTAGCGAGTGATGATTGGTAAAATCCGATGGTATATATATTAAAGAAGTTCTATAAGAATCTAGGATGCGAAATGTCTCCTTCGATTCCCAGAAGTCGGTGGAAATCCTTATATATTATACGATGGCTTAATTTGGATGCCCCGATTAAATCTTTCGAAAGTACACACGACTACTTGTTACAACTTCATGTGAATGACCACAGTACGAGGACGGGGCTACCGCGGAGTTGAACCTCGTCATGAGTCAACCATTCCCAATGGATCGTGGCGATGACCGTGAATAGTATCAGCCGTCGAAACAATGACCACATCTGAAGAAATTTTGTCCACAGCGAAATTTGTAGGTGGCTGCCACCATGGCGCGCCGTGGTGGCAGCCGCCTCCGACGAATTGGGAGTGATCTTAGTAACTAGTATGACATTATTTTAAAACTAGTTTCTTATCTTTTCACATAATACCATATTATGGTATATCATCGAGTGATCAAGAATTTAGCTGGCCTTTATGGTATGATCGCTTGTGGGGCATCACTTATGCTCGGGTCATACGGTGAAAGTTCTATCAATAAATATTAGTACCTTTTACAAAGAAGAAGTATGAAGATTAATTGAAGTAATCTTAAAGGAGTTAAGTGGGGGAGATGAACGTCCCTAGCTGCCTTCGCTAAATCCGTCCTGGTCGGATATGAAAGTTTGGCTTATTAGGGGGAAAAAAGTGATTACACTTGTTATTAACGATATTAGTCGATGATTGATAATTGCAATATAATAATGTATAGATATACGTTCATATAACATCAGAATGAAAAACAACAAAGGTGGAAAAGAACCTAATAAGACACCGGCAGATAAATAATACATTTCATATTTCTAATCTATATCCAAAAAAAATCTCCCTCGAATTCTGTATACTGAAGTACTATGTTTTATCACATTAATACGAACTACACCAAGAAAATAATCGACAATCATATTATGAAAAAATGTTATACTCTCATAATAAATTATACTGCCAATGAAGGATTTGAGGGACTATGTGACTAATAGTTGTTCTTATATTAATATACGTGTAATATGATTTCTTAATATCAATAATATTATATGATTGAATATTTTGTGTTATTTTTATTTGTGTGAACGACACTGATGTTTTTAGTAAAAACTTTTAAAATTTATAGGTATAACAGTTATGTTTTGATATTAAGGTCTGTATTTATATTTTTCCAGTATTTTCTTGTAAGATTTGTGATGAACTCATCTTAGACGGAAAACGAAGTCATCAAATTAAAATGAAATATTATTGATCGGAAAACGGGAGTACATTATATGATAATTATGGCACAATAATAATACCATCAAATTTAGCTTTACTTGTAGTTGTCAAAAACGGAAAATTCGACCATGGTCTTACCCCAAGTGGTCTGACACTGGAGATAAGACCATGATCTAACAAACCGTCAAAAACATATTGGTAGCTGCAAAGCTTGTATAGTACAATCACATTTGGACAGTAGGGGTGGTTTGGTTTCTCCTAGTTGCAATTTACCTTCTTTCGGCAGAGAGATTCAATTTGACTTTTCATGCCGACTCCTCATATACTAAGAAGAATGTTCGCTGAATTTGCTCAGTTGCAACTTTTTCGCAAGGCGGAGATCGATTGGGGTGGGACGCCCCGACCTCCAAATCTTCAAATTCACATATTTTAATGTTATAGTTTCGGAAACTTGCATTTTCAAATTTCGTACCCACTAAATTGTAGAGGAGTATCAATGTTTGGAGTGATAGTTGGCTTCCGAGAGATAATGGTTTTAAACATTTTACCCCCAATCTTCTTGAGCTTGACGAGCTTTCTATTTCGGACCTGTTCTTAGCATATGGGAATTCTTGGGATGTTGATATGGTGCAGAGTATTTTTTGGAACATTGATGCGCATGGTATTTTTCAAATTCCTGTCCCCATGTTCGATGTGTAGGATAGGAGAGTTTGGCATTTTAGTAGAAGTGGATTTTATTCGGTGAAAAGTGTTTACCACTTAGCTAGAATGATGCGACATAGGAACCAACATGAATCTGCTAGAAGTACAAGTACTTCTGTTCCAGTTGAGCTGAATTGGATTTGTCCCATGTTCAGCCGGAATTGTTGCTCGAGACAGTAATGGTCTGATAATTAATTGCGTGGAAAAGATGCAGTTTTTATTCTGTGGCTACACCGGAACTGGTAGAAGCATTTGCGGCCAGAGCAGCTGTAATACTGGCCTATGATATGACTTAGCGCAAGTGGAGTTTGAAGGGGATTGCTCGAATGTGGTGACTGAACTTCGATCACAGGATACATCTTTATCAGTTATTGGGAATATAATTGAGGAAACGAAATATTTAGCGTTGTTTTTTAATCAGCTCATTTTCTCTTTGTTAGACGCTCTAGCAATAAGTTAGCTCATTCTTTAGCTACTTTGATTAAGACGAGTAGTTTTGGTTCCTCCGAAATTCCCTTTGAGAATCCTGGTGTATCTGTTTGATTTTATCAATGAAATTATATCCTTTCTAAAAAAAAAAATTGTAGTATTCCTGAAGCAGTCGCAATAAGGATGGGAGGATATAAAGTCCAATTCTCAAGATCTATTTCTGTAAAAGACTTTCGAAACTTATTATTGTGTTCTGGAAGTAAAGATAAAAATTATCGTGAATTGGAATAAGGTTCCACTCAGGTGGTATAAGAGTTTCAAAAATTATCTTTTCATTTCATCTCAATGCGTTGAAAGTCGAGGAATTAAACAAAGTCTTACCAGTTTAGATGATATTTTAAACTGTGTGTATAGCTAGAAACTTCTACGACTTACATATTTTCTTATAACTCTCTTCGTCCCGGATAATTTAGATATTACGATTGACGCGTAGTTGTAGAAGAAATGTTAAAATAAACGAGTAAAACATAAAATTGTACGAAAAGTGTATTTGTAATAGCATAATGTATATTTTTAGTGTACACGTAATATTAATTTGTTGAGTGTGGGATAAATATTCATGAACACTCTAATCATAAAATTAATATTACAACTCCAATCGTAATTCAAATAAGCCAAAAGTCAAGTTTTATTACTATATTTTCATTTGTAAGTTTGGTTCAAAGTTGTTATATTAGTTATGTATTATTTCCCCTTTAAAAACTATTGTCTAATAATTTTTATATTTTAGTATATTCTATAAAAATAAATTAGTTTCTATGTGATGATTTATAAACGTTCGAAAGCAATCATTTGGAACTAACTGAAACAAATCATTTTAACATATCTACACATTTAATGTCACACATTATAAACTTTACTAGGATCATTCATATTTATTTGAAACGAAACATTAGTCGTTCAATTGAAACACTGTATTTGAAAACGAGACTATGCAAAACCAATTTAAGTTTTAATTTAATCACTTTATTTTAAACATAGTTTGTCGTTGTAAAATGTACTCGATCTGCACCAAAACAAATATCGTATTCCATTTATATTTGCTCCGTTACAAATATATCTTATCCTTCAAACTTACTTTTAATTACATAAAATAAATTACTTAGTTTGTATATTAACCTAATTAAAGACTCAAATCGTAGCATTAACATAAATATTATTGTATGCCAAATAAGCTCCAAATTATATTTTAATACGAGTTTTTTAAATTTTTCTTTAACCTTTGTGCCATAACATGACATTTGTTTTGGCATAGGACGGTGATGGTCTACAAAGATATTAAATTTGCACAGGGCCTCCGAAAATTTGAGCAGACCCAGGTTCGCACAACTCAACTATGATGGAATCGCTCAAAGATATATGGTTCCCCAGCCACATCTTCATCTAGACACGATCTTTCCCACACACAAACAACTGGAACAAGCTCAACAGACATTAAGATTCCGATGTCGGAGATTCCGAACAATTATTTGTGGTGGGCCTACCCGGAGGAAGTCCCAAAGTGGCTCCTCAAGGGGAGGATTGTCTGGGACAAAGACGGCTTTCAAGCACATATATGCAGCTTTTAGCATATGAAATAGGATGAATAAAGAAAGTATATGATTGGAGTTGGAGGCTAGGAAGGAAGATGGCGTAGAGGCTACATTCTAATTTATGGTTGATGGCCTGATACCTGTTCTGTTCGCGTATAATCTACGGTTACTAGACAATCAAACGTGACGGTTCAGTGGTCAGCGATGCCTATGTTCAAAGCACAGTTCATGAGTTCGAATCTAGTTAGGTATTGAATTTTATGTACATATATTTTTTCCCCCATTTTCGAGATCTATTTCTGTAAAAAACTTTCGAAACTTCTTATTATGTTCTGCAAGTAAAGATAAAAATTATCCTGAAGTGGAGTAAGGTTCTACTCAAGTAGTAAGAGTTTCAAAAATTATATTTTCATTTTTTGAAAGTCGAGGAGTTAAACAAAGTATCACCAGTTTAGATATTTTAAACTGTATGTATAGCTAGAAACTTCTACGACTTACATATTTTCTTATAACTCTCTTCGTCCCGGATAACTTATATATTACGGTTGACTCGTAGTTGTAGATAAAATGTTAAAACAAACGAGTAAAACATAAAATTGTACCAAAAGTGTATTTGTAATAGCATAATGTGTATTTTTAGTGTACACATAATATTAATTTGTCGAGTGTGGGATAAATTCTTAAGAAAATAATGTGACACGGTTAAAAATGACAAATATATAAACTTATGCAGAATATAGAGAGTATTATTATTATTTTAGATTTTCAATTCCAATCATGATTTCCAAAACACTTAATGACTCTTACTTTTCAACATTGAGATTTAGTTTACAACCATATTCTTCAAATACCGTCTCTCGTCTCTAATATGTGTGATCATCATCACTTTTTTCACTACAAACATAGCATAACTAGTAATGCATCATGTATGCAATTGACTCGTTTGTTACACGTTTGCGCCATACACACTATATATGAAGTTATACTTGTAATTTTAATCCCAGACTCTCAAAAATACATTCCCTTGTAAAATTTTATATATACGTTAGTTTATTAGGAGTGATATGGTTCCAAAGTAAAATGAAGCAAACGCGTAAGAAATAAGCTCAAAGACAGCCATTAAAGACCTCTATGCACGTACGGCCACCAAAGACTTGTACGCACGAACGTTTTGTAGACAAATGTTTCGTTTTGATAAAACAACATGCCCGCCCTATTTTGACAAATCCACAAAGATAATTAAGATACCTTAATCCAGAATTAATCATTAAATATGGGATTTGTTATTGTTGAATTCACATCCACAGCTAATAAACACGCGTACGGCGTAACACTTGGGCAGATTATATTCTGCCTTTAATTTCCGACGGTAAACGCGGGAAAAAGGATGGCGGCAAACGGGAATTCTTACTTTTTCTTCTTGCAAAGGTGTTAACTTTCTGTCTCTTCTACTCCTTTCCACTTTCTATCGACATTGTTTGGTTATAATAAGTAAAAGAGTTTCGTCTACCGCGACGCATAATATAATAACTAGCTTGTGTGTGTTGTACAGTGTAATATATAATACACATAGTATGATTGTGATACACCATTTAAAACATCGGGAGGCACTACTACATGCGTCACGGTAGACAAAATGGCACGATGACTTTTGGAAATTTCAAAATATGATTTCCGTTCAGAAGTGAGAAATATCTTACGTTCAGAAGTGAGAAATATCTTATCAATTGAGACATGTGTGACTCGGTCATTAGTAACTACTCCAAAATCATCGAGTCATTAGGAATTTGAGTTCTCCAAATCACACCTGACAAGGAATAAACGTGTTCATGGATCACAAGTGTTAATTGGATGCATGGTTGATACAACAAAAGAAAGTGTTTATTCTAAACATCAACTCGGCCAATTTGTTTATCGCCGATTTGTGGTCCTTGACGGTTTTGTTTGATCGCGAACTTGACATGCATTTAACTTAGAGAGCTTCAATGCAAGAAAAGGAAATTTGTAATTAGTTGGGATGTCCGGTGGACTTAAATCGCTGGGCCTTTTTAAATCAAGTCAGGTTAGCTAGCCCAATGCAAAACCCAACCCAAAAAAGAATAAACCCTAATCTCATTCATACATACCCATTTCCGTTTGTTTGGTTACGAATTGGAATTGAGTTATCTAAATTCGAATTGAGTTTTTGTAGTTAATTTGTACACAAAAATCCAACTCGAATTGAGATAACTTAATTTCAATTTGTAACCAAACACTCCGTTTGCTTCCTCCTTCCTCACCTTCTCTCCAGTCAACTCCGGTTATCCCTCCCAAAAAAGAATTTTATAATTTTGTTGAATTTGATTGATATCTACTTGGTTATATTTGGACAGACATTAGTTCCCTGAGTATGGCCAATTTGCTTCTAAATTTTCACAACTTTTTGTATTTTGATTACCTTTATTTAAATAATCAACTTTTTTTTTTTTTTAATAAAATTTGATTTTTTTTTAATATTTCGGATTTTTCGGATTAAATCCGAAAAAATCCGATAGCAAAATTGTGATCCTATCCGATCCATGGACGACGAATTATGCTCCAAGTTGGCGAACTCTTTTTCCGTTTTCTTTTTCCCTCCAAAATCAACTATTTCTCCCCCTTCTTCTTTCTCCCCCTCACTCTTTCTCTTCTCTGAAACTGAACCAGAACAAGAAGTCAGGAACAACCAAGAACCAAACCAAGAACAATGTTTCTGCTACCGGCCCGGGGATTTAGGTGGGCATGTGCGGAATTTTAATTGGGTCCTAAAAATAATATAATGAAAAAAGAAAAAAATATTCAAGATAGATAAAATAAAAATATTTACACCTTCATGTATTGAACCCAAGACCTACAAAGTAGATATAGACTTAACCACTTGGAGACATGAATGTATTTTGATTATATATATATAGTCGTCATACTTAAAATAAATAGTGGAAATTATAAGGTGCATTTTATTGTGAATAACTAAAGTGTTCCATAGATTATTTTTCAATTTTAGAATTTACTATTTTCCTTTTGATTTATTATTTTAACATTAAGTCTTGGAAGAGACGTGGTTTGGTGAGAGACCTGAGAAACATATTGATATTCTTAAGAGTATGTATAATATTTAAACAATATCAGTAATGTTTTATGAGTGAACATTTTATATCATTTTTTTATGTATATGTATATCACCGATGTTTTGAGTAATGTTTTTGTACATAAATGTAGTGTTAGTCCGTCTCTTTTAGTCACTTTATAATATCGTATCTTTTTTTAAAAGAAAAATATAGTAAAAAATAGATAAGAGTTCACAAATGATTTTTTGCTTATGTGTCATGTATGGTGTTTTAAATAAACCATCATTTTTAGTATATATATATATAGGGAATAGGGATTGGTAAATTGTATTTATAACAAACTAAAAAATTATTTCGTGACAATTCTCGTGTCTTGAAATATTTAACGACCTAAAACCTTTTATCTTATTATATATATGCATTTAAAATTAAATATCCCCATCTCAATATCAACTTCCCGTAGTCTGTTTGGTCAGCCTCAATCTCAACTTCTCATATATTAAATTGGAATCTTTCTCCTACTTTATTAACTCCATCTCACACTTTATTTACTCTATTTCATATTTTATGTACTCTCAATATTTTACTTTGTTTATTTCTACACTATTTTAATTTATTTATATGATTCCAATCTTAAGATTAGTGTCGAATATGGAGGGAGTATAGCTTTAGATGAGCCAAGTAATACTATTGAAACTATGAGATTCTAGAATGACCTTTCTTCACCTTCAGTCCTTCACAACTCTCATTTCTCCCCAAAATTGGAACATATTCGACAAAAATGTCACAAACACACTGCAAAACGATAATCATCCATAATTATAAGCCGAACAGGTTTGATTAATTAAACACCATTATCAGTGGACCATCATCGTAATCGATCATCATCAATAATCGATATGCCATAGTATAATGATGCATGGCGTCGATCACCACCACCGCTGGATCAATCTATTCCAAGTGACGCCTCTATCGAGATTCATCTAGTTGAAATCACAGGGATGAAATTAAGTTTGATTTATGTACACTCTATTATAACTACACATCTTTGACATAAATTGAAATCATAAATCAAAATTCTGAAAATGATCAAAATAACACCATAAGCATCGTTTAACCGTGGAGACTACTTCTCAATTTGATTTTCTTCTTCTCTCATTGAGTTTGGACAAAATAATCGAACTCCTCCTTACTAATAGCACCACGAACTTGTTCAATCCATGCTACAATAGAAGAACTATCAGAATTTTTTTTGAGTGAAAGTGGCAATAATGAAAGAGAGCGCAAAACATTCTTGCAAAGTCGCAATTTCTTAAAATATGCAGCAAAGATTCCAGAATTAAACAACAAACGGGACACAAATCATCTACATCCACACTCCTTTTCCTTTTACATGGAGAGAGTTTTTCAAGACTCTCCAAATAAACACCTTTATCTTGTTAGGAACACCAAGTTTCCACACCCAATTCCAATCCACAATCATCACTATACTGCAGCTTACAGTTCGATTTCTAATAGACTCAGCTTTCATTCTTCTAGGTAAATAATAGACATTACGGGTATAACATAAAATCTTATGTAGTTTCTGAGTTCCGCATCAACTAAACATGAGAAATATGGACGGAATCAAAGATAAAGATGGAGGAGTTATAAATGACTAATGATAGATTGAGAAAATTTGAAGGAATTATATTATGATTGCATGCATAACGTGGTTATGATGGTCAACCATAACTACATAATAATTACTATATTTAGTGTGTAGACTGAATCAAAGGATTGCACATGAAATTGAAGAAGTGGTGAAAGGAAGATTTGATTGATCTCGTACTTAACGCTACCTAAAATTAGAGAGGAGTCCAACAGAACATTGTACAATGTGTATAATGTCCGATTTTAATGTAAAATGAAGAATAAAATCAAATCTTTCCTTTTTATTGCATGTTATTGAGGTTAGCAACCATAAAATTGGTGGATTAACATATCAAAATGGATTCTTACCTTGTATGTCATTGTTTTGAATTTTTAATCAAAAAAATATAAATAAATAAGAGAAATTTTCTCATTCAATCTTCACAAATTTTCTATACAAATGCTTTAAAATAAAAACTGAATTTTATAATATATATAGATTATGTTCAGTTTGATGATTTCATCATCAAACATTGTTTTATGCTTGTTAATTAATTCGTTATATATCTATACATTAAAAGAAAATCCATTCAACCATTCTGAGGCATGCCACCTCATTTAATTAGCTGGAAATATGAGCCATTGTTATTGGATTTCAACTGCCAAATTGGCAGCACCAGAATTTTTCATTGCCCAGAATAATTTCTTATTTATTTTGTCAAATTTAAAAGCATATAATCTTCATATTTGGCAACTAAATAATTACATATCACAATTAAATCAATTCCTAATATAAAGTATCTACAATTATTACATTCCAAAGTTTTTTTTCAAACAAACTGCTGAATATCATGGTGTCTTCCTGCTCGAGAATCCCTCATGCAGCCAACTTCATATTAATGTTGCGTGCTTCATGAAAATCGATATCCACTGTATAAACTGAATCTGCAGAAATTTCCGAGGATTTCAGAAAGAACTTTTCAATAACGAGGAGAAGGGAGAAATCTCAGGACCAGAGATCGAGATAGAGAATAGTTTATTAGTACAATACTAACCTGGATTACATATTCATTCGATTCCATATTCTTCGTTGTTGAAGTTTAATCCATATATGCCATGTTTTTTAATTGGACAGTTGATTCTGCAACCAGTTGCACAATCATTTATGCAATCACTTCGAAACGTAGAAGCATCATTTTTTATCCCCATAATCAATAGTCTATTCCATCCCATATAAGTAAGACTTGCTAGAAAGAATCAGAAATGCACAGGCAAACATATCAGCAAAATGAGTGTGCTTAATAGATATTGATGCTTAATCAAAATGTCAGAATGAGCAGCAAAAATACTAGATTGACTCAGAACTCAATGCTACTAGCACTACCAGACGAGATACAACTTCAAATTATAAAGCGTGTAGCTATACATAAGTATGAGGGTTATAAGGGAGTTTGCTGGATTAAAGATGAGGTATATTTACTATTACGTTTCTTGGTTTCCATATAAACTTTCAAACATAAATAGTTTAGAACTGATTTGTACTTTATAATTGTTAAGTTGCATGCTGTTCAATGATTTTGATCAAATATGTAAACAAAATCATGCCACATGAATTACAACTCCAGTTTTCCATCATTTTGGCTGGTTATCTTATGCTCATGAAATTCAGAATTGTCTAGAATGTTATGCAGATCATGAACTGGCTATTATAAATGGGAGATCATGCATATGCGAATATGGCGAAACAACTAAGGATGCATGAACTGTTATATTATGTTTGTTTCGGTTTATTTAATACATATATATTAAATCTATTTTTTCGTCTCATTATGCATGAAGTGACATATTTCAGTTGTATCAATTACTTCTACATGTTGTTCTAAACTTTTTCATCTTAGACATATATTACATTCAAGTGCATTATTTTGAATTTCACAAGTCATCTTGAATTTTATAAGTCATCTGCATTTATTAGTTTAACAAAGACCAGCCAAGCTAATAGTTGAAAGTGAAATATGAAAAGCTGAAGAATGACGTCTTACATATAATTATTGGCAAAAAGGCACAATTGGTCCCAAAGTTTGGGGGTCTGGCATACTAAAGTTCTAGTATTTCAATTTTCTGGCTTGAACGATCCTTTTAGCCAAAAATTGCGATTTGACCCGACTGCTGAGTTGTCATCCTTGTCATCGAGTCAAACATCATTTTGACTAACATATAAGCAGCTTAGTAATTTTCAGAATAAAGAAAACTCAAAAATAAAATGCAAAACCCAAAAATTATTAAAAAAGGAAAAATAAAATAAAAAACCAAATTAAAATAAAACAAAATTATAATAAAAACGAAATTAAACTATATTTTGTAAATAGTGGCCAGAATGCCGTTCTTTCTTCTTTTTTTTTTTTATTTTTTATTTTTTTTTATTTATTTTTTTTCCTTCTTTTACCACTATATTTTGTAATTGGGCATTTTACCCCCAAAAATTTAACTAAAACCGCGTTGCGGGCGCGATGCGATAGCGACAGCCCGCTGCTATAGGTCCCGCTACTTGCGATAGCGCGCGATCGCGCCGCGATCGACAACACTGCCAAGCAGCAGGTGGTGTATTCCTAATATGGTTCTATGTTTTTCTGTTATAACAAACATGGCCTTTGATCTGTCTTCTTGTTTGTGTTTGTTCAGGTTTCAAATATTTGTATAAATTGTGGTATCAAATTTGGAGAGTACTTCTGCGATATTTGCAACTTCTATGATGACGATGTAATGCATCTCCTTTTACTCCTGTTACTCGATGCAACGAATCAGGAAAATGGCTTGATCACGATACAATGAATTTTTTCCTGTGTATCTCTAACAGCATTTATAACTTGTTTGTGTTGCAGCTTACTAAGAAGCAGTTTCACTGTGATGACTGTGGGATTTGTAGGTAAGGAGTAGTATGGTCTCAATGCACATTATCGTTGTTTTTGTGTTAGATGCATATAAGTTTGAACTCATCATACAATAATGATTTTGCAAAGTGGGTGGTCGAGAAAACTTCTATCACTGTCCTAAGTGTGGTAAGTCGTTTTGTTTTTGCTTGTTACTATTTTCTATCTACTTAAGTAGTAGTGTATGTGTTTCTACTTTGTAGACCGACATCATCGAATTCAATCGTGTATTCTTTGCTAATCATATTATCATCTGTTTTTTCCTAATGAACCTTGGAAGTTAAGTCACATGTAGATTTTCTGTGCACTCTCCATTTCTTGATTTGTACATTCCTTCTGGAAGCTTGATAATAATATGCATTATTTTCTAATTTTCAACTTGGAGAGCTGGAGCTGTTTATGATTTCACTGTATCAGATGGCATTAATTGCATGCCTAGTATGCATGACCTTACCACCATCTAGACAGAAAACTAGCAAAACAAACCTTTTCTTTTTGTTGAGGGTTTTACGAGTGAATTGCACTTTTGGTCCCTTAACTCGTCCTCCAATTTAAGGTGTTCCTTTGGAGATTGTTGAAAGAGGCATTACCTGTTAATATTGCTTTACAGAAGAGGGGCTTGGATATTGATGTTTTATGTCATATTTGTCGTGTTGTGCCTGAATCACTGGTACATACTTTCAGGAATTGTGATTTTGCGAGACTATTTTGGGCCTTGTCTTTATTGCCTTTCTCTGTTACGAACTTTGATTCTTCTTCTATTTCAGTTTGGATTGAGCAAATTCGTGGTGCTATTAGTCAAGAGGAGTTTGAGTATTTTGTGACAGCTTTGTGGAGTATTTGGTTTTGCCGGAATAAGCTTGTTCATGGAACGGAGCACATAGATGCGCAGGAGGCTGTCCTCTTTGTACAACAATATATCTGGCGATACAGAGAAGCTAAGGACCTGTTCTCTGTTGGGCAAACAGCCCAAAGAAATTGCTTTGGTGTCCACCTCCTGCCGGGTATGTAAAACTAAATTTTGATGCTTCATTGACTAGGCAGCGACATGGGATTGGTATTGGTGTTGTGGCCAGAGGTTCCGATGGGTATGTGCTTGCGTGGAAACACCAATTTATTGGTTTTATTCAGTCAGTACAAATTGGGGAGGCTTTGGCAGCCAGGTGTGCTTTGGTATTGGCTTATGAATATGACTTCCAGCATGTGATTATCGAGGGAGATTCTATTTCTGTGGTTAATCAATTGCGTGATGAGTCTGTTTCTTTATCAACTGCGGGTTCGATTATTGAAGATGCGAAAAATTTGCCAGCTTATTTTCTGTCTGCCTCTTTGTAATTTTACTAGACGTAGTGGAAATAAGTTGGCCCATTTGTTAGCAAATATTACTGGGTCAGATGCTGTAGGTTTATCTGATCTTCCAGTTGTAAACCCTGACGTTATTGATTCTTGAATGGAATGATTTGTTCTTAAAAAAAAAAAAATTTTGCCGAAAAAGGTCCATTAAATAAAATATATTAAAGGCATTGAGATTTTCAAGTAGAAGTAGAAGGTTAGCTAATACATTTCCTTATACTTAACCCTCTAATTTTTATTTTGGACTTGGGCTAAGAAATGATCCAAACCAAAATGGACACTAATTATGACGGGTTCAATTTAGTCCTTTTAACGTCAGTATGATATCTCGGTTCTTTTTCACCATTAGTGAACAATAGATTTTCAATTTATCAGGTACACTGGACATGGTAGCCGGGCAACATTTTTGAGCATGGGAGTTGGGCGACATTTCCAGGCATGGGTGTGGTGAATCTGGAGGTTGTGGGAGGTGAGGAGCTTGAGCTTGCCGGTGGGTGAAGAGGTGATGGGCGGCTGGAGATTGCCGGTGGGACGCCACGAATCTGGAAGGGAGGAAGAGGTGCCGGACGGTAGATGAAGAAGAAAGGAGGAAGAATTGCAAAGAAAGGATGAGGAAGATTAGAAGAAGAGAATTTAGAAAGAAAGGAGGACGAATGAACCATTTTCAACAATGTCAAAGTTAATTTCGAGTTTTCAACGGTTTTATGTAGTTGACGGTAAGAACAAAATCTATTGTTGTCTAGGTGAAAAAGAGGACTCAAATTGTACATGTTCGTTTAATTTGTGCTTGATTTTGGACTAAATGTTGAACTTGGACGAAATATATAATGTAGATGTAAGATTCTCTTCACACCTTTACATTTGAATTTGACGAAAAATATAAGTCCTTTAACATAATACTAAAAGCATTGAGATTTCAGGAGAAGTTAGGCTAGAACATTTCCTTATACTTAACCCAATAAATTTCATATTGGACTTGGGCTAAGGAATGATCCGAACCAAAACGTACAATAGTCATGGCGCGTTTAATTTAGTCCTTTTTAAGTTTTAACGTGCAATACAACTATCTCCATTTTTTTTACCATTAGTCAACAATAAATTTTCAATTTATCAGGTATACTACTGGATATGGGAGTCATGCAACATGTTTTAGGCCACGAATTGGGAAAGGGAGAAGAGGTGTTGTACGGCGGATGAAGAAGAAGGGAATAAGAAAGGAGGAAGATTTCATCAGAACTTTGCAAATAATGGATGAAGAAGTGAATTTAGAACGAAAGGAGGACGAATGAATATTTCCAACAAGGTTAAAGTTAATTTCGAGTTTTTAACTATTTTATGTAGTTGACGGTAAAAACATAATCTATTGTTGTCTAGGTGAAAACGGGGACCAAATTGTAACTGCTCGTTTAATTTGTAGTCACCGTAAATTACTTTTACTCAAATCCACGTGGCATGCTGTGTATTACCTTGGTGTAAAATTTTAAAATGAAGTTGAAATACTGTCCACAAAATCAGCTCAATTTAGTAGTATTCACTTCACTTCCCAGATATTTGGGATATTCAAGAATAAAGATTCCAACTTTGTACCTTTTCCCATTAATTAAAGAAGATTCAAGATGCAAATTTCATCCTCACCCCATCATCAAGCAACAACACACAGACTACCAAAATTGCAACAAAGATTTCATCACCAAGATATCATCACATACTGCTTCAGCTCCACAAAGTAAGATGACCGAACCATCTCCATTTGTTTTCATCTCATTATTGTTAAAAAAGCCTGAATCTTTCAGTTATGCAGCTTTCAAAAGGTTCAATGGAAGCTGTCAAACTCACACGCTTGGAGAATAAGAGAAGACAAGAAATGGGTGTTCAAGAAGAGGAGCATAATTTTCACGTCCAAATTGGAAAAGGAAGAAGAGGGGGTGAAAGTTTCCAAGAAAAAGGGTACTATTGCTGGTGCAGTAGCTCTAATCATTGGGACTAGTATTGGGTCTGGAATTCTTGCTCTCCCAAAGAAAACTTCACCTGCGGTAAAAATTTGAGTTCAATTTTGTCTAAGAATTTCTTGAAGAATGACTTGTTTTAAACAGAATGCTCTTGTTGAGATGTGTAAATGAAAGTGACAAAATGTAAGATTGGTGTTTAATCGAGAGCAATATTTGTTATATACGTAGAATATAAACATGATTGATGTCGATATAACACAGTAGATCTCGATTTAACATCACCTGTGTAGTAACTGCTATTGGCAATGCCCATTATTGCCATGTTTAAAGTGCACATTTTGTCTGGAGGGCGAAAATTGTTTTGGATTAGTACTATTATGAGTGTGTTAGGTTGTCGACCGTACGTACTATGGAGAGTAGTCATCGGTAATCTAGCTTATAAGTTGAAGGAAGTTATTTGACTGCTTGACAAGGTTAGTGTTCAAGGAATGTGCAATTAGTAAAATGTGTTGCTTCTGTTCACTTGTATTGCAGGGCTTAATTCCAACTTCAGTCTCAATGATACTATGTTGGACATTTTTGTTGATTGAAGCTTTTTTACTGGTGGAGATTAATGTGGGATTGCTCAAAAGGAAGAAAGTAGCAGTAGATGATAATGAGTTAGAGGTAATATCTATCCGAACGATGGCTCAAGAGACACTAGGAGAATGGGGTGGAACTCTAGCAACTGTCACATATGTGTTCCTAGGTTACACTTCCATGATAGCCTACAGTTCTAAGTCGGGGGAGATTTTATGTCACTTAACCAGCATTCCTGAATCAGTTTCAGGGTTTTTCTTCACTTTCGTTTTCAGCATTCTGGTATCTCTTGGTGGTACACGAGCTACTGATCAAGTTAACCAATGGTTAACCGTGTTCATGATAGGTACTAGTTTGTGTTTTTTTCAGCATTCTCCACGGTTTTGAGTGAAATTCAGGAACTATTTTAGGTTTTCAAGTTTGTTGAAATGATGAAGCAGGTTTACTTCTGGCAATAGAGATTATTGCTGTTCAGTTTGGGGGTTGGTCAGGATTTGAAAGCAGTGGTGGAAATTGGGATGAAGTTCCTGCAACTCTTCCTGTGATGATATTTACTTTGGTGTATCATGATCTAGCTCCAGGTAGATGTTATACGGTTCGCTCTTTTGATCATTACATATTCCGTGTTTGAATGGTGGATTAGGTTCTGTTCATTTATCGATCAATCTATCCATTGTCATTGATGAGTTCATCATACATTGCAGTCCTGTGTGCTTATCTGGAAGGTGACCTTAGACGTATAAGGGCTTCAGTTTTGCTCGGTAGTGTTGTGCCATTGTTAGCGCTGCTTGTTTGGGAGGCGATATCACTAGGCCTTTCCAGTCAAACCGACCATGTATCTGACCCGCTCGAATTGCTTATGAAGTCAGTTAATGCTCAGATGAATGCATCTTTATCAAAGAAATTATTCATTGTGTAGTTAACTTACTAGTGAACATTTTCTGTATTGCAGTGTAAGGTGGAGTGGAGTTCCTCTAATGGTGGAGGCCTTCTCACTTCTGGCCGTCGGGACTTCACTAATTGGCACCCTCTTGAGTTTCTCGAAATTCTTCGAGGAGCAACTTAATAATCTATCATATGACTCTGCATCAGCTCAGTTTATTAAGGTAAGCTTCACTGAGATACTGATAAGGTTTTATTGGCGAGAGATGGACAGTGTTGCTAATTGTGTAATGACTCTGTAGCAGAAATCAAACATGTTTGATTGCATTACCGACTGGTGGAAAAGAAACAACATAAATCTTTCGGCAACAGCACTGGTGGTTGGTCCTTCCCTTCTGGTATCGACGCTAATACCAGATGCATTTTCTGCTGCCACGGATATTGCTGTAAGTTGAGCAGGACATTTCATCGAAAAGTCTTACTATTTGGAAATATATATGCGTACACGTCGTTTCTGTTGCTACTTTATATGTTTTGAGGAATTGGACGAATCGGCTTATCTTTTGTTATGATTATAGTCCTATCTGTTGTTCACAATTCTCACTGATCACAGAAAGATCTGTTCTGCATATTTAGTTGTCAGTTATTTCAATTTGAATTACTTTTGTTGTATAGGAATGGTGTAAATGTGGTAACTTCTTGGATACTATATAGTCAGAATGTGTTAAATTCGAAAATGAACAAAGAGGACGTTTTTACAGGGCGGCTACTGCATGACAATACTATATGGAGTTCTTCCCCCGGCAATGGCATGGGCAATTAACCGGAAAGAAGGCCAAGTAACTCAGCAAACAGCAGTAGGACTTGCACTTGGTAGTGTAGGATTGTTTGCTTCTGGGATTGTTGTTGAACAAATCCTTCAAGATTTCCCAGTACTGAATATAATTAAATAGTGAAGCTTGTTTCCCTTCTTTTGATTCTTCTGCTTGTAAAGTTTGATTACAATGTAAATACAGAGTACATATACAGTATTTTGGTACATGAAGAATGTTTTAATCATGTGCAATGAATAATGTCTGATCTTCAACAAAAATACTTACTCACACAAGTATGTCTTTATTTGATACATTGCCAATTACACAGAAATTTAACGCATCCAATAATAAAAGCTGGGACACAAGAATCAAATCCAAACATATAGTCCAAATAGGTGAAAACCATAAGCCTTCGATGAATAGTTCGAAGATCTTAGTTCTTTACAGTCGTAACATGCCTCAAAAGCATAGAGACGACATCAGGGGAAATTCTTGAAGCCTCTGTCTTCAGGTGCTCGATCTTTGCATCAGTTTCTACTTCAAGGCGCTTCACATTAGCACCTGAGTCTCCACTACTCTGTACAATCGATGCACAAGTAGAAGAATAAATATAAAACGAAATGAGAAACACCAGAACTATACTAGACTTAAATATTAACCTTTCAATTTTAATGTAGGAGTACACAAAGACACGAGTTGTCCGTATATGCAGAACTGCAGATTATGGATTTGCAAAGGCCTGAACAAATAAATGGCAGTGTTTCTCTACGGACAAATGTTCTAGATACAAAACTCTGATAAAAGTAAGGTTCATGGTGTTGTCAATGGAAGAGGGAGTCTGTATACAACCAGATCTCCACGAACGATAATTGATAACATTTAAGCCCAAATACTTTACCCCGCCTATATTTTCAGGTGGTTTGCCTGCTATGCTTGAAAGAATTACATGAAACCCCTAAATACTAGTCAAACTAGTGCGAATACGCTGAGATCCATTTTTAAGGGAGAGGCGAAGGGGACTTGAATAAAACAACTTATTGTGAAAAAAAAAGGGGAAGTCATAACCAATGAGATTTCTAGCTCTAGATCTACTCTAAGTATCCATCAATATAACAGGATTAATAGAAACCTCACACAAAGATCAGCCTAGAACTGATCCAGGGGAACAATATACAATATAAAATATCAACGTTCATCGAGAATCGAGGTATTATATGGATTTCACCCTTGTTCAGCCTGTGAAGAAGTGTATGGTATGAAGCATAAAAACTGCCAACATGCACTGTAATGTCTCATCTCATGCAACATAAGTTATGCACTATCTTGGTCTTGGGATAGGTTAGAGAGGTTCGGTGTACAGTACAGAGTTTGGCTGTAACTTGTGCTGGACTCTTGCAAGATGTATCATACGAGTAACACATGATAAAGATATACTTAGTTTACCTCTGCAAGCTTTCTCTGATAGTCACCTTCCATTTGAGCACGAAATTCAGCAATTTCCTTTTCAGCCTCTTCTTTAGCCTGCTTTAAGCGTGCTTGTTTCGCTGCACAAGAAATCCACATAATAGTGTTAATATTAGTTTAGCAAGATACAGTCCACAAGTAGTAAAATGTAACTATCTTTAACAAATATTTACTTGCTCTAGCATCATTGACAATCCGCTGAGCTTCTTGTTCAGCAGCTAGCAAGAGCTGAATACCGTTCTGGCTACTTCTGTTGGCTGCCATTCTTGAATGCTTAACTGTCGAAAATAGAACAAAAAAGCATTCAATTTTGGTTGCTTGATCAGATTTAAAACATCCATATAATTCCACTCCAACAGAATACAACTATCGATATGGATTCGTGCAGATTTACATAACCCACAATAACCCCTAATTACTGCAATCAAGACAATGTGAAGCAAGAACCAGATTTACAAATCTAATCCCATAGGAAGTAAAAACCAAAAACAGTCATCCAAAACATGTTAAGAAAAGCAAAAGGACCAGAAGAAAGATTGAATCTTTTGGCAAATTACATTAATCCACAAGAATCATTTCAATCCACACAATTAATGTGAAGCAAACACCAGATTTACTAATATAAACCCATAAAATGAACACCAAATCAAAACATATGTTAAAGCAAAAGGACCAGAAGAAAGATTAAATCTTTTGGCAGATCAAGAAAAGCATAATTTAGTAACACAAAAAGATCAAAGCTAACATTCGAAAGAGCAAAAAGATTCAAGCTTTCAGTGATCCATTCAATATATAGACACGAAATCAAATTCAGAAACAGAGTTGAAGCAGAAAAGAAGTTTGAGAGAATCACAGTACCTGGAGAATCGGAGTTGAGTTCGGAGATTCAGAGACGATTGGATTTGATAAGTAAGACCATTTATGGACTTCACAATAGCTGGAGTTAACCGGTATTTTAAAACCGAACCGGATAGTTATTGGCTAGGTTTAACCGGGAGTAGGATCACGGTGGCCAAAAAAAATAAAATGTTTGAAGTTTCTTTTGTCTTTTCTATTTCTTTATTCTGAGAGGGAGAATTAGTTAGTTGCGTAACTAACTTGCAAAATGATCCTTGGATTAGATTGGAGCGGTTGCTACTTGGATTGGAGTATAAATCATCTTGTAACTCCTTAGCTCTCATAATATTCATTATATTTCACTTTCATAGAAGCAATTCTCTTATTTCTGAGAAGTAGCAGTTAGACAAAGAACAAAGTAGCTTAGTCGAAGCTTGAAACTCGTTTGATTCGTTCTTCTAATCTGTTTCTTTCTTGTTCATAGTGGAATTTGGCAATCTCCGTGGATGTAGGTGAAAACCGAACCACGTTAAATCGTTGTGTTGTTTGTTGATCGATTGTTCATTGTTCGATTGTTTGTTTTCGTGTTCGTCGTCGATCAGAAGTGGTTGATTGAATTGGAGAGGTTAATTGTAAAAATTGGCGCCGTTTGTGGGAAGAAGGACCTCTGCAAGGTTCTTAAAAGGCGTCTCCCAGATTCGACATCGAGAGGTTAACGGAGAAAACTGACTTTGCTATATGGAAAGTGGAGATGAAGGCGTTACTGGTTCAACAAGGTGTGATTGATGTCATTTCGGAGGATTTTCAATCGACAACCACATCTGATTAGATTAAGATGATTATGCAGAAAGCGCATAGTGCCTTGATTTTATCTCTGGGAGATAATGTACTTAGAGAAATTGGCGATCTCTCTACTGCAAAGAAGGTATGGGAAAAGCTTGAAGATCTGTACAATGTCAAGACTGTTGCCAATAAGATTTGTGTGAAACAACAGTTATTCCCGTTTAGAATGGTAGAGGAGAAATCCATCGCTAGTCAGTTGGATGAGTTTAAGAAGATTGCCACTGATCTTGACAATCTTGAAACGGAATCATCAAATCGAATGAAGAGTTAAGATAAAGCTATTCTTTTGCTAAGCTCTCTTCCTCGATCTCTTACTCCATTCAAGGATGCCTTAGTGTATGGGAGAAATACTCCACTATCAATGGATGTTGTTGAATCAGCCTTAAGATCAAGGGAGCTAGATCAAGTGAGTGGAACTCAATCACATATCAAAAGTGAAGGTCCCATTGTGAGATATAAGAAGAAGCAATATCCAGATCCTAAGAAGAAGCAATATCCAGATCCTAAGAAGGCTAGAAGCCTATCACACTGCAGAAGCTCTTGATGTCACTTAGGTACTTTTAGTCTTACACTCTAACATTTCAACTGAATGGGTCTTAAATTCAGGTTGCTCATTCCATATGACACCTATTAGAGAATGGTTTTCAACTTTTGAGCATAAGAAACTGTGGTTTAGTGGTGCTTGGTGATGATAGACTATGTAGTATAAAGGGTATGGGTACAATGAGGATTGAAATGTTTGATGGAGTGATAAGGGAATTGCTTAATGTGAGGTATGTACCACATTTAAGGAGAAACTTGATATCTTTAGGTATGATGGATACTAAAGGGTACAAGTACTCATCCTCGATGTAAGGCAAAGGGTATGGGTCAATCGACTTTATTGACCACTTATATTATACTAGTAACAAAATGTAAAAAAAAAAAAAAAGCCTTTGACCCAACTGTCCCAATTATCTTCAACATTCACTATCACATCTTCTTCTCTTCTTCTCTACAACTCCAGCGTCGATCGATCTAGACATTCTACCATCTCTTGATCTCTGCCAATCGCGCCACCACCACTATCGACGACGTTAATGGAGAATACCTAAACGGAATTGTGCTATTCTTGTTGTTTCCTTCAATCTTTGTAAATTGTGCACTAAGGTATAATTTAAAACCTTCAATTTCAATTTCAATTTTTATTTTTTTGTTTATTTTGATATTTGGGGCTGAAATGTTATGTAATGAATTTGAGTTCATTACAGGTATAGAAAACCAAATGAACAACTAAACTTGAATTTTGTTTGAATAATGGAAATGTTGGAATTTCTTGTTAGTTGTGTACACTCGGCAGAACCGCATAAGGCTTCTTGAATTTTGTTTAAGCTTTATTTTTGTCCAAGTAGTATAATAATTGCCTAATTTCTTGGGTTGTAAGATACTTGTGCTAGAACCTTATGACATATTTAATTTTGTTTTGCATTAACTAAAATTTTATTGCGAAACATATCTATCTAAATTCGACCCTGGTGAATTTTGGTCCTGGATTCGCCACTGCTCATCCTCACAACAACGTGTGCTTAAGGTGATGAAGGGCAATAAGGTAGTACTATATGTGAAGTATATCATTATTCATTTTTCAACATTCCAGTGGATTTTTATCAACTACAAATAACAAAAAGGTTACATAAAAAGGTCCCACCCGATCAAAACAGTTTAAAGCCAAGGGGTGTATACGTGTTAAGCTTTTAACGGGTCCCCAACACGTATCCGATCTGGGGCTGTCAATTTTTTACGGGTACATGTCGGATGTGGTTTAGTAAAATCAAACCGTCCCACCCGTTCGAAAATAAGGCAAAATAAACTCGTTTTTAAAATTTTCAATCTTTAAATTCATTTATGTGAGGCTGGCATGTTGGTTTCAAAATAGGTCGAGAACAACTTTATCTAAACTCGTTCAGGCCCCCAACGGATTGAAACCCAATATATTTCTATTGGGTCATTTACCCATACCCAATACCCGTTAATCAGTGACATGTACGAATTTGGAAAAATTGAACTTACCAGCCCCAACAACTCCATTATATTGCAAAAACTTGTTATTTCACTAACACAATTGTAAATTATGGTGCGGTCTCGAACAGATTTTTCTCGGGTTGTCAGGTAGGGTTCATGTTACATGTGTGTATTTGAACTGTAAATATAAGGCTCAACTGTATATTTGAACTATCTGTGAAATTACAAAAACAAAATACAAAATATGAAATGTAAAAATACAGTTCGACTATATTATTGTAGAATTAATGGTAAGGTTACGATAATAAAACGATCAAAACCTGACAAATTAAGATATACCCATGTACTAAAAAATTGAAAATTAAAATAAACATTAGGAAATTACAAAGATAAATAATATTAAAGACAAAAAAATTGAATTAAGATCATTTTGGAGAACAATCTAAGGGTATAATAGTACATTCAAGTGGGGTGTAAATGTGAGTTTTGATTTAAACTCAGAGCATTTCCAATGGGTCGTGATCACGACCGTGAATAGTTGGTCGTGAGCGACTGTAACGACCCGGACCACTAATGGGCCATACGTTAGCTTTCTCCCGGGTGATATCTCACTTTGCATCAACACATGTCCTTTCCAAGACTTGTCCTCACTGCATGCGAACCGGGAGACTTCCCAGTTGGTCACCCATCCTAAGATTGCTCCAGAGCAAACACGCTTAACCCTGAAGTTCTTATGGGTGGATTCCTGAAAAGAAAGGTGCACCTTGTTGGTATGAGTAGCGTTCTCAACCCATTTAAGCTCTTTGGATTTGACTTGAAATTCTGGGGCGTTACAGCGACGGCTGAAACGATGACCACATCTGCAAAAATCCTGTCCAATGGTGGTCGTGACGACCGTGAATAGTTGCGGTCATGAGCGACGGCTGAAACGAAATGATTAACCTCTTCCTTCACCCGAGTCCATCTACCACAGAGTGAATTCACAGTTCGCTTTGTAAGACCGATAAGAGGTTTGCCATCTGTAATCGCTTTATCCCACATTAGCTTCACATCCACAAACATTGAAGTGTACGTGCGGTTGGTGGCTTTTACTGCATCCTCGCTCAACTGCATGAAAATTTGGATGAGAGCAAGATCTTCATTCTCGGTGTACAAAAGCCTTGGGCCACTTTCTTCTTCATTCTCGCAGTTGCGGCTGAGGATGTGGCTGCCTTCTTTTTGCGAAGTTTCTTTCCCTTGGGTTCCGGTTGAGTCTCCAGAACAGACTACAGTGGTGGCTGTGTATAGTTGGGTATAATAGGTGGAGTCTGGAGCATATGGATGGATTGTAACGGCCGGTTGTATCATAGAATGATTGATTTGGGGCTTTTGGTGAGATGGGGATTTGGACGTTGGTATTTTGAGTGTAGTAACTTTCAAAAAACGCAGGTATATGATCCTTCATTCCATTTTCAGACAACCAAATGTACGTCGGATGATCAAATGGATTTGGTGGAGTGGAGTTGGGAGTAGACATTTAGCGTTTTAAGTTTAAGAGAGGAAGATGGGTTGAAAATTTGAAGTGTGGTGAAATGAGGTTGTATTTATAGATCTCGAAAAAAAATGATCATTGGTGTAATTTTTTATATTTTATTACTTTATATTTTTTTAAAAATTCAAAAAAGCAAAAAAAAAAAAAAAAAAGAAGAATATAGCTATTGGGTCAGAAGCTGCAAAATCACGGCGAGATTTTGCAGCTCGCCATCACCACGGCGCGTCGTGGTGCTTCCATTGAGTTTGTTCAGGTGTGTTTTGGTGAAGAAAGAGAAAAGGGGGAGATTGAAAAATGCAGTGTTGACTGCAGTGTTGTGTCAACATTGCAGACAACTTTGCTTACTGCACTTATCTTACGATTCTACGTGAGTTATTTTATCTTTATTCACTAACTACTGGGTACAGGAATTGTGAACAAAAGAAGTATGTTTATAAAGGATTCTGTTATGTGACGTCTATGATGAGTTCAAACGAGTATGATTGTTTTCTCTCATTAAGGGGGAATTAATAATCAATTTGTGCTACTAATTCTTGATTTGCAGGTTGTGTGAACAAAGTAATAAGAGGGAGATTGAAAGTGCAGATTTACAGCAATATTGAGTTCTGTGTTGACTCAACATTTTCTGTCAACAATAATTGACTGCAATTTATCTTTCAATTCCTGACTGAGACTTATATTGTCTTGTTTCCTATCCATGTGTGTGTGTTATTCATTAAGGGGGAGATTTCATATGTCTTGATTCTTTATTAATCACTTAACAGTTTTGTGAAGAAAGGTGATGATTTCTGAAATTCACAAGTTAATGAGTTATAAGTCCCTACTTTCCTCGTAATTGTTGTCCTCTCAATAGATTCTTCATTTCTCTTCTGTCCTACCCCTAAACTCTGATGCATTATATCTTTGTCATAATTACACAGTTGGCTGCTAGGATTGATGTTTCGAATCTTCATTTAATAGAATTTGTTATGTAATCTGACAGGAGTATACTATATATATTTCTGTAGTTTTTTTGCGCACTGATCTGTTTTACTTGATAGATTTTGATTTGGTTTCTGTGCTTTGTTTACGGCTGTCATACCTTCCTTCTCATATTCCTGCTCTCGAGTATATATTATATCGTTGATCTTCTAGTTGTTATATGTAGTGTCTGTGGCTTCATGATTTCTGAAATCCACAAGCCAATGAGTTATAAGTCCCTACTTTCCTCATAATTGCTTGTGCTCTCATAGATTCTTCATTTCTTTTCTGCCCTACCTCTAAACTCTGATGCATTATATATTTGTCATGATTACGCAGTTGGCTGCTAGGATTGCTGTTTCAATTCTTCATGCCAATACCAAGAAACCTTTCTCTGACACGTAAGTCATTGTGCAATTGTAAATGCTTTCTGACTCCAGTTTTCTTGATTTTTTTTTTTTTTTGGCATAACATGTTCGAACTGTAAGGTTCCTGATGCTTTTTTAATTGCTGCAGAATCAAATGCTTGCGCAACCATGTATGCGAGAGATCAGGCCTAAGCGCTCCTTTGATTGCAAACGACTTATATGACATCATAATGAAGGTATATAGCCTCAGCATACAAGTCTGATAGAATGAATCTGCTACATAGCTACACGAAGCAACACTAATAATTACGAGCTTTTCCTTGAACATTTGTTCTTTATGCTTGGCGAATACACCCACTATATTTTGTTTTCTCGGGAATCAATAGATAAAAAAAAAAGACTTCCTGAGTCGTTTGAGCTGATAATTTGCTTCTTTAGAGTGTTTCTTTGATTTCAATTTCTTCAGCATTGTTTATTTACTGCTGGAGTTCAATATTAATTTTTTCTGTTTCTATTTGTCAGAATTCTGCTCGCCTTAATTTTTTCTGTTTGTATTTGTGCAGGTCACTGCAGTAGTCACTGGAAACCTGAACAGGATAATCCTACTCGTCTTGATCCTTTTCTCCATCTTCTCTTTTGCAGCCGGCGATGAACTGCAGCCCCCACCATTACTTGCTTCTGTACCTGCTCTACTCATCGCCCTGGCTGCGATCATTTTGTGGGTTGCTTTTGCTTTTACGGTTACGAGCGAGGGGCCCTTTATTTTATTGGAGGGGCCCTAGACTTTATAGACTATAAGGCCTAAGCGCCACAAGAGGCAGCCCAAAAATATTATGGGATTACAGAACTGTTTTACAGTTTTCACTAGCACACTTGTGTTATGCGATATAAGGACTGCAACATTACGTTCAACATTACATTTCACCACAGATCATTACGTTGCTCGATCTGATTTATTAGAAACTGTTGACTATGGATTATTTGCCATGCTCATTGGTTCTTTTAGAAGTTCAATGATGTATGGTTGTGGTTAATTTTTAGTGATTTCTTTTATCTGTTGTCAATTGCAAATGAAAAAACAATCTCTTCCGCGTATATGATCTTTGCAACTTCTTTTCTGCAGTAACGATCTTATCTTGTTAATTGATGCAGTAATGTCCTGGCTCTGTTTTTTTCATGTTGAATTCATTGTTTTGCTAATGTAAATCATCTTATTCTACTTGACCATAAATTCAAGCTTGTCACGCACTAGGAGGAGGCACATGTTCTGGAATGGGAACTCTTCTGATCTCAAAGATCAGGGATGGATACCCAGTCAGGATGATGCTCACCTTCTTGGTCTTCCCTTCCCCTAAGGTCTATGGCCCGGTTGTAGAGCCCCACGGTGCTCTACTCTCTCACCAGGCTTGACGTATCATGATCCAGGTCCATGCCAAGATGATGATAGGTGTGTATTTTTACTCAACATGGTTTCCGAATGGAACTCTGGTACGTGCACCTCGGCATGCTGGACAAGACGCAGTTGATGTGTTTGGGATTTATATTCCAGTGATTAACCATTTGTATTTCCAGTGAAGGAGAGGTTACCAAACTTCCAGGACATGAGTGCTCGTGCCAGCCTGGGTGCTAAAACTGACAATCTCACACCTGCCCTTACGAAATAAATCAAGCTTCCAGATTTTTCCCCAGGGCAACTGAAGAATTGATGAGAACATTATACGCAGAGTGGAAGACTGGGAGATATCATGCGGCCATATGAATTTATCAGGGCAATCATGGAGGGGAATATTGATACCAAGAATAAATTGACAAATAAGATTTGGAAGAACAGAATTCAGTAACCCCATTCCATTTGCCTTGTAAAAGATTACTACAATACATTACACTAAGATTAAGATGGAGATGTTACAAAAATAGTAGAAAAGACTAATAGAAATGAGAGAAAGATTATCATTTCTTATTCCTCACATTTCCTCGAGTACAATCTATCATATATATAGATAGGTAGAAATAAAAGACTATAATAATGATAGTAGATAATGTGAGTAGTGGGTGTAGTGGTGTATTTGAGTAGTGGAAGTAGTGGAGATAACATTTTTTTTTTTAGTAATTTTCTACGTATTATTGAAGCCGATAAAAAAGAATTCACGGGGGTTTATTGTCAAAGCAGTTACAAACTCATCCTAAGTTTAGGCCAAGACTAATTATTTTCTTGACTAGTCAGTAGTAGTCTGTTGTAACAACTCAAACGTGTATACTATTTTTGTAATCTTCATTCTCTATATAATGAATAGTCATCACCACCACAGTATTCAAGGTGGATTTAATCAAACACTCTCTGTTTAGTTCTCTACATGGTATCATACTCCCAGGTTTACAAACCAATTTCTTCCTTCCTCTAAACAGAACCTTTCCACAATGATGGCTGGATCATCGTCTATTCCTTCCTCTCCGATCGATAACGGGTCTCTCTTCTCAGGCATGGCACATTTAGTCACCACAAAACTCAACTCTGAAAATTTCATCAACTGGCATAGCCAGATATATCCCCTCGTTACGGGATCCCGCCTATTACCCTTACTCGACGGATCAAATCCGCCACCGCCCCAAACTGTCCCAAATTCTTCAAATAAACCCCAACCCAATCCCGAGTATCTATCGTGGTTTTACCTCGACCAAAAAATCATAAGCTTCCTTCGTGCCACACTTACAGATGAAGCCCTTACAGTCACAATTGGCTGTAACACCTCGCAAGGTGTATGGGATGCGCTCCATGCTGCATTCCAACACTCTTCTAAGCTCTGAGAGCTCCGTATCAAAGATGACCTCCAAACCATTGACAAAGGAACCCATTCTGTCTCTCAGTACGCCTTACACTTCAAACCCCTCTGTGACCAACTCTCTGCTCTTGGTTGTCGCCTAGACCCCGCAGATAAGTCGCATTGGTTCCTCCGCGGCTTAGGACCCAACTTCGTTCACTTCTCATCCAACCAAATGTCTCTGTCTCCTCTTCCCCCGTTAGAAGACCTTATCCCCAAAGCTGAGAATTTTGACATCTTCACTCGATCAATGAATCGCTCTTCACCTACACCCACTGCTGCGTTCTATGCCAACCAGCCCACGCCTAATTCTTCATCTGTTGAAGGATCTTTGTGTTCCTATGATTTCCCGGCCTCTTATACTTTGTGACAACAAATCGGCCGTTTTTATTAGTACCAATCCTGTGTCTCACAAACGGGCTAAACACATCGAGCTTGATTATCATTTCATACGTGATTTGGTACTAGCAAAACGAATTGAGACGCAATTCGTACCAACATATCTCAACGTTGCTGATATCCTAACTAAGAGTTTGTTTCATCCGTTGTTCCAACGTTTCAGAACCAAACTTCGCGTCACAGACAATCCTACGCTTAGCTTGCAGGGGGCTGTCAAAGCAGTTACAAACTCATCCTAAGTTTAGGCCAAGACTAATTCTTTTCTTGACTAGTCAGTAGTAGTCTGTTGTAACAACTCAAACGTGTATACTATTTTTGTAATCTTCATTCTCTATATAATGAATAGTCATCACCACCACAGTATTCAAGGTGGATTTAATCAAACACTCTCTGTTTAGTTCTCTACATTTATAAGAACCCGTGTACATTTCCGAATCAGTAAAAGAACCAAAGTTAGAGAAAAAAGGATTAAGATGGAGACATGTTATTATATGGGAATATTTCAATTGCCAAGGTTGTCTTGCTGAAATTTCTTGGTTCACTGAGTTAGAGAAATATGGTATACTCCCTATGCCCATGTTATATTACGAAAGACAACAGAATGTACTAATGTAATTCTATAACATCACTCTTCACCTTAATTAAAGTATAGTGATTCTGATTGATTAAAATGAGAGCTTAATTTAAAACAAACAGTCCAGGAAACATTTGAGAGCCGTTAATATTTTGTCGAAATCCATTAAGTTTGCTCACAAGTAATTCACACTCTATTGTCGCTAATACATTGTGGACAATTGCACTGTTTCATTGGATAGCCATGATTTTCATAATATACACTTCCTCCGTCCCAGAACAAGTTTTCCACTTTGACATTTTATATTTGTAGTTTAAGATTAATTCGTAGTAAAAGTTGAAAAAGTATAACCGTAAAAAGTTAAAGTGAGAAATTTGTTCGGAACTCGACCTTAATTAATTAAAGATCATCAAGTGAACTTGCAAATCTCTAAGGTTATAATTTGGACTCGAGCTTTTTAATTTTTTTTCCTTCAATCGTACGTACAAATCGTACGTACACTGTGAATAACAAGAAAACATTAATTAAGTAGTAGATGACAAATGTTTCGTAGTACAATAATACTACTTATAACTTAATTTGTAGCTACTCCATACATCCTAAGCAAGCCTAAAATTAATAATAAATACTAAAAAATAAGACAAATACAAGAAAGGAGGGAAATGTAAGACCAATGAGTCCTTATAACGGAGTAACAGAACAAAGCGGGAGCACCAAACAACCAACATATATTATCATCGGCTTATCACATATTATGATTAAATAGTCAATCCTTGAACGTGAATGAAGATCTTAGGAAACTAGTAAGCATATCATAGCCTAGTTAACAAAACAAATTAATCGTGGATGCAAGTCTTAGGGAAACTTGTCTGAAAGAGAGATTTCTGAAAGTTTTATGATCAAGAAAAACGTCTCACACCAAGAGCTAGAAAGAAGATGAGGATGTCTGAAGAGGAAGAAAAAAAACGTTTGATGTCTGAAACTGCTCGAAGAATTAAAGATAGAGCTAATTGAGGTTAATGACGCAAATAAGGATGGACTTAGAGAGGGATTAGAAGATGGTGCTGGGCTGGCAAGAAAAATTGGACTGCCACAGGAATTGGACTAACTTAGCTTGGTAAGAAATTGGGCTAAGAATAAGCTTTACGAATCCTAACCCGTTCCGAAGTTCGGTTCGCTCTAAAACGCTTAAATTCGAAATACGAATTTTAGGCTATTACATGTTGTATATACGTATTTATTTATTTATTTATGCCTGATAAATATATGTGGACTGGAGTTGGACTATCTTCTTTCTTGTTGTGGAGATTTAAGTTTTACTCCACGATCTTCCCTTCTTTTTATACCAAATACATGTGCCTTTTTCCTTTCCTCTTTATTTTAGGTAACATCACGAAATGGTACTCCTAGTAGTATAATAATACAACTAGTCAACTACTAATACACTAACATAAGTTGGTAACGGCATGGTATATGATATGGTATGTATTTACCCTGATTAATTAGAGTCCTCTTCTCCAAGTATTTTGGACCAGATCTTGCGAGTTCGTACAAGTATTAATTTCCATAAATACATACATGAAGGAATAAAGGAAGACAAAGTGACATTCTTGAAAAAGTATAATAATTTTCATAAATATAAACAAATTCCGCTTCATATACAAGTGTTTGACATACTCACATACGTATAGTTTAGAATAATGCAACGTGGTATTTTCAATTGTGTTGGAAAATGAGGTGTTTTATAATACTTGCTCTGGTTCCAGAGAGATCAAGGGGCGCTGAGGCCGTGGGGGTGGTTGATGGCCATGGAGGGGAGGCAGATTTTGTCTCCTTTAGGTTTTGATTTAGGGGATAATCTCATTCCCATTTATATTATTGCCACACTAAACTACTGCTGACGGAATATCTAAACTGGACGTCATTGATTAAGCTATATCCAAAACAATACTGGAGTATTTTTGCAACATTCTGGATGAACACCAGTAAACAGGTAGGTTTCAAGGCAGCGCACTCGGAACACAAGTTGACCGAACCGGGTATTTCGGTTGTTCATGAAGATACAATTGAGCCATGACAATAGCAAATAAGCAAAACCAGTAATAGCAACCCAAAAGTACCACAAGTAGAATGTAAAGGTGCAGATTCTACAAGTGAATCTTAGCATGATTTGATTGATATAAACAAAAGCAGCCAAATCATTCCATCTCCCAAACACAAGAAATTTGCAGAAACAAAACAGACATAAGATTAAATCCAACTAGCCCCAATCTAAACCTGAAGAATGAAAGGAAATCTCACTCATATATCATTCTCCTATTTTATTGTAAACATCAAAGCCTTTTATACTTGTAGTCAGCATTAGAGATCACTTGGAAATCTCACTGGCCTGAAAGTCATCAGCCTCTTGAATTAGCTTTTCCTTCTCTTCAGCAGATGGCGTTACACTCTGCGACCCAGTAAACCTAGCCAATATCACAAATGACATGCCTCCAAGAACATTATTCAAGCACCGCAACACCACAACCGAACTCTTAAACAGAACTGGTGGCAGTGCCTTGTCTAACAAGAACTCAGCCCCATTCAAAGTTTGGTACCTCAAATTACTGCTAAATCCCATGTGAGTAGCCCATGTCAGGGCATTTAAAATAGTAGGTGGGGGCTTGTTTGGTGTCTCAAAATTGGGATCCATCTTTTTCCTAATTTTAAGTAATCCATTAGACAGAGCAGTTCCTGCTAGTCCAGCTGCAAATCCGACGGCAGCAAATAGAGTTCCCTTGTACACAAAGGTCCCTAGCCTATTCATCAAACTATAAGGCCCTGGTTCGAACATATGACTTACAGGAGAACGTGCAAATATTGATGGAAGAGTTTGGGTTGAAGAAGCCATGGTAGGGGCCAAGAGATACATAAGCGCAAAGTTGAGAATCGAACCAACCACAAGTGTACAAAACACAAAATCAAGCTCATTCAGACCAAAATTCGGACGTGATGCCATGTCACCAAGAACACAAGAACTAACTCCCACCAACTCTTCCATAAGTACCTTAAAGGGGAATTGTGGATCAGCCGCAACCCTAGATTTCCATCCACTTAGAAAAGCTCCAATGGGTCCAAATCCATCCGATGATGGCTTCAAGTCATCTGAGTCCCCACTGCCACTCCACCCACCACTATCACCACCACCACCAGTACCGCCAACTCCTCCTATACCAATATTCCCACCATCACCGCTAGCACAAACAGTGTGAAGTTTGGGTAGCAAATCAGGATGTGATCCTCTAATCACACTACATTGCAATGAGAGAGGAATAGCTTTTTGGAATGTATTATCGGCAAATCTGGGATTGACATTGGTAAGACGCGGAGCTGTGCAGAAATGCTGGTAGTGACCAGCAAGTGGAGAGTAGCGTAGCTGAGTTGTCGCTGCCATCTTGGCCTGTTGAGATGATCCAGGTCAGGTACAGTAAACAAGTTCTACGGAAAAAAAAAAAAAAAAGGCAAATACAGTCAGAAATTATATACAAAAGGAAGTAAACAATAAGGAAAAAAAAAATTATGACTAGAAATACAAAATGACAAAGACTGTCTGACAGATAGACACACGATACACATGAGCAATCACATTGACGTCTCCCCTAATTAACACATACAGTACACCTCAATTACATTGAATAGCAGCACCACCAGCCACCACGTTCCCTTTATTCGTACCCGGACAGTCGGACGGAGGTCTAACACTAGTTGTTCTCATACAAAATATGAAGGGAAAAAGGAAAGACAGATCAATGGAAGTAGAAGATGAAATAATAAGAAGGCCACAAATAAGGCACAGCTCAAGTAACAGATGACAAAATGTATAATTAAAAGTAATGAGATTCAATCTAAAGTATAAACGATCAAGTGATCCATGAAGAAATCAACAAGGTGAATGAATACATGTAGTTAGGTAGTTTGTAATCCCCAAAAGGTGAGTGCAAATGAATATGATTAACAAACAGGTAGAATGAATGTTGTGAAATCAAATGGATCAAACTGTACACAGCGAAAAAAAAACTGGTGAAAGGAATATGGTTGCAGTTAGAGTGAAATACAGTACCTGAGATCGGAACAGAATTAGAAAGTTGGCTGGAAGTCGAACGGCGGTGCGCGGTGGTAGATGGGTGGCGGTGAGCGGAGAGATCGATGGTGATGGAGGCCGATTTTGTCTCACTTCCAATTTGTAGGTTTTTGATTTGGGGGTATAACTTTCATTTCACCTATTTATACCTAGCCCAATGCGGATCACTACAAAATACAAATACTGCCATAACTTGTTGGGTTAGGAATTGGGCAACTGTGAACAAATTGCATTTTGCCTTTCTGGTATTGAATTGGACTCGTTGTTTAGGCCCGTTGTCGCATTTTGTAAATTTTACTTACCCTCCCTACGGGTATTATTAATTAAGATGATTATTACATAGGACTACACATTTAAAACGACGTTTTTTATATTCGTGCTACTTAATCGGACAATTACAGTTTAGTCCAAAAACCCATAATTTCCATTGATCAGCTTAATTGAACTATTCAATTCTATCACAACCAAACATGGCCTTATGGAATTTTAAATAAACAAAATAAAATTAAAAAAAAAACCATCTTCTTCTTCCTCCATCTTCTCAAACTTGCTTCTCTTCTTATTAACTTCTTCCCCGACAAATTTCTTCCTCTTTCTTGTTCTCTTTCTTCTTCTAATAAAGCCCCATAGCAGCTCCAAATCGGAGCTGCTACAGTTCCGATTACTCCAATTAATCGAATCATTCGATTAATCGAATCATGAAGTTTGAGCTCCGATTTTGGAGCTGTTGCAGCTCCATATCGGAGCTGTGATAAAGTCCAATCGGAGTTGTTATGCTCCGATTTCGATTAAATGTTTCGATTGTGTTTTTGGATTTCGATTTTGATGTTCAAAGTATAGATTTGATCTAGGATTGAAGTTGGGGATAATTTACAAATTGAAATAGAAGTTTGAGGGCTTATTTGAGTTTTTTTCGGAATCTTATGGTCACACATATAAAAAATTAGATATCCTGGACTTGAATTACAATTTGTCAAATGTGTTATTGTTTGGCAACCTTCAAAATTCAATAATCTGAGAGGGGCAAAATTGACATTTCCAAGTTTTAATTCGAATTTGGTTAAATTCGTGGACTAAAGTGTAATTGTTCGACTAAGTGATACTAATGTGTAATTACGACATCTAAGAGGTGGTCTGGATGTAATTCGCCCTTAATTAAGGTTGGTAATTTCAATTTTGATTTTTGAGGGGCAACTGGAATTTTCCTAAACTTATTCCAGTTCTTCCTGCTCCTATTTGCCATTAGTTATGCTTGCCATTTATATTCAGAAGAGGCAGATGGTATAAGTTGGCTTCATGATACGTCTCATAATTTCTCAGTCAAATCTGCCTATAATGTGCTTAGCAGCCAAAGTGATGTTTTACCGATTCTTCCTTGGAAAAGAGGTGTTTCCTAGTGTGAAAAGTGTCATTTGGTAGGCTTTGTATGATCGACTTCCAAGTTCCAACATCTGCTAGATTGCATAAACAGGGGGGGTATTAATTCCCTTTGTTCTCTCTTTGTGGAAATGTTATTGTTGAAACTCAGCGACATACCATTTTCAACTGTGTAGCTTTTCCGTCTAATAGACGTATTTACATGCCAAGGGATTGGGTGGATGGTCAGGGGCTCAAGGCTCTCTTCAGCCTTGTTGGCTTCGTTCGATTCGATTCGATTCGATTCGATTCTGCTTAGTTATATTTTATACTACAATTCAGTTCAGTAAATTTGAGTTGAAAAGAACAGGGCTTTATTCAACTTATTGCCCCCAATTGCATACATTTATGGTTCTTTTGGTAATTTAGCAGCAAAGAAATAATTTTTTTTTCGTAAGCAAGACATTGTTCCTTCTATTGTAACCACTCGTATTAATAATAGTCTTAAGGACTTGCATCTTTTTTTTCCCGGAAAAAATAGCCAAGAAAATCATTATTTAGCCTTAAATACAAGGATTGGGGTATATATGGGTATGGATGTATTTTGAGGGACATAAATTGGTATCTTTTAAAGGTTAAGGCAGATGTCTCGGCTGTACCACTCATACACACCACACCCTTCCCCTTGCTCTCACGCGCTCTGCATGATGTCCCGACGCGTGTTCTCCGTTGCTGACTAGGCGCGTTAGACTGACACGCTCATGCACCAGCTCCTATATGATCCGCTCGCCGCTCACGACCTATCTCACCCCTAATACTTCCCCTCTTTACGCCCTTAACCGTTCCAATTGTAAATTCCGTTTTTGGCCCTTCTTCTCCAACACGATTTTAGGGTTTCTTTGGGAATAGTTGGCGGCTTGAAGCTCTAAATTTCTTATTTTCTCTTTCTTCTCGCCAAATTAAATCTCGTCCTTGGTTATTTTCACCTCTTCGACTTTTTTCCTCACCAAAACCCCACTTGATTCCTCGAGAATCGGCCCAGTCGAATTTGGCAATTTAGGTTTTTCTCCCACCTATGACTTCTCCATGTCTGCACGGGCTTCCCTCTCCCTCATTCCGCCCCCTCGGGTCGAACTCCTCTTCCTTTAGGTTTGACTGATTCATTTCCAAAAGCTTTAGATATGCTCACCTGACGACTGTTACGACCATCACACTGATCCTTCTGCTATGTGCATTCGTTCAGTAACTTATTAGGGTAAACTGCAATGATTGTAATTATAATAGTTACCTGGCAACAGGGTGTTACAATAAATCTAAAACTCTAAAGTAAATACAAGATATGTAAGAATAATTAAAAGATGGAAGATATTACTAATAAAGATACTCGCCTTATCATCCAGAGATAATCTAGTAATTGTCTTCTTTCTCTAGATCTCTTGCCAAAAGAATTCTTCTAATGAAATAATACCTAATTAAATAAATAATAGTACCAAAATAAGGTATTTTCACCGAACAGGGCTTCGCAAACAGACTCTAGCCACTTTGATTAATTCATGATGGGCCTATGAAAAGTCGAATTCCATCACTCCCACATGTCTGTCTAGTGTTGCGTTTAACTCGACCCTAGCATATAAGAAACCGGTTTGATAAAGGCATTATAGTTGGTGATGGTCCAAAAAAGAGTTGACTAAAGAATATGACTATATGAGTACATACTTTCAACTATTTCATCTTGGTACACACTACTTTGCTATATTAACTTCCAAACCCTTCCCCTCACTTCGCACCGCAAACTGAAATTCGTCCCTTTATTTGATTGTCGAGCAAAAACCATTTTCATAGAAAAAATTATTTTCCAGAAAAAAGAAAAAAGAGGAGGAAGAAGAAACCCTCGACCAGTCTATTCTCGACGCCATCGCTGGTACTTCTCCCTTTCTCCTTATCTTCTTACTGCAATTCTCGTGAATTTTTACGATTCCTTGTTATATGACTTGTCGTGTTTTAGCTGAAATTGACTTTGATCAGAAGTTTTTGCAATTCGTTCGATGTTGTGAGCTGAGTTTTATCGTTGATGGAAATTGATCATGGAGCTGAATTGCAGTTTCTGGAAATTGTTTAATTTTCTGCAAGTTGGTCATAAAATGAGATTATTAATATTGTGTGTTTTTATTAAGAAATGGGAGGATCTGTGTTCTTATGAAGACTAATGGACTTATCTTGCTTGCTTGCATCATTATCAGTTGACCTGTAATGTTTTTTTTTCTTTCTTGAAGGATCTTTGAACTTTTCTTAGAAGATAAATATAGTTTTTAATTTTTAAACCTCTAGAATCTTACAACTATAGGCTGAGTGGTTATATAAACATGTTATGTATTATTAATAACCGAAATAATGAACGAATATCAAGCAAGCTGCATGGTTGGGCTTCCTGAAGATAGGCCGGGGGTCCGAGAATATGTATTAAACATGGTTTTTGCTTTGGACTGTGTAGCTGATCTTGTCAGTGATAGTAAAATATGAAATACTTACCAGAGAGTTAACCATGATTGCTGTTGCGGCGTTTATGTAAACCCTCACTGAACCCGTGTTTTGTAGGCTGGTTCGACTATCAATAAAAATTGCTTTAGTCTATGTTAGTTTGCTGTTTTGCTTGCATTTTACTAACTGCGGGCCTGTTTCTTGGATTTGGTTGTATAATTTGCAAGGTTAAGATGGTTTTCATCATGTGTATTAGCAAAGCCTAAGGCGCCGACCACTAGTTGTTGGGAGCTTTTTACTTAATAAATGGGCTGTTTCCAGTCTACTTCAAGAAGGCAGGTTCCTGGTCATGAAGATCCTGTTTTACTTGCTTCCCAAACAGCTTGTAAGTTGTTCATTATTCCTCAATCCGTATTAGCTTGTGCAGGTCTTAATCTATTCTGTAATGTGAGGATTTCTGGCTGTAGATGATGCATGCAATTAGCCATTTGGATATCCCTATGCCATCTAGACTTTACTGATTTAATTCAAACTTTATGCAATGCCATTGCCCATCTAATTATTCATGTTAGTGTTATTGCAGTTCAAAGTTGAAGAAATTGAATGTCTAGATGTCTTATATGCTTCTAATTCTAGCAATGTCAAGATATCCTAGTTTGGATAACCTAGGATAATGAATGTAATTTGCCATATTTGGATATTTATATGCTCTTGATCTTATTGATTAATCAAATGTTACTGAATGCCATTGGCCATCTAATTAGTCATTCAAGTGTTTATGGCTGTGCAAAATTGAAGAAGCCAAGTATCTAGTTCGCCTATAGGCTTCTAATCGTATCCTTGTTAAGATGTCTGGGTTGGATAGGTAGCATTTTAGGTTCATAACTATGTTCTATTATATCTCTACAGTTCTTTAGTTCTGGTAATCAACATGATCAATCATTTGAATTCTTTCAACACTTACGGTCATTTCTTTTTGTTGGTCTTCGCTTGATAAGTATAGAGTTAAAACCATGAGTTAAGTAAAAATTTAGGTGTTTTTAACCAGGTTTTCTTGGTTTTAACCACGAGCCAAAACTCTCTTGGAATTCACTCTCTAATGTATGCCTGGTGACTCCCAGTATAGCTCTTATAGATATATAGAGAAGAGAATAATGGACCTGTGTGATTTAGCACCACTATCCTACATAGCCATAGTGACCATTATTTTAATCTATAGCATAGTATGTAGCTTAATTAGGACTATAATCCGTTAATAACTAAGAGACACGTGCTATTTGCATAGTCTGTCCATCCTGATAAAAATAGAGTTTCAATATGTGTTATCAAAATCCTCATATATGGACTCAGATATGAGGGCATTAATTTACTACTATCATAAGAAATTCAAACAAGATGGTTGGAATTGCCTTTTCTCTTTCTTGCTACAGCGAAGATAGTGACCCCCCCCCCCCCAAAAAAAAAAAAATACAGATAAGATAGAAACAACACTCCGTGTTGTTTATTCAGTTGTTACATTCTCCCTATCTCTGTGCATTTATGGATATGTTGTGTTACTATCATTAATATCAAGTAAAACTTATGCTGGCGTATCATTTATCTTTCGATCCTCCAGTTAGTGTGAGTGAGGTTGAAGCACTATTCGAACTCTTCAAGAGCATTAGCAGTTCTGTCATTGATGATGGGCTTATTAATAAGGTACTTTTGTTTTTTGATACTATTAGCCATGTTCCCTTCCTTCTTTTGGTCTGACCTTCTCTCAATCCATTTATTTTACCGGCCAACATGTGGAATTCTTTATATCTCATGACCACAGTAATAGAACTGTTGAAAACTCTGTTAACTGTTCCTTCCTGATTTCTGCAAGTTCTCCACTTTAAATAAATTGATGGATATAGGTTTTTTTGCTTATACTCAGTGAGCGTACAGGATTTATTCTTCTCTTAGACAGTTTTATTCTGTTCAATGTTGTTATCTATAATTTCATTTAAACTTTTTTTTTATATTTTATATATAGATTTATCTGCATTTTGTTGCTGAATACTGATAATGACAAAGATATTTTACATTATTTTCTGATGTGCAGGAAGAATTCCAGTTGGCTCTGTTCAAGAACAGAAAGAAGGAGAATCTTTTTGCAAATCGGGTATGGTGCTTTGTAATATCAGAGCCCAATCTTTCGTTTCTTGTAACATGTGTCACGAAATGTTTAGAAGGAACGAAATTCTTACCCAAGAATATTTAGCTCCATTTAAGTTGTTCTTCACTACAAGTTTTATGTTGAGTTAATTAGGTGGGAAATGGTTTCCTCCTGCAGATTTTTGATCTCTTTGATGTAAAACGGAAAGGAGTCATTGACTTTGGTGACTTTGTTCGATCACTAAATGTTTTCCACCCAAATGCACCACAAGAAGATAAAATTAACTGTAAGTTGCCAAAGGCCTACATCAAAAGGATTATTTTGATTTCACTTTCAATGCTTGATGTTCAGTTCTTTATTTTGCAACTTTGCAGTCTCATTTAAGCTCTATGACTTGGACTCTACTGGATATATTGAGCGACAAGAGGTAATTCGGCTTAATTGCTACCAGAATCTGTACTGTTGCAATGATTGTTAACGAGACTCCTTTATTCTTTTATTCAGCTGCTTAATGGCATGTGAAATAGAATTATATAGTAGATGGTTCACTGTTTTGTTGGCATATGTTATATAATTGGGTGTCTATATCTATTGTATTTTTTCTCTTTGGTTGAGTCTTATATATCAACGTGCGGGTCTCTGCCAGGTGAAGCAAATGTTGATTGCACTCCTTTTTGAATCTGAGATGAAGTTGGCTGATGAGACCATCGAGATAATATTGGACAAAGTAAGTTCACCAGTATCTTTGTTACATGCTTGTCAGATGAGGCTCTAGTTGCTGCTACTACTACTACTACTAATATTATTACATGCTTGTGGAATAAGGTCTTAGTCTTTTCTGTTGAACTTTCTTCGTGACCTTTTCAGTACTCTAATCGCATTATCTTACGTCAATTACTGCAATACAGACATTTCAAGAAGCAGACATTGACCAGGATGGCAGAATAGACAAGTCTGAATGGCACAACTTTGTATCCAAGAATCCTTCTTTATTGAAGATAATGACGTTGCCATATTTGAGGTACTTTTGTACAAGTTATGATATATGCGATTACGCTACCTCTTTTTTCTATTATTGGCCATTTACCATCTCTATGCATATAGAATTGAAATGATTGTTGTCGCCTCTGCAGGGATATAACTACGACATTTCCCAGCTTCGTATTCAACTCTGAGGTCGATGAGATCGCTACATAAGTTGGGGGTGTAACCTAAGCTGTTTTAAAACTTATGTTGATTGAAAATTTGTTTTAACATTCATGTAGAGCGAAAAAACGTTGTCACTGGAAAAGAAATTTGAGTGTGACACGATTGTTGATGGGGTTGCTGTGAACAAATTATTGGGGATGATCGATGTCTCATATTGCTGAAATTTGGTGCACATTCGAGAATCCTAAGAATTAGCTGTGGCGGCGGAGTGAAATTAGTGATGTGGCTGCTATCTCATCCATCGGAATTTGTAGACCATTCTTAAGCAAGTGTAGTAGTAGTAATGTCTTTAGAGGAATGCAAATAGATACTGTCGTTCATGATAAGTTGGAATACTTGTACATAATGCCCACTTTGCTGTTACAAGACTAAATGGTCGATAGACCTTACCAAAAGCCGAAATTAGTGTGAAGAAATCACAAAGAATTTATTATAATTTTCAAGAAATACGAAAACACACATAATTAGTGACACAAGCAACATTGCAAAGTACATACATTAGCTCTGTCACACATTTTAGGTTAGTCAGTTGATATACTTTTCCAATCCAAATTTAGTTCAATAATTTAAGAGATGGATCAAAACTAAATATTATTAAAAAATCACACCAAATTAGTATAAATAAAACAATAATGACATTTACTTAGGGGTCGGTGCGGTGGTACACATTTGAAAAGTTTCATCAGTTAATTTTTAAAAAACAAAATGGATTATCAACTGTCAATCACTTTATCAGCTAGTTATCAAATTATATCGTTATGTTGCCAAATAAATACAGTTAGGTACCAGTTAATGATCAACCATATATAATATAACTTATTACCTAAAACTTACTTGGGCCCTGACAACAGGCAATTGATCATATACCATTGTATATTTAATCTAACGGTCTATATCAAATTGACTTAGACGACAAGTAGCCCTTTCGCCTTATAAATATTTAAATATAAAAAATACAAATATTAAGCAAAAAACCAAATTTACCCCTAACAAATTTCTAGAAAAAAATTAAAAGTTAATTTTTTTATATTTCACGAATTTATTATTTTATTATTATTATTATTATTATTATTATTATTATTATTATTGCTATTATTATTATTATTATTATTATTATTATTATTGCTATTTTTATTATTATTATTTAATTGTTCCAAAATTTAAATGAAAAAACAGGACGCTACCGAGTTCGGTCCAAAACAGCGTGTGTCAATCAAAAACTAGCATAGCAATATTCAACAGAAGATAAATCCGGCAAGATAGCAGAAGATAAATCCAGTTCGAATAGCATAGCAATACTCAGCAGAAGATAGCAAATCAAGTCATGCCGGCCAGATGCATCGATCACATCCCAAAATAAGACTTCAAAGATATCTTTGCCTTAGATTTTTTTTTTTTTATCTAAGGTTCCATATCAAATAAGCCATAAAAATCTATCAGACCATCATCAAATGAATTATGCGATTTTCGTATATAAATAGTGCAAGTAAAATCTTAATGAACTTCATCTACAATACTGGTAAATAATTTTGTAGTTTATGTTCCAAACATAATCACAAATTTTAGCCACTAGTTTGTATATGTAGATATCTAATTTCAAGTTTTCCTTGAAAACTTATGCATGCATCAAATGCAATAATATATTCAAGTTCTAGAACTTCAATAATCCTTTTAGTCCATATTTACGATTTTATGGCTTTAGGCCACCTTTCCAAGTCCATATCAAATATCGTCTTGGAATAGGTTTGAAGTTTCATTCATCTAGGAATGTCTCCAAAATCATGATCCTCCAAGAGGAATCAATACAATTCAAATTGTCATGATTATTTTGCACAACCTATGGAGTTTATGAATTTGCGTTTGCATTAAGATATACATTCTAAATGTCATGAGGTTCTCAAATACTGTTATAATCAATCAATGAGAATATCCAAGGGTTGCAATCAAATGCTTTCCTTGAGAGAGACAACGTGCAATCTCTAAAATGCATGCATTCCTTATGTGAGGGTGTCCAATTCTAAAGAGACATCCTCAGAATGCTCCCACTAGCTCGGGCATATGACCAAGTGATATGCTCCCACTAGCTAATAGATTATTCAACTCTCCCACTCATTCTCTGTCATGACTATTCGACAAGTGATTAACCTCAATGGTAAATTTGTGGCATACGGCTCAAAAGACATCGATTTCTACAAAACACAAACAAAACACCAAAGTGTAAAAACGAACTAAAAAGACTACAAAACTAAAGACAAAGACTCACAAAGACCGCTAAAAAAGACCAAATGAGACGTTAGAATATTGTCTCATCAAAATCCCCAAACCGAACCTTTGCTCATCCCCGAGCAAACACACAACCTAAACACACTAGACTCTAAACCATGCAAACAAACAAAGAGTCAAATTCCCAAGCGACCGAATCTACCATTGAAAACATTAAATTCACAAGATGCAATAATTTTGTTCTCAACCTAACCTTGGCAAAAATAGTAAGTAGGTAATCAGACACGATCGTTTCTCAAGTAAATAACAATTAAGCCTAACCCGCTAATCCCTCACAGGTGTATAAAGTGTATCACTCACTCGCATGGAAGTATCCATACAGGGTATAGCTCAAAAAGTAAACTGGGAAGATGACTTTCGTCACAAGGATGTCTCAAATATCTTATGCTATTGTACTCGTCTCATTGAGTCGAAAGGGACTTTGGCACATGACTGTATTCTTCCAGAAAAATCGAAAAAAACTGGAACTACTCCCCTCATCCATTTCAAAACAACATCAAATCTCATAATGCTTCACTGAATTCAGTTCATGGCCACCTGGGCTCTTTTAATCTCAATTTTTTGCAGGTGTCTGTTTTACCGAAAGTCCGCACTTTTGTGCGTGTCAGTTTGGTATACGTGCCATCAACCCTCACGGACATATGGCTTTTTAAGGCCACGCCGGTATATAGGTAGTATTTGAAACATGCCTAACACGACTAACGGTGATCAATAAAGACCATAGATCCACCCCGAGATTCAAATATCATAAGTTTAGGGAGCAGTAAACAGATTTTCGCAGCACAATTATAACAGCTCATAACATTCATAGTGAACAATCCTCTCCCCAAACAGTTCGACAGACGGGTAAAATCCGCAGAGTAAAGCATGCCGTTCGTCATCCCCAATGAAACTAAGTACACATAAGTATGAAAAGGCGCAAGTAATACGTAAAAACTTGCACATCCCAAGAAATCACACAATAATAGGTGCCGTTACAATATTTTTTTCTTCGGCTAGGCTCCTTACAGGCTTTTGGACTACAGGGCTAACCAGACTTGCTATTTACAAGAGAAACGACCTTGCAGGATTAAAAGCCTACTATACTACTTCTAGCTAGACATTAAACAAAACGTAAGCAGCAAGAGAATTTACCATTCACAATAGACGTTCGACTTGGTAATTGACTCAGACCCACCACAAGAGAAAATAAAAGTTCTAACATCTATACTGGACTCAACTGGAAAGGAAATATATAACTAACACGTAAAGGTGGCTAACCTACCACCACAGTCACATAACAAAAAACAAGTGGCTAACATACCACTTGAACAGAATACATAAAAATAAAAAATAGAAAACAGAGTACGAAATAGAGTACAAATGTCAGAAATAGAGTACAAAATGAGACAACTTTAGCTAAAGATATAGTCGACCACCTCCCCAAACCTAAACAAGTGCTAGTCCCTAGCAATGAATAGTGTAAGAACGACTGTATAGAATGACCAACCATAGTGTTGCTCAGCAGGGGTGATCAGGCGGATCCAGAAGGGCCACCACCGAAGCGCTGCTCCCAGAAATCCTGCTGCGCCTTCCAGAGTGCCTCCTGCCTCTCCAAGCACTCAAGCTCACGCTGCTCCCTAGCCTCAGCTCTCCTGTCACCGGTAGTGATCCTCGATGCGGGAGTACTGGTCCTCAATCCGGGCATATTGTGTTCTCGCCACCTCAAATCAGGTCAGATCTGGTCGAAGTAATGCTGGAAGTCAGAAGGACCAGGTGGAGCGGGCTGCTCTGCAGTATCATCGGCGCCCCTGATAGGAGTGGGATGACGGCCGAGGATGACTCTGGTGCTAGCGGATTTCAGAGCTCCTTTGGGTTTCTCGGAGCCCTGAATACCGGGAACATTGAAGGACCGGCAGATGTTGGTATGGAAAATCGAGGAGACTGCCTTTAGCCTTCCGGGACTGAGCCTCCGCCATAATGATATATGGGGCGTCAACAAACTACCCTTCCATGATCGCTCGAATGAGGCGGGTTGTGGGAGGGGTAAGGGTGGTAAAATGTGAGTTGGGGGTCACATTATACTGTATGAGATGTTGCCAGAGGCGAACCTTTGGCTGGAGGAAGTGGCTGGCTATGGTGGTTTTGGTCCTGTGGTCCTCCGGATCGGTACCAGGTAGAAGGACGAACTCGGCTAAGTCCCTATCAAACTGCCGGCTGTGAAAGTTTTTGCCCTAGTGGTCAGACTCGATTCTCGCTTGGAACACCCCGATCAGGGAATTCTGGATACTCCTGTGAAATCGGACCCTGACGCCACGAATAGTCATCACCCCATCATCCAAGTCGTGGAGGTTGATGTAGAATTCCCGAACCAGCTTCGGATCATAGGGCAGCTGCTTGCCGAAGAGCGTGCTCTAGCCTAAATATCGGATCCTTGCCCAGACTCGGGCATAGACAGCATCCTCCAGCTCATCAAGAGCTAATTCCCGCTCGGGCCATGCTTTCCTAGGCTCCATAAAGTTTGCTTCCATAAAATCCCTCGCCTCCGCGAACAGATGGGAGAACTCATCTACGAGACCGCTCTGTCCGACCGCGCTACTGGATTCGCCTCTATGGCGTTTACTGCCTGTGGTTCTACGAGACATAGTGCCTGCGAGAAAGGTGTTAGTGTAGAACAATGGGGGTAGAAAACTACCTCCCCAAACCGATTCATGATCGAAGAGCCAGAAGCACAAAAGATCAAGGAACAGGGGATAATGCAAAATTCCCCAAACCAACTCAAAATTCAATATCATGGCCAATGCACGATTCACATCAGTTCACAAGCATAGGAGTATCGATAATCATAGCAAAAGAGGGACAAGATGGCAGTAATTGTCAAAAACGGGCAAGCATTGCACAAAATTGGAAAACACAAGGAAGATCCAAAATCAACGAGTAAGGAATCCATGCATCAATCAAAATCGAACTACTACACCCAAGCAATCACAACTAACGACAATCAACCACATAATTCAAGTAAATTCAATAAAATTAGGAAGAAGGAAGTTCAAGCCAATTTACCTTGGGACTCCGAAGAATTGGATGGATAAAGCACAAAAAACGGAGCAAGAATCGAAGAGAGGGGGAAAAACCCGTTAGATTGCAACAAGAATGGGGGAATTTGGTGGAGAATTGAGGGAGAAATGGAGATTGGAGTGAAGAGAAGAAGGAAGACGGGAAGAAGAATGGGAGGAAGTGGGGCGGTGAGGACGAAGAAGAAGAGAATATTTTTTTAAAAAAAACCTAGCTCGCCGCAGTGGGAAGAGGTGCGCGCCGCGTCGAGTTTTTACGAAACAACAGATTCCCCTTTGCATCGGCGAAGAGAAGTCTCGCCGCGGAGAGTTTTCTTTATTGCATATATATATATATATTCGTAAGATCTCGCCGCGGCGAAGAATAAATCTCGCCGCGGCGGGAATTTACGAGACAAACACTGGGAAAGAGAACAGACGCTCGCCGCGGCGAAAACTTACGAATGCACAAATAGGATCAGAGAGACCACCTCGCCGCGGCGAGAGTAAATTTTTTGAAAAAAAAAAAAAAAATTTCACTTGCACTTAGTTCAACCTCGCGTCGCAAGATCGAAGCTCCAAGCCTCAGCTAGAGTTTACAAGTTTCCTCGTATGAGTGCAAACGTCCCACCTTCTAGAGACACAATTAAACTAAAAACAAGCAAACCACATAAACAAATAGTCTAACAATACGAAATAACAAGCAAGTGTACGGAATGAATAATCAGTCTAAATGAATGAAAAACAAAAGGGGGCTTTTGTTTATAGTCGTTAGCTCGACTTCTTCCATGCTGGAGCTAATTGAGCTTGAGGTTACCAGCCTTCTCTGTCCCCATGTTCACTCCTGAGCGAGAGTAGGTGTAGAGTGGATCGGTGTGTGCTGCAATGTAATTCCTGGTGTTAACTTGTGCAGGAGAATATGATGTGGTGACAACTTGTAACTCGCATTTCTCACCGCAAACCTGGATAGTACATGTACGGCCATAAAGATCGACTATCATGCGAGTAGCCTTGATGAATGTACGGCCAAGAAGCAGCATGTCCTTGTCCATCTCTTTGATCTTCACCTGCAGTGACTCAACAACCACGAAATCAGTCATAAACACATCTCCTCCAATGGTTATTGGGACATCTTCAACAACTCCCATGCACTTGCTTCGAGTACCATTAGCCATGGTCACAAAGCATCTTCTCGGTTCTAGACCCTTCAGGTTGAGTTCCTCATAAGTTTCGAATGTCATCAAGTTAACTGCAGCTCCAGTATCAATAATACATGTAACCTCAGAAGAACTGCCTATCCCGACAACCAAATCGAAACTGTTTGCATCACTAATGCTCTTCTCTTCCTTTTGGATCATCTGAGTTGGTCCGGCATTCGCCTTCTCTCTTGGAATTGCGGGACCAGATGTTATCACCCTTCTTGCTTCCTGTGCCGGTGTTGCCTCAACTTGGGAAACCACCTTATCATGGTTACAAGTGCAAGTCATAATAACAGTCTTAACTACTCCTGGCTTGTCAAAAGCTACCTCCACAGCAAGTATTCTGTTATTCTCGACAGTCGCGGGGAGTTTAGCCTTCTCTCTTTGGTGGAAGGCGCTGACCAGGTCACCAAGATTCTTCTCTAACCTCTTTTTGCGATTGCTCAATGCTCTCAAACCTCTGGTCATTCTTGGCTTGATTCCGCTGTGCTTCTTCCCAGAACCTCTCTGATCTCTCCATGTGAGCTCTAATCTCCTGATCAGCATTTTGCGGTGCACTAGTAGGTGGAGCCGGAAACTGCTGTGTTGGACCCTGTTGAAACGGAGCCTGTCGAAACGGAGCTTGCTGAACTGGAACCTGCTGTGTCGGAACTTGTTGTGGTGCATTCTCATACAAGTTACCTCCATAGGATAAATTGGAACGATCGGGGTTGAAGGGCTGCACCTTAGTAGCGCCTGCATTCATTCCCGAATTTGGTTGCCAACCACCACATGCCTGTTTTGCACCCAGCAAATGATCTCTGGAGTTGGGTTCTCCCCCATAATCTCAGGTAGTCTACACATACTAGAACCATGCCCAAAAATACCACACAGATTACACCTCTCGTTAACCGGAGCCACTGGTGCAGGGATAGTGCTAAGCATCCTCATCTCCTTAATTTGTTCGGCCAATTCAATAGTACTAGTGCCTGGTGTTTGCTCCACGGCTTTAGTTTCAGCTCTCCTTGGTCTGCCTCTAGTTCCCTTAAGCTGGGAGATGGCAGCAAGCTTCTCAAAAGCCTCATTCAATGCAGCCGGAGATGCCGTAACGATAGAGTCATCCACGGTCATATCCACCATGTTCTGTGCTTCCCAGTCGAGTCCCTCATAGAACTTGCAGCATAAATCCATCTCACTCTACCTATGGTGAGGGCATTGAGAGAGCAAGTTCAGGAATCGCTCCCTGGCCTCGTAAAAGCTCTCATCACTCATCTGCATGAACTTCTCAATCTGCACTCGAAACTGCCTAGTCTTCTCCGCCAGATAGAACTTGTTCATAAAGGCCCTGTATAGATCATCCCAAGTAGCCAAAGAGCCTTCAGGTTGATTCAACAGCCAGCTCTTTACTTTATCCTGAATACACATGGGAAAGACCTTCTTCCTGATTTCCTCATCAGAAACCGCATCAGGCTTCACAAGAAGCGGAATCCTAGCAATCAGCCCCTCGAACTCCTTGAGAAACCGGATAACATCCTCATTAGCCATCCCATAATACATAGGCATGTCATGGAAGTGATGAGACTTGATCTCCATGTTCCTAACATTGTTAGAGAGCACAACAGTTGATCCCCCAGCCTTAATTTCACCAGGCTGCATATAGGTCCCATAAGTGATCACAGGGGTCTCAACAGCACCGTTGACTCTGGGAGTATTCTCGTTAACGTCACCCATTTCAACAACGGCTAAGTTCTGTCTTCGAAGCTGATGGTAGTGTCTATCGATCTCAGGTACTAGAGGTTGCAAAGGTGTTCCTTGCGATCTTGTACCGGGCATAAACCTGCAAAGGTTCTTCTACAAAATCAAAAACCTCGAAAAATCTTAGTTTCTGTAAGTGCAGAAATCACAGGTAAGTAAAAAAAAGCAAATAAAATATTACACCCACACGCTACAGTAGGAATTAATTCCCCGGCAGCGGCGCCAAATTTGATGTGCTCAAATTAATACTTAGAAAACCAAGTAGCAATCAGTTGTTGTAGACAGACAAAGCTAAACCACAGAGTCGTTCGCTAAGGAATTAATTAAGCTACGTAACAGTGCGAGCAAACAGATACTTGCGAGTAACAATCTGATTGATGGTTTGGTTATACTTCTAACTAATTTAACTAAAGCTAAGATTACGATTAACAATTAGAGAAAGGTGAATACAGTAGCAAGATCCAATTATGCTAATTCGAACTAGGGATAACACTCATATTTGTCACACGGTCGTTGTACAGTAAATCAATCAACCCGATTCAACCAATTGTCCTTAGAAAATATTATACTGGAGAAATCGTGAGTCGTCAATTCACGATCCTTAAACATGAACAATTTAGATAATTTAATACGGACTTATCGAATTGAAGGTTTTTACGAAGATTTTATACGAGACTAACCTATATGAGTGCTTTGATAAACCCTAGAACGAATATGCATAATCTTCACATACTACTGTATTCAAAGGTGTTTAGCTACTCATAATTGATAGTTGTATGCAAAGATTCATGGTAATAATCATGTGAAACATAGATGAAAAACTCGCATGCAATAACATACAATTCAATCGACAAGATAAAGAACGAATTGTAAAGAACAAAGCAATGGAGAAATCAATACCAATAATCTTGATGAATAAAATCAATGAATAACCAAGCTCCCAAAGATGTCTCAATGTCAATGTGTGTATCTTCGAGCTTTTTCTCAAAACTAGGTTAAAAGAAGTATATATGAAAAGAATCAAAATTCTAATCTAATAAGGAAAACAAAACTAATTCTGCGTCTCGCCACAAGGAAGAAATAGCTGCATGTAGCCTTCTTAATCGCAATATATATCCAGCTCGCATAATCTCGCCGCGATGGACCAATTCCTTCGCCGCGGCGAGCTTCAATTAAAGATAAAGACTCACAAAGACCGCTAAAAAAGACCAAATGAGACGTTAGAATATTGTCTCATCAACTACACGTAATTCAAGGCTTCCAAGAATATTTTTTATATTCTTGATGAATCAAACAAGGGGCTGATTGTTCTAATATGTTTTAGAAAATGAGACCTTGTAAATGTAGAGAGACAATCAACTAGTGTTCTTATCAAGACATTTGTTTATCCAAGAATACGGCGCAATATTCTTGAAGTATTGGAACTTCTTAAGTTCGGTGATTAGTCCATGAACATGTAATTTTTTAATTACATGAGTGGACATTGGACTTAATAGAATTGCTTCTCAAGGCTCATTTAATGGGAAATAAGAGTTTCTTATGTTCGCCATAAAAATGTGTGTCTTGTTCAAGTAAAACACTTATATTATTGAATTTTGGAGACTTCCCCTCACCCGCGGGAAGAGACCATGAAAATTCATTAGCAATGTGGGGCTTAAATCTGGAATGATTAGTACATTAGTTCTGTAAACTAAGGATATTCATGAGGAGATCTTGAAAAGTCTCGTTTAAACTTCAATTTTAAACTGAAGGGTATTCAAATTTTAAATTTGAATGGTGATCAATTTCAGTCAAGACCGTCGTGTCAAGTTGGAATTGTTGATCGAATCGGAAGATTCAAAGAAAAATGGTGTTCTCCATTTTTTTGTTGACATTGATTTCTGCTGTCTAAACTTGATTCTTGTATTAGGTTTCTGAAACCTTGTTTACAAGATTGTTTAAAGTTGTGGACAGAGAAATAATGCATGAACAATTTGATATGATGGAAAATCATGATTAAATTGTAGCTGACTTATGAACCACAAGCCTTTGTGTTTAAGTCACGAAGCTGCATATCTTTATGCACGAAAAACATGTTGTGGACTTGGGTGTGAAGCTTAAAAGCTTCCTTCCTCTCTTAATATCGTAACTAGTTGTCTCTACACAAGAAACTACTCATGACTATAAGAGAAGGATTAGAATGTGGATTGATGCACTCAATCACATCTCTTAATGAGAATCTCCGACAACATGTAGTATGTCTGGACCGTGCGTCTAGGACATAATGCAGTGGATTTTTAGCATGGGCTTAACGGTACCGTACTTTAAAAAGACATGGCTAAGAGATCCTGGACACTGCTTGTCTAGGGGAATGGGGTAAAACCCACATCTTAAGAATCCTTGCGGTGGTAACCCAACCATACTGACTGGAGATCCCAAGAATTTGGTTCAATGTGGAAAACTAAGTTGTAAGGATTCGTCGAGCACTTCAAGAGTGTGTGTCACACTAAGAAGTAAGAGCACTTCGGATGATGTCACTTGTGACTATAACTCCAAAGCTTGTTCCCGCGTAAGACATATTGTGCTCCTGTAGAACGGGTAAAGGTTGAGTTAATGAACTCTTAATGATTCTAAAACTTGTATTTCAAGTGGGGCATTGGCAGGATGTCCTTGTTGAGAAGTCACCTATGCAAGTGTGAGGATTGGCCACCTCAAATGAACACACTTGTGAAACTGGGAAGGGTACATGGCCTCAACAGACCAATGATAAGAACCCGAAATGAGTAAGAGTCGTAAATGGTGTGAGTATTTTTGTCTTGATATACAAAAAATGCCGACCGGTTCAAGGCATCACGTCCACCGCGTGGCAAGTATATCCGAAAATATTTCACTACGGAAGATTCAAAGCCGAAAGCTATCTATCCCGATGCCATTAGCGATTCGTCAGAAAAGTGAATGTGCTTCAATCCTCTTTCATGTGGGGATTGTTGGGAATTTTAGTAAAACGAGTGAGCTTCTAAGCAATTCGTGTATTGGTCATTGGGCCCAACACGTCGGAAACAAGCATTCCGTGTAGCGTGTACTTCGTTTGTAAACGAATGATACTTAACGTATTAAGTCACTAAAATTCGCCTTTAGGTGAAAGAGTGATTAATGCACATAGTATGTTGATCAATGCATGAATGATTTGAGCTAGTCTAAACACGTGGGTGTATGTTCCACTGTGCTAAAATTCATGAGAAATGAGTTTCAAGAAAATCAACCAAAATGCAAGTAGCATTTTGAGGTTGGAAGGTTATTCACTTGTGTTTAGTTTCAAGAGTTGCATCAGGTTTTGGTTATGACTCCAGATGCTGCAGGCGTTTTTCCCTCCTTTTGGTGAATGGTTGCTTTGTGAAAGTGTATAATTCAAACTAATAGTTGTGACTATTAATGGTACCCTTTATGAAGGGTTATGCACACTTTCATAGAAACTATTGAGAAGTATAAATAGGGGAATGGCCTTCATTTCCGAGGACACCTAGAATTTCTACTTCTCTTCTTCTCATCCACTTGTTCTATACTCAAAATAAGGTTCGTCGGACTCGGCTATCATAGTGCAACCTAGCCGTTTAAGAGAAGTTTTATCCTGGGAGACTGTTGCCGGAAAACCGTGTGCACCATAGTGGGGCAATAAAGTCTTAAGGAGAGATAGTCAAACTATCGACTCTTCTCGACCCTGTTTTGTTCTTCTTCTCTACTTCCCTACCCGCAGATACCTACTATATTCCTACATCTATTGCTAGACCTTTTTGTTTGGGGAATAAGTTTAAAACCATCACTCTCCATACAATAACGACATAGTTCATGGCAAGGATGTTGGAAACTGTAAGAAAACCATTCAAGAGTACAATATAAATCCTTCACAGATTGGATAAACATTGATACAACTGTTGTTGTGTTTGCATCACAAGGAAACAATTCAGACAAGTCGTGCAACAAAATACTGTTATAATGAGCCAATGCGTTCAATGATTTTGACGCAGAAACCTAGAAGATTTTATCAGATTTAATGCGGAAACGAGTAGAAAACATTTGTTTGGAGAATTCCTTGTATATTGATTTTCTTGATAAAGAAATACAAGAACCCTGACTCCTTTTATAGACTAAATAAATCCTACCTACACAATGAAACTAAGGAAAAATTGAATCTAAATTACAGTGTGGATAAGCTCAACATCCATTTACCCTAAATCAATCGGCTCAGATTCGATCGTATATGTACGAGATCGATCTCCTCCATTGATGCGCCTTCTCTGTTTTTTTTTTCTTTCCCTCCTCTGCTGTGATTGGTCACGATCTGGTGAGGGACAAATAACGTGTTCCTCAACTCCCTTCTCTTCTAATTCGTCTGCTAATTCGCCGTCTTTATTTCCCAAGCAGATTCCTTCTTTTCTCTTCTTCTGTTGCAGTCCTTCTTTATCTTCTTCTTTTGCAGTTTCATCTTTCTTATTTTCCAGTTTAGTCCCCAAACATTGATATTCCCCCACAAGTTGAATGTATATGTTCTTAACATTTAACTTATTTAGAGATTTTTGTAGTTCTACGGCTGAAACTGCCTTTGTTAAGAAATCTGCCAATTGTTCTTAGCTTCTTACGAAATATGGTTTTATGATTCCCTCCATCACCTTTTCCCGAATGAAGTGACAATCAACTTCAATATGTTTAGTTCTTTCATGTATAACTGGATTTTTAGTTAAGAAAATTGCGGATTGATTGTCACAATGAAGCTTGATTGGATAGTTGGTTTCTATGTTAAGATCCATGAGTATTCCTTTTACCCACATTATCTCACATGAGGCAAAAGCCATTGCCCTATATTCGGCCTCCGCGGATGACCTACTCACCGTTTTCTGTTTCTTTGTCTTCCATCTTACTAGGCTATCTCCTAGTATCACACAATAGCCGGATGTTGACCTTCTGGTATTTGGACATGAAGCATAATCGGAGTCACAATAAACTTGTAGGTTTAGATTGCGCTCGCTACTAAGAAACATACCCATTCCAATTGTTACTTTTATGTATCTCAAGGCTCTTTGTGCGACATTCCAATGTTCTTTAGTTGGTTTTTCCATGAATTGGCTAAGTATGCTAACGACATAACACAAATCAGGCCTAGTTATGGTAAGATATATTAGCTTTCCTATGAGCTTTCTATATCTAGTTAGATTTTGAAATAGGGAATCTTCATTTTGAGCTTACCTTAGTTTGTGATTCTGTTCTATAGGAATCACATATGGTTTACTTGCTAGTAAACCTGCTTCCTCAAGTATTTCACTTACATACTTTCTTTGAGAAATATGAATTCCTTTAGGGGATCTCGCAACTTCTATTCCTAAGAAGTATTTAAGTTTCCCTAGATCTCTAACTTTAAATTTATTTTCTAGTTGTTGCTTAACTTGTTTGAGTTGTTCACGACATGGTCCTGATAAGATCATATCATCAACATACACTACAAGAATGTTCGGTTTTAGAGACGGATTTGGCGACGAATATTATCCGTCGCCAAATAGCGACGAATCGCTATAGGATTCGCGATGGATTGCTCAATCCGTCGCTACTCCGTCTCGAATTAGAGACGGATTAATAATCCGTCCCTAATTTGCGACGGATTAAATATCCGTCTCTAATTCGCGTTGGATTAGGGACGGATAGACTAATCCGTTGCGAATTAGGTTTGACTAACAATTAAACTGAAAAAGAAAAATTAAAAAAATAAATAAAAATTCGATTTAACGACGGATTGGCTTATCCGTCGCTAAGAATAAGGCGAACAGAACGGGTTCTTCTTCCCCATTTATGTTCTGCCTCCTTTCTTCCATTTTCGCCCAAATTCAAAGTCCGGCCAAAACTCAACCATTCCGCCCAATCTTGGTCTCTTTTCGAAGCTCGTGGGACAAGGAACTCGAGTGGTCCATCAATTTGATCTTCCTTCGGCTAATTTGTCCGTAATCGAAGGTATTTTGGCTAAAACCCTTACTTTTTAAAATTTGGGAATTTTGTTAATTTCGACTAGTTTGAACAATTGTTGTTAATAGGAAGTATGTAGTAGCTAGTTTAGCTTATATTACATATTGTGTTAACTTTGAGATGTGCAACTGATATATTTATTATGAAATTTGATTGTTAGTATAATGTTAAGATGATTGTAAGTATGTAGGGTATTTAGTTTGATATTTTCGTATATGTATGATGTGTCAATATCAAAGTTTTAATATTTGTTTACTTAGCCAAGAGCTAACTCTCTACAATACGAAAACCTGTAGTGTAGTGAAGTTAACCCCGAGGTCGGTCTCTAGGGACTTAACTAGGCTGAGCTTTAGTTTATGAATAAAAGTACCAATATGAAAAGCATGTAAAGGTTTGTTTGCTTCGGCAGCGAGATGATAAACTAAAGTAAACAACTACTTGCAACTACTAGAAACCGATTTGACACTAACGAGATTGAAATATGAATGGGGGAAATTATGGAGTAGTAACGTCAACAAGCTAGCTAGCAGGATCTGTCAGGCTGTGGAAAATCAAAAATCTGTTAGGGTTCTATGGAAGATCCGTCAGGCTGTGGAAAATCTCAATGGAAGAAGCGTAAATTTGATGATGCGCCACCAGGCTTGGGAATATCTGAAACTGATAATCCTCTCAATCGCAATTTTCATGATCCGTCGTCAGGCTGTGGAATAATGAGCTATCAACGAGCACAGAACCTGTGTGTGCTGGGATCCCAGCCCTCTTCAGTTGCCATGCTCTATAAAAGCCACAGTCAGATTACCCCAGGGAGACATATGGAGGATGCGGCTAAAGATATGGCTATGTTTGCCATTTCAACCTATAACAAACACACGGCAAATGCAGAGTATGAGGTTGAGCGAATTGAGGAAGTGAGCATTAAGTACAAGGAACTGCCTGTTTATTTTCTCACATTCACTGCAAAGGATTGTAGAGAAGGTAGACGTGATACTTTTGAAGCTAAGGCGTGGGAATCAAAGAACAACCCAACTGAAGTACCTACAATAGTCGAATACTGTCGCATTATCAAGCCGACTAAAGAAGCTGAAACCTTTAGTGTGTGCCCCGCCAAGCCTCCCCCTACCCTAAAAGTTACCTTTCAGAGTCATAGTGAATGGCTCTCCCAGATTGAGAAGAGATGCCGTGAATCCTTGGGATCCCATGCTGGCTAGAAGCCCTCTTTAATGGATGATCCTCTCGCAATCCAAATCCAAAAAGCAGCAGCAAGAGCGAGGTCTTATTACCCTACCGTTCTTCATGATAATCCAGTTGCAGTAGTGGATCCTGTGAAGCCTGATCCTCCTGTCCGAAAATATCGCTTTCAGCTCATAGTGAATGGCTCCACCAGTTTGAGAAGATTTGTCGTGAATCCTTGGGATTCTATACTGATCTAGAGGAGACCGGTATGCTGCTACACCTTGGCGGCATTGGGGATCCTGTAGATCCTGATGACATTCGTGCAGCAAGAGAAGAAAACTACTTGAGTATGTCCAAGTTTGCCATTGCTGACTATAATAAACAAAATGCTAACACTGGGTTCGAGGTGGAGCATGTTGAGAAAGCGAAGGTGAAATCCAGAGAACAACTGATGAGATTTTCTTATGATCTGGTGTTTACTGCCAGAGCAGCAACCGCTAGTACCTTGGAGACCTTTGAGGCTGTAGTTCGGGTGTTCTTGGGCAGCCCAGATGTTGGGGAGAGGTTTACTGTCGAACTTTGCAGGATGAAGTCTGGATAGTCACTTATTGTATTCTATATCAACCATTTACAATTTGATGATTGAAGTGTGACGCTGGAGCCATTTGAGCCTGTTCTACTTGGCTTGTCAATCGGAATTTGTGGATTGTAATTCGTAAGGCTGAATGTTATTCACTATGTTTACGTTTTTAAGTTAAGTTACTCCGCTAAAAAAAAAAAAAAAAAAAAAAGCTAGCTAGTAGGATACATGTGATTCACGGGATTAACTACGCAAGTTGTCACAGTCTTGAGTTAAAAAACGAATAGCACTAGTGAAGGCATCAGTTTCACTAGGCTAGAATCAATTCGACTAACCTACTATCACCATTTGCAACTAACTGTTAGATCAAGCAAGACGAAAGACATTTTGGTTTGCAAGGCTTAAATGCCTAATCTAACAGTGATTTTGTCTAGAAGATCATCAAACGTGATAGCATGAATAGTAATTAATTTAAAAGGCACAAGTAGTCGAATCCCGATGCACTTCGAATCACAATGCATTGAATCAGTCACCACCCCATAATAGGGGTGTTTAGCTACTCATGATAAGTGAAGGCATAATCATACTGGTAAAAAACATAATCTCAAGCACGAAACAAAGATTCAAGAGGATTGATACAATTTTACCCTTCGTTGTCACAAACCCTAGGTAGAAATTGAAGAACGAAAATGAATCGATGCTAAAGCTGTGTAGATAATCTCCCAATCAACGTCAATCGTCAGATTACAAGAGAAAACGGTTCAATTACCTCAAATCGGGTAATTTCCTTTGATACTAGGTCTAGCTCTAGAGCAAAGTGTGTGTTCTTGATAATAGAATGATACTTCCCCGTCAAAGTAGATGTCTAACTAATATAAAGAAAGAAAAAACGAAGTCTGATCCGAAAAGGAAAGGAAATGGCGAACTAAGGAAAAATTCGCGCACTGGTGGAAGTGTTGGCGCCCACTAACCTTAGACATGGTGCCGGCCAACCTTAGACATGGCGCCGACCATGTATAAAGGTTGGCGGGCGCCAAGATTAACTTGGCGCGGGCGCCAAGATTCGATCTTTGGCGACCGCCATCTTCGACTTGGCAGCCGCCAAACCACACTGGATGGTTTTCGCGGGCGCCATCTCCAATTTGGCGTGCGCCATGGCTTTCGGCAATTTACAATTTTGCCCTTTTTGTCTTTCTTGCTCGATTTTGCTCCTTTTAATTTCGATTCTTGGTATTTTGGCTTTCCCGCTCCACTTCTAGCAACCATACGAGGCATCGAGACTTCCATATATTGTAGATGCATGTAAAACACACCATTTTTGGCTTCAATTAGGTCGGTTTAGCCAAATACCTGCAAAATACACAAAGAACAAAACAAGTAAAAAGCCTCTAGGAAAACTATTAAAACTATACTTAAGAATAATAAAAAGACGGTAAAAAAGACAAGATGAGACGATGTAAAACCGACTCATCAAACTCCCCAAACCGAACTCTTGCTTGTCCTCAAGCAACAAACTCTCTAACAAAAAACCTAGAAAAAGGAAAAAAACACATGGACACATAATAAAGTCTAGCTCCCAAGCTACCGAGTCTACGATTGCACATAACAAGCCCAAGAAATGCAGAAGCTTTGACATCACACTGACATTCACAGAATAACATGCACAAGTTTAAAAAGTTCGTTTCCAATGTAAATAGAACTTAAGTCTAACACGGTAGTCCCTCACAAGTGGATCCTATGCATCTATTCTCTCATACTCCTGGAAGTGTCCAGTAGGGGTAATCACTTAAGAATATAAAGAGATAAGGAAGGTGACTTGCATCACAAAGATGCCTCAAATACCTTATGCAATGTACTCAATCAGTTAAGTCGGAAGGGACATTTTCATAGCTCTGTAACAATCAGTAGTAGACTCAAAAAAAGGTAGTCGTTCTCTCTTTTTTCAATATCTTTTTCATTTTTTGCATACTCCTTTTTTGCAGTCTTATATATGACCCGTATGCTTATATATTTTTTCTGTCTCAATTTTTTGGTAGTGTCTGTTTTACTGAAAGTTCGCACTTTTGTGCGTGCTGGTTTGGTATACACTCCATCAACCCTCACGATCATATAGCTTTTAAGGGCCACGCCGGTATATAGGTAGTATCTGAAAAGTGCCCAACACGACTAACGGCGGTAACTAGTACCATAGATCCACTCCGAGACTTTTTTTTTTTTGAGAGAACGAAAAACCTGAACATCATAGTCTTTATCAATACATACAATACACATAAACCTCTTCCCCGAACCTCTTCTTGGAACGGGTTTGGCATAAGCAAATAAGAATGGGAAACATGCCGTTCGTCATACTTAACTTACACAAAGTACACATGAGAATGATGAGGCGCAAACAAGGGAGTTTGCACTTCCCGAATTAAATCACCCAGGTGCCGGTACAATATTTTTTCATCGGCTAAGTTTTACTCACAAGCTTTTTGGAATACAGAAATAGAGCAGACTTTATATTTATAGCAGAAACGAACTTAGCAAACTTAAACACGCAAACTGCTAATAGTCAAGGATCAGCCAAAACAAAAGCATTAAACAGGTTTAGTACATGCAATAGACGCTCGACTTGGGAGACAGACTTAGACAAAACAGACAGACTCGAATAAGAAATATAAAAAGAAACACATCCGAAAACATGCAAGCAAGAAGCCTAAAGCAGATCAAAACTCAAAATACCCCTCCCCAAACCTGAACTCGTGCTCACCCTCGAGCAAACGAGTGAAAAGAGAAAAGTAGAGAGTTAATAGGAGATGGCTTCCCTGATTGAAGGTTTCCAAGATGTGTAGAAGACTGATGGTGTTCATTTGCGATGGTGGGTACTAGACTTCCCCATGCTCGAATTCCTCTGCCCTTGCACCTACGAATAGATATAAAGGGGTCCAACATACCCCGTAGAATAATCCTTAAAGATAAAATCCTTAGGCAAATAATCCAATGCCTTCACCATGCCGACCTTACCATTAACCTCGTATGTTGTTGTGCGTCTAAATACGCTAATATCCATTCTAGAGGCGAATAAAAATGGCCAGCCAAGGAGGATTGTATCGGATCCTGTCTTCTGATCTTCCCGGGCATCCTTCAGAACAACTAAACTGGTGACAACAGTTTCACCATTCAGTCTAACCGCGACCCCCTTTGCCAATCCAACTGGTCTTCTATGTGACCCATCCGCCATTAGGAGTCGAGCTTTCATCTCTTCCAAGCCTGTAAAGCCACATCCATTAAACAGTGATGCTCCTGTATCTAAAGTCGCAATGAATTTTGAATTTCCCATCCCAATTACAATGTTAAAGCTCTTCTTACTGAGAGGATGCTCCTTCATATTTTCTGCTAACTCTTCGTCCTTGGCAGGAACTTCAACTGCACCAATTTTCGGAATGCTCACTATAGCTGCATAATCTTCCTCATTTTCAGAACACAATTCTTCAACGTAAACGGCTGGATCTTCCTCTTGTTCAGGGATCAACTCCTCAACAGAATTACCGGGAGTTATAAACTCTTCTACTGCTGCTTCACTAGCAATCGGAATCAATGATGCACACCCACAAGCTGCGCAAATTTGTTTTGAAACCTCAACACGGGTCTCATTTTCCGAAATAGTCACCTCAACCGGTGTTTCCGTGATCACCTTAATAGCCATTTCCCTCTCGGGAGTACCAGGGAATTTTTCATTTTCTCTCTCTTGGTTCTGCTCGAGTAGCTGCTGGAGAACTCTTTGGATCTTTTCACTATCCTTTTCCAGTTTCCCAATACGGAATCGGTAGACTGACAATGCACCTTAGTTTCGCGCATAAACTCCCTTGACTCATTCATGAAGCTCCGAAATTCGTCTGCCCATCCTGATCCACCTGCTGGTTGCACCAAACCTGCACCGGGTCTCTGCACTTCATCAAAAGCAGCGTTTGCTTCTCCCCTTTGACCCCTGACATTTCTCCTAGGGTTACGGTGTTAGTTTTTTTGTGCTAACTTAGCAAACTTATCCTTGAGAGAAGCAGCAGTTAATTCCATCACATTACCCCTGCATGACATATCTATCATATACTAATGGTTCTCATTCAACCCATCATAGAAATACTGATTCAGATCAGCCTGGGGGTACCTGTGGTGAGGACATTGAGCTAGTAGGCTCTTGAACTTGTCCCATGCTTCATACAGAGACTCATCATACAGCTGGCTAAAGGTACTGATTTTCTTCCTGATAGAAGAAGTCTTAGACAAAGGGTAGTACTTCTGCATAAATGCATTGTAGACTTCAGCCCAGGTGGTTAAGCTTCCTTCATCCAAGCCACTCATCCGCTGTCGTGCCTTGTCAGCTAAACATATAGGAAAAACCCTCATCTTCAGATCATTGTCGGTGACATTTTCACCTTTAGGCAGCCACCCAATAAAATGCTCCAGCTCCATAAGAAATCCCATCACTTCCTCATTCTTCTGCCCATAGAATTTCGGAAGTAGGGCCATAAGATGCCCATTAATCTCCAAGTTACGCACATTGGCAGGAGTGACAATACTAGGACGGTATACTTTTACGGGCGGTGCAAAGAGTGCAGCCATAGAAGGCTGCTCCACCTCGGTCATCTCTTCGAACATGTGCTGCAAGACAGACATAACACCAGATCTACGCAAACGTAAGTACCCGTTAGTTAAAACAAGCACTCAAGATGAGAAACATAGAGGTAACAAGGGAAAAAAAAACTAACGAAAACAAAAACAAAAACTAGAAAAAAGAAAAACAAAAATACTATAACTAAAATTCGTAAACTTAATAAAGGAGTTAAGTCCCCGGCAGCGGTGCCAAAAACTTGATGTGTCAATATTAAAGTTTTAATATTTATTTACTTAACCAAGAGCTAACTCTCTACACTACGAAAACATGTAGTGTAGTGAAGTTAACCCCGAGGTCGGTCTCTAGGGACTTAACTAGGCTGAGCTTCAGTTTACGAATAAAAGTAACAATATGAAAAGAATGTTAAGGTTTGTTTGCTACGGCAGCGAGATGATAAACTATAGTAAACAACTACTTGCAACTACTAGAAACCGATTTGACACTAATGAGATTGAAATATGAATGGGGGACATTATGGAGTGGTAACATCATCAAGCTAGCAAGCAGGATACATGTGATTCACGGGATTGACTACGCAAGTTGTCACAGTCTTGAGTTCAAAACCGAATAGCACTAGTGAAGGCGTCAGTTTCACTAGGCTCCAATCAATTCGACTAACCTACTATCACCGTTTGCAACTAACTGTTAGATCAAGCAAGACGAAAGACATTTTGGTTTGCAAGGCTTAAATGCCTAACCTAACAGTGATTTTGTCTAGATGATCATCAAACGTGATAGCAGGAATAGTAATTAATCTAAAAGGCACAAGTAGTCGAATCCCGATGCACTTCGAATCACACAAACCCTAGCTAGCATGCATTGAATCAGTCACCACCGCATAATAGGGGTGTTTAGCTACTCATGATAAGCGAAGGCATAATCATACTGGCAAAAAACATAATCTCAAGCACAAAACAAAGATTCGAGAGGATTGATACAATTTTACCTTTCGTTGTCACAAACCCTAGGTAAAAATTGAAGAACGAAAATGCATCGATGCTAAAGCTGTGTAGATAATCTCCCAATCAACGTCAATCGTCGGATTACAAGAGAAAACAGATCAATTACCTCAAATCGGGTAATTTCCTTTGAAACTAGGTCTAGATCTAGAGCAAAGTGTGTGTTCTTGATAATAGAATGATACTTCCCCATCAAAGTCGTTGTCTAACTAATACAAAGAAAGAAAAAATGAAGTCTGATCCGAAAAGCAAAGGAAATGGCGAATTGAGGCAAAATTCACGCACTGGTAGAAGAGTTGGCGCCCGCCAACCTTAGACATGGCTCCCGCCATGTATAAAGGTTGGTTGGCGCCAAGATTCGATCTTTGGCGCCCGCCATCTTCGACTTGGCGCCCGCCAAACCACACTCGATGGTTTTGGCGGGTGCCATCCCCAAATTGGCGTGCGCCAAGGCTTCCGACAATTTACAATTTTGACCTTTTTGTCGTTCTTGCTCGATTTTGCTCCTTTTAACTTCGATACTTGGTATTTTGGCTTCCCCGCTCCACTTCTAGCAACCATACGAGGCATTGTGACTTCCATATGTTGTAGAAGCATGTAAAACACACCATTTTTGCCTTCAATTAGCTCGGTTTAGCCAAATACCTGCAAAATACACAAAGAACAAAACAAGTGAAAAGACTCTAGGAAAACTACTAAAACTATACTTAAGAATAACAAAAAGACGGTAAAAAAAGACCAGATGAGACGATGTAAAACCGACTCATCAAGCTCCCCAAACCGAACTCTTGCTTGTCCTCAAGCAACAGACTCTCTAACAAAAAACCTAGAAAAAGGAAAAAAACACATGGACACAAAATAAAGTCTAGCTACCGAGTCTACGATTGCACATAATAAGCCCAAGAAATGCAGAAGCTTTGACATCACACTGACATTCACAGAATAACATGCACAAGTTCAAAAAGTTCGTTTCCAATGTAAATAGAACTTAAGTCTAACACGGTAGTCCCTCACTAGTGGATCCTATGCATCTATTCTCTCATACTCCTGGAAGTGTCCAGTAGGGGTAATCACTCAAGAATATAAAGAGATAAGGAAGGTGACTTGCGTCACAAAGATGCCTCAAATACCTCATGCAATGTACTCAATCAGTTAAGTCGGAAGGGACATTTTCATAGCTCTGTAACAATCAGCAGTAGACTCATAAAAAGGTAGTCGTTCTCTCTTTATTCAATATTTTTTTTCATTTTTGGCATACTCTTTTTTGCAGTCTTATATATGACCCATATGCTTATATATTTTTTCTGTCTTAATTTTTTGGTAGTGTTTGTTTTACCGAAAGTCCGCACTTTTGTGCATGCTGGTTTGGTATACACTCCATCAACCCTCACGGTCATATAGCTTTTAAGGGCCACACCGGTATATAGGTAGTATCTGAAAAGTGCCCAACACGACTAACGGCGGTACCATAGATCCACTCCGAGATTTTTTTTTTGAGAGAATGAAAAACCTGAACATCTTTGTCTTTATCAACACATACAATACGCATAAACCTCCTCCCCAAACCTATTCTTGAAACGGGTTTGGCATAAGCAAATAAGAATGGGAAACATGCCGTTCGTCATACTTAACTTACACAGAGTACACATGAGAATGATGAGGCGCAAACAAGGGAGTTTGCACTTCCCGAATTAAATCACACGGGCAAGGGCGGATCCAGGAATTTTTTTTCTTGGTGGGCTGTTCTATACTTCTATTACATATTTCTGCCTCATTTATATATTTTCTCTTCTTTTTTTCCCGAACATTCTACTCATATATTCATAGTTATTACCTATTTTTTATTACTATTATAGATTTTCACCATTCAAATATAAATACTACTAGTAAACGGTGCACGCGAAACCCGCATGCTTATTTACTCGTAATATGTAAAATTGCACTTAATCATTGGAAAGATGTTGATGTAGATATAATACTTACAGATTTTATGTAAATTACAAAAATCATCAGTGAATCGGAAATAATTTTGATGAATAATTTAATTATAATACACGACGCATAAATGTATACGCAAACAATATTGTATTAACTTTATTAACCATAAACTGACATTAGGCATAAACGTAGAAAATTTTGAAATTACAAATGATGCACGAAACTCAATGTACATGAATTATCAGTTTAGCACCTGATACAGTTAATTAAATAAACTGTTTATCATGTTTGTTGTAAGTGAACAGAGACTTCCACTCGGACCAAATCTAGTGATTGAGGCATTGTGTTGATGAGGTGCTTCATTGGTTTTCCTAGGATGTTCGCATATGTGTGCTTGAGGAGGCATTCCTGCTTTAAGAACAAATGGTTAGAAACAACATATTTGTTTAATACATTAAAACACTATGGGTAAAAATGATAAATATAGCAATGAGGAAACTAATACTCAGTTAAATAAATATGTAAAGCATCATACCTGTGGTTGTTAGCTAACTTTGTAAAAATTTCTGGATATACCACATTTCTTGTGTATACACCTTCATGCCCCTCTAACTCGCCTTTCTTAACCAAGACTTTAATAGTCATTTGGAAAACTCCTCTAGAAAGAGCAACATATAATTGGTCGTGGCTGAAAACATGTTCAGGTAAGTAAATGCCAACATGAGGTATAGTTTGCCCCTGCGACTGATTAATGGTCAGTGCAAAGCTTAGCCGCACAGGAAACTGAGTACGCGTTATCTTGAACGGGAACCGGGCATCTTCGGATGGTTCCATTGGAATGCGGGGCAAGAAAAATCGTTTCCCCTTAAAAGAACATGTTAAAACCTCAGCATCAATACAATTTCTGCCGAATCCATCACAAACCATTCTTGTTCCATTGCAGAGGCCAAGATCAATATTTTGCAAAAGCATAATTGGACATCCTTTTTTCAAAGTCAACTTATGAGGTGGTAAATTACTTGGAGAAAGTGAGTTTAGAAATTCTGGCAGGTATAGATTACGCACATCATCAGCCACAGAGTTAAATGAGTAGTATGTAGCAACCTCATTACCTGGAAATATTTCAATAACCTTCTCATTCAACTTCCTGACGTCTTCATTCTTTGGATTTAGAGGGGCTCTACTCGTCATGTATGCAACATCATCTAAATTAGATTCTAGATTCGGGAAAGTCCATGAAATCAAATAATCAATTGATTGCTCGCCCTGCCATGGTATAACCATAATATCTGGAATCCTGATCATATTATTTTCAAACACCTAGCATGCATAAACATACACTCTTGATATAAAACACCTACAAATTCTTGACACAATGATTAATTAGTTGAAATGAAGAGTACATTTTTTATCAAACACCTAACATAATATGCAGAGGATTACACAATCCTAAAATCTAAATGAAGAAGAATTTCTTCATGAGACACCTAGCTAAGAAATTGTGCAGAACCTTACATGACATTCCATAGCTGAAGTATGATATATATTGTACCAATAAACAGGCAGAGTGGTATTTGGGGAAGGAAATTACTATTACCTGGTTTGATCATGTAGAAACTATTTCATCCATTTGAATTTGATAGTAGAAAGGTGAAACTGTAGTAAGTAGTAACTAACCGTCAAAATCTTCAGGACGTGGATTTATGTTGTATTTTTTTTCCTTTTTCCCTATTTTGTTGGAAGTGGTCAAAATCAATCCATAGTCAAATAAATTAATTGGTGTAAAAACTGCTTTCAAGGAGTTCTCTTTTATATAGTAAAAGATACTGTACATTTCTAAAACTTATGTAGAAAATGAACATAAAAAAATTGATAAAACTAACTGAGACTAACTAATTTAAAAAAAAAGAAAATTAAAAAAAAAGAAATTTAAAAAAAGAAAAGTTTAAAATAAACTACTAATATTATTATTAGTGAAGAATATGCAAGAGAATTAAATACATTATAAAAGAAAACAAAAAGTATAGCAAAAATTGATCGATACTCAAACCATCAATTTGGTATTATAACATCAAGTATCTATTAATTAAATAGACAAACACGTAAAATTTAAATTCAACCAATATTATAAACATTAAATACCATAATGAAAGATATCTCAAATTTATCAAAAGATATATAAAAAATTGAATTGGATTTATTATGCTTTAATGTTTGTAATTTGGACTATATAGTTCCTGATTTTTGGAAGTTATAATTTAATTTGGATGTTATATTCAGTATAATGTAGTGGCTGATTGGATAGAACTCATGAATTTTTGCAACAAGGCCAGGGATCGAACCTCTAGGTGTTATTTACAAATTTTTTTTTTTTTTTTGAATTTTTTTTCTGGGTGGGCTCAACAAGCCCAGGGGGCCATCCGCCCCTGCACACAGGTGCCAGTACAATATTTTTTCATCGGCTAAGGTTTACTCACAGGCTTTTTGGACTACAGAACTAGAGCAGACTTTCTATTTACTGCTGAAACGAACTTAGCAAACTTAAACACGCAAACTGCTAATAGTCAAGGATCAGCCAAAACAAAAGCATTAAACAAGTTTAGTACATGCAATAGACGCTCGACTTGGGAGACAGACTTAGACTCAACAAACAGACTCGGATCAGAAATACAAAAAGAAACACATCCGAAAACATGCAAGCAAGAAGCCTAAAGCAGATAAAAACTCAAAACACCCCTCCCCAAACCTGAACTCGTGCTTACCCTCGAGCAAACGAGTGAAAAGAGAAAAGTAGAGAGTTGATAGGAGAGGGCTTCCCTGATTGAAGGTTTCCAAGATGTGTAGAAGACTGATGGTGTTCATTTGCGATGGTGGGTACTAGACTTCCCCAAGCTCGAATTCCTCTGCCCTTGCACCTGCGAATAGATATAAAGGGGTCCAACATACCCCGCAGAATAAGTCATGTAGATAAAATCCTTAGGCAAATAATCCAATGCCTTTACCATGCCGACCTTACTATTCACCTCGTATGTTGTTGTGCCTCTAAATACGCTAATATCCATTAGGCGAATAAAAATGGCCAGCCAAAGAGGATTGTATCGGGTCCTGTCTTCTGATGTACCCGGACATCCTTCAGAACAACAAAATTGGTGACAAGAGTTTCAACGTTCAGTCTAACCGCGACCCCCTTTGCCAATCCAACTGGTCTTCTATGTGACCCATCCGCCATTAGGAGTCGAGCTTTCATCTCTTCCAAGCATGTAAAGCCACATCCCTTAAACAGACTGTATGGGATTGTATTACACGTAGCTCCTGTATCTATAGTCGCAATGACTTTTGAATTTCCCATCCTAACTACGATGTTAAAGCTCTTCTTACTGAGAGGATGCTCCTTCACATTTTCTGCTTACTCTTCTTCCTTGGAAGGAACTTCAACTGCTCCAATTTCTGGAATGCTCACTATAGCTGCAGAAATTTCCTCTTTTTCAGAACCCAATTCTTCAACGAAAATGGTTGGATCATACTCTTGTTCCGGGATCAACTCCTCAATAGAATTACCGGGAGTTATCACCTGTTCTACTGCTGCTTCACTAGCAGTCAGAATCAACGATGCACACCCACAAGTTGCGCAAATATGTTTTGAAACCTCAACACGGGTCTCATTTTCCCAAACAGTCACCTCAACCGGTGTTTCTGTGATCACTTTAATAGCCATTGACCTCTCGGGAGTACCAGGGAATTTTTCATTTTCTCTCTCTTGGTTCTTCTCTAGTAGCTACTGGAGAACTCTTTGGATCTTTTCACTATCCTTTTCCAGTTTCCCAATACGGGCATCGGTAGACTGACAATTCGCCTTAGTTTCACGCATAAACTCCCTTGACTCATTCATGAAGCTCCGTAATTCGTCTGCCCATCCTGATCCACCTGCTGGTTGCACCAAACCTGCGTCGGGTCTCTACTCTTCATCAAAAGAAGCGTTTGCTTCTCCCCTCTGACCCCTGACATTTCTCCTGGGGTTACGGTGTTGGTTGTTTTGTGACAACTTAGTAAACTTATCCTTGAGAGCAGCAGTAGTTAATTCCATCATATTAACCCCGCAGGACGCATCTATCATATACTGCTGGTTCTCATTCAACCCATCATAGAAATACTGATTCAGATCATCCTAGGGGTACCTGTGGTGAGGACATTGAGCTAGCAGGCTCTTGAACCTGTCCCATGCTTCATACAGAGACTCATCATACAACTAGCTAAAGGTACTGATTTGCTGCCTGATAGAAGAAGTCTTAGACAGAGGATAGTACTTTTGCATAAGTGCATTGTAGACTTCAGCCCAGGTGGTTAAGTTTCCTTCATCTGTTGTCGTGCCTTGTCAGCTAAACATATAGGAAAAACCCTCATCTTCAGATCATTGTCGGTGACATTTTCACCTTTAGGCAGCCACCCAATAAAGTGCTCCAGCTCCATAAGAAATCCCATCACTTCCTCATTCTTCTGCCCATAGAATTTCGGAAGTAGGGCCATAAGATGCCCCTTAATATTCAAGTTACGCACATTGGCAGGAGTGACAATACTAGGACGGTAAACTTTTATGGCGGTGCGAAGAGTGCAGCCATAGAAGGCTGCTCCAGCTCGGTCATCTCTTCGAACCTATGCTGCAAGACAGACACAACACCAGAACTACACAAACGTAAGTACCCGTTAGTTAAAACAAACACTCAAGACGAGAAACACAGAGGTAACAAGGGAAAAAAAACTAACGAAATAAAAACAAAAACTAGAAAAAAGAAAAAATAAAAATACTGTAACTAAAATTCATAAACTTAACAAAGGAGTTAAGTCCCCGGCAGCGGCGCGAAAAACTTGATGTGTCAATATCAAAGTTTTAATATTTGTTTACTTAACCAAGAGCACTCTCTACACTACGAAAACATGTAGTGTAATGAAGTTAACCCCGAGGTCGGTCTCTAGGGACATAACTAGGCTGAGCTTCAGTTTACGAATAAAAGTAACAATATGAAAAGCATGTAAAGGTTTGTTTGCTTCGGCAGCGAGATGATAAACTATAGTAAACAACTACTTGTAACTACTAGAAACCGATTTGACACTAATTAACTAGATTGAAATATGAATGGGGGAAATTATGGAGTGGTAACATCAACAAGCTAGCTAGCAGGATACATGTGTTTCACGGGATTGACTACGCAAGTTGTCATAGTCTTGAGTTCAAAAACGAATAGCACTAGTGAAGGCGTCAGTTTCACTAGGCTACAATCAATTCGACTAACCTACTATCACCGTTTGCAACTAACTGTTAGATCATGCAAGATGAAAGACATTTTGGTTTGCAAGGCTTAAATGCCTAATCTAACAGTGATTTTGTCTAGAAGATCATCAAACGTGACAGCAAGAATAGTAATTAATCTAAAAGGCACAAGTAGTCGAATCCCGATGCACTTCGAATCACACAAACTCTAGCTAGCATGCATTGAATCAGTCACCACCCCATAATAGGGGTGTTTAGCTACTCATGATAAGCGAAGGCATAATCATACTGGCAGTAAACCTAATCTCAAGCACAAAACAAAGATTCGAGAGGATTGATACAATTTTACCGTTCGTTGTCACATCCCTAGGTAAAAATTGAAGAACGAAAACGAATCGATGCTAAATCTATGTAGATAATCTCCCAATCAACGTCAATCATCGGATTACAAGAGAAAACGGTTCAATTACCTCAAATCGGGTAATTGCCTTTGAAACTAGGTCTAGCTCTAGACCAAAGTGTGTGTTCTTGATAATAGAATGATACTTCCCCGTCAAAGTCGATGTCTAACTAATACAAAGAAACAAAATATGAAGTCTGATCCGTAAAGGAAAGGAAACGGCGAACTGAGGCAAAATTCGCACACTGGTGGAAGAGTTGGCGCCCGCCATGTATAAAGGTTGGCGGGCGCCAAGATTCGATCTTTGGCGCCCGCCATCTTCGACTTGGCGCCCGCCAAACCACACTGGATGGTTTTGGCGGGCGCCATCTCCAATTTGGCGTGCACCATGGCTTCCGACAATTTACGATTTTTCCCTTTTTGTCTTTCTTGCTCGATTTTGCTCCTTTTAACTTTGATACTTAGTATTTTGGCTTTCCACTCCACTTCTAGCAACTATACGAGGCATTGGGACTTCCATATCTTGTAGATGCATGTAAAACACACCATTTTTGCCTTCAATTAGCTCGGTTTAGCCAAATACCTGCAAAATACATAAAGAACAAAACAAGTAAAAAGACTCTAGGAAAACTACTAAAACTATACTTAAGAATAACAAAAAGATGGTAAAAAAGACCAGATGAGACGATGTAAAACCGACTCATCAATGTACTAGGATTAGGAAGATTTAATTGTGTGTTTGGAGACAATTTGGTGATTTTAATATAATTTTTTCGTATTAACATAAAAATAATTACTACTATTTTCAAGGAGTATGTCTGAGATCCTGTCAACAACGTCACATGTCCTTACTTAGTAGCTCTAGCAGAGGGACCAAACAGAAAGGTCTCCACATTCTCATCGTACATAGTAAATGGCCTTAGGTTCCACACAACTGACTCTGACACGACCATGGCCACAAGCAATTGTGGGGTGTGTGTCAGTGGGCAAGATCTAGATGCAGCTTCTGATTTGTATGATTTCCACGGGAAGCTGAAACGAATTGTGCGGCTTGAATATCCCAGTAAATGGCCTTTGAAAAGAACCTTTCTATTTGATGTTGACTGGTATGATCCTACTCCACTTGGTACGAGGAAGCACGAGCAGTATGAAATGGTTGACATTAACCATAGGAGGAGGTACCGTACTAAGTACGAACCGTTTATCTTGGCGACTCAAGCACGCCAAGTGGTGTTTGTTGAATATCCAAGCCTGAAACGCGATAAGGCAGACTGGTTGGCTGCGATACATATACGGGCCCGCTCAAGAGTAGAGTACGTTCAGAGGGACGACTCAATCACCAACTCGTACCAAGAAGAGGTTGTTGATGAATCAGCGAGAAATCCTGTACAGGCTCGTGATGAGTTCATAGAGCTGCATGAAGACCAATATGCAGACTTAACCACAGGCGAGGAGGACGAGGGTATGTGTGTATGGTAGATTATATGTATATATACTGTTAGTTGTTGATTATCCCATATTTTTGTGCTTTATTAGGTGTCAAATGTATATGGTTTACCTGCAAATTCACGGTAATTTACTAACACGTTTTTTCTCTATTTTTTGTATGTTTTTGCAGATGCCGCGGCATAGGAGACATACATACCGTCCTCCCGCATCGAGTGGGATCCTTGGTGGCGGTACACCACCCAGTGGAGCGAGTAGTCCTTCTATGGGCTTTGATATTGGTGGGAGCAGCTAGTCTACGGTTCCTGAGACTCCAGTCACGGGCCAGTCACATGTCTGGGCTGACTTACCCCCTGACGATTGCCCCTTTTTAGTTTTGACACCCAGTGCTATGTGGAAGGGGAAGCCGGTGTTGTTCCCCGATGGCCAGGCACAGTAAGTACATATTATGCTTTTGTAGAGCATAACTGAAGACAAGTATATGTCACATACCATTGATTTAACTATATATACTAATGAATATTTATTTCTTGTCTTTCTCATTGATAACAGTTTTTGGCCCCCTCATGCTTCCAATAACGTGACTGACTTTTTTAGGGGCAGGAGGGACTTACCTGGCCCTGGCGGTGAGAAGTGGTCACATGTCTCGGAAGGGATGAAGGCTTTTTTACTTCGATGAGTTGCGGGTAAGCTTAAATGTTATAGTGCTTTATTTGTTGTTTTAATCGTTGTCTTAATGTGCGTGGCATGTTAGCCACTATATGTGAGTGGTATGTTAGCCACTAAACTTGGGTGATATGTTAGTCACCATTGTGCTAGTAAATTTTAGGACAATCTGAGTGGTATGTTAGCCACTAAACTTGGGTGATATGTTAGTCACCATTAATGAACTTGTTGCACGTGTTATCTTTAAATTGTTGTCTTCATTTACCTTGTGTAATTTCTATGTTGTGTGGAATTGTTGTAGAAAACCTACTACATTCCAATGCCCTACTTCCCCAGTTGTGGTCGGTTTTGGAGAGGCTAGGGTCAGACCTCTATAGGAAAATGGTTCATGCTACGAAAAAATGTAGAGACAAGGGCACTATGCCATCGTTTATAGGGGATGAGGAGTGGGCGCATTGGGTGGAGTACTGGAGGGAACCCCTTGTCGTGGATCAGGCGGCAAAGAACAGAGAGAACCGGCTGATTAAGCCGACTGATGGTATGGGCACTTCCAGACACCATTATGGGTCGCGAGCTGTTGTTACGGATCACCAGATGGCGGTTAGTGTATATATTAATTACTTACTACTTATTTTTTTGCTTTCATTATCCGCTATGGAAGATGATTTATATGTTTTCTGCTTTCATTTCTACCAACTAACCACTTGTTTGAATGTATGTTCTTTAGATCCAGGCTGGGGATCCCAAGACTGCGCTATACCACTTCAAGAAGGCTAAGCTGAAGGACGACATTTGGGTGGATGAGAAGTCCGAGCGTATTGCGGTACGTTTCTTTGTTAAGGTTCACATTTGTATTTGTGTATTATAAGAGATTCCTAAAACTGTATCTCATTTCGTATGCACTATAAGATGGCAGAGCGATATCGAGGGGAGGATCGACGGTCGGGAGCTGTCGATTCAAGAGCAAAACCAGATCTTCTTTGCCGTCAACCCAATGGACAACAAGGGTCGAGTGTATGGAATTGGAAGTTTGGCCCCTACATTGACGGGTCCTAGCTTCTCAGTGTGCCAGGAATCCACACGAGCTGGTCTTTTCACACAGGACCAGGTCCAGGAGATGATGACTCCTCTCCAAGAGGAGTTAGCTAGAAACAAGGAAGAGGTTGAACAAACCAACACAGCTTACCAGCAAGTGCTTGAGAACCAGGCTCGTATGGCTCAGCAGGTGGATGCTTTGACCCAAATGATCTTGACGACCCAACAACGACCGCCTCCTCCGGCTAGTTCTTAGTTACATTGGACTTATGCTTATGTTGTTTATGCTACATATACACTATTTCATCTTCTGTATGGATATTTAGTCTTCGATTTGGATAATTTGTATTCGTCGAATTTCTATTGTTAATTAATACAATTTAATTGTTTCAGGTATATTATCTACAACCGAAATTAACAAAACCCACCCCTCTTCTTTGGCCACTTCTCGGATTACCCTCTGTTGTTTCAACAGTTACGAACCATTCACCTGTTGCTTCAAATAAATACAAATGGCCCCAAAAGTCAACACCAGAATCCACCTCAGGTCGGAGACACACATGTTTGCTGACTTGGCAAGCCATGTCATCATTTATTTTCTGTTTAATTAATTCCTATTGGGTTTATCTGTAATATGTTTGTTGGTCCAGATAACGGCAAAGTAAAAGAGTAGGAGGGGGGGGGGTGAATAGTCTTTTAAAACTTTTGTCGATAAACACAGTTTTCAGAAACCTTGGGGTTTCTGATACTTAAATTCAGATCGCGGAAGACTTTAAGATAGGTACGTCCAGAAACAATAAGTAAGTGTGTGAGTGCTTTGCTGAAATGTAAATACAGAAAGGTAAATGACACAGCAAGTATAGTGGTATCTGGAGGTGGCGTAATCCTCCAACTAATCCACTTCGGTCTTTCTGAGACCTAGAATTCACTAGAACAGATAATTGAGTTCTCCTTACAATAATCCTATTCTAAGATTCTTAAACAAATGGTTCCCAACCAAATGTTCCCCCTGAGTTATTCCCCAGCTCCTAGAGCTAAGTACTTCCTCTACTCAGATAACCTTGGAGTTATTCCCTAATTTCCCAAATCAAGTACTTCCTCTACTCCACGCCTTGATGGTGTTGGTTATAAGGTTTTGTCAGAGAGGCTTCTCGTATAAATTTTCAGTTATGTTTTCAGAGAGCCTAATAGAACAAGACTACTTAATACACTTGTTCAGTGGATGGCGATGCTTTTCTTCTTGACCAAGTAATTGGTGTCCGTTCTGGAGAATTGGCTTCAGAAAGGGTATCTGATAGTTCAACTCTTTCACGAATAACAATCTCTTGTTAAGGTTCAGGACAACTTAGAACTACTAGTGATTCTTCAAGCAACAAAAAGCTTTTAGAAAGGTAGTAGAGTGCTTGAGAGAATACTTTGCTTGATGGTGAGTTTGCAAGATAGAGCGTTCTAAGGTATGTTCTTCAAGCATCTATGTGTGTGATATATATAGATAAATTTGAGAGGCGTTTGAATTGTATCTGTTGAGGGGGAACCTCAAACACTAACTGACTAAACTACTACAAATATCCTGAACTTGGCCCCGCCTTCTACTTGGAGTCCGAGGAATCACTCCCCCGAGCTGAGGCACCTGAAAGGACTAAGTGGGGGGGGGGGGGGGGGGTGGGGGTTAGAACGGGATATCCGGATTGCCCGTGTCAATCCGGTTAGAGACTTTACTCAAAAGGGAGTTGGAAGCTCCAAATGTAATAGTTACGAGGAAGGTTATGAAATCAAGGGTGTTGTGAACTCGAGAGAGATTCTTACTTATGACTTACCTCCAGGTCTTGGACCTTGCTCCATATTTATAGTTATCGTGTACTTATGACGAGGTTCATAAGTTGATGCCAAGTGTACGATCCAGATTTGGACACCAATGCTACCTTCAGCCCATAGCCCATTAAGAAACAGTATTCCAACACCGATTAGTGGGCCTGGGAGGGTAGTTTGGGCCTTTTCCCTCTGAGAGTACAGTTCCGCCTGTTGGGTCCGTGTTAGTCCCTCGGACAGATTTGTCTGCTTGGTTGATCTGCCCTTGGGTAACTCTGGATGTCCGAGCCTAGAGTTTCACGGAAGTATCTTAGTGGTTCTGTTATATACGTTTGGGATTATCGCGATGGTGGCGTCTGAGATTCTCTCGTCCGGTCCGTTAGGCATCTCTGTACTGACATAGTCAGGCTTGGAAGTCCTTTCCGTAGCCAGCTCGGACTAGCTATGAGGACGTAGTGACGTTAACATACTGGTCGATTCACTTTGGGCGGACCATGTGAGGTCGGACCAGTACTGAATAGGCTAGTTAAGCCGTGATGCGCTTTAGGACACGCTCTATGGCGCCCTTAACGGATTGGACATATGTCCGTAACAACATATGTCCCCCTAGTTTCCAAGTATCTTAGTAGAAGATAGTTGGTAACTATGAAAGGAACAAGTGTGTTATGGAGCGTGTCCGAATCATTAACTGGAGAGGGGAAAAAGTCCGCTCCGTTTAGATCTGTCATCCATGTTCCGTGTTCAGTAATTCAATATATCTCTCCCCCCCCCCTTTTCCTTCTACAGTCCGAGTTAGCGGAAGTGCTCGGACTGTAGATGGAAAAGGTATTTGTAATCGAGATATATGGATCCGAGTACGGTTAGGATGTAGTGTAGCCTCTTGGAGGTTACCCGTTCGACAGTTTGTTGAACTAGTCTTCCTGGGTCGCTAACCCGCTAGCCCAAGAGGCCCATCAGGTTGTCCGTTCGGTCCACTGGGAAAGGATCCCGGACGAAGCGACACGACCGTTGGATCTGGACGTCATTAACGGTTGGGGTTGGAGGCCCAATTGATGCGACACGTCTGTCACACAATAGATGCGACGTACTGACAACAAAGCACTCGTGGAACGGTGCAACCATTGGATTAAAAAGATCTGACGGTTGGGATTCACATCCAGGTGATGTGACTCTTGGTTTTATCCAAATTGCCCTTATAAATAGTCAGCTCATCGGTCACTTTCACACTTTTAGCAATATCGAAACTCAGTTCAATCATATAGTAATCCGAGCAATTGAAGGCTCATCCGGGCAAGTAAAACTCGCACAATTTCGGAGATTTCTGCTTTCAAATCTGTTCCTTCGGAGGATCATCGAGGCTTAGTCGTCCGCACAAACTTCTACAGTTGACTGTTATCAAGTAAGTACACCTTTACTTCGCTCGAGTATTTTTCCTTTTTGTGATATGCTTCTCTCCCGGGTGTTTACTTTGCTCTGCTTCGTACTGTTGCATGCTTAATATTCTGCAACCAAAACTCGAATGTGCATTCTTATTTGGTAGTGTGTTGGCACCGAATGGCACGTAAGCCTCAATAAACTGGCCCCTCTTAACGTGCCGGGTAGTGTTGATGCTGGTGCCGATGGCACAGCCGAGTGTGCCAAGATCGACGCCATGAACATCGATACTAGTCCTTACGTAGGGCAAACCCGGTTAAACATGGTGTCGTAGACTGTATTTGACTTAAGAAGATACTTAAGCGGACTCTCACACAATCACCACTATCGTCTCTGACTCGTTTCCTTCTGCCTTAGGATGTCCGGGAGCGATAGTCAGAACCAAACTGAGGCACCAAGCTACAACGATGCTGTAGACTTAGGTATTGGGTCCGTAGATATGACCCTGTCCGTGGGAGACTTCTTTGTTGTAGACCTTGGGTCGTCCAGGGATTCCGATGCCGGGCACGGAGTCCGTGGTTCTGTAGGAGCACAGGCTGATACTGCCCAGGACGACCTTGTCAGAACTAGGTCATTGGTCCAATCTCGGACTATCGGAGGGGTCGGATCGTCCAGAAATCCGAATGAGCCGCATTTGGAGAGGGAGGGCGATAGAGGCCGAGAAACTGATGAGGTGGAGATGTTCGAGGAGGGGATGGAAGACCGTGTCGTCGCGGAAACAGGTCCGTCTAACCCAAGCACATCCGGGAGACCTGAAGACGTCAATGATGATGAGGAAGAAGATGAAGAGGATGACGACGATGAAGAGGAGGAAGAAGGTGAAGAGTCCCCTGTTGCTCGTCCTTGGAGACACGGTGGTCGTCGGATCGCGCTTCATCCTGCTGGTCCCGCGCAGTCCAACCTTCCTTTAGTTGCGGGGTACGGCGCGAAGCTGCCCGAATCAAATTTCCCCGTCCTGCGTCCGCTGTTGTGATAGCGGACGAATTTGGAGAACTCAATGCCGACGGACTTCTCCCCACATGTCCGTCCAGAGTAAGAGCATAAGATATTCCCGAGTGCAGGCGGAAGTGGGAGATCCCCGACTCCGTAGAGATCATGGTCCCTGAGCCCGGACACGCTTTTTATAATCCGCCTGCCGGATATATGTGCGTACACGAGGTGGCTTTATCATGTGGGTGGAGGATCCCCATTGCCACGGAGCTGAAGAATATCTTAAACCACATCGGGATAGGTCCGAGTCAGGTAATCCCTAAGTCCTTGGGAAACCTTATCTGCTTCGTCGTCTTTTGTAAGAAGAAAGGACAGCCCGTAAATTTTGAGAACTTTAGGCAGCTCTTCCACGTGTCTTTCAGTCCGGGGAATCCGCTATTCTATACTTTCATTTATAGGAAACCCTATAACTTTATCTCGGACTCGATTTCATTGCTGGGATCGAAATGGTGGGACAAGTATGTTTTCGTACGGATGGCTCTGAAGCCTGGAGCGTCCGAAAGACAGCGAGTGCAATGGGGGCTGCCCACAAAGTTTCTAAGGGAGAGCATCCCGGATTGGCATCCTCTTCCCAAGAATGTGGCTCCGTGGGTGGATGCAATTCACAAAAAGCATGACCCACCAACTTATCCGTACCACAGATTAATCTGTCAGCCACTGCCTTACCTGTGCGGGCTGATGGACACAGTTGAGGTTGGAGGGAAGACGGACTTCAGTAAGAATTTGATTACTTGAGCTTTTATTCGTTTTCTTCGTCGAGGTACCTTACTTTAATTTCGTGTTCGTGGTTCAAGTAAATCGATGTTATCATGGCTGTATCTGATGCCTTTGGTTTATTGTGCAGCTTACTGGTTCGACTACATCATGTCGACGCTCCGAGAGAAGAAGAGGTTGTAGAGGGAGCAACAAGCTTTGGAGGTGGCCGCTGGTCAGAGGACCAGGATCATCAATACTTCCTCGGGTCTGCCAATGCCGGATTCGAAAAATGCTGCCGTGTTCGCTGCTGAGGAGGAAAGGCGGAACAATGCGGGTGAGGATTCTCAGGCCTTGGAGGTTCCTGACAAGGACAAAGCCCCTGTTACCCCGAGCAATTGAAGGCGCATCCGGGCAAGTAAAACTCGCACAATTTCGGAGATTTCTGCTTTCAAATCTGTTCCTTCGGAGGATCATCGAGGCTTAGTCGTCCGCACAAACTTCTACAGTTGACTGTTATCAAGTAAGTACACCTTTACTTCGCTCGAGTATTTTTCCTTTTTGTGATATGCTTCTCTCCCGGGTGTTTACTTTGCTCTGCTTCGTACTGTTGCATGCTTAATATTCTGCAACCAAAACTCGAATGTGCATGCTTATTTGTTAGTGTGTTGGCGCCGAATGGCACGTAAGCCTCAGTAAACTGGCCCCTCTTAACGTGTCGGGTAGTGTTGATGCTGGTGCCGATGGCACAGCCGAGTGTGCCAAGATCGGCGCCATGAACACCGATACTAGTCCTTACGTAGGGCAAACCCGGTTAAACATGGTGTCGTAGACTGTATTTGACTTAAGAAGATACTTAAGCGGACTCTCACACAATCACCACTATCGTCTCTGACTCGTTTCCTTCTGCCTTAGGATGTCCGGGAGCGATAGTCAGAACCAAACTGAGGCACCAAGCTACAATGATGCTGTAGACTTAGGTATTGGGTCCGTAGATATGACCCTGTCCGTGGGAGACTTCTTTGTTGTAGACCTTGGGTCGTCCAGGGATTCCGATGTCGGGCACGGAGTCCGTGGTTCCGCAGGAGCACAGGCTGATACTGCCCAGGACGACCTTGTCAGAACTAGGTCATTGGTCCAATCTCGGACTATCGGAGGGGTCGGATCGTCCAGATGGGTTCGTGTCCGCGATCGGGCAGCTGTAGTCCAAGGGGCTTCTTCCACCAGACTTTGATTGGAAGGCGGAGGGACTAATCCCCTCCGCGGGTGCGGACGGTGTGGAAGTACCAGTCGACAGTGTCTCGGACGAGCAGTTGGCCGCGTGTGAGTTCGTGGAACTGGTCACCGACGAAGGTGAAATTGAGATCCAGAATGGCGGACCCTTCCTCCCAAGGTGGATCCCGGAAGCTCTCCTGAAGGTGGGCTTTGTGCCCTTCAACGATTACCGAGCTTTCCTGCAGAAGTGGTTTTCACTGCCTGCTCGCGTGCTTGACCTCCCTGCTGATTTTAACTTTTTCGATCATGCTGAGGCTCTTGCGGCGGAAGCCACCTCCGACGGTCCTCCTGAAGCTGATGAAGCTGGTCCACGCCAAGCTGGTCCAAGTCAAGCTGGTCCTGAGTGAGAAGTCCGGGGTATGCCCCGTTGAAATCTTGTATCTTTTGAAATTTTATGTTGAATTCGGAACATATCACTATGTACTCTTGTTGAATTCTTAATTATTCCGAGGAATGAACCCTCCCATGTTTCCGAATGCTTGCTTACTGGCTTCCTTATTTCCGTTTTATCTATCGTTCACATGCTGAATCACTTCGCAAATAACATCTCTTAAGGGCTCGGATCGCTGTAGCTGGTATATGTCATAAACGTCAAACTCTCATCTATCCGATCCTCGGACCGTTCGCTCGTTGGGGAGCGTAATTCTTCTAGAAGGAGGAATGTGAAACAGTAAAATAGTCATAATGACTACATCTTTTCATCTCCCTAGTCGTCGGATGATCGACAGGTGGCAAGATCTGAAGGACCCGTTGCGACTATAAATAAAGGTGTGGTAATTCTCATTTTTTCACTGTTGTACTCTCCCCCACTCTTGCTTGTGTTCTATCCCCTCTAACCTTCCGAGGAAGTTAGTGTTTTTTAGAATGTCGGATTCAGAAGATGACGAATACAGTCATTGGGTGAACTGCGCCTGCGGGCACATGCATCCGCCCATCTATCCGGGTAGAGGAACCTGGTGTGATCCGATCGTCCTGGATTTTGAAGGTGATCCCCCTCAATGTCCAGGAATAGCTAGGAGATTGGCTGAAGAGGAGAGAGAGCGGACGTTGAAATTGATCCGTAGGAGGATCCGAATGCAGCAGCAAGCTCGCCAGGTCCGAGGTGGTGGCTCAGAATCTCAAGGTTCAACTTCTGGACAATGGTGAAGGATCAAGGCGGGGTATGCCCCGTAGTAGTATGTACTTTTTGTTGGCTTTTGTTGGACTGTACCCTCCGTATGTAAATGTTCGGATAATTTTGCTTATATAAAATTCGAACTATTTCATCTGATAAGATCTACACTTTTTCCCGCGCTCGTAATTGTCGTAAGGTGGTTGAACAAATTCGAGACCCAGGGTTAGCATTTGGCCCATTTGGATGTGGTCAAACGCAAATTTGACCCATCCTTGCCATACGGGAACAGTTGGATCAGACCTGACATCAAGCTGTTTGCGTGGCGGACGAGGATTGGTTGGAGTGTCCTATAAAAAGGCACGACCCCCATGCCAAACCCAAATGACTTGATCCAAAACCGTGTCTTCTGGTCTACACGACCGGGACTTGTCAATCCTCAGGGCCAGATCTTCTCTCTTCTTCCGATCCAACTTTAATGGCTCAAATCTTTCTTAAACTGGAACTGGCTTCTAAGAAAGTTTGAGTCTTTAAAGCCGGTTAGGCAGAAATCTTTTGCTGTGTGCCCCGTGGCTGCCATGGACCAGGATTTTGACGATGCCATGCTTTGGCGGCATCCTGACGGAGTTCGCCATTTTTAACCATGTTCCTATGTGCAGGTAGATGGAAGTCCGTGTGTCCGCGGAGCCTGCGGCAATAGCATTGAAGTCTGTCTAGTCGAAGGAAGGATGCCTGCTGGGAGATGACGTATCTCCAGGGATATTCCCTGTATGTCTTTATAATGCGTCCTTAAGTCCGGATAACAATCCGAGACTGTAAGTTGCACAGACAGTATGATGTATGACCTGTCTTTGTATGAATGAAAATTCCCTGCTTTCTGTCTTGTCGTTAAATCTCACATACAAATATCGAGAAATCATAAATCGAAAGATAGAAGTTGTATTGACTTGCCGGAAATTCAATTACAACTTGCGGGCTCTAAGGCCAATGACAAAAGTATCAAACAGAACTGGCGGAGTTCCGTGTACTTGATAGTTGGAGTTCAAAATGACAAAAAACATAACTGACGGAGTTTTACGAAGTAGATAGTTGGAATCCAAAATGACTAGTCAATCTGTCGGAGATTCGAGTAGCCATCATTATGCGTAAAACTTTTGGAGATTTCTAGCGTTCCATGTACGCTTGAGTGGATGCCCGTGCTCATCTTCCAATTCATAACTCCCATTTGCTCTTGCTCCGACAATCTTGTAGGGTCCTTCCCAGTTGGGTTTGAGTTTGCCAACGTTTGTCAGAATGTCCGCGTGGCGAAGTACTAGGTCTCCGACCTGCAGGTTGTTTGCTCGGACATTCTTGTTGTATGCTCGAGCAGCCGTTGCTTGATATCTATAAATATTAGCCAACACGTCCGTTCTTTTCTGTTCCAAGATGTCCAGATCAAATATTCGTGCCTCGCGATTGGCGGACACTTCAAACTCTTGGACTCTCATAGTCTCGACAGCAATTTCTGCTGGTATGACTGCCTCCGAGCCATATACCAGGGCAAATGGAATTTCCTTGGTTTCTGTCCGTGCAGTGGTACGATGAGCCCATAGCACGCCGTCTAGGTCATCCGCCCAGCTTTCTTGGGAAGTCCGCAACCGTTTTTCCAGGATTTTGACTATCGTCTTGTTGGTGGACTCAGCTTGTCCATTTTCCTGCGGATGTCCCACAAATGTGAATCGTTGTTCGATTTTGAAGGACTCCAGCCATTCCTTGAGTCTATGGCCTGAAAATTGGGCACCGTTGTCCAAGACAAGGACCCTAGGCAGGCCATAACGGCAAATGATGTTCTTCCAGATGAAGGTCCGTACTCTGCTTTCTGTGATGGTCGCAACGGCTTCTGCTTCCACCCATTTAGTGAAATATTCCACGTCGACGATCATGAACTTTTTATGCTGGGTACCCCTTGGGAATGGTCCGACAATGTCAATTCCCCATTGATCGAAAGGGCACGCTATGATTGACGGAATCATAGGTCTCGTCGGACGATGTGGAATGTTCGCATATACTGGCAATCAGGGCACTTCCGAGCATGGTTGGCAGAGTCTTTGTCGATGCTAGGCCAATAATATCCTTGTCGTATGATTTTCTGGGCAAGAGTTCTTCCCCCAGAATGACTTCCGCAGCTTCCGTTGTGTATCTGTTCCAGCACAGTTTTAGCCTCTTGCGGATTCAAGCATCTCAAGTGAGTTCCGGGAAAAGATCTCTTGTACAAGTCTTCCCCTAGGATGAAGTATCTATTAGCTCGGCACTTCACACTCCTTGATTCTTTCGGATCCGCTGGATGAGATCCGTCCTGGAGATAGTTCCAGATGTCAGTCATCCAATTTCTTTCCGTACTTGTTATCATGACAGTTGGTTCCGGACTCATGACTGATGAGTGAGTGACAGTGAGCAGGATGACTCTCCTTGTGTCCAGGGCTGCTGTCGCGGATGCGTATTTAGCCAAGGCATCCGCTCTTTCATTACAGGCTCTGTCAAACTTTTCCAGTGTAAATTCTTCGAAGAGGTTGGTTTCCTGCTTGAGTAGCTCGAGATACTTAATCATCGAAGGACCCTTGGTGGCAAAGGTTCCTGAGAGCTGAGCTGCAACTAGCTGTGAGTCTGTGTAAGCTTTGAGCTTCCGGACTTGGAGGGATTTTGCTAGGCGTAGCCCGACTAGCAGCGCTTCATACTCAGCCTCATTATTGGTGACTTTGAATTCCAAGGATATCGCATAGTCGAGTTCCGCGCCATCAGGGCTTTTAAGAAAAATCCCGATTCCTCCTACCCTTCCAGTGGAGGATCCGTCCACTTCTAGTACCCAAACGTCCGAAGGGTGTTTTTCGGCTTGGAAACCTTCCCGCAGCTCCTGAGTTGCCAACCGCTTTTCGCCTTCTTCGCTGGTTTTAGGTCCGGAGTTGTTAATGTTGGTCCAGATAATGGCAAAGTAAAAGACTGGGGGGGGGGGGTGAATAGTCTTTTAAAACTTTTGTCGATAAACACAATTTCTTAGATATCTGTGAAGATATCTGATACTTAGATTCAGAGCGCGGAAGACTTAAGATAGATAAGTGCAGAAACAGTTAAAGTGTGTGTGTGTTGCTGAAATGTAAGTACAGAAAAGTAAATAACACAGCAAGTATAGTGGTATCTGGAGGTGGCGTAATCCTCCAACTAATCCACTTCGGTCTTCCAAAGACCTAGAATTCACTAGAACAGATAATTGAGGTCACCTTACAAAAATCCTATTCTAAGATTCTTTAAACAAATGTTCCCCCTGAGTTGTTCCCCGGCTTTCTCAGCCAAGCACTTCCTATACTCAGAAACCTTTTTGAGCTATTCCCTAGCTTCCCAAGCTAAGTACTTCCTGTGCTCAATAACCTTGGAGTTATTCCTTAGTTTCCCAAACTCAGTACTTCCTGTATTCCACGCCAGTTATGGTGTTGGTTTTGGTTTGAATTGTCAGATGAGCTTCTTTTATTAACTTTTCAGTTAAGCAGATAGCTCTGTGAATCAAGTATACTTAATACACTTTTCAATGTATGGTATCTTGTTCTTTTACTGACCCAAGTCTAATGATAACTATTCAAGAGAATGAATCTCAGATATTTGATCTTTCGATTCAACTCTTTCACAGATAGATTTACTTGTTTAGGATCAGGACACTTAGAACTTCAGTGCTACTTAAGATCAAAAGCTATGGTCGCAACAGTAAGCTTAAGGATAAGTAGTTTGCTTTGAGAGAGTAAGATATATGTTCAGAGTAAGGTTCAGCATCTAAGGTCTCTAAGGTCTCTTCTCAAGCAGTCTAAGTGTTGATATTTATAGATGAATTTGAATGCCGTTGAATAGTATCCGTTAGGCTCAAGTTCAAACTATCGATATCTGTGTATAGTACTGTAGCAAGTTTGTCTTCTTCAGAAGCTACCGTTGCTTTTGTTCAGACATCTCTGTCCGTGCAATTAATGCATTGTACTATACTTTTGTCCTGTAGTGTCAACGGAACTATGCTTTGTATCAGAGACTTAACTTAAACAGTTTTCTCTGAGTTTTTCGCACGTCCTTATCTTCAACTTCAGATACCACTTAAATTGAAACAACTTTGTTTGCAATATATATTTCTATTTCAGAAATGTGGTTAAAGCTCAAGGTATCTGTAAGTAGATATCTGTGGACACTTTCCTTGTTTTCCAGATAGACCCTTTTGATTCTTAGATATCTCTTGTGACACAGTTTGTTTAAAACTATTCGTGTCTTCAAGATATCTGGCCAAGGTTTCTGAAAAACTATTTCAGTAATCTTGTGCAGTCTTCAGATCTTCAATGTTGTTGAACTTGTTTTGCGTGGATGTCTTCTTCTTGGTCTTCTCTTCATAAAATAAAATTTACATTTTGAGACCTAACATCCTATACAAGATTAACTAGACTATCATACTAAGTGGGTTTCCTCTTTTACAATGTTCAAGTGAACCAAGAGTACTAATCACCTTTCTGAAACTAAGATAAGTCATCATGTTGCTGATCAAAATCTAAACAGATATTCTTAACAAAATATCTAACAAATTTCCTAACAAATTTTCCTAACAATTTTCCCCCTTTTTGATCAGTCAACGATGACTATCTGACCTATTACAAATCTGGATGAGTGAACAATCCATCACTTAATCATTTCTTATGATTTTTCAATTCATTCAATTAAGTGCAGAAAGTTTACATCAACCAAATCACAAGGTGTGATCTTTGCTGACAAGTTATCTTTTATAGAATAATATCTGAGAGTAAGTTCATCAGATAAGTTACAATTGAGTTTACAGATAACTTTAATACATAAAACAATTTAGCTCAGTCAGCAAAAATACAACAAAAAGTACATAGTAGATTAGGACAACAGGAGTAACCAAGCTCCAAGTAAACATCCTAATAGACTAGTCTTCAAGTCTTCAACTCTTCATGTCTTCAACAGTAGTTCTATGGATCAGTCTGCAAATTTCCTATCTCCAAACCTTTTGATGTCATCAGAATAATCGTAGAGAAGTGTTCTGACGAGCATCTCTGTGTCTCTGGCAAATCCACTGACCTCTTTGTAGGTTTTGGTAGGATTTTTCTTGACAAAATGCTTGACCCACAGATACTTTCCCCACTTCCAGGTGTTGATACGGAAATATGTCCAATCCGTCATAGGAGCCATTGGAACGAATTCTAAGGCGTCCTAAGTCATCTAATGGATCCGAGACAAATTGGTCCGAGCCAACGGTCCGATCCGGGCAGACCCACCATGGTCCGAACCCACCCTAGAAGAGAGGAACAAAGGATCTGAAGCTTACTAGGTCCGACCCAAGGATCTCAGGTCCGACCCACCTGGGTCCGAGCCTCTCTGGAAAAGGAGACATAGTGCTTGAACAGTACTGTCTCCGACCTAAGGCCACCGATACGGACGATCACTCGGATCCAGCATGACAATCTCAAGTAACCAAGCAGACAGGCACCAGAGAGTAGGGGGTCCGAACCCTGAGTTCCGAGTCGGAAGAGTCAGGCGAGCTTAGATGGGCTTCCTCATCGACAACCATTACGGTCGGACCAGCGTCCGGACCAACCTTCTTCCATTTGGGCCACAGCCTATCAAGACATTGGGCCGTGGGCACAGAGCATTGTTAACTGGGGGCCGGACACTTGGCGCGATCTTGTGAGCCCTCCCTTTCTCAAGGGAAACCTATAAATATGCACATATCCTCACAATGCAAAGTAAGTGGAGTCTTCTTCCTAAACTCTTACCTTCTCAACTATTATACAGAGTAGATCTTCAGTCTCTCTTGAGTAAAGTCTCAGTCCGGTTTGACACTTAGCAAACCGGGTCCTAACCCCCCCTCCAAGTCACTTGTGCAGGTCCTTACGCATCGCCTCTTACCAGTACGACGGTCCTTACGGACTCTTACTCTTTGGTTCTTACAAGCAAGGTGGTTCTTACTCAATGGTGGTCTAGGTACTTAGAGTGAAGGAAAGCAAGGAAAATTCATTAAGTGGTTGGGGGACTTTTCCCCTCAACATTTTGGCGCCGTCTGTGGGAATCTTTACAAAAAGTTCCGTTCTCTTTAGTATTGGCAAGAACAAGAAGGTCCGTAAGAACCAACACTAATGCGGTTGGGATGCCCTCCCCAAGGCAAAGAGGCAGACCTCCCACTCGGAGGGGAAGAGTGGCAAGAGCCACTTCAAGAAACACAGGGGATTATCCAAGTGATGGTCGCACTGCTAGTCTTTCTTCAGAAGAGGAAAGAGCCGTTGATCCTTCAATGAGAACTCTAGCATCCGGAGTTGAAGGACAAGTTCCTCCGTCAGGAACACATGGTCCTCCTCCCGAAAGAAACTTCACTCTTCCAAACGGGCATGTCACTCGCCCAAGTGAGTTAGGGATGAGCAAGAACCAGTTTGGTAAAAAATGGTAAAGGCTCATGAGAAATACTACGGTAATACTTGTCCCGAGGCTCATCTGACTAAGTATGAGAGCCGGCTGGAGTCCAATGGTCTGAATTATAACATGAAGGCTCTTACCTTCTCAACCACTCTTACCCGATGACTCCATCAAGTCTTAGATGGACATCATCACGCTCTTCCTAAAAAGGCTTGAGAAGGCAAAAGAAGGTGAGGTCAGTGGAGCACTTAGCAAAAATCATCTAAAGAAGGCAAGATAGGACCACACCCTAGGGACAATCCTCGGACCACGTCCTAAGCACCATATCCTAGGCTCCCTAAGGCCGGATGAGGTCCTCACCATCTCCTCGGAGCCGGTCCTTTCCGTTGCCTCGGAGTTGGTCCTCACCATCTCCTCGGAGTCGGTCCTTACCATCTCCTCGAGGTCGGTCCTCACCGCTATCTTGGAGTTGGTCCTCACCATCTCCTCAGAGTTGGTCCTCACCATCTCCTCGAGGTCGATCCTCACCGCCGTCTCGGAGTTGGTCCTCACCATCTCCTCGGAGTCGGTCCTTACCATCTCCTCGAGGTCGGTCCTCACCGCTGTCTCGGAGTTGGTCCTCACCATCTCCTCAGAGTTGGTCCTCACCGTCACTTCGGACCCGGTCCTCACCGTCGCCTCGGAGCAGGTCCTCACCGCCGTCTCGGAGTTAGTCCTCACCATCTCCTCGGAGTCGATCCTTACCATCTCCTCGAGGTCGGTCCTCACCGCTGTCTCGGAGTTGGTCCTCACCATCTCCTCAGAGTTGGTCCTCACCGTCGCTTCGGACTTGGTTCTCACCATCTCCTCGAAGTCGGTCCTCACCGTCGCTTCGGACTTGGACCTCACCATCTCCTCGAAGTCGGTCCTCACCGTCGCTTCGGACTTGGACCTCACCATCTCCTCGAAGTCGGTCCTCACCGTCGCTTCGGACTTGGACCTCACCATCTCCTCGAGGTCGGTCCTCACCGCCGTCTCGGAGTTGGTCCTCACCATCTCCTCAGAGTTGGTCCTCACTGTCGCTTTGGACCCGGTCCTCACCGTCACCTCGGAGCAGGTCCTCACCGCCGTCTCGGAGTTGGTCCTCACCATCTCCTCGGAGTCGGTCCTTACCATCTCCTCGAGGTCGGTCCTCACCGCTGTCTCGGAGTTGGTCCTCACCGTCGCTTCGGACTTGGTTCTCACCATCTCCTCGAAGTCGGTCCTCACCGTCGCTTCGGACTTGGTTCTCACCATCTCCTCGAACTCGGTCCTCACCGTCGCTTCGAACTTGGTTCTCACCATCTCCTCGAACTCGATCCTCACCGTCGCTTCGGACTTGGTTCTCACCATCTCCTCGAACTCGGTCCTCACCGTCGCTTCGGACTTGGTTCTCACCATCTCCTCGAAGTCGGTCCTCACCGTCGCTTCGGACTTGGTTCTCACCATCTCCTCGAAGTCGGTCCTCACCGTCGCTTCGGACTTGGTTCTCACCATCTCCTCGAACCCGGTCCTCACCGTCGCTTCGGACTTGGTTCTCACCATCTCCTCGAACCCGGTCCTCACCGTCGCTTCGGACCTTGTTCTCACCATCTCCTCGAACTCGGTCCTCACCGTCGCTTCGGACCTTGTTCTCACCATCTCCTCGAACCCGGTCCTCACCGTCGCTTCGGACTTGGTTCTCACCATCTCCTCGAAGTCGGTCCTCACCGTCGCTTCGGACTTGGTTCTCACCATCTCCTCGAACTCGGTCCTCACCGTCGCGTCGGACTTGGTTCTCACCATCTCCTCGGAGTCGGTCCTCAACCTCGCATCGGACTAGGTTCTCACCATATCCTCGAACCCGGTCCTCACCGTCGCCCGGACTTGGTTCTCACCATCTCCTCGAACTCGGTCCTCACCGTCGCTTCGGACTTGGTTCTCACCATCTCCTCGAACCCGGTCCTCACCGTCGCTTCGGACTTGGTTCTCACCATCTCCTCGAACTCGGTCCTCACCGTCGCTTCGGACTTGGTTCTCACCATCTCCTCGAACCCGGTCCTCACCGTCGCCTCGGACTTGGTTCTCACCATCTCCTCGGAGTCGGTCCTTATCATCTCCTCGGAGCAGGTCCTCACCAACTCAATGAGCTTAAGAGCTAGGAGATACTTTCAAAGATTGGGATTTGTTTATTTCAAATCCCGATCTCCATTTTCGCTGGCTTCTCTTAAAACGGAGAACCGAAAAGAATGCTCTACAGTTTTCGATGAAAAAGTAAGTATTCTGACTTGACTTGAAATCATCATTTGCCATACATTCGCATCCATTGCATCATTCATTCATTCATTCATCCATTCATTCATCATGCACGCACACATCATTTATCAATGCTTCATTTACTACAAGCGTGCATGATTCGTCAAGGACATTTTTTCCGATTGATAAGGGGGTCCGACACCCACGAACTTATATAAGCCCGACCGTCTCGGCATAACACGGACTCTCGTCTGTTCGGATATCCTCCTTAGGACCAACCCGAAAAACCGGTTGTCATAAAAAGATAACACTCCATCCCTCTTACGGATGAATGAGTTATCCACTCACACGTACTCGTGACCATTTGGACAACCTCTCTCGGACCGTCCACAAACACATGTTGTTTTGGAAATCACAAGCCATCGCTCTTACTGATGGATAAGTTGTCCAAAGACATCATATGTGAATGTTGATAATTTTTGCGGACACCAAGTCCAAAGCTTCAAAAGTAAAGTTTATAGGAGCTACAAAGATAGACAAAAAGAAGACATTTTCAAACAAAGCTTCAGACAGCTTCACTCTTTTTGTATGAAGTAAAGACGGAATGCAAGCATCACGTTGAGTTCTACACATATCCAAAGGACAGTACAACAACATCAACAATCTTGAGCATTACAAGTGTTGAACAGAAAGTTATCTTCGGAGCAAAAGGGAGAGTTCCAGAACAGAGAGATAAGACTCGAACTGAACTCCGCAGCTTCGGATCTGTCACAGCAAAAAAAAAAAAAAAGATACTGTAGCAATCCGAATTTACTAGTTCCGGACAAGATGACACTTCGGACAGCTACTGCGATCCGGAACTGTAGCTATGAACAGTACATGGGCCTCGAACAGTAAATCCAAGAATCAGTTTGTACAAGCTCCGGACATCGAGATCGAAACTGAAGCTCTGAATCAGTTTGTATAAGCTCGATCTGCAATCCAATTTCGTGGCATGTTGCTAAAGTTACTATAGCTACGGACTTACTGTAGCAATCCAAAGTGGCAATCCGTAGAAGCATATCCGAACTGAAAATTAGCTTTGGATTTTGAGACTCGAACAAGAAGCTTCAAGTGCGGATAGTGTGCTTCGGACAAGAACAACAGCAAACACAAACTCCAACATCGAACATGAAAACGCTTCAAGCAACAACAACACACACTTGAGAATTACAAGTGTTGAGTAAAAAGCAAAAGAGTTAACTCAACTCCGGACCGTCAATAATAAGTTCGGGACAGCTAACTCGGACAACAAGCCTCGGATCCGGATTGACATCCATGGCTGCCTTTTTGCGCCATCTTAGATCCGGACTGCACAGGCCTAAGAGCTTCGGACTGAGCTCCGAAATGACGCAGTGGACAAGAGCAGTGAACTGGATGAAAGAGAGCAAGAGGAAGAGCGCTGATGAGCCTCGAACTACGGAGAACAAATAGCAAATCCAGACTGATAGAGATCCAGATTCAGAAACTCGGAACAATTGCGAGTCTCGAAACTCAGAACAGCAGCAAAGCTCGAAAATACAATAGATTCGGATCTGTGGAATCTCGCCTTGAAATTTGAAAACTCGAGCAACAGTAAAATGCGCCTCTAAAGCTCCGAATCAGCTTCTACAAGCTCGATCTGCAACCCAATTTCATGGGATGTTGCTAATCAAAAGGTTTCCCGATGGAAACATCGAGATCGGAACCATCCTCTTCTCCGAATTGTTAAAGTTCTCCGTCCAGCCAAAATGAGTCAGATGGCTGAATCCAAAAGAGCTTAATCTCTAGCAACGGTTTGATAATGGCAGTGATCTCCCGATCAATTATTACTTTATTACACGGTCCGGTTCCGATTATGAACCTCGTGGGCCAAGTTCGGTTGTTGGACCCAAATGTTATATCAAGGTTTGAGCCTTGGATGGATTGCATCCATTAACAGGCCTAACTACGAGCCAGTTTGCTTCCCAACACAACGACAACAATTCACAAAGAACAGATCCGAACTAGAGCTTGAACGAAACCGTAGCGGATAGAACAGTCCCGGACTATAGCAAATCGAAGAACAAAAACAGAAAATAGAACATCACGATTCGGAACAGAATATCACAGCTGAGCAGAAATTAAAAGATCCAGAACTCAATAGGATAAGAGAGGCGCGACCAAATGGCCCGATCCGGATAGAGAGCGGGCTCGGACCCACGATTAGTGCACACACTTATTGATCCCTTTCAACAAAGGCCGCCAATCGGACCTCTTCCTCCCTTGGAAGTGCGAATTCGAGCGTCACACCCAGATTCGGGGCCAATACGCCTCGGAACGACAGAACGAACCGACGAATAGAGGCAAATTACAAGCTCGGAACAGTTGCCCCGGACCAATCCAAGATTCGAATTGAACAGATCCGAAATCGGATTGTAGTGAACTGCGAGATTAGGACTGAAAATGGTGGATCCGGTCTGGAACAGAGCAAGAAGATCCGGATCGGCAGCTTCGAAATCGAACTATGGCAGACCGCCTCTAACCAGGAAAGAAGAAGCGAAGTGAACTGTGTGAATGGGAGCTGTGTGCGTGAATGGGACCTTTTTGCTAAGATTAGCTGTGTGCAAATGGTACAGTGCAAGCCCACTAGGCATGATTGGCGAGTAAAACATCGGTACCATATCGAGATTATCTCATATCTGTCTGAATGGAAGAATACATTTAAATAGAAGGGATCCATGGATTGATGGGCCGATCCGGTCCGGACCCGATGGGCTCAAAAATACTAGACCAAAATTAATCTATTAGTGGATTTGGATTTAATTCCAAGTCCAACCAAGACCAGATACATGCCATCTTCAACTATCTACTTGAGAAAATTCTTCTCTCCAAGGAGTGTGGCAAAGGGAAGAAGTTATATGTATGTACTCTTTCCAAATTCGGATCCGACATCCGAGTGACAAAATCCACAAGGAAAAATCTACCCGGACTTGACTCCTCGGATCCGACATTCGAGCGACAAAATTTTCCAAAGTCCTAAGCCTTCACGTTTGACCCTATCTCGCTACAAATACCTCTTTTCCTACAGTCAGGACGGACGTCTCCCTCTCGACTGTAAGAAAAGAGGGGGGAAGAGAGATAGAGGAAAGACAAGAGGACGCGGATAAGGAAAATTTCTCTTAAGAGGGGGGGGAAGAGAGATAGAGGAAAGACAAGATCGATCGCACAAAGAAGCTCCCCGGACGCTATAGTTCCTCAACTATCTTCTACAAAGATACTTGGAAACTAGGGGGACATATGTTGATACAAAAAGATGTCCAAGACGTCAAAGACATCCGAAGCTCCCCGGACACTATAGTTCCTCAACTATCTTCTACAAAGATACTTGGAAACTAGGGGGACATATGTTGATACGGAAATATGTCCAATCCGTCATAGGAGCCATTGGAACGAATTCTAAGGCGTCCTAAGTCATCTAATGGATCCGAGACACATTGGTCCGAGCCAACGGTCCGATCCGGGCAGACCCACCATGGTCCGAACCCACCCTAGAAGAGAGGAACAAAGGATCTGAAGCTTACTAGGTCCGACCCAAGGATCTCAGGACCGACCCAAGGATCTCAGGTCCGACCCACCTGGGTCCGAGCCTCTCTGGAAAAGGAGACATAGTGCTTGAGCGATCTTGTCTGGACCTAAGGCCACCGTCTGAGACGATCACTCGGATCCAGCATGACAATCTCAAGTAACCAAGCAGACAGGCACCAGAGAGTAGGGGGTCCGAACCCTGAGTTCCGAGTCGGAAGAGTCGGGCAGGCTTAGATGGGCTTCCTCATCCGACCCATTCTGGTCCGGACCAAGCGTCCGGACCAACCTTTCTTCCATTTGGGCCACAGGCCTATCAAGACATTGGGCCATGGGCCTAGAGCATTGTTGGCACAATCTGGGACGGACACTTGGCGCGATCTTGTGAGCCCTCCCTTTCTCAAGGGAAACCTATAAATATGCACATATCCTCACAATGCAAAGTAAGTGGAGTCTTCTTCCTAGACTCTTACCTTCTCAACTATTATACATAGTAGATCTTCAGTCTCTCTTGAGTAAAGTCTCAGTCTGGTTTGACACTTAGCAAACCGGGTCCTAACCCCCCCTCCAAGTCACTTGTGCAGGTCCTTACGCATCGCCTCTTACCAGTACGACGGTCCTTACGGACTCTTACTCTTTGGTTCTTATAAGCAAGGTGGTTCTTACTCAATGGTGGTCTAGGTACTTAGAGTGAAGGAAAGCAAGGAAAATTCATTAAGTGGTTGGGGGACTTTTCCCCTCAACACCAGGCATGCTCTATTCTGATATCTGAAAGCTTGAAATATTCGTAGATAATCTTCAGATATCTGATGTCACCCTTGTATTGATCTTCAGTTAGATAGAACGACTCATAGGGTTCCACAGCGAGTCTTGCTCTTGTGCCTGTTCCTGTGATGTTAAGAATTCTGTGCACATCATCTGGCTTTCCATATGGACATTCATCAGAGAGGTCCTTTCTCATGGCTTCAGTTCTCTTGATAATTTCAAAGTCCAACCAAGCTTTAATATGATTGGTGTTGATCAAGATTGGCTTATCTTTTCTCCATGCCATAAGTTGTTTGTGGATTGGATCTGGAAATCTTGAATTTACCAGTAGATGCTTAAGTTCCAGAATCCAATAGCCATTTTCTGATTGATGCACCTGTAGACAGAGGAATCATTGTCATTCTTCACATGCTCTATTTTGGCTTCTTCTGGCCTGAGTGGAAGTTGACTTTATCTTTGTTCAGCTCTCAGTCTGTTCCTTCTCTGTCTTGAATTCTCTTTGCGGTTGTTGCTTGAAGAACCACCACCCTGGATAGATTTGGTATTTCCAGAGGGTGTTTTAGCTGCTAGTGGCTTTGCAGCTATGGGCTCAGTTAGGCTTTCAATTTTCCTTTTTCTGTGAAGAGGAGCTTCATCTTCATCAGATTCCTCATCATCATCAAGATTAAATCTTGTGAGAGTTTTACAGCCTTCTTCATTGCCCAGGGACTTGATTTGACCTTCTTCTTCTTCTTTAGAAGAGACATCAATCCCTTTAACTTGTCTTCTCCTTGGAGCCTTGGTACTCCTTGGAGGTTTCTGTGCCATGTCCCTTGTTACCATTGCAGTTCCTTCAGTAGGTTTCTGGGAAGCAGCTACTATTTGCAAAGCAGCTTGACTTGAGGAGGGCTCTTTTATTCTGAGTGGTGGCTGGGAAGTTTTCTTGTTTCCTCTTCCTCTTTGAGCAGCACCAACTCCAGATTTCTTCTTGTTTGCTTCTCCTTCTTCCCATTCCCCCTGACTTTGAGGTCCAGATTTGTATGATCTTTCCCCCTTAGTCATTGTTGGCTGACTAAGTCTCATAAAGGAATCTGAGAGAGACTCAAAATGTCCTTGTAAGAAATTATAGGCAGAGACCAACTTCTGAAGTTTGGCTTTGAGCTCCTGATTTTGCCTGATAAGTCCATTTTCCTTATCAGTGAGCTCGGCCAATGGGCCTAGGATGGCATCTGCTTTTCCAGCAGTGTAACTTGCCTCTTGAAAAGCTTTTTCAGCTAAAGACGCATCATCGTCCCTTATCATTCCCAGATCTTTCTGAGCAATGACTATGCTAGTTGTTCTCTGAGTGATGAGCTCAGTGAACTTCTTCAGTTCAGAGGGGACGGAGGCAATTACTTCCTTGTTCTGTGAAGACAACTCCCTTTTCAGATGTGTCAGTACTTGACATCTGTTCATGTATTCATGGGAGTGGACGTTTGGCAGTTTGCTGAAAGTTTCGGGAGCAATCAGCTTCCTTTTCAAGTGAGAAACCGCTAGATGTTCATTGCGGTGCTTTGCCAAAGTCTTGTCTTCTTCATCATCTGAGTAATCAGCCCAGTGATCTTCATCCTCTTGGACATTCTCATCGATCGTATCGAGTCCAGCAACCATCTCAGAGAGTGGTTTCTTTCCTTTTTGGGAGGAGGATGGAACATCTTTTGAAGATGATGCAGCCTTAGCATCATGCTTGACTTCAGATACTTCTTCAGTATCGAGTTCTTTGGTGATAGCATTTACAACATCCTGTAGCTCTTTGACCTCAGAGTAAGCAATCATCTCTTGCAGATATTGATCTTGTAGTTGATCAAGCTTATCTCTGGATCTAGCTATTTGGTCATCCAGTTGAAGATGGAGATGTTGTTCTTCTACCAACTGTTCTGAGTTGAGCAGTTCTGGATCGAGTATTCAATATTTTCTGAGTAGTTTCTTCACAAAGCTCAACTACTTGTTCAACAGTAACTTTTTGTTGGGAAGATGGATGAGTCGACTTTTGAGGAGATGGAGACGGAGATTTCTGTGTTTTCCTCTCAGTTTGCTTTTCAGCAGTTGAGGCATGATTTCTTCGTGAAATTCCTCCGGTCCCTGGTGCAGGGGCATCATCATCATCCTTTCTGTCTTTGTCATCCTTTTGGTGATGGTCAGTGGGAGGTTCATCGAAATTGTTTTCGTTTATCTCTTCCTCCTCATCATCTTCAGATACAAGATTGATCACTTCAGGGATAGTGATCTTCTGCCCATTAACCTCTTCTTGTTCAGAAGGTATAAATTGCAGAGTCTGGGGCAGGACTGGCTTGAATGCCATCCGTAATCTTGTCTGACCATCTGCCTGTTCAAAGGCCTGTATCAAACTGTGCGCCACTTCTCTGGAGAAATCCTTATGCAATAGAGTCGCAACTGTGTACTTTTCTGTAGGGAACATTGCATGGATGTAAGTCTCCAGGTCAAGAGCTCGTGCTCGTCTGGTTGGTTGATCTGTGATTCTCAATATTTCAGAGAGATTAGAGCACCTTAACCGTTGCCATTTCTTGAAGCATTGAATATGCTTTGGCAAGGTTTGAGCCTTGAAGAAGGGAAGTAGGTCCCTTTTCTCATCATCGGGGGCCTGCTTTGCACTTGTTTGAGCCTGAAAGAAAGCGTTTTGAGTGAGCTTCAAAACATTTGCAGATATCTGAGTAGAAGTGTAGTTTGGTTTCTGAGTTACCTGAGTATGGACTTCAGGCTCAGAGACTTGTACTACTGAGACAAGGGGTGTCTCAGATATCTTGTTGTGAGGTGGAGACTTGGAAGTCTGGTCCTCATCAACCTTTCTTTCTTGAACCTGAGAATTAAAAAATGATACAATACTTAGGAAATTGTTTGAAAGAAATTATGTAATTATTCTTTAATGAGTTCTGATTTTGCTACTTACTTCCTCAATAGGAAGCTCAGAGTCATTTTTCTCAGAAACTTTCGCAGTTTCTGGTGTTCTTTCAGGTGATGTTGCCTTGGGGGCTTCATCAATTTCCATTGATGCAGGGGATGTCGCAACTTTGTCCCCTTGCATTTCTACTTCTGAGTGAGCCTGTAAGTAGAAAGTATTGAATATTTTTAGAAGAAGTTTAAGATATCCCAAGATGAAGAATACTTATCATTGATTTTTCATATACCTTCATGTTAGAAGGCTCAATGATGTGTTCTTCAGAAACCTTGTCGGTCTCTGGGTTCTTTTCTGGCATTTCTGCCTTATCTTCCTCTTTCTCAGTTGGAGCCTATTAGAAACATTTTAAAATGAATGAGCACATAAACATTTGACTGATAAAGTACTATCTTAAGAATCATTTTATCACCTGTTGCACAGGCTCAGAGTTCATAAGAGGCGAGGTTGAGGGAACCTCCTTCTCAGTTTCTGAGGCAAGCTTTTCAGCTTCCTCTTGTTTCTGTGTTTCTAACTCTGCCTGTAACAAAGAAATTTTATGAGTAACAAGATGTATAAGCATAAAAATTTTCACAAGGTAAGAGTTAAACCACTACCACTGGCGTTCAGTGATTGGTCTCTGGAACTTGTGACCTTTCTATACTTTGGTCTTCTTGTCCCAAAGGCAGCTTTCTTTGCTTGAAGTTTCTGGTACTTCACACCTTTCCTGAGTATGCAACTCAGTTGCCTCCCCTGGTTGATCATTCTGAGTAGATGTCTCAGTTTGATCCCTCTCAGTGAGTTGGGGAACCTGCTCTTTTGCAGGATTTTCTTCAGCTTGTTGTAATGCTGGTAATTCGAAATGGAGTTCAGTTACCATTTCATCAACCACTTGTGGCTATTTTGGTTGTTGTGTTTGTGGTTATTGTGGTTGTCTGGAAGCAGAAGTATGATCAGTGGAGTGTTCTTCCAGACTTTTAGACGTGGCATTCTCATCATCATCATCATCAGCCAGTACTAAATTACCACTCATCAGGGCTTCTTGTAGTTGTGCATAAGAAACTGTCCCTGATGATATGTTTGCACCAACAACCTTTGCTATAGGTGCTTGTTCAGCAACCTTAGGTATAGGTTCTTCTTCAGATACCTGTTCACCAGTTACTTTTACAGTAACCTTAGCCCTTTTTGTTCTTTATAGGACTTGAGAGATGACTAGTTTATCTTCTTCATCATCAGAGCTCTCATCAGCATTAGGAACTGATTGGTCCATTACTCCTGCGATTTCTGCAGATAGGGCTTGGTGCTTTTCACCTGTCTTGGCAGCATTAATGAGTTCATCAACAAGGCTTTCTGTGATAGTTTTCACATTTCTAAAAGCACTTTCTCTTGCTGAGTCTACTTGTGCAGTAGTTGATGACTCTTTTGCAGCATTTATGAGTTCATCTGCATTGATCAGTTCATCGGCAAGGCCTTCAGATATCTGGGAATTGACAACCTCAATGGGTGTGTCTTCTGTTTTGCCAGCAGACTTCTTCCTTGAAGTTCTGGGCTTCTTGGTCGCAACTTTTTCCTCAGATATCTTTTCAGACTTTCGCTTCTTAGAACCTTTCTGAGACCCAGTAACCTTTTTCATCATGTTTGTGTACTCATATTTGTAGAGTAGGTTACTGTTGGCTATTTCAGCCGTCTCTCTGAGCTCAATGCCAAGCTTCTCCAGCAAGTAGCATATCTTCAGACCATAGTTTACTGTGGCCTTTGGCTCAGCTAGTCCTTTGGCGATTTTAGGCTCGAAGCCTTGAATCTTCTTCACAAACTTCATGAAGGCGTACTTTCCCCAGTTAAAAGCGTTTTCCAGCCTTTTGTCTTGTTGATTCAGCAAGAACATCATGATCCATCGTTCTTGGCTTATCTGGTCAGCACCTCCCTGTAGATCATCAAAGCATATGTGAAGAATGCAAGCCAATACATCCCAGTGAACCATCAGATGTCTGGTTCGGATGTCAGCCAACTTGAACTCAGTGGGTGTATCTGATTTTTCAAGATCACACACATCACTGTATAGTTGTTTCACACCTTCAAGGAGATCATCATCCTTGGTGTTTATTTCAAAATCCTTTCCAAGATTTTGAAACTCAAACAACTTGCAGAAGGTTTTTAAGTCCAGAAGGATTTCTCTACCTTGGACAGATGTTTTGACAGACACTATTGCAGTGCCTTCAGAAACACAGGAAATTATCCTGGAGTTGTTGTAGAATTCCAACACATCGAGTGATGAAATTCCACTTGGGCGAGCAGATAGAAAACCCTTGATTTGTGCCTTTTCAAGCATGTCAAGAATTAGCTTTCTGTCGGCTTGGTTTTCTATTGCAGCCGTGAGGTATTCCTCAACCATGGCACCACCCCAAATCATTTTGTGATTTGAAGTCCAATGGTCAGGATTAAACTCTCCTACTAGTCGGTTGTTCACAATAACCAACTCTGGTGTTTGCTTTTCAGCAGTACCAGTGGAGGATTGGGATTTCTGTGCAGAAGAATTCTTGGGGGCCATCTCTTTATATAGTGTAAGGAATTTGAATGGTGTTTGAAAGAGATTTGATTCAGTAATTCTTTGCAGAAAAACTTAATCTTGATTTGCAGAGATTGAAGAAGATTTGCAGAGAATCAAGAGAAGGATTTGCTATTTTTGTGCAAGATGAGTTTTCGGATAGGCAAAAGTGATTTCCTTTGCCAAAATCCTATATATATAGCAATAGAATCTCAACAGACAAATACATACAAATTGATTTTGTGTGTACGTATCTGTGATTTGCAAACAGGCATGAGCAAAAGTTAGTTCGGCATTAAATGCAAAGTGGGCTTTGTCTGAATTTTTACAGTCCACTATTTACTGTGAATTAATTTCCACCGTACAGATCAAACGCTCAATTTCATAAAGGGTCACCATTGCTTCTTCAACAATGATCACAATCAACAAATGTAATTGTGCCCATTTAATGAATTTTGGCTATTAGCTATTTGAGTCACGTTTTTGTATGACCAAGAACACTGTGTGCATCTGAATCTGTCTTATACTTAGGATTTGTCCAAGTTTTTCACAAAGATAGAAATAATGCGCATTTCAAGAGAGTAGTTGACTGCAGATAGTTGTACTATTCTCCTTAGTGTTCTCAGTTTATAGAGTGATCCAGATATCTGAGTTCCTGTCTCAGAAATCTTAAGCTGTCTTTTTGCTCTTTAGCCTTTTTGTCTTCTGGATACCTGTTCCAGATTTCTCTTTTCTCTTCTCTGGATGCCTGTTCCAGATACCTCTTTTATGGATACCCGTTCCAGATATCTCTTCTCTGGGTGCCTGTTCCAGATATCTGAACTTTTTCAGTTCAAAGGTAGTTCCAGTAGTCCAAGACTTTGTCTTAAGGCTAAGAATCTACTTTCTTGTAGTGGCTTAGTGAAGATATCTGCAAGTTGGTCTTCAGTGCCAATCTTGAGTATCTCTATATTGCCTTTTTCAACATGGTCTCTAATGAAGTGGTGTCTAACATCAATGTGATTTGTTCTGGCATGAAACTTAGGATTCTGTGTAATCGCAATAGCACTTGTGTTATTACCAGCAGCAATGTATTCAGCCTCTGTGGTGGAAGTTGCAATTGAGTTTTGCTTCTTGCTAAACCACGAGATAAGTCTAGTACCCAGAAACTGACAAGTTCCTGAGGTGCTTTTCCTATCAAGTAGTGATCCAGAATAATCAGCGTCTGAGTAACCAGCTAAACTCAATCCACTTTCTTTAGGATACCACAAACCTACATCTACTGTACCTTTTACATACCTTAATATTTTCATAGCAATGTTGTAGTGTGATTGCATTGGATTTGTCTGAAATCTAGCACACACTCCAACGGCATATTGAATATCAGGTCTACTTGCAGTAAGGTAAAGTAGTGAACCTATCAATTTCCTATACTTATGTTCTTCAACACTCTTGTCTGATTCAGTATAGGTCATTTTGGTTCCAATGCTCATAGGTATCTTAGCATTCTTTTTAGAAGGCTTTAGATTGAACTTTGTGAGCATATCTTTTGCATACTTTGTTTGACTGATGAATATTCCATCATTGAGTTGCTTGACTTGCAATCCTAGGAAATAATTCATTTTTCCCATCATGCTCATCTCAAACTTGCTTTTCATGAGAGTTGCAAAGTCATCACAAAGTTGCTTGTCCTTAGATCCAAATATGATGTCATCAACATATACTTGAACTAAGAGTAGTTTCCCATCATGATTTAAAGTAAATAAAGTTTTATCAACTTCACCTTTCTTGAAACCACTTTCCAGAAGGTATTTGGCCAAAGTGTCATACCATGCTCTTGGAGCCTGTTTCAGTCCATATAGAGCTTTCTGTAATTTATAGACCATTCTACTTTCTGAGGAAACTTCAAAGCCAGGTGGTTGCTCAACATAGACTTCCTCAGCAAGTTCTCCGTTCAAGAATGCACTTTTGACATCCATCTGATAAACTTTAAAGTCTTTATGAGCTGCAAAGGCCAGAAAGAGTCTTATTGCATCCAATCTGGCAACTGGTGCATATGACTCATCAAAATCTAGACCTTCAGTCTGGGTAAATCCCTTGGCAACCAATCTTGCTTTGTTTCTGGTTATTTCCCCAGATTCATTCATCTTGTTTCTGAAAACCCATTTGGTTCCAATCACAGATCTTCCTTCAACAAATGGAACTAGATTCCAGACTTTGTTTCTCTCAAATTGATCCAACTCTTCTTGCATTGCAGAGATCCAGTCTTGGTCTCTTAATGCTTCTTCTATGGTTTTTGGTTCAATATCTGAGATAAAACATCCAAAGAGAGAATTAGCATTTTCAGCTATTGCTCTCCTAGTCCTAACACCCTAATTAATTGGTCCAATTACGTCTTTTGTAGGATGATCCTTGATCCATCTTTTGCAGGATGATCCTTGATCTGAATGTGAATCACTATGATTTTGATTTGATACTTTTTCAGTATCTAATAAATTTTGCTCCTTAGAAGGGTAATTAATGTCTGACACTTGTTCAGTGTTTGAGCTATCTAGAACATATCTTTCAGAGAGATTATTTCCAGAGATAGCTTCATGATGAATATCTTCAGATTCCATTTCTGGAAGTTTCATAGGAAATTCTTCATCATGTATGTGAGTCATCTGGTTGTACTAGGCATTTCATGCTTTTCTACGTCAGAGTCATCCTCACTTTTCACAATGATGCTTTTCCTTTCTGAGGATTCTTTTTCAGAATCCTTTACCAATAGTGCTTTGAACTTTTCTGAGATTTCATCAGTAAGAGGTGTTTTCTTACTTCCTTCATAGAATACAACATGAACTGATTCTTCAATCTTCTTTGTTCTTTTGTTGTAATTTCTGTAAGCTTTGCTATTCATAGAATAACCAAGAAATACACCTTCATCCGCCTTTGTTTGAAATGTTCTCAGATACTCTTTTCCGTTGTTGAGAACAAAACATCTACAACCAAATACTCTCAGATGTTTGATATTAGGGGGTCTACCAACCAAGATTTCATAAGGGGTCTTGTCATGGTGTTTGTTTATCAAACATCTGTTCTGATTGTAGCAGGCTGTGTTTACAGCTTCAACCCAATAAACTTCACTTATTTCAGTGTCAGCTAGCATTGTCCTTGCTGCTTCTTTAAGGGTTCTGTTTTTCCTTTCTCCAACACCATTTTGTTGAGGTGTTCTTACAGAGGAAAGTTGGTGTTGTATACCTTTGTAGGTACAAAACTCCTTTATGTACTGGTTGACAAACTCAGTTTCATGGTCTGTTCTGATTGCAGATACCTTGTCATTTTTCATGACTTCAAGCTTTTTCAGCAAGTTTGGTATCTCCACCCTAGCATCAGATTTGTGTTTCAGAAAAACAACCCAAGTGAATCTTGAGAAGTCATCTACAACAACCATACCATACTTCTTTCCTGCATAACTAATTACAGATGATTCAAAAAGATCCATGTGTAAAAGTTGCAGTGGTCTAACACTAGAGTGTCTGGTTTTGGACTTGAAAGAGATCTTGGATTGTTTCCCCATCTGACATGCAGAACATATACCATCCTTTCTGAAAGATGTTTTGGGAAGTCCAACCACTAATTCTTTCTTGGCAAGTTTGTTCAGAGTTTTGAAATTCAAGTGACTCATTCTTTTGTGCCATAATCAGTGCTCTTCTGTGTGACCTGATTGACTCACCATGAGACATTCTTCAGTTGTGGCAGAAGCCCAATCGGCAACATAAAGACTACCTTTCCGCCGAGCAACCAAGACTGTCTACTTTGACTCTTTGTCAATAAGTTTGCAGTACTTTGCTTTGAATATCACAGTAAAACCTTTGTCTGCAAACTGGCTCATGCTAAGTAGATTATATTTCAAATCCTTAACAAGTAATACGTCAGTGATTGTCAGTGATCCCAATTTGACGTTGCCAAATCCCAGAGAGGGATTTAATTCTCCTCCAGCAAATCTGATATCTGGTCCTGTGTTGCAAGCTTTGTAATCGACCAGATTTGCTTTGTCTCCTTTCATGTGCTTTCCGCACCCACTATCAAATAGCCATTGTGCTTTAGTCCAAGAAGCTTTCTGTCAGGTTTCTGAGTTTGCTTTTCAGCAAACTTAGCTTTCCTTGCCAGATTTCTTCTAGCCCTGTGTTAGGAATTTTGTTAGATATTTTGTCAAGAATATCTGTTTAGTTTTGATCAGCAACATGATGACTTATCTTAGTCTCAGAAAGGTGATTAGTACTCTTGGTTCACTTGAACATTGTAAAAGAGGAAACCCACTTAGTATGATAGTCTAATTAATCTTGTATAGGATGTTAGGTCTCAAAATGTAATTTTTATTTTATGAAGAGAAGACCAAGAAGAAGACGTTCAAGCAGAACAAGTTCAACGACATTGAAGACTTGAAGAACTGCACAAGATTACTGAAATATTTTTGCAGATACCTTTGCCAGATATCTTGAAGACACGAATAGTTTTGAACAAACTATGTCACAAGAGATATCTGAGAATCAAAAGGGTCTATCTGGAAAACAAGGAAAGTGTCCACAGATATCTACACACAGATACCTTGAGCTTTAACCACATTTCTGAAAAAGAAATATATATTGCAAACAAAGTTGTTTCAATTTAATAAGTGGTATCTGAAGTTGAAGATAAGGACGTGCGGAAAACTCAGAGAAAACTGTTTAAGTCAAAACTCTGATACAAAGCATAGTTCCGTTGACACTACAGGACAAAAAGTATAGTACAATGCATTAATTGCACGGACAGATATGTCTGAACAAAAGCAACGGTAGCTTATGAAGAAGAAGACAAACCTGCTACAGTACTATACACATATATCAATAGTTTGAATTTGAGCCTAACGGATACTACTCAACGGCATTCAAATTCATCTATAAATATCAACAATTAGACTGCTTGAGAATACACACACAACCAGAACACGCTGAATATCTTACTCTCTCAAAGCAAACTACTTATCCTTAAGCTTACTGTTGCGACCACAGCTTTTGATCTAAGTAGCACTGAAGTTCTAAGTGTCCTGATCCTAAACAAGTAAATCTATCTGTGAAGGAGTTGAATCGAAAGATCAAATATCTGAGATTCATTCGCTTGAACAGTTATCATAAGACTTGGGTCAGTAAAAAGAACAAGATACCATACATTGAAAAGTGTATTAAGTATACTTGATTCACAGAGCTATCTGATTAACTGAAAAGTTAATAAAAGAAGCTCATCTGACAACTCAAACCAAAACCAACACCATTACTGGCGTGGAGTACAGGAAGTACTTAGCTTGGGAAGCTAGGGAATAACTCCAAGGTTATTGAGCACAGGAAGTACTTAGCTTGGGAAGCTAGGGAATAGCTCAAAAAGGTTTCTGAGTATAGGAAGTACTTGGCTGAGAAAGCCGGGGAACAACTCAAGGGGAACATTTGGTTGGGAACCATTTGTTTAGAAGTCTTAGAATAGGATTTTTGTAAGGTGACCTCAATCATCTATTCTAGTGAATTCTAGGTCTTTGGAAGACCGAAGTGGATTAGTTGGAGGATTACGCCACCTCCAGATACCACTATACTTGCTGCGTTATTTACATTTCTGTACTTACATTTCAGCAACACACACACTTTAACTGTTTCTGCACTTATCTATCTTAAGTCTTCCGCGCTCTGAATCTAAGTATCAGATATCCTCACAGATATCTGAGAAATTGTGTTTATTGACAAAAGTTTTAAAAGACTATTCACCCCCCCTCTAGTCTTTTACTTTGCTGTTATCTGGACCAACAAGTGGTATCAGAGCCGGAGGTTCACTAGCCTTCTGCACTGAACCTAGATCCCCAGATAGGTGAAGGAACTTTGTCCACTTCCGAGGACTATTTAATTTGTGTGTTAAGTGTGCAGGTATGTCTCTGAGTGATGCACCCGTTCTCAAACCAGAGAACTACGAGAAATGGAAAAATAACATGATGCTCCACCTTGAAGCCATAAGTGACGAAATGATCGAAGTGATAAAGAATGGCCCAATAGTCATTCAACAACTTAAGCAAGTCATGGAGGTTTCGAATGGTATAGACAGAGATCAAAGCGAAGGATCTTCACAAACAGACGCGTCAACAAGTGGAAGATCTACTGGTCAAGTTATTTACGAACCAAAGCCCAGAGAACTCTGGACATCGGAAGATGCCAAGAGGAATCGTCTGGATGGTCAAGCTCGTAATATCATCATCAGATCGACACCTGAGCACATACAGTGTAAACTGTGGGGTGCTAAAATGGCGAAAGTTGCCTGGCAACTGATTGAAGAAATCTGTGTCGGAACTGAGAAAACCAAGGAAAACAAGTTCGAAGTTCTCAAGTTGAAATTTCAAAATTTCAAACAAGGACCCATTGAAACTCTGGAAGAACTTGATTTCAGATTTACCACTCTCATGAGTGATATGGCAGCACTTGGGGAAAGCAATAGATACTCCCAGTCAGAGAAGATTAAGACTATTGTCAGAAGTCTTAACCACAACTGGGAGCATACTAAATTCTTTTATTTTAACCAAGGAATGCCAAATATCACTCCAGTGGAACTTTTCTCTCATCTTGCTACGGTTGATTATGAGACAACTCAAAGAGAACAAACAACTGAAAAATTGCAGAATGTTGCTCTAGTTACTCAAGGAACTTCTGAAAAGAAGAAAAGCAAGGAAGAGACTGAGGATGCTTTTGCTGCAAAGCAAATGAGCAAATATGTTAGTCGAGAAATTGAGAGAAGGAAAGCCAAAGAGAAGCTGAAAAAGCATCTAGGCTCAAACTATCACCAGTACAAAGATATGCAAAGCTCGCTGAAAAAGCCAGCTCAGAAAGCACCGTGTACTGAGGAAGCAGAAATTGGTAACGATATCTGTTTCTATTGTCAGAAACCTGGTCACTTCAAGAAGGATTGTCCTGCCTTCAACAAACTAAAGACAGGTGACAGGAAAGATAGAAGAATCTTCAGAAGAAGCCAGAAAGCTTTACTAACTGAAGAAAGAAAGAAAATCCAAACTCAACTGGATGCTCTAGATGTTGAGACAGACTCTGAAGATGATTCAGATGACTCAACTTTACCATCACCAGAATTATGTGGAGTTACTCACGATATAATGGACTTCGGCCTCAAGAAGAATGAAATGTACGGAGTTGCTGAGATTGACGGTCCAGACATCTCTAACCGTTGAAAACTGTCTTATGGCTGATGAGGTAACACATACTTCTTGTTACACTTATGAAAGTGATGAGGAAGAAATAAAAGATCTAGAAAATCTCAGGAAAAAACTTGATATCTATGAAAGAGAATTTCTAATGATCCGAGCTAGAGCCGAAAATCTCGAAGAAGAAAAGAATTTTCTTGCAAAGGAAAACTCTAAATTGGTTAAGATATCTAAGAAAAAGGACGCTGAAAATGCATTTCTCAAAGCTCAGATATCTGAGACTGAAAAGTCACATAAAGAAGCAATGGCTGAACTTCAAAAGAAATATGAAGATCTTCTTTCTGAGAACAAGGAACTCAAAAAGAAAGAATTATCTTTTCAATCTTATGCCAAAGCTAGTGACACTCTTACTGAAGTACAATCTTACTTAAGAGATCCTTCAGAAAAGAAAGGACTTGGGTTGAGAACACAGACAGACTGTTCTACCACTCTGAATAAGAGTGAAGAAAGAAGAACATTCATAAGTACTCAGCAAGATGGTTCCCATGCAATCTACAGTATCGGTCAGAAGACAAAGATTGTAGACAAAGGAAAGGCAGTTGCGACTAATCCTTTGTGGGAAAAACAAGTCAAAAAGAAAACTGTTGGGCATGTCTCTGAAAAGAAACACAACACTGAAAAGTGTAAACACCCACAGTGCTACGTCTCTCAAAAGGGAAGAATTGCAGGAGCTGGCAAATTCTCCCATGTCACATTTTCTGGAAAGAAACTAGACCAACCAGAGACTAGCAAAGCTGCTGAGAAAAGATCTCAGATAGCTTGAAGTGCTCGAAATGGTATTGGCTACAAAGGCATCGGGAAACGACTTGCTCACGAATATAAACTAGAGCAAGAACGATGGCTGAAGGCTAGAATTGCTCAAAGCAATTATCAGAAGTGAAAGATGAATCAAGCCACTGAAAATCTGAATGCCAGGGCTAGAAGAAATCTGGCTAGGAAAGCTAAGTTTGCTGAAAAGCAAACTCAGAAACCTGTCAGGTATCTGAAAGCACCAAATGGAGCACCTAGGAACACACCAAGGAAGAAAATAATTCTTAACAATGATAATCATTCAACTAGAATTCCTCCTTATGTTCCTATCAGACAAAAGAATGTTCCAAGAAAATTCATTCAAAAATGGATTCCTACTGGAAGATTGTTTAGTCCTGATGGTTCCTACTGTAAATTGAGAACCTAATCTCCTGTTTCCTGTTGTGTGCAGAATGCTTCTTGGACTAAAGCACAATGGCTATTTGATAGTGGATGCGGAAAGCACATGACGGGAGACAAAGCAAATATGGTCGATTACAAAGCTTGCAACACAGGACCAGATATCAGATTTGCTGGAGGAGAATTAAATCCCTCTTTGGGATTTGGCAACGTCAGATTGGGATCATTGACAATCACTGACGTGTTACATGTTAAGGATTTGAAATATAATCTATTTAGCATGAGCGGTTTGCGATGACAAAGGTTTCTTGTGAAATTCAAAGCAAAGTACTGCAAACTTATTGACAATGAGTCAAAGCAGACAGTCTTGGTTGCTCGGCGGAAAGGTAGTCTTTATGTTGCCGATTGGGCTTCTGCCACAACTGAAGAATGTCTCATGGTGAGTCAATCAAGTCACACAGAAGAGCACTGGTTATGGCACAAGAGAATGAGTCACTTGAATTTCAAAACTCTAAACAAACTTGCCAAGAAAGAGCTAGTGATTGGCCTTCCCAAAGCATCTTTCAGAAACGATGGTATCTGTTCTGCATGTCAGATGGGGAAACAATCCAAGATCTCTTTCAAGTCCAAAACCAGACATTCTAGTGTTAGACCACTGCAACTTTTACACATGGATCTTTTTGAATCATCTGTAATTAGTTATGCAGGAAAGAAGTATGGTCTGGTAGTTGTAGATGACTTCTCAAGATTCACTTGGGTTGTTTTTCTGAAACACAAATCTGATGCTAGGGTGGAGAGACCAAACTTGCTGAAAAAGCTTGAAGTCATGAAAAATGACAAGGTATCTGCAATCAGAACAGACCATGGCACTGAGTTTGTCAACCAGTACATAAAGGAGTTTTGTACCTGCAAAGGTATACAACACCAACTTTCCTCTGTAAGAACACCTCAACAAAATGGTGTTGCAGAAAGGAAAAACAGAACCCTTAAAGAAGCAGCAAGGACAATGCTAGCTGACACTGAAATAAGTGAAGTTTATTGGGTTGAAGTCAGAACATTCTGCTATACTCGTAAGCGGATGTTTGATAAACAAACACCATGACAAGACCCCTTATGAAGTCTTGGTTGGTAGACCCCCTAATATCAAACATCTGAGAGTATTTGGTTGTAGATGTTTTGTTCTTAACAATGGAAAGGAATATCTGAGAACATTTCAACCAAAGGCGGATGAAGGTGTATTTCTTGGTTATTCTATGAATAGCAAAGCTTACAGAATTTACAACAAAACAACAAAGAAGATTGAAGAATCAGTTCATGTTGTATTCTATGAAGGAAGTAAGAAAACACCTCTTACTGATGAAATCTCAGAAAAGTTCAAAGAACTAATGGTAAAGGATTCTGAAAAAGAACCCTCAAAAAGGAAAAACATCATTATGGAAAGGGAGGATGACTCGGACGTAGAAAAGCATGAATTGCCTAGTAACAACCAGATGACTCACATACATGATGAAGAATTTCCTATGAAATTTCCAGAAATGGAATCTGAAGATATTCATCATGAAGCTATCTCTGGAAATAATCTCTCTGAAAGATATGTTCCAGATAGCTCAAACACTGAACAAGTGTCAGACATTAATTGCCCTTCTAAGGAGCAAAATGTCTTAGATACTGAAAAAGTATCTAATCAAAATCATAGTGATTCACATTCAGATCACTTAGATGTTGATCCTACTAGCACTAAACCTATGATGAGATGGATCAATGATCATCCTGCAAAAGATGTAATTGGACCAATTAATCAGGGTGTTAGGACTAGGAGAGCAATAGCTGAAAATGCTAATTCTCTCTTTGGATGTTTTATCTCAGATATTGAACCAAAAACCATAGAAGAAGCATTAAGAGACCAAGACTGGATCTCTGCAATGCAAGAAGAGTTGGATCAATTTGAGAGAAACAAAGTCTGGAAACTAGTTCCATTTATTGAAGGAATATCTGTGATCGGAACTAAATGGGTTTTCAGAAAGAAAATGAATGAATCTGGTGAAATAACCAGAAACAAAGCAAGATTGGTTGCCAAGGGATTTACCCAGACTGAAGGTCTAGATTTTGATGAGTCATATGCACCAGTTGCCAGATTGGATGCAATTAGACTCTTTCTAGCCTTTGCAGCTCATAAAGACTTTAAAGCTTATCAGATGGATGTCAAAAGTGCATTCTTGAACGGAGAACTTGCTGAGGAAGTCTATGTTGAGCAACCACCTGGCTTTGAAGTTTCCTCAGAAAGTAGAATGATCTATAAATTACAGAAAGCTCTATATGGACTAAAACAGGCTCTAAGAGCATGGTATGACACTTTGGCCAAATACCTTCTGGAAAGTGGTTTCAAGAAAGGTGAAGTTGATAAAACTTTATTTACTTTAAACCATGATGGGAAACTACTCTTAGTTCAAGTATATGTTGATGACATTATATTTGGATCTAAGGACAAGCAACTTTGTGATGACTTTGCAAATCTCTTGAAAAGCAAGTTTGAGATGAGCATGATGGGAGAAATGAACTATTTCCTAGGATTGCAAGTCAAGCAACTCAATGATGGAATATTCATCAATCAAACAAAGTATGCAAAATATATGCTCACAAAGTTCAATCTAAAGCCTTCTGAAAAGAATGCTAAGATACCTATGAGCATAGGAACCAAAATGACCTATACTGAATCAGATAAGAGTGTTGAAGAACATAAGTATAGGAAATTGATAGGTTCACTACTTTACCTTACTGCAAGTAGACCTGATATTCAATATACGGTTGGAGTGTGTGCTAGATTTCAGACAAATCCAATGCAATCACACTACAACACTGCTATGAAAATATTAAGGTATGTAAAAGGTACAGTAGATGTAGGTTTGTGGTATCCAAAAGAAAGTGGATTGAGTTTAGCTGGTTACTCAGACGCTGATTATGCTGGATCACTGCTTGATAGGAAAAGCACATCAGGAACTTGTCAGTTTCTGGGTACTAGACTTATCTCATGGTTTAGCAAAAAGCAAAACTCAATTGCAACTTCTACCATAGAGGCTGAATATATTGCTGCTGGTTGTTGTGCAACACAAATTCTGTGGATTCAACAACAACTTAAAGACTATGGACTCAATGAAGAGAAAGCCCCTATTTTCTGTGACAACACAAGTGCTATTACAATTACACAGAATCCTAAGTTTCATGCCAGAACAAAGCACATTGATGTTAGATACCACTTCATTAGAGACCATGTTGAAAAAGGCAATATAGAGATACTCAAGATTGGCACTGAAGACCAACTTGCAGATATCTTCACTAAGCCACTACAAGAAAGTAGATTCTTAGCCTTAAGACATTGTCTTGGACTATTGGAGCTACCATCGGACTGAAAAAGTTCAGATATCTGGAACGGGCATCCAGAGAAAAGGAATCTGGAACGGGTATCCAGAGAAAAGAGAAAAGAGGGAAGAGATATCTGGAACGGGTATCCAGAAGTCAAAAAGGCTAAAGAGCAAAAAGACAGCTTAAGATCTCTGAGACAGGAACTCAGATATCTGGATCACTCTATAAACGGAGAACATTAAGGAGAATAGTACAACTATCTGCAGTCAACTACTCTCTTGAAATGCACATTATTTCTATCTTTGTGAGAAACTTGGACAAATCCTAAGTATAAGACAGATTCAGATGCACACAGTGTTCTTTGTCATACAAAAACGTGATTCAGATAGCTAATAGCCAAAATTCATTAAATGGGCACAATTACACTTGTTGATTGTGATCATTGCTGAAGAAGCAATGGTGACCCTTGATGAAATTGAGCGTTTGATCTGTACGGTGGAAATTAATTCACAGTAAATAGTGGACTGTAAAAATTCCGACAAAGCCCACTTTGCATTTAATGCCGAACTAGCTTTTGCTCATGCCTGTTTGCAATCACAGATACGTACACACAAAATCAATTTGTATGTATTTGTCTGTTGAGATTCTATTGCTATATATATAGGATTTTGGCAAAGGAAATCACTTTTGCCTAATCCGAAAACTCATCTTGCATAAAAATAGCAAATCCTTCTCTTGATTCTCTGCAAATCCTCTACAGTCTCTGCAAATCAAGATTAAGTTTTTCTGAAAAGAATCACTGAATCAAATCTCTTTCAAACACCAATTCAAATCACTACACTATATAAAGAGATGGCCCTTAAGAATTCTTCTGCACAGAAATCCCAATCCTCCACTGGTACTGCTGAAAAGCAAGCACCAGAGTTGGTTATTGTAAACAACCGACTAGTAGGAGAGTTTAATCCTGACCATTGGACTTCAAATCACATAATGATTTGGGGTGGTGCCATGGTTGAGGAATACCTCACGGCTGCGATAGAAAACCAAGCCGACAGAAAGCTGATTCTTGACATGCTTGAAAAGGCACAAATCAAGGGTTTTCTATCTGCTCGCCCAAGTGGAATTTCATCACTTGATGTGTTGGAATTCTACAACAACTCCAGGATAATTTCCTGTGTTTCTGAAGGCACTGCAATAGTTTCTGTCAAAACTTCAGTCCAAGGAAAGGAAATCCTTCTGGACTTGAAAACCTTCTGCGAGTTGTTCGAACTTCAAAATCTTGGAAAGGATTTTGAAATAAACACAAAGGATGATGATCTCCTTGAAGGTGTGAAACAACTCTACAGTGATGTGTGTGATCTTGAAAAATCAGATACACCCACTGAGTTCAAGTTGGCTGACATCCGAACCAGACATCTGATGGTTCACTGGGATGTATTGGCCTGCATTCTTCACAGATGCTTTGATGGTCTACAAGGAGGTGCTGACCAGATAAGCCAAGAACGATGGATGATGATGTTCTTGCTGAATCAACAAGACAGAAGGCTGGAAAACCCTTTTAACTGGGGAAAGTATGCCTTCATGAAATTTGTGAAGAAGATTCAAGGCTTCGAGCCTAAAATCGCCAAAGGACTAGCTGAGCCAAAGGCCACAGTAAACTATGGTCTGAAGATATGCTACTTGCTGGAGAAGCTTGGCATTGAGCTCAGAGAGACGACTGAAATAGCCAACAGTAACATACTCTACAGATATGAGTACATGAACATGATGAAAAAGGTTACTAGGTCTCAAAAAGGTTCTAAGAAGCGAAAGTCTGAAAAGATATCTGAAGAAAAAGTTGCGACCAAGAAGCCCAGAACTTTAAGGAAGAAGTCTGCCGGCAAAATAGAAGACACACCCATTGAGGTTGTCGATTCCGAGATATCTGCAGGCCTTGCCGATGAACTGATCAATGCAGATGAACTTATCAATGCTGCAATAGAGTTCACAACTACTGAACAAGTAGATACAGCAAGAGAAAGTGCTTTTAGAAATGTGAAGACTATCACAGAAAGCCTTGCTGATGAACTCATAAATGCTGCCAAGACAGGTGAAAAGCACCAAGCCCTATCTACAGAAATCACAGGAGTAATGGACCAACCAGTTCCTAATGCTGATGAGAGCTCTGATGATGAAGAAGATAAAAACTAGTCATCTCTCAAGTCCTACAAAGAGCAAAAAGGGCTAAGGTTACTGTAACAGTAACTGGTGATAAGGTATTTGAAGAAGAACCCACACCTCAGGTTGCTGAACCTATAGCAAAGGTTGTTGGTGCAAACACATCATCAGGGAATGTTTCTTATGCACAACTTCAAGAAGCCCTGATGAGTGGTAATTTAGTACGTGCTGATGATAATGAGAATGCCACGTCTAAAGATCTGGAAGAACGTTCAACTGATCAATCTTCTGCTTCCAGACAACCACAACAACCACAAACACAATAACCACAACAGCCACAAGTGGTTGATGAAATGGTAGAGGAACTCCATTTCGAATTACTAGCATTCCAACATGCTGAAGAAAATCCTGCAAAAGAGCAGGTTCCCAACTCACTGAGAGGGATCAAACTGAGACATCTACTCAGAATGATCAACCAGGGGAGGCAACTGAGTTGCATACTCAGGAAAGGTATGACGTACCTAAAACTTCAAACAAAGAAACTGTACTGGAACAAGAAGACCAAAGTATAGAAGGGTCACAAGTTCAAGAGACCAATCAGCCTGAAAATGCTCAGGTAGCTGAATGGTTTAACTCTTACCTTGTGAAATTTTTTATGCTTATACATCTTGTTACTCATAAAATTTCTTTGTTACAGGCTGAGTTAGAAACACAGAAACAAGAGGAAGCTGGAAAGCTTACCTCAGAAACTGAGAAAGAGGTTTCATCAACCTCGCCTCTTAAGAAATCTTAGCCTGTTCCACAGGTGATAAAATGATTCTTAAGATAAGTACTTTATCAGTCAAATGTTTATGTGCTCATTTATTTTAAAATGTTTCTAACAGGCTCCAACTGAGAAAGAGGAAGATAAGGCAGAAATGCCAGAAAAGAACCCAGAGACCGACAAGGTTTCTGAAGAACACATCCTTGAGCCTTCTAGCATGAAGGTATATGAAAAAACAAGTGATAAGTATTCTTCATCTTGGGTTATCTTATATTTCCTCTAAAAATATTCAATACCTTCTACTTACAGGCTCACTCAGAAGTAGAAATGCATGAGCCATATCACTCATGAGAGTGGTAAATCTGAAATCAAGTTCTTCCAGAGTTTCAGTGGGTCCTTGTTTGAAATTTTGAAATTTCAACTTGAGAACTTCGAACTTGTTTTCCTTGGTTTTCTCAGTCCCGACACAGATTTCTTCAATCAGTTGCCAGGCAACTTTCACCATTTTAGCACCCCACAGTTTACATTGTATGTGCTCAGGTGTTGATCTGATGATGATATTACGAGCTTGACCATCCAGACGATTCCTCTTGGCATCTTCCGATGTCCAGAGTTCTCTGGGCTTTGGTTCGTAAATAACTTGACTAGTAGGTCTCCCACTTGTTGACGCATCAGTTTGTGAAGATCCTTCGCTTTGATCTCTGTCTCTACCATTAGAAACCTCCATGACTTGCTTAAGTTGTTGAATGACTATTGGGCCATTCTTTATCACTTTGATCATTTCGTCACTTATGGCTTCAAGGTGGAGCATCATGTTATTTTTCCATTTCTCGTAATTCTCTGGTTTGAGAACGGGTGCATCACTCAGAGACATACCTGCACACTTAACACACAAATTAAATAGTCCTCGAAAGTGAACAAAGTTCCTTCACCTATCTGGGGATCTAGGTTCAGTGCAGAAGGCTGGTGAACCTCCTGTTCTGATACCACTTGTTGGTCCAGATAACGGCAAAGTGAAAGACAAGAGGGGGGGGGGGGGGTGAATAGTCTTTCAAAACTTTTGTCGATAAAAACTATTTCTCAGATATCCGTAGATATCTCGATACTTAGATTCGAGCGGAAGACTTAAGATAGATAAGTGCAGAAACAGTTAAAGTGTGTGTGTGTGTTGCTGAAATATAAGTACAGAAAAGTAAATAACACAGCAAGTATAGTGGTATCTGGAGGTGGCGTAATCCTCCAACTAATCCACTTCGGTCTTCCAAAGACCTAGAATTCACTAGAATAGATAATTGAGGTCACCTTACAAAAATCCTATTCTAAGATTTCTAAACAAATGGTTCCCAACCAAATGTTCCCTCTGAGTTGTTCCCAGGCTTTCTCAGCCAAGTACTTCCTATACTCAGAAACCTTTTTTGAGTTATTCCCTAGCTTCCCAAGCAAAGTACTTCCTGTACTCCACGCCAGTTATGGTGTTGGTTTTGGTTTGAGTTGTCAGATGAGCTTCTTTTATTAACTTTTCAGTTAATCAGATAGCTCTGTGAATCAAGTATACTTAATACACTTTTCAATGTATGGTATCTTGTTCTTTTTACTGACCCAAGTCTTATGATAACTGTTCAAGAGAATGAATCTCAAATATTTGATCTTCCGATTCAACTCTTTCACAGATAGCTTTACTTGTTTAGGATCAGGACACCTAGAACTTCAGTGCTACTTAAGATCAAAAGCTATGGTCGCAACAGTAAGCTTAAGGATAAGTAGTTTGCTTTGAGAGAGTAAGATATGTGTTTAGAGTAAGGTTCTACGTCTAAGGTCTCTAAGTTATCTTCTCAAGCAGTCCAAGTGTTGATATTTATAGATGAATTTGAATGCCGTTGAATAGTATCCGTTAGGCTCAAATTCAAACTATTGATATCTGTGTATAGTACTGTAGCAGGTTTGTCTTCTTCTTCAGAAGCTACCGTTGCTTTTGTTCAGACATCTCTGTCCGTGCAATTAATGCATTGTACTATACTTTTTGTCCTGTAGTGTCAACGGAACTATGCTTTGTATCAGAGATCTGACTTAAACAGTTTTCACTGAGTTTTTCGCACGTCCTTATCTTCAACTTCAGATACCACTTAAATTGAAACAACTTTGTTTGCAATATATATTTCTCTTTCAGAAATGTGGTTAAAGCTCAAGGTATCTGTAAGTAGATATCTGTGGACACTTTCCTTGTTTTCTAGATAGACCCTTTTGATTCTCAGATATCTCTTGTGACACAGTTTGTTTAAAACTATTCGTGTCTTCAAGATATCTGGCCAAGGTTTCTGAAAAACTATTTCAGTAATCTTGTGCAGTCTTCAGATCTTCAATGTTGTTGAACTTGTTTTGCGTGGATGTCTTCTTCTTGGTCTTCTCTTCATAAAATAAAAATTACATTTTGAGACCTAACATCCTATACAAGATTAACTAGACTATCATACTAAGTGGGTTTCCTCTTTTACAATGTTCAAGTGAACCAAGAGTACTAATCACCTTTCTGAAACTAAGATAAGTCATCATGTTGCTGATCAAAATCTAAACAGATATTCTTAACAAAATATCTAACAAATTTCCTAACAAATTTTCCTAACATGTCGCAACTTTGTCCCCTTGCATTTCTACTTCTGAGTGAGCCTTTATGCTAGAAGGCTCAATGATGTGTTCTTCAGAAACCTTGTCGGTCTCTGTGTTCTTTTCTGGCATTTCTGCTTTATCTTCCTCTTTCTCAGTTGGAGCCTGTGGCACAGGCTCAGATTTCTTAAGAGGCGAGGTTGACGGAACCTCTTTCTCAGTTTCTGAGGCAAGCTTTCCAGCTTCCTCTTGTTTCTGTGTTTCTAACTCAGCCTGAGCAATTTCAGGCTGATTGGTCTCTGGAACTTGTGACCCTTTTATACTTTGGTCTTCTTGTCCCAGTGTAGTTTCTTTGCTTGAAGTTTCTGGTACTTCACACCTTTCCTGAGTATGCAACTCAGTTGCCTCCCCTGGTTGATCATTCTGAGTAGATGTCTCAGTTTGATCCCTCTCAGTGAGTTGGGGAACCTGCTCTTTTGCAGGATTTTCTTCAGCTTGTTGGAATGCTGGTAATTTGAAATGGAGTTCATTTACCATTTCATCAACCACTTGTGGCTGTTGTGGTTGTTGTGTTTGTGGTTGTTGTGGTTGTCTGGAAGCAGAAGATTGATCAGTGGAGCGTTCTTCCAGATTTTTAGAATTGGCATTCTCATCATCATCAGCCAGTACTAAATTACCACTCATCAGGGCTTCTTGAAGTTGTTCATAAGAAACTGTCCCTGATGATATGTTTGCACCAACAACCTTTGCTATAGGTGCTTGTTCAGCAACCTTAGGTGTAGGTTCTTCTTCAGATACCTGTTCACCAGTTACTGTTACAGTAACCTTAGCCCTCTTTGTTCTTTCTAGGACTTGAGAGATGACTAGTTTATCTTCTTCATCATCAGAGCTCTCATCAGCATCTCATTATTATACTTTACTTATTTGTTGGAACTGATTGGTCCATTACTCCTGCGATTTCTGCAGATAGGGCTTGGTGCTTTTCACCTATCTTGGCAGCATTAATGAGTTCATCAGCAAGGCTTTCTGTGATAGTCTTCACATTTCGAAAAGCACTTTCTCTTGCTGTATCTACTTGTTCAGTAGCTGAGAAATCTTTTGCAGCATTGATAAGTTCATCTGCATTTATTAGTTCATCGGCAAGGCCTGCAGATATCTGGGAATCGACAACCTCAATGGGTGTGTCTTCTGTTTTGCCAGCAAACTTCTTCCTTGAAGTTCTGGGCTTCTTGGTCGCAACCTTTTCCTCAGATATCTTTTCAGACTTTCGCTTCTTAGAACCTTTCTGAGACCCAGTAACCTTTTTCATCATGTTCGTTTACTCATATTTGTAGAGTAGGTTACTGTTGGCTATTTCAGCCGTCTCTCTGAGCTCAATGCCAAGCTTCTCCAGCAAGTAGCATATCTTCAGACCATAGTTCCCAGCTTAGTCCTTTTTTTATTTTTTTTAAGCTAGCTTTTCTTCTCTTCTTCAAACTTCATTTACTTTTCCTTCCCTAAATTTTTTTTTTTTTCTTTTTTTTTTGTGATTCAGCAAAAGAACATCATGATCCATCGCTTCGCTTATCCGTGGCCTTTGGCTTATCTGGTCAGCACCTCCTTGTAGACCATCAAAGCATATGTGAAGAATGCAAGCCAATACATCCCAGTGAACCATCAGATGTCTGGTTCGGATGTCGGAAAGCTTGAACTCAGTGGGTGTATCTGATTTTTCAAGATCACACACATCACTGTAGAGTTGTTTCACACCTTCAAGGAGATCATCATCCTTGGTGTTGATTTTAAAATCCTTTCCAAGATTTTGAAGCTCGAACAACTTGCAGAAAGTTGTTAAGTCCAAAAGGATTTCCTTTCCTTGGACTATAGTTTTGACAGACACTATTGCAGTGCCTTCAGAAACACAGGAAATTATCCTGGAGTTGTTGTAGAATTCCAACACATCGAGTGATGAAATTCCACTTGGGCGAGCAGATAGAAAACCCTTGATTTGTGCCTTTTCAAGCATGTCAAGAATCAGCTTTCTGTCGGCTTGGTTCTCTATTGCAGCCGTGAGGTATTCCTCAACCATGGCACCACCCCAAATCATTTTGTGATTTGAAGTCCAATGGTCAGGATTAAACTCTCCTACTAGTCGGTTTTCACAATAACCAACTCTGGTGCTTGCTTTTCAGCAGAGCTTTTCAGCAGTACCAGTGGAGGATAGGGATTTTTGTGCAGAAGAATTCTTGGAGGCCATCTCTTTATATAGTGTAAGGATTTGGATTGGTGTTTGAAAGAGATTTGATTCAGTAATTCTTTGCAGAAAAACTTAATCTTGATTTGCAGAGATTGTAGAAGATTTGCAGAGAAACAAGATATGGTTTTGCTATTTTTGTGTAAGTCGGAATTTTGGATTAGGCGAAAGTGATTTCTTTTGCCAAAATCCTATATATATAGCAATAGAATCTCAACAGACATATACACACAAATTGATTTTGTGTGTACGTATCTATGATTTGCAAACAGGCATGAGCAAAAGTTATTTCGGCATTAAATGCAAAGTGGGCTTTGTCGGAATTTTTACAGTCCACTATTTACTGTGAATTAATTTCCACCGTACAGATCAAACGCTCAATATCATCAAGGGTCACCATTGCTTCTTCAGCAATGATCACAATCAACAAATGTAATTGTGCCCATTTAATGAATTTTGGCTATTAGCTATCTGAATCACGTTTTTGTATGACCAAGAACACTGTGTGCATCTGAATCTGTCTTATACTTAGGATTTGTCCAAGTTTTAAACAAAGATAGAAATAATGCGCACTTCAAGAGAGTAGTTGACTGCAGATAGTTGTACTATTCTCCTTAGTGTTCTCCGTTTATAGAGTGATCCAGATATCTGAGTTCCTGTCTCAGAAATCTTAAGCTGTCTTTTTGCTCTTTAGCCTTTTTGTCTTCTGTATACCCGTTCCAGATTTCTCTTTTCTCTTTTCTGGATGTCTGTTCCAGATACCTCTTCTCTGGATACCCGTTCCAGATATCTCTTCTCTGGATGCCTGTTCCAGATATCTGAACTTTTTCAGTTCAAAGGTAGTTCTAGTAGTCCAAGACTTTGTCTTAAGGCTAAGAATCTACTTTATTGTAGTGCCTTAGTGAAGATATCTGCAAGTTGGTCTTCAGTGCCAATCTTGAGTATCTCTATATTGCCTTTTTCAACATGGTCTCTAATGAAGTGGTGTCTAACATCAATGTGCATTGTTCTGGCATGAAACTTAGGATTCTGTGTAATCGCAATAGCACTTGTGTTGTCACAGAAAATAGGAGTTTTCTCTTCATTGAGTCCATAGTCTTTAAGTTGTTGTTGAATCCACAGAATTTGTGCTACACAACAACCAGCAGCAATATATTCAGCCTCTGTGGTGGAAGTTGCAATTGAGTTTTGCTTCTTGCTAAACCATGAGATAAGTCTAGCTCCCAGAAACTGACAAGTTCCTGAGGTAATCAGCGTCTGAGTAACCAGCTAAACTCAATCCACTTTCTTTAGGATACCTCAAACCTACATCTATTGTACCTTTTACATACCTTAATATTTTCATAGCAATGTTGTAGTGTGATTGCATTGGATTTGTCTGAAATCTAGCACACACCCCAACGGCATATTGAATATCAGGTCTACTTGCAGTAAGGTAAAGTAGTGAACCTATCAATTTCCTATACTTATGTTCTTCAACACTCTTGTCTGATTCAGTATAGGTCATTTTGGTTCCTATGCTCATAGGTATCTTAGCATTCTTTTCAGAAGGCTTTAGATTGAACTTTGTGAGCATATCTTTTGCATACTTTGTTTGACTGATGAATATTCCATCATTGAGTTGCTTGACTTGCAATCCTAGGAAATAATTCATTTCTCCCATCATGCTCATCTCAAATTTGCTTTTCATGAGATTTGCAAAGTCATCACAAAGTTGCTTGTCCTTAGATCCAAATATGATGTCATCAACATATACTTGAACTAAGAGTAGTTTCCCATCATGATTTAAAGTAAATAAAGTTATATCAACTTCACCTTTCTTGAAACCACTTTCCAGAAGGTATTTGGCCAAGGTGTCATACCACGCTCTTGGAGCCTGTTTCAGTCCATATAGAGCTTTCTGTAGTTTATAGACCATTCTACTTTCTGAGGAAACTTCAAAGCCAGGTGGTTGCTCAACATAAACTTCCTCAGCAAGTTCTCCGTTCAAGAATACACTTTTGACATCCCTCTGATAAACTTTAAAGTCTTTATGAGCTGCAAAGGCCAGAAAGAGTCTTATTGCATCCAATCTGGCAACTGGTGCATATGAGTCATCAAAATCTAGACCTTCAGTCTGTGTAAATCCCTTGGCAACCAATCTTTTTTTTGTTTCTGGTTATTTCACCAGATTCATTCATCTTGTTTCTGAAAACCCATTTGGTTCCGATCACAGATCTTCCTTCAACAAATGGAACTAGTTTCTCTCAAATTGATCCAACTCTTCTTGCATTGCAGAGATCCAGTCTTGGTCTCTTAATGCTTCTTCTACGGTTTTAGGTTCAATATTTGAGATGAAACATCCAAAGAGAGAATTAGCATTTTCAGCTATTGCTCTCCTAGTCCTAACACCTTGATTAATTGGTCCAATTACATCTTTTGCAGGATGATCCTTGATCCATCCCATCATAGGTTTAGTGCTAGTAGGGTCGGCATCTAAGTGATCTGAATGTGAATCACTATGATCAAGACTTGATACTCTTTCAATATCTAAGACATTTTGCTCCTTAGAAGAGCGATTAATGTCTACCACTTGTTCAGTGTTTGAGCTATCTGGAACATATCTTTCAGAGAGATTGTTTCCAGAGATAGATTCATGATGAATATCTTCAGTTTCAATTTCTGGAAGTTTCATAGGAAATTCTTCATCATGTTTGTGAGTCATCTGGTTGTTACTAGGCATTTCATGCTTTTCTACGTCAGAGTCGTCCTCACTTTCTACAATAATGTTTTTCCTTTTTGAGGGTTCTTTTTCAAAATCCTTTATCATTAGTTCTTTGAACTTTTCTGAGATTTCATCAGTATGTGGTGTTTTCTTGCTTCCTTCATAGAATACAACAAGAACTGATTCTTCAATCTTTCTTGTCCTTTTGTTGTAAATTCTGTAAGCTTTGCTATTCATAGAATAACCAAGAAATACACCTTCATCTGCCTTTGGTTGGAATGTTCTCAGATACTCTTTTCTGTTGTTAAGAATGAAACATTTACAACCAAACACTTTCAGATGTTTAATGTTAGGGGGTCTACCAATCAAGATTTCATAAGGAGTCTTATCATGGTGTTTGTTTATCAAACATCTGTTCTGAGTGTAGCAGGCTGTGTTTACAGCTTCAACCCAATAAACTTCACTTATTTCAGTGTCAGCTAGCATTGTCCTTGCTGCTTCTTTAAGGGTTCTGTTTTTCCTTTTTGCAACACCATTTTGTTGAGGTGTTCTTACAGAGGAAAGTTGGTGTTGTATACCTTTGCAGGTACAAAACTCCTTTATGTACTGGTTGACAAACTCAGTACCATGGTCTGTTCTGATTGCAGATACCTTGTCATTTTTCATGACTTCAAGCTTTTTCAGCAAGTTTGGTATCTCCCCGGCATCGATTTGTGCTTGAAAGACAACCAAGTGAATCTTGAGAAGTCATCTACAACAACGACCATCATACTTCTTTCTGCATAACGATTCTGAGATGATTCAAAAAGATCCATATGTAGCAGTTGCAGTGTTCTAACACTAGAGTGTCTAGTTTTGGACTTGAAAGAGATTTTGGATTGTTTTCCCATCTGACAGGCAGAACATATACCATCCTTTCTAAAAGATGTTTTGGGAAGGCCAACCACTAATTCTTTCTTGGCAAGTTTGTTCAGAGTTTTGAAATTCAAGTGACTCATTCTCTTGTGCCATAACCAGTGCTCTTCTGTGTGACCTGATTGACTCACCATGAGACATTCTTCAGTTGTGGCAGAAGCCCAATCGGCAACATAAAGACTACCTTTCCGCCGAGCAACCAAGACTGTCTGCTTTGACTCATTGTCAATAAGTTTGCAGTACTTTGCTTTGAATTTCACAAGAAACCTTTATGCATTAATCGGCTCATGCTAAATAGATTATATTTCAAATCCTTAACATGTAATACGTCAGTGATTGTTAAAGATCCCAATTTGACGTTGCCAAATCTCAGAGAGGGATTTAATTCTCCTCCAGCAAATATGATATCTGGTCCTGTGTTGCAAGCTTTGTAATCGACCAGATTTGCTTTGTCTCCTGTCATGTGCTTTCCGCATCCACTATCAAATAGCCATTGTGCTTTAGTCCAAGAAGCATTCTGCACACAACAGGAAACGTGAGATTAGGTTCTCAATTTACAGTTGGAACCATCAGGACTAAACAATCTTCCTGTAGGAATCCATTTTTGAATGAATTTCCTTGGAACATTCTTTTGTCTGATAGGAACATAAGGAGGAATTCTAGTTGAATGATTATCATTGTTAAGAATTATTTTCTTCCTTGGTGTGTTCCTAGGTGCTCCATTTGGTGCTTTCAGATACCTGTCAGGTTTCTGAGTTTACTTTTCAGCAAACTTAGCTTTCCTTGCCCGATTTCTTCTAGCCCTGACATTCAGATTTTCAGTGGCTTGATTCAACTTCCACTTCTGATAATTGCTTTGAGCAATTCTAGCCTTTAGCCATCGTTCTTGCTCCTGTTTGTATTCATGAGCGAGTTGTTTCCCGATGCCTTTATAGACAATACCGTTTTGAGCACTTGAAGCTATCTGAGATCTTTTCTCAGCAGCTTTGCTGATCTCTGGTTGGTCCAATTTCTTTCCAGAAAATGTGACATAGGAGAATTTGCCAGCTCCTGCAATTCTACCCTTTTTAGAGACATAGCACTGTGGGTGTTTACACATTTCAGTGTTGTGTTTCTTTTCAGAGACATGCCCAACAGTTTTCTGTTTGACTTGTTTTTCCCACAAAGGATTAGTCGCAACTGCCTTTCCTTTGTCTACAATCTTTGTCTTCTGACCGATACTGTAGAGTGCATGGGAACCATCTTTCTGAGTACTTACAAATGTTCTCCTTTCCTCACTCTTATTCAAAGTGGTGGAACATCTGTCTGTGTATTCAGCCCAAGTCCTTTCTTTTCTGAAGGATCTCTTAAGTAAGATTGTACTTCAGTAAGAGTGCCACTACCTTTGGCATAAGATTGAAAAGATAATTCTTTCTTTTTGAGTTCCTTGTTCTCAGAAAGAAGATCTTCATATTTCTTTTGTAGTTCAGCCATTGCTTCTTTATGTGACTTTTCAGTCTCAGATATCTGAGCTTTGAGAAATGCATTTTCAGCATCCTTTTTCTCAGATATCTTGACTAATTGAGAGTTTTCCTTTGCAAGAAAATTCTTTTCTTCTTCAAGATTTTCGGCTCTAGCTCGGATCATTAGAAATTCTCTTTCATAGATATCAAGCTCTTTCCTGAGATTTTCTAGATCTTTTATTTCTTCTTCATCACTTTCATAAGTATAACAAGAAGTATGTGTTACCTCATCAGCCATAAGACAAATTTCAGTGTTAGAGATGTCTGGACCGTCAATCTCAGCAACTCCACACATTTCATTCTTCTTGAGGCCGAAGTCGATTAAATCGTGAGTAACTCCACATAATTCTGGTGATGGTAAGGTTGAGTCATCTGAATCATCATCTTCAGAGTCTGTCTCAACGTCTAGAGCATCCAATTGAGTTTGAATTTTCTTTCTTTCTTCAGTTAGTAAAGCTTTCTGGCATCTTCTGAAGATTCTTCTATCTTTTCTGTCACCTGTCTTTAGTTTGTTGAAGGCAGGACAATCCTTCTTGAAGTGACCAGGTTTCTGACAATAGAAACAGATATCGTTACCAATTTCTGCTTCCTCAGTACACGATGCGTTCTGAGCTGGCTTGTTCAGCGAGCTTTGCATATTTTTGTACTGGTGATAGTTTGAGCCTAGATGCTTTTTTAGCTTCTCTTTGGCTTTTCTTCTCTCAATTTCTCGACTGACATATTTGCTCATTTGCTTTGCAGCAAAAGCATCCTCAGTCTCTTCCTTGCTTTTCTTCTTTTCAGAAGTTTCTTGAGTAACTAGAGCAACATTCTGCAACTTTTCAGTTGTTTGTTCTCTTTGAGTTGTCTCATAATCAACCGTAGCAAGATGAGAGAAAAGTTCCACTGGAGTGATATTTGGCATTCCTTGGTTAAAATAAAAGAATTTAGTATGCTCCCAGTTGTGGTTAAGACTTCTGACTATATCTTAATCTTCCCTGACTAGGAGTATCTATTGCTTTCCCCAAGTGCTGCCATATCACTCATGAGAGTGGTAAATCTGAAATCAAGTTCTTCCAGAGTTTCAGTGGGTCCTTGTTTGAAATTTTGAAATTTCAACTTGAGAACTTCGAACTTGTTTTCCTTAGTTTTCTCAGTTCCGGCATAGATTTCTTCAATCAGTTGTGTTGGTCCAGATAACGGCAACGTAAAAGACTAGAGGGGGGGGGGGGGGGTGAATAGTCTTTTAAACTTTTGTCGATAAAAACAATTTCTCAGATATCTGTGTAGATATCTGATACTTAGAAACAGAGCGCGGAAGACTTAAGATAGATAAGTGCAGAAACAGTTAAAGTGTGTGTGTGTGTTGCTGAAATATAAATACAGAAAGATAAATAACACAGCAAGTATAGTGGTATCTGGAGGTGGCGTAATCCTCCAACTAATCCACTTCGGTCTTCCAAAGACCTAGAATTCACTAGAACAGATAATTGAGTTCACCTTACAATAATCCTATTCTAAGAAATCCTTGGAATAAATGGTTCCCAACCAAATGTTCCCCGAAGTTATTCCTAGCTTCTTGACCAAGTACTTCCTATACTCAGAAACCTTTTTGAGTTATTCCCTAGCTTCCCAAGCTAAGTACTTCCTATACTCAATAACCTTGGAGTTATTCCTTAGTTTCCCAAATCAAGTACTTCCTATACTCCGGTAACCTTGGAGTTATTCCCTGATTTTCAAACTAAGTACTTCACTACTCCATGAAGAATGGTGTTGGTTTCGATTTGAGTTGTCAGATGAGCTTCTTTAATAACTTATTCAGTTATTCAGATAGCTCTGTGAATCAAGTATACTTAATACACTTTTCAATGTATGGTATCTTGTTCTTTTTATATACTGACCCAAGTCTTATGATATCTGTTCAAGAGAATGAATCTCAGATAGTTGATCTTTCGATTCAACTCTTTCACAGATAGCTTTGCTTGTTTAGGATCAGGACACTTAGAACTTCAGTCCTACTTAAGAATCAGAGGCTTTGGTCGCAACAGAAAGCTTGAAGGTAAGTAGTTTGCTTAGAGAGTTAGATCGTGTATCAGAGTAAAAGGTATCTGAGGTTCTGTGTATGTGTATCTTCTCAAGCAGTCTAAGTGTTGATATTTATAGATGAATTTGAATGCCGTTGAATAGTATCCGTTAGGCTCAAATTCAAACTATTGATATCTGTGTACAGTGCTGTAGCAGGTTTTGTCTTCTTTTTCAGAAGCTACCGTTGCTTTTGTTCAGACATCTCTGTCCGTGCATTAAATGCATTGTACTATACTTTTTATCCTGTAGTGCCAACGGAACTATGCTTTGTATCAGAGACTTAGTATTATCTGATTCTTTGCACGTCCTTATCTTCAATCTTCAGATACCACTTTGAAACAACTTTGTTTGCAATATATTTCCTTTTCAGAAATGTTGTTAAAGCTCAAGGTATCTGAGAATAGATATCTGTGGACACTTTCCTTGTTTTCAGATAGACCTTCTAATTCTCAGATATCTCTTGTGACACAGTTTTTCTAAAACTATTCGTGTCTCCAAGATATCTGGCCAAGGTATCTGGAAAACTGTTTCAGTAATCTTGTGCAGTTTCTTCAAGTCTTCAATGTCGTTGAACTCGTTCTGCTTGGATGTCTTCTTCTTGGTCTTCTCTTCATAAATAAAAATTACATTTGAGACCTAACATCCTATACAAGATTAGCTAGACTATCATACTTAGTGGGTTTCCTCTTTTACAATGTTCAAGTGAACCAAGAGTACTAATCACCTTTCTGAGACTAAGATAAGTCATCATGTTGCTGATCAAAATCTAAACAGATATTTCTAACAAAATTTCCTAACAAAATTTCCTAACAAATTTGCCCCTTTTTGATCAGTCAACGATGACTATCTGACCTATTACAAATCTGGAAGAGTGAACAATCCAACACTTAATCATTTCTTAAGATTTTTCAATTCATTCAATTAAGTGCAGAAAGTAAACATCAACCAAATCACAAGGTGTGATCTTTGCTGACAAGTTATCTTTTATAGAATACTATCTGAGAGTAAGTTCATCAGATAAGTTATAAAGAAAGATTACAGATAACTTTAATACATAAAACAGTTTAAGCTCAGTCAGCAAAAATACAGCAAAATACATAGTAAATTAGGACAACAGGAGTAACCAAGCTCCAAGTAAACATCCTAAAGAACTAGTCTTCAAGTCTTCAACTCTTCAAGTCTTCAACAATAGTTCTATGGATCAGTCTGCAAATTTCCTATCTCCAAACCTTTTGATGTCATCAGAATAGTCATAGAGAAGAGTTCTGACAAGCATCTCTGTGTCTCTGGCAAATCCACAGACCTCTTTGTAGGTTTTGGTAGGATTTTTCTTGACAAAATGCTTGACCCAAAGATATTTTCCCCACTTCCAGGCATGCTCTATTCTGATATCTGACAGCTTGAAATATTCATAGATAATCTTCAGATATCTGATGTCACCCTTGTATTGATCTTCAGTTAGATAGAACGACTCATAGGGTTCCACAGCGAGTCTTGCTCTTGTGCCTGTTCCTGTGATGTTCAGAATTCTGTGCACATCATCTGGCTTTCCATATGGACATTCATCAGAGAGGTCCTTTCTCATGGCTTCAGTTCTCTTGACAACTTCAAAATCCAACCAGGCTTTAATGTGATTGGTGTTGATCAAGGTTGGCTTATCTTTTCTCCATGCCATAAGTTGTTTATGGATTGGTTCTGGAAATCTTGAATTTACCAGTAGATGCTTAAGTTCCAGAATCCAATAGCCATTTTTCTAATTGATGCACCTGTAGACAGAGGAATCATTGTCATGCTTCACATACTCTATTTTGGCTTCTTCTGGCCTGAGTGGAAGTTGACTTTGTCTTTGCTCAGCTCTTAGAGTGTTCCTTCTCTGTCTTGAATTCTCTTTGGGGTTGTTGCTTGAAGATCCACCCTGGATAGACTTGGAATTTCCAGAGGGTGTTTTAGCTGCTAGGGGCTTTGCAGCTGTGGGCTCAGTTAGGCTTTCAATTTTTCTTTTCTTGTGAAGAGGAGATTCATCTTCATCAGTTTTCTCATCATCATAAAGATTAAATCTTGTGAGAGTTTTACAGCCTTCTTCATTGCCCAGGGACTTGACCTTCTTCTTCTTCTTCAGAAGATTCATCAATCCCTTTAACCTGTCTTCTCCTTGGAGCCTTGGTACTCCTTGGAGATTTCTGTGCCATGGCCCTTGTTATCATTTTGGTTCCTTCAGTAGGTTTCTGGGAAGTAGCTACTATTTGCAAAGCAGCTTGGCTTGAGGAGGGTTCATTGATTCTGAGTGGTGGCTGGGAAGTTTTCATGTTTCTTCTTCCTCTTTGAGCCGCACCAGCTCCAGATTTTTTCTTATTTTCTTCTCCTTCTTCCCATTCCCCCTGACTTTGAGGTCCATATTTGTATACTCTTTCCCCCTTAGTCATTGTTGGCTGACTCAGTCTTATAAAAGAATCTGAGAGAGAGTCAAAATGCCCTTGCAAATAATTGTGGGCAGTGACCAACTTCTGAAGTTCGGCTTTGAGTTCCTGATTGTGTTTGATAAGTCCTTTGTCCTTATCAGTGAGCTCTGCCAATGGGCCTAGGATAGCATCTGCTTTTCCAGCAGTGTAACTAGCCTCTTGAAAAGCTTTTTCAGCTAAAGTCACATCATCGTCCCTTGTCATTCCCAGATCTTTCTGAGCAATGATTATCTTTGGTTGTTCTCACGAGTCATCATTTCGGTGAACTTTTTCATTTCGGAGGGACGAGGCAATTACTTCCTTGTTCTGTGAAGACAACTCCTTTCTGAGATGAGACAGTACTTGGTATCTGCTCATGTATTCATTGGAGTGGACGTTTGGCAGTTTGTTGAATATTGCAGGAGCAATCAACTTCCTTTTCAAGTGAGAAACCGCTAAATGTTCATTACGGTGTTCTGCCAGAGTCTTGTCTTCTTCATCATCTGAGTAATCATCCCAGTGATCTTCATCCTCGTGGACATTTTCATCGATTGTGTCGAGTCCAGCAACCATCTCAGAGATTGGTTTCTTTCCTTTCTGTGAGGAGGATGGTACTTCTTTTGAGGATGATCCAGCCTTAGCATCATGCTTGTCTTCAGATACTTCTTCAGTATCAAGTTCCTTGGTGATAGCATTTACAGCATCCTGTAGCTCTTTAACCTCAGTGTAAGCAATCATCTCTTGCAGATATTGATCTTGTAGTAGATCAAGCTTGTCTCTGGATTTAGCTAATTGATCTTCCAGTTGAAGATGGAGCTGTTGTTCTTCTTCCAACAGTTGTCTGAGTTGAGCACTTCTGGTTTGAGTGTTTAAAATTTTCTGATTGGTTTCTTCAGAAAGCTCAACTACTTGTTTAGTAGTAACTGCGTGTTGGGAAGATGGATGAGTAGATTTCTGAGGAGATGGAGACGGAGATTTCTGTGAAGTCTTCTCAGTGTGCTTTTCAGCAGCTGAGGTATTATTTCTTAGTGAAATTCCTCTGGTCCCTGGTGCAGGGGCATCATCATCATCATCCTTTTTGTCATTATCATCCTTGTGGTGATGGTCAGTGGGAGGTTCATCGAAGTAATTTTCATTCATTTCTTCCTCCTCATCACCTTCAGATACAAGATTGATCACTTCCGGGATAGTGATCTTCTGCCCATTAACTTCTTCTTGTTCAGAAGGTATAAATTGCAGAGTCTGGGGCAGGACTGGCTTGAATGCCATCTGTAATCTTGTCTGACCATCTGCCTGTTCGAAGGCATGTATCAAACTATGCGCCACTTCTTTGGAGAAATCCTTATGCAATAAGGTCGCAACTGTGTATTGTTCGGTAGGGAACATTGCATGGATATATATCTCCAAGTCAAGAGCTCGTGCTCGTCTGTTTGGTTGATCTGTGATTCTCAATATTTCAGAGAGATCAGAGCACCTTAACCTCTGCCATTTCTTGAAGCATTGAATATGCTTTGGCAGGGTGTGAGCTTTGAAGAAGGGAAGTAGGTCCCTTGTTTCATCAATGGGAACCTTCTTTGCATCTGTTTGAGCCTGAAAGAAAGAGTTTTGAGTGAGCTTCAAAACTTTTGTAGATATCTGAGTAGAAATGTAGTTTAGTTTCTGAGTTACCTGAGTATGAACATCAGGCTCAGATACTTCAACCACTGAGACAATGGGTGTCTCAGATATCTTGTTGTGAGGTGGAGACTTGGAAGTCTGGTTCTCATCAACCTTTCTTTCTTGAACCTGAGAAATAAAATAATCCAATACTTAGGAAATTGTTTGAAAGAAACTGTGCACATATATGCTTTAATGAGTTCTGAGTTACTTACTTCCTCAATAGGAAGCTCAGAGTCATTTTTCTCAGAAACTTTCGCAGTCTCTGGTGTTCTTTCAGGTGATGTTGCCTTGGGGGCTTCATCAATTTCCATTGATGCAGGGGAAGTCGCAACTTTGTCCCCGTGAATTTCTACTTCTGATTGATCCTGTAAGTAGAAAGTATTGAACATTTTTAGAAGAGATATAAGATAACCCAAGATGAAGAATACTTATCACTTGATTTGTCATATACCTTCACGTTAGAAGGCTCAGTGATGTGTTCTTCAGAAACCTTGTTGGTCTCTGGGTTTGTCTCTGGCATTTATGCCTTATCTTCTTCCATCTCAGTTGAAGCCTGTTAGAAACATTTACTTAATGGTTAAGCACATAAATAGATAACTGAAGAAGTGTTATCTTAAGAATCAATTATTACATGTGGTACAGGCTCAGATATCTTAAGAGGCGAGGTTGAAGAAACCTCCTTCTCAGTTTCTGGGGTAAGCTTTTCAGCTTCCACTTGTTTCTGTGTTTCTAACTCAGCCTGTAACAAAGAAATTCTATGAGTGACAAGATTTATAAGCATAAAAATTTTCACAAGGTAAGAATTAAACCAGTCAGCTACCTGAGCAGTTTCAGGATGATTGGTCTCTGGAACTTGTGACCTTTCTATACTTTGGTCTTCTTGTCCCAGTGTAGTTTCTTTGTTTGAAGTTTCTGGTACTGCACACCTTTCCTGAGTATGCAACTCAGTTGCCTCCCCTGGTTGATCATTCTGAGTAGATGTCTCAGTTTGATCCCTCTCAGTGAGTTGGGGAACCTACTCTTTTGCAGGATTTTCTTCAAGACATCTTGCATTCTTTGGTAAGTCGAAATGGAGTTCATTTACCATTTCATCAACCACTTGTGGCTGTTGTGGTTGTGGTTGTTGTGGTTGTCTGGAAGAAGAAGATTGATCACTTGAACGTTCTTCCAGACTTTTAGATGTGGCGTTTCCATCAGCATCTGCCAGCACTAAAATACCACTCATCAGGGCCTTTTGAAGTTGTGCATAGGAATCATTCCCTGATGAAGTGTTTGCACCAACAACCTTTGCTATAGGTTCAGCAACCTGTGGTGTAGGTTCTTCTTCAGATACCTTATCATCAGTTACTTGTTCAGTAACCTTAGCCCTCTTTGTTCTTTCTAGGACTTGAGAGATGACTAGATCATCATCTTCATCGTCAGAGCTCTCATCAGCATTGGGAACTGATTGGTCCATTACTACTGCGATTTCTGCAGATGGGGCTTAGTGCTTTTCACCTTCTTTGGCAGCATTTATGAGTTCATCAGCAAGGCTTTCTGTAATTGTCTTCACATTTCTGAAAGCACTTTCTCTTGCTGAGTCTACTTGTTCAGTAGTTGATAACTCTTTTGCAGTATTGATGAGTTCATCTGCCATGCTTGCAGATAACTGAGAATTGACAACCTCTTTGGGTATGTCTTCTGATTTGCCAGCAGCCTTCTTTCTTGAAGTTAAGCTTCTTTTGTAACCTTTTCTTCAGATATCTTTTCAGACTTTCGCTTCTTAGGACCTTTCTGAGACCCAGTAACCTTTTTCATCAAATTTGTATACTCATATTTATAGAGTAGGTTACTGTTGGCTATTTCAGCCGTCTCTCTGAGCTCAATGCCAAGCTTTTCCAGCAAGTAGTATATCTTCAGACCATAACCTACTGTGGCCTTTGGCTCAGCTAGTCCTTTGACAATCTTAGGCTCGAAGCCTTGAATCTTCTTCACGAATTTCATGAAGGCGTACTTTCCCCAGTTGAAAGGGTTTTCCAGCCTTCTGTCTTGTTGATTCAGCAAGAACATCATGATCCATCGTTCTTGGCTTATCTGGTCAGCACCTCCTTGTAGACCATCAAAGCATCTGTGAAGAATGCAAGCTAATACATCCCAGTGAACCATCAGATGTCTGGTTCGGATGTCGGCAAGCTTGAACTCAGTGGGTGTATCTGATTTTTCAATATCACACACGTCACTGTACAGCTGTTTAACACCTTCAAGGAGTTCGTCATCCATGGTGTTTATTTCAAAATCCTTTCCAAGATTTTGAACCTCAAACAACTTACAGAAAGTTGTTAAGTCCAGAAGGATTTCCTTTCCTTGGACTGAGGTTTTGATAGACACTATTTCAGTGCCTTCAGAAACACAGGAAATTATCCTGGAGTTGTTGCAAAATTCCAACACATCAAGTGGTGAAATTCCACTAGGGCGAGCAGATAGAAAACCCTTGATTTGTGCCTTTTCAAGCATGTCAAGAATCATTTTTCTATCGGTTTGGTTCTCTATTGTAGCAGAGAGGTATTCCTCAACCATGGCACCACCCCAAATCATTCTGTAATTTGTGGTCCAATGGTCAGGATTAAAATTTCCTACCAGTCGGTTGTTCACAATAACCAACTCTGGTGCTTGCTTTTCAGCATTACCAGTGGAGGATTGGGATTTCTGTGTGGTTGAATTCATGGCAGCCATCTCTTTATATAGTGTAGTAGTTTGGTGTTTGAAAGAGATTTGATTTAGTAATTCTTTGCAGAAAAACTTAATCTGGATTAGCAGAGTTTGTAGAAAGTTTGCAGAGAATTAAGAGAAGGATTTGCTATTTTTATGCAAGATGAGTTTTCGGATTAGGCAAAAGTGATTTCATTTGCCAAAATCCTATATATATAGCAATAGAATCTCAACAGACAAATACATACAAATTGATTTTGTGTGTAAGTATCTGTGATTTGCAAGCAGGCGTGAGCAAAAGCTAATTCAGCATTAAATGCAAAGTGGGCCACGCCTGAATTTCGCCAGTCCACTACTTTCAGAGAATTAATTTCGCCCGTTAAGATCAATCGCTTATTTTCATCAAGGGTCACGATTGCTTCTTCAGCAATGATCACAATCAATAAGTGTAATTGTGCCCATTAATGAATTTTGGCTATTAGCTATCTGAATCACGTCTTTCTATGACCAAGAACACTGTGTGCATCTGAATCTGTCTTACACTTAGGATTTTTCAAGTTTTTCATCAAGATAGAAACAATGCGAATTTCAAGAGATTAGTTGACTGCAAATAGTTGTACTATTCTCCGTTGTGTTCTCCGTTTGCAGATTGATTCAGATATCTGAGTTCCCGTCTCAGAGATCTTAAGCTGTCTTTTTGCTCTTTCTCCTTTTTGACTTCTGGATACCCGTTCCAGTTTTCTCTTTTCTCTTTTCTGGATGCCCGTTCCAGATACCTCTGCTCTGGATGCCCGTTCCAGATTTCTGAACTTTTTCAGTTCTTTGGTAGTTCCATTAATCCAAGACTGTGTCTTAAGAATAAGAATCTACTTTCTTGCAGTGGCTTAGTGAAGATATCTGCAAGTTGGTCTTCAGTGCCAATCTTGAGTATCTCTATATTGCCTTTTTCAACATGGTCTCTGATGAAGTGATGTCTAACATCAATATGCTTTGTTCTGGCATGAAACTTAGGATTCTGTGTAATTGCAATAGCACTTGTGTTGTCACAGAAAATGGGAGTTTTCTTTTCATCGAGTCCATAGTCTTTAAGTTGTTGTTGTATCCACAAAATTTGTGTTGCACAACAACCAGCAACAATATATTCAACCTCTGTGGTAGAAGTTGCAATTGAGTTTTGCTTCTTGCTAAACCATGAGATAAGTCTTGTACCCAGAAACTGACAGGTTCCTGAGGTGCTTTTCCTATCTAGCAATGATCCGGCATAATCAGCATCTGAATAACCAGCTAAACTCAATCCACTTTCTTTGGGATACCACAATCCTACATCTACTGTACCTTTTACATACCTTAATATTTTCATAGCAACATTGTAGTGTGTTTGCATCGGATTTGTCTGAAATCTAGCACACACTCCAACGGCGTATTGAATATCAGGTCTACTTGCAGTGAGGTAAAGTAGTGAACCTATCAATTTCCTATACTTATGTTCTTCAACACTCTTATCTGATTCAGTATAGGTCATTTTGGTTCCAATGCTCATAGGTATCTTAGCATTCTTTTCAGAAAGCTTAAGATTAAATTTTGTTAGCATATCTTTCGCGTACTTTGTTTGACTAATGAATATTCCATCATTGAGTTGCTTGACTTGCAATCCTAGGAAATAATTCAATTCGCCCATCATGCTCATCTCATACTTGTTTTTCATGAGATTTGCAAAGTCATCATAAAGTTGCTTGTCCTTAGATCCAAATATAATGTCATCTACATATACTTGAACTAAGAGTAGTTTCCCATCATGATTTAAGGTAAATAAAGTTTTATCAACTTCACCTTTCTTGAAACCACTTTCCAGAAGGTGTTTGGCCAAAGTGTCATACCAAGCTCTTGGAGCCTGTTTCAGTCCATACAGAGCTTTCTGTAGTTTATAGACCATTCTACTTTCTGAGGAAACTTCAAAGCCAGGTGGTTTCTCAACATAAACTTCTTCTGCAAGTTCACCGTTCAAGAATGCACTTTTGACATCCATCTGATAAACTTTAAAATCTTTATGAGCTGCAAAGGCTAGAAAGAGTCTTATTGCATCCAATCTAGCAACTGGTGCATATGACTCATCAAAGTCTAAGCCTTCAGTCTGGGTAAATCTCTTGGCAACCAATCTTGCTTTGTTTCTGGTTATTTCACCAGATTCATTCATCTTGTTTCTAAAAACCCATTTAGTTCCAATCACAGATGTTCCTTCTACAAATGGAACTAGTTTCCAGACTTTGTTTCTCTCAAATTGATCCAACTCTTCTTGCATTGCAGAGATCCAGTCTTGGTCTCCTATTGCTTCTTCTATATTTTTAGGTTCAATATTTGAGATGAAACATCCAAAAAGAGAATTAGCATTTTCAGCTATTGCTCTCCTAGTCTTAACACCTTGATTAATTGGTCCAATTACATCCTTTGCAGGATGATCTTTGATCCATCTCTTCATAGGTTTAGTGCTAGTAGGATCAATATCCAAGTGATTTGAATGTGAGTCACTAAGATTTTGATTTGATATTTTTTCAGTATCTGAGATATCTGACATATGGGAAATGTCATTGATATCTGACACTTTTTCAGTGTTAGAGATATCTGGAACTTGCATTTCAGCAGTCTCATTTTCAGATACCTCTTCATGATGAAGGTTCTCAGTAACCTTTTCCATTTCTGGAAGTCTCATAGGAAATTCTTCATCATGTCTGTGAGTCATCTTGTTGTTACTAGGCTTATCAAGCTTTTCTACATCAGAGTCATCCTCTCTTTCCATAATGATGTTTCTCCTTTCTGAGGATTCTTCTTCAGAATCCCTCAGTATTAGTTCGTTGAACTTTTCTGAGAGTTCATCAATAGGAGGTGTTTTCTTACTTCCTTCATAGAATACAACATGAACTGATTCTTCAATTTTCTTTGTTCTTTTGTTGTAAATTCTATAGGCTTTGCTATTCGTGGAATAACCAAGAAATACACCTTCATCTGCCTTTGGTTGAAATGTTCTTAGATAGTCTTTCCCATTGTTTAGAACAAAACATCTATAACCAAATACTCTCAGATGTCTGATATTAGGGGGTCTACCAACCAAGATTTCATAGGGGGTCTTGTCATGGTGTTTGTTTATCAAACATCTGTTCTGAGTGTAGCAGGCTGTGTTTACAGCTTCAACCCAATAAATTTCACTTATTTTAGTGTCAGCTAGCATTGTTCTTGCAGCTTCTTTAAGGGTTCTGTTTTTCCTTTCTGCAACACCATTTTGTTGAGGTGTTCTTACAGAGGAAAGTTGATGTTGTATACCTTTGCAGATACAAAACTCCTTTATGTACTGGTTGACAAACTCAGTACCATGGTCTGTTCTGATTGCAGATACCTTGTCATTTTTCATGACTTCAAGCTTTTTCAGCAAGTTTGGTATCTCCACTCTGGCATCAGATTTGTGTTTCAGAAAGACAACCCAAGTGAATCTTGAGAAGTCATCTACAACAACCAGACCATACATCTTTCCTGCATAACTAGTTACAGATGATTCAAAAAGATCCATGTGTAATAGTTGCAGTGGTCTAACACTAGAGTGTCTGATTTTGGACTTGAAAGAGGTCTTAGATTGTTTTCCCATCTGACAAAGTGAGCAGATACCATCCTTTCGAAGATGTTCGGGAAGGCCAACCACTAACTCTTTCTTGGCAAGTTTGTTCGAGTTTTGAAGTTCAAGTGACTCATTCTTTTGTGCCATAACGGTGCTCTTACATGTGACCAGATTGACTCACCATGAGACATTCTTCAGTTGTGGCAGATGCCCAGTCGGCAACATAAAGACTGCCTTTCCGCCGAGCAACCAAGACTGTTTGCTTTGACTCATTGTCAATAAGTTTGCAGTATTTTGCTTTGAATTTTATAGTAAAACCCTTGTCTGCAGACTGGCTCATGCTAAATAGATTATATTTCAAATCCTTAACATGTAATACGTCAGTGATTGTTAATGAACCCAATTTGACGTTGCCAAATCCCAGAGAGGGATTTAATTCTCCTCCAAATCGATATCGGTCTGTGTTGCAAGCTTTGTAATTGACAGTTGCTTTGTCTCTGTCATGTGCTTTCCGCATCCACTATCAAATAGCCATTGTGCTTTAGTCCGGAAGCATTACGCACAATGTGAAAGCAGGAGATTAGGTTCTCATATCTTTGATGGAACCGTCAGGATCAAAAGATCTTCCAGTAGGAATCCATTTTTGAATGAATTTCTTTGAAATGTTCTTTTGTCTGACTGGAACATAAGGAGGAATTCTATTCGAAGGAAAGTTATCATTAGTAAGAATTTATTTCTTCCTTGTGTGTTCCTAGGTGCTCCAATTGGTGCTTTCAGATACCTGTTAGGTTTCTGTGTTTGCTTTTCAGCAAACTTCTCTTTCCTAGCCAGATTTCTTCTAGCCCTGGCATTCAGATTTTCAGTGGCTTGATTCAACTTCCACTTCTGATAATTGCTTTGAGCAATTCTAGCTTTCAGCCATCGTTCTTGCTCCTGTTTGTACTCATGAGCAAGTTGTTTTCCGATGCCTTTGTAGCCAATACCGTTTCGAGCACTTGAAGCTATCTGAGATCTTTTCTCAGCAGCTTTGCTAGTCTCTGGTTAGTCTATTTTCTTTCTAGAAAATGTGACATAGGAAAATTTGCCAACTCCTGCAATTCTACCTTTTTGAGAGACATAGCACTGTGGGTGTTTACACTTTTCAGTGTCGTGTCTCTTTTCAGAGATATGCCCAACAGTTTTGTTTTTGACTTATTTTTCCCACAAAGGTTTAGTCGCAACTGCCTTTCCTTTGTCTACAATCTTTGTCTTTTTTTCGATATTATAGATTGCATGGGAACCATCTTGCTGGGTACTTACAAATGTTCTTCTTTCCTCACTCTTATTCAGAATGGTAGAACAATCTGTCTGTGTAATCAGCCCAAGTCCTTTCTTTTTTGAAGGATCTCTTAAGTAAGATTGTACTTCAGTAAGAGTGTCACTAGGTTTGGCATAAGATTGAAAAGATACTTCTTTCTTCTTAAGTTCCTTGTTCTCAGAAAGAAGATCTTCATATTTCTTTAGTAGCTCAGCCATTGCTTTATTATGTGACTTTTCAGTCTCAGATATCTGAGCTTTGAGAAATGCATTTTCAGCATTCTTTTTCTCAGATATCTTAACTAATTGAGAATTTTCCTTTGCAAGAGAATTCTTTTCTTCCTCAAGATTTTTGGCTCTAGCTCGGATCATTAGAAATTCTCTTTCATAGATATCAAGTTCCTTTCTGAGATTTTCTAGATCCTTGATTTCTTCTTCATCACTTTCATAAGTGTAACAAGAAGTATGTATTACCTCATCAGCCATAAGACAGTTTTCAATGTTAGAGATGTCTGGACCATCAATCTCAGCAACTCCACACATTTCATTTTTCTTGAGGCCGAAGTCGATTACATCGTGAGTACATAATTCTGGTGATGGTAAAATTGAGTCATCTGAATCATCTTTAGAATCTGTCTCAACGTCTAGAGCATCCAATTGAATTTGGATTTTCTTTCTCTCTTCAGTTAACAAAGCTTTCTAGCTTTTTCTGAAGATTCTTCTATCTTTCTTGTCACCTGTCCTAAGTTTGTTGAAGGCAGGACAATCCTTCTTGAAGTGGCCAGGTTTCTGACAATAGAAACAGATATCGTTTCCAATTTCTGCTTCCTCAGTACATGATGCTTTCTGAGCTGGCTTATTCAGCGAGCTTTGCATGTTTTTGTACTGGTGATAGTTTGAGCCTAGATGCTTTTTCAGCTTCTCTTTGGCTTTTCTTCTCTCAATTTCTCGACTGACATATTTGCTCATTTGCTTTGCAGCAAGAGCATCCTCAGTTTCTTCCTTGCTTTTCTTCTTTTCAGAAGTTCCTTGAGCAACTAGAGCAATGTTCTACAACTTTTCAGTTGTTTGTTCTCATTGTGTTGTCTCATAGTCAACTGTAGCAAGATGTGAGAAAAGTTCCACTGGAGTGATATTTGGCATTCCTTGGTTAAAATAAAAGAATTTGGTGTGCTCCCAGTTGTGATTAAAACTTCTTACTTGTTGATACGAAAATATGTCCAATCCGTCAAAAAGGACCTAGGAACGAATCCTAAGGCGTCCTAAGTCATCCATGGGATCCGAGTCACTATAGTCCGAGTCGATGGTCCGATTCGGGTCGACCAACCATGGTCCGACCCACCTTAGAAGAAAGGAACAAAGGATCTGGAGCCTGTGAGGTCCGACTCAGGGATTTAGGTCCGACCCACCATGGTCCGACCTACCTTAGAAGAGAGGAACAAAGGATCTGGAGCCTGTGAGGTCCGACTCAGGGATTTAGGTCCGACCTATCAAGGTCCGAACCACCTTGGAACAAGAAGATAAGTACTCAAATAGCACTGTCTCTGACCCAAGCCCCCCGACCCGGACGATTACTCGGATCCGGCATGACAATCTCATAAAGCAACCAAGCAAATAGGCACCAAAGGGTGAGATGTCCGAACCTAGGTACTCCGAATCGGAAGAGTTAGACAGGCAGGAGAACTTCCTCAGCTAAACAGCCAAATATGGTCTGGACCAGGAATCCGGACCCCTCTCTCCGAACCTGGGATCTCGGCAGACCTAGTCAAATTCTCTACAACCCTTCCAACAATGACTAATCTACCCCTGAAGCCCAAAATTGGCATGGGCTAAGCTTCATTGTTGGGTCATGGGCCTAATACTTGCCTTGGTGGCTCAATCATGGCCGTACACATGGCGCAATCCTAGCAAGCCCTCCATTTTGATGATAGCCTATAAATAGGCACACATCCCCACAAGATCAAGGAAGTCACATTGCCATCCTACTATCTTATACTACACAGAGTCGATCTTCAGTCGCTCTCGAGTAAAGTCTCAAATCCGGTTTGACACTTAGCAAACCGGATCCTAACCCCCCCCCCCTTCTCCAAGTCACTTGTGCAGGATCTCACCCGTTGCCTCTTATTGATACGGACAAGCGAAGGAAAGCAAGAAATACTCACTAAGTGTTTGGGGAGTTCTACCCCCAACATTTTTGGCGCCGTCTGTGGGAATCAAACAAAAAGCTCCATTCTCTACAGCCTCTAATGGCAAGAACAAGGAGGTCCGCAAGAACCAACGCCACTGCAGTCGGTACACCTGCTCCACGACAAAGAGGTAGGCCTCTTACTAGGCGAAGCAGAGCAACAAGAGTTCCCTCAAGAGATGTGACGGAATACCCCAGCGACGGCCGGACAGCTAGTCTCTCTTCTAGGGAGGAAAGAGCCACTGATCCACTAATAAGAACCCAGGCGCTTGGAGACGAAGGACATGTTCCTCCGCCAGGAACACATGGTCCTCCTCCCGGGAAAAACTTCACCCTTCCAAATGGGCAGATCATCCGTCCTAGTGAGTTCGGGATGGATGAGAATCAGTTTGGTCTCTTACTCACCACTATTCAAGGATGTTTCGGATCAAACAACCTCCAGCCTCCTCAACACACTCCACCTTTGGCAATCCCAAGACAAGCTGAACCCGCTCAATCAAGAAATGAGCACCGTCCCATCCAACAACGACTGGGGGAACAAGCTCAACCGGAAGATCTAAGGAACCTTCTTAACAGGAGGGCCGCTGCCTCTCATGGACAACGAGGGAGAAGTCCAGAGGTGCCACGAGTAGACAATGTGGGAACCAGTCGGCGAGGAGCTCAACAACAAGCGCCAAGAGATCAAATGGCGGAAAGCATCCCGATAGTTCCAATCGGTGATCTTCTTCCAGATGTAGCTATCAACCCTTAACCGGTGAAAGACCGACAATGGCGAGATCTACCTCCAACAGAAGGCCTTGGAAACACAAATTGCCACCTTGAGCAAGATGGTCAAAGCACATGAGAAAGTGACTGTTAAGACTCCCAACCCCCTGAGAACGAAAGCGCCCCGACTGCGTTATCCCAAACCTTGAGCATTACTATGGAGATACTTGTCCTGTAGGGCATCTTACTAGATACGAAAGTAAGATGGAAAGCAATGGACTCAACGACAACATGAAAGCTCTCAACTTTTCCACCACACTCTTTGGAGAAGCAATGGATTGGTGGACCTCACTACCTAATGGTTCAATCAGATCTTATGCGAACGTCGCCTCCCTTTTCTTGAAAAGGTTCGAGAAAGCAAAGAAAAGGAAGAGGTCAGTTGAGCACCTGGCAGGCATAATCTAGAAAGAGCATGAGGACCTTAGAACCTTCCTTGACCACGTCAATGCTGAAGTACGACAGGTAGAGCCTCATAGCATCAAAGAGCGGGTCCGACACCTATATGCTAACACTTATAATGATGAGCTTAGAAGGAAGCTTTCCAACGAAGAAATCACCATTGAAAAGTACCTGGAAGATATATGCGAAGGAGTCTTGTATGGAGAAGAGTACCGAAGAAATGTCCCGATAAGAGCAGGGATAAAGAAGGGGAAAGAACAAGTACGACAGGAACTTCCTCCTCGTCAAGGGAAGTTCGAGCAAAAAAGAGATCTCGAGAGCAGAAAGAATTCAGAGAAAGAACTCCACCTAGGAGATACGCGAGTATACTCGCCTCAATGGACCAAGATCCGACATCTTGGCTTCTATTGAGAAGGACTTAGATATACAATGGCCTAAACACATCGGGAAGCAAGAAGAGTAAATTTTCTAAAACTCATGAGGTTCCTGGCGAAAGGTCACCCGAGGATTGCATCCATTGAAGAAAATCGAAAGACTAGTGAGAAGTGGGAAGTTGAAAGAACCAACGGTGAAGAAGAACCCTCTAGGCATAGAAAGAATGAGCGAGAGAAGAGAGGGCGTGATTCAACCTCGGCGGATCTTTACCACCACCTCCGGAAATCCCACCTCGGCATGCCCAAAGATACCAAGGGTACCGAAGATGAAATGGAGAACCTCCCTTACGATTGGAGTTATCAACGCCATTGCAGGAGGACCAACAGGGGAGATAGCGAAATGCAAGGAAAGGACCGCGCAACACTTGAGAAACAACGACGAGCTTACGGTCTACCGATACGAAAGGCACAAATGCAATTACCTTTGACGATAGCGAGATCCCCCCACCAACGTCTGGCGGAGGAGATCTCAAGGACCCCGATGTCCCTTTGGTTGTTTCTCTAGTGATTGCCACTTACAAGGTACTAATCGACACAGGAAGCTCCTCCAATGTCATATCCAAAAGGACCGTGGAGCAAATGCACCTGGGGCAAATACAATATGGACGAGTATACACTTCATTGGTAGGTTTTGGAGGGTGCGTAATGCGCCGATTGGAAGTATACCACTACAAGTCTCTATGGGCACCTTTCCGACAAGGGTGACCAAGACAATCCTCTTCGTGGTAGTAGATAGCACCTTCGACTATAACGTGATCTTGGGCCGCCCGGGACTTAACCAATTCAGAGCAATTGCTTCTCCCTTACACAACAAGGTAAAGTTTCCAACCCCGAACGGCGTGGGAGAAGAAATGGGCAACGTTAGAAGCACAGAGTGCTACATCATGTCAACCAGAGGGGCCACAGTACCTGTCCTTTCGGTCACTAAGGGCCCTCATAGCCATTCTTCCATTACTCTAACGCCACCAAAGGAAGAAATAGGTATTGGGTCGCTCAGAGAGAAGCTCCCCAAGACAGCTAGAATAGAACCCCATGAAGCCTTGAAAGAGGTCCAACTGGTCGAAGGAGATTCGAGAAAAACAACTCGGATTGGAACGGAGATGAGTACGGAAGTAGAGCTGAAGCTCATCACTTGCCTTCGTGACAATCGCGACATCTTTGCTTGGAGCACAGATGATCTCAAGGGGATAGACCCAAGGATCGCAGTTCACCATCTGAACATGGATCCGATGGTCGGACATCCGCAAGAGGAAAGACTTTGGACGATTGAGGATGCTATCATAGCGGGGAGGTTGACAAGTTGATGAAAGCGAGTCATATCGAAGAAGTCGGATACTCCGATTGGAGTGCAGAACGTGGTCCTCGTCGAAAAAGCTCCAGGAAAGTGGAGAATGTGCAATGACTTCACTAGACTCAACAAATTATGTCCAAAGGATCCTATCCATTGCCCGCATAGACCGGTGGTTGATTCCACTGCGGGGTGCGCTCGAGCTTCATGGATGCATATCAAGGCTTCTACCAAATTAGGATGGCTCAAGAAGACATCAAGAAAACGGCATTCTTTGCGGTAGGAGGGTCTATTGCTTCAAGGTCATGCCTTTGGCCTCAAGAATGCGAGCTACTTACCAACGGTGGTAAATAAGATGTTCAAGGAAGAATTGGGAAAAACCATGGAAGTCTATGTGGATGACATGCTTGTGAAAAGGCGAAGAGGAACACATCGAACACCTTAACAATTGTTTTCCATTCTCGGAAATCGGAATGAAGTGAACCACGAGAAGTGCACTTTCGGGTGAAAGGAGGAAAGTTCCTTGGTTACATGGTCACGAAAGAGGCATCGGTGCTAACCGGAGAAAATAAAGGCAATCATAGATCTACCACAGCCCAAGACTATCAATGAAGTTGAAGCTTCTAGGAAGGTGATGGCATTGAGCGTTTATCTCAAAATCCGCCGAGAAGAACCTACCTTCTTTAAAATCTTACGAAAAGGAAATAAGTTCGAGTGGACAAAGGAGTGTGAAGAGGCCCTGGAAAACTTGAAAAAGTATCTCCTCTCACCGCCCCTTTTGTCTAAACCCATGGAGGCTGAAACTCTTTACCTCTATTTGGCCACCACGGATGAAGCAATGAGTTCTGTACTGGTACGGATACAAGACAACGAGCATTTACCAATTTACTATTTGAGCAAAGCCCTTGCAGGCTCTGAGGCCAGATATGTCAAGGTTGAGAAGCTCGCCTTCACCGGTTTACCTTGCATTTGAAGCCTTACTTCAAGTCGCATCGGATTGTGGTCCTTACAAATGAGCCACTCAAACATGTCTTGGGCAAACGGATCGGTCGGGGCCTTTGTCGAATGGGCTATTGAGCTAAGTGAATATGATATTGTGTATCAAGCCCCATCTGCCAAGAAAGCGCAAGTTCTGGCCGACTTCCTGGTAGACTATCCAGAGAAAGCAGAAGAAGAGAGCGAAGACTCCCAGGAAAAGGCTAGTCATGTGGTGATAGCCCAAATCAAGGAATCAAGGGGAGGGAAAGAAGCAGAAGAGACACAAAGAGGTAGCATCCAGCTTATGACTAAGTATCACCAACCTATGGATGATTCATTGAGAGTAAGGCACATGTTTCTCTTGGACGAAGAACTCAATACCTCGACAACTGCATCTTCCGACAAGAAGCAGGAGGTTGAGAAAGCACTCACTCCCACTTCGGGAGGTAAGGAAAGAAACAAAGAATGTTGGACATTACAAGTGGACAGATCATCCACCAGACGGTTGGGAGGAATAGGAATTTTCCTTGAAAGTCCTGAAGGAGCCAAGCTAGAGTACGCCATCACCCTCAATTTTAAGGTGACGAACAACGAGGCCGAATATGAAGCACTTATCACCGGCCTAAGAATGGCGAAAGCCCTTCAGGTAAAAAGGATCAAAGCCTACACAGACTCGCAGCTCGTACAATCTCAGTTCTCCGGGTCCTTTGCCACCAAAGGACCTAACATGATCAAATACTTGGAGCTCCTCAAGAAAGAGGTTGAGAACTTTGAAGAATTTACTCTTGACCAATTTCACAGAGAATGGAATGAAAAAGCCGACGCCCTCTCCAAGTACGCCTCAGCCTTAGGAGCTTTGGACACAAGAAGTGTCATCCTCATGACCCGCGCGGAATCCTCCCTGGCAAACCCCAACGGACAGATGCTTCTCTTGAGTACAGAAAGAAACTGGACGACTGATATATTCCGTTACCTCAAGGATGGTACTTTACCTGTGGATCCTAGAGAGGCCAGGAAGATTCAATGTCGAGCTAACAGATACTTTATTCTGGAAGAAGATCTCTACAAAAGATCCTACAGCGGAACTCACATGAGGTGCCTAGATCCTCGAAGCGGCTGTGATGGAAGAAATCCACGCGGAAGTTGTGGAAGTCATTACGGAGGAAGAACTTTGGCTAAAAGATCATAAGACAAGGATACTATTGGCCAACTATTGACATAGATCTCGCCAACATCGCCCGCGCCTGTGAAGACTGCCAATACTATGCCAACATACCACACCGCCCGACCAACCCTATGATTCCGTCAATCATAGCATGCCCATTTGATCAATGGGGCATAGACATAGTTGGTCCCTTTCCACGAGGAACACATCAAAAGAAGTTCTTGATAGTGGCAATGGAATACTTCACTAAGTGGGTCGAAGCTGAAGCAGTGTCAACCATCACGAGCGGCGTGGTTGGACATTTATCGGAAGAACATCATCGCGGTTTGGACTCCCACGAGTGCTAGTTTCAGACAATGGAGCACAATTTTCTGGGTCAAGACTGAAGGAGTGGCTTCAGTCCTTCAAAATAGAACAACGCTTTACTTCCATTGGCCACCCCCAAGCCAATGGTCAGGTGGAAGCCACCAACAAGACCATAGTCAAAATTTTGGAGAGAAGGTTGAGAACTTCTCAAGACAGTTGGGCGGATGATCTCGACGCGGTCCTTTGGGCGCATCGAACGCTAGCCCGGACTGCCACAAAAGAAACACCTTTCTCCCTGGTCTATGGATCCGAGGCGGTCATCCCTTCGGAAACGGTGGTGGCAACCCAAAGAATCCAGCAATACAACCCAGTTGATAATGAGATCGCAAGGATCTATGACCTTGAGCTCCTTGAAGACAAGCGCGATAAGGCATTGGCCAACATCCTTCGCTACCAAGCCATGACCGCTCGGGCCTACAATAAACGTGTCTTCCCCAAGGATATACAAGTTGGAGACTTAGTCCTCAGAAGAGCCGATATACTAAGTCACGTGGGGAAACTTAAGCCCAAGTGGGAAGGACCTTACAAAGTTACTGGGGCAAGAGTTAATGGAAGCTTTGAACTAGAAGATGGGCAAGGGCGGGCCTTGAAGAGAACTTGGAATGCCAAGAATCTCCAAAAGTTTTACACTTAGAGAAGGAGCGTGGCAACGACTGTCACCTTCCTTTATCTTGTCGATCTGTTTTTTGTGTTTGTTTTTTGAAAAGGCCTCGAAGCCCTCAAGTTGTAATTGGATTTCCGTCAAATCAATACAACTGTGATTTCATAAACATTGTTAAACATTGTTTAACTACTCGATCCGAAACTAGATCATACACTGATCCGGATCGGATCAACACGATGAAAATAGCATCCCACAAAGACGAGAGCAAGTACTTTATTTAACAACAGAATGCAGAATTACAAGGCTAGGGTCCGAAGAGCCCTAATCTACCCTTTAAAAGCAAATACCTATTCTAACTTAACCTTGATCCCCCGAACCGGGATAATCAAGGCTAAATCCGAGCATAATTGTTCGAGCATAATTGATCCCCCGAACCGGGATAATCAAGGCTAAGTCCGAGCATAATTGTTCGAGCATAATTGTTCCCACATCTGCGGGCTCCCAAAACTGCTCGTCATTAAGAACTTCAGGAGTCCACCTCGGATTATCTGGGAACTGGAATCGGCCGACCGGGATAATCAAGGTCTTTCCAAACATTTAGGCAATGCTTCGCAACTCCCAAGTAAACGAGCCAACTCCGACGCAAGCGAGAAACACTCCAACAATTCGGATCGCCTTTTACCGGATTATAGTACACAAATCTCTCCGATTTAAAGTACTTGGAAGGCAACCAGCCCGGACATTCGGAATGTCCAAATCACTCCGGAGGCTCCAACTGTTCCGAGTTCCAAAAAAATCGGCATTGTCAGGAACTCTGTTCCAGAATTGCAAGCCGCTCTCTCGAGCCTTCAATTCTGGAACGTAGCCACCAACAAAACCAAGATTGCTCGAACGAAAAACTTTGGGAGTAAGACGAACAAATTCCGGGAAGAGATATCTCCGGAGGTTCTCAACGATCCGACTCCGAACGAGACCGGCACTGTCAGGGACTCCATCCTAGAATTGCAAGTAGCTCCCTAGAGCCTTCAATTCTGGAACGAAACCACCAACAGACCCGAACTGCTCGGATACGGACTTTCAGGAACGAGCCAAAAATCTTTGGAGGTTAAAGTACAGTACCTTCGATCCGAAGGACGAATGACTCGGAACACAACAGGCTTGACAGAATGCCTTCCAACATCCCGGGCAGACCTTACACCGGACCTCGAAATACTGGAAGGGATTCTACCAAACCAACTATGCCGACTCATCGCCCCCCGGGCACATACCACGGGCGGGGTGCTTCGGATGTATCGAGGCTCAGAACACAGTCGTATAAAAATCCCCAAACCATCCAGCTAATCTACCTCGCCGGGGCTAAAAGTCACGGATAAAGACCACAGCCCCGGAGAAAGAAGATTAGCCTGACGATCAGAGGAATTGATTGGCAAAGATTTCAGGCCTCACTCGGCACGGACTGTATCCTCGAAGATCCGAGGCTGGCTTTCCGAGCAATTTAATTTCCAAAACTCTCACCGAGAACCAACCCGGGTAGACTTCCGAAGCATCGGAGAAACCCTTGGGACAAGATCACGCGCAAGAGTGATGGTATAAACATGCTCGCCAGCCGCTCGGACTCGAGCTCCGGACCTTTGGTTACTATAAAAGGGAGAAATGTCCTAATGAAAAGCCGTACAAAGCAGGGGTATATATAGAAAGAGAGGACCAATTAGAAGCGGACACATGTCCCATATTCACCGGAAATGGGCTTGGGTCGAACATGGGCCTGTCTCTTCGGCTTCCATTGGCCCAACCCAATAATCCATCCATACGGTCGGTCACATTGACTAAGTTACTCACTCGAACGTATCAAGCTCGGGGCTGACATAACAACGTCCGAAGCAACTGTGATTCGTATAAAGTCACCCTATACTTAATGTTGATCATATTTTCACTATCTCACAAGTCTGTATGACTCAGGATGACACACCAAGTCAACGTCCGAATCGTCACTACTTATCGCGATACAAGGAAATTCTCTTTGTCGCAAGCCTTGTCACTCTAAGACGTGGCTCCGAACCGTTCGTGATCCGGCTTATTCCTATTAAAGATTCCGATTCGGATGTGTACAATGGTTGATCGTCCCCCAAGACCCGCAAAGGAGAATTTGCATCAGGCAAATTAACGTTTTGGCGGTTTGAATCTCAAGGGTCCGAACCCATTATCCGAATTTACGAGAGTTGATGAGTTACTAAGCAAATACGAAATTAAACGCGCAAGAATGTAAACAGCAACATTAGCATTTCAGTGACAAAAATAGTTCCGAGCCACCAAGGGGCCCGAACCAACAACATTCATCAACACAAGTATATGTTTATACAACAAAAGATGATGAGCAAAAAGGACAACATTGCTTCTAGGCCCGAAGGCACCCTACTACAAAAAACCCGGGGCATACCCCGTCTTCACTGCCTTCGCCGCTCGGACGAACTAGGTTGAGACCGAGAGGGACCCCCCGTATCCTTCTCCGGAGGCGCTTGACCTTCTTTGTTGCTGCCTGGCTAACCTCCGTTCTCTCCGAGCCTCAACCTCTTTCAGAAGGCGGACATCGCATCAAGTCTAGTCGCGATCGAAGCCAACAGGTGCAGGTAGTCGGCCGGTCTCGGTTGTGTTCCAAGTGATCCTCCAAAGGAACGAAAACACTGGACATAAGCACCCGAGGGACGAAGGGTGGGAGATACAGACTGCCATGGTTGTACTTCTTGCCCTCCGACTCGTCGCAGACCAGCTCCACAAATTCACACTTGAGCAGGTCTTCGTCCAAGACACCCTCCGGAGCAAAGTCCGATCCATCTCCATTCTTAAAGGCGGACACTCACTCAGCCTCCAAGTTGCAGTCATCCGGTATCCAACCCTTCCTCCGGCACTGGTCCACAGCTGCATCGAACCCATCTTGACGGGCCTCGTACTTTGACTCGAACAAAACTTGCAGGAGTCCGCAAGGAAATCTTGAAATTTCTTGTCCGACCCCGTAAGCTCTTTCAGCATCATATCCTTGAAAGTCCGAGAGACACCCACGAACTCGTCCAAACTATCTTGGTGCACTTTCAAGTCAGTTTCCAAAGATCGGATGGTATTTTCATCTTGGCCGTCTCCGACTCGGCCTCCTGTTTAGCAGCTATGGCCTTCTTTAGGCGCTCCGAAGTGCTGTTCAACCGGGACGTTTCAATCGCCCGGGCAGCCTCAGCCTTGGCCAAATCCTCTTCTAGGGTAGCCCTCCGAGCAGCTACCAAGAAGCATGCTTCCACAATGACAAAGAAGCTAAAAATGACAGATATCACAAACGTTTAGATATCTCCGAATCGCAGGAAGATAACAAAATAACCAAAACACTTACTTACCTTGCGTTGAGCGGCAACCAACTCTGAAATCCGCTCCAACTCCGGGGCAGCAACCAACCGAGCAACCTCAGCATCCAAATCCAGCTCGGGCACCTCGCTCATCTTCCCCTTGCCTTTTTTAGCGGGAGGATTCGGACCTCCGGAGGGGCGCTTTTTTGCAGCTGCAGCGCTCGATCCGCTGGCGGGATCTCGGGACACGGATCTTGGAGGCTTCCTCGAGCCCTTAGACCCGACCACCTTACCCTTGTCCGGAGTAGGGATAGTTTGGGCCTCTTCGCCCGCAGCAGCTCTCCGAGACTCCTCCACTCGGAACACGGCAGCATTTCTTGGCTCTTCCATCGGGAGTACGATGGAAGTCTTGATAATTTGGGTCCGGGAACCCTCTGCCATCTCCTTTCGCTGCGCAGCATTTTGTTGACGCTTCAACTCCCGCAGGGTTGCCATCGTATACTCGAACCAAAAAGCTACACATCCGAATGACAGAGAGTTAAACCAAAAAGCTACACATCCGAATGATAGCCATCTACACATCCGAATGACAAAAAGCTACACTTGCAGAATAAATAGACAAGCTACGGACCGAATCGGGCAACCACCCCAGATTAAAGAAGGATCACTTACTCAGGTCCTCCATATCATCACAAAAGCTGGGCTCGGACAAACCGGCTAGGTACGGAAGAGGCTAACATATCAGCCCTCGGAAGAAGTACTTTTCCGGCTCTTGACTCCGATGGAGCGCTTGCATCCACAAAGGTTGGCTTCCAATCTGGCAGCTTGCCTCAGAAGAACTTTTTCTCAAAATGCCACGTGGGCCTCTCCTCTTCGGATTGGCCGGGTTTCAATGCGGGCCACGCGAAAATATACCTCTTAAACCTTTGGATTCCCAACGAGGACAGGGGGTCAACAAAAAACGTGTACGCCTGGCGACATACGAACGTATAGAACAATGCGTTCCTATTACTTACACTTATGTTGAATAATTTACGAAAATTATCGAATGTGAACAGGATGCCTTTATATTTACATAAGACCCCGAAGCACATCAGATTTCCGAGGGAGTTGGGGATGATATGGTGCGGACTCAACCCCATACTGTTCAAAATCTCCAGACACTCGGACGATATGGGTAGCCACCACCCGCAATGGAGACTTATCTCATGGACACACATGTATCCCGGAGGCGGATTGTAGAATGCATGAGATTCGTCTGGGACAAGAATCTCCACACACTCCGGGATCTCATATCTCCTCCGGAGCTCATCCACTTCCTCAGCTCAGATGGTTGAGGCACAAGTAGGAAAAGTACCGTCCTCATTCAACTCGCCCTCCGGATCGGGGTGAGTGACCTCGTCTTTAGACCGAGGGAACTTTACTTGGAATACGTCCTCACCCTTCTTCAGCCTCTCCGGACGCTCTTCCTCAGCCATCTGCCGACTCGGCCCTGCTTGCCCAGCAGATTCCACATGGAGCATATGAGCGGATAGCTCTACACTTTCTTCCTCTTTGGAACCAGAATCTTGGGCCCGCACACCTTCTTCTGCCTCATCTTCTTCGGATGAGGACGCTAACTCTACGACAGTCTGAAGAGGCACAGCGACTTGCACACGATCCTCCTCACCCTCTTCGAGGATGCCCAAATTGGGAGGTTCTTCCGAGGTATCATGAACTTCCTCGATGGTCGGCCCCTGCGGATCCGGAACGAACGGGACTCGATTAGGATTACTCCTAAATTATAACCAAGGTTGCAAATTAAGGATCGGATCTCTACCGGGAGTTCGGATTCTTGGCCAGCCCGACCCGGGCGACGAGTTCCTATAACTCGCGAACTTGTTTCTTGAGCCGCTACAATAACCTGCACATGGGACACTCGTAGGTAATCCCGACGCCTCGGAGGACCAGAAGCCGGAACAACTAACCGAAGTAAGGAACTTACCTCGGGCTCTTCCCGGCTCGGATGGGGCGCTTGTTCCACCTCCAATACTTCGTCGTCATCTACGATCTCAATTTCCTCGGAGCTATCGGTTAAAGATATCGCTTCGGAGTTATATCCCTCAGCCTCGGATCGATTTTGGCTATCACTCTCGGACATCCTAGGGAAAGGAGAAAGCAATTTCGTAAGCTTTAAGATGGCAGTCCGAGAGGTCGTTTATGTATATTAAAGTGGTCAGTTTATAGCCAACACTACTGGCTTTCCCAAAGTTAGTTGAGTCGAGACGATCTTTGATTCGGCGTTAGTCAACATTGAGAACGTATGGAGTATTAGAACTATAATACACATTATAAGCATGCATCCGAGCCAATGGAAGATGAAAGACAACACAGAGAATTTAATCATAAGACGAGACAAGTGAACTTACTTGGACTCAGATGGTTGGATAGAAATGTCTGGATTTTGTACGAGATTACACGTTTCGAACCTCTGGATTGATCGCTTTGGATCGTCGGACGTCGCTTCAGATATACTTAGAGTGCAAAAATTCTCTCTCTAACGGTGAGAAATGAGACTGCCAACCCCTCTATTTATAGAGGGTCATATTTGGAACACCAACCGTCACGATTTTTCGGGATTAAATCTCAATCGAAGATCAAGGTTCATCCAACGGCATAGTACAATTATACCAAGTGAAATGACGAATTGGTACAACAAATTTACTTTGAGGATAGACGAATACAACAACTCTCCCACTCTCGAGCAGCAGACAACACGAGAGTTCCGGATTATCCTCTTCTCGGACGCCTAGCGGCTTATCAGTCCAACATAGTTTGCCCACACAAGGAACCTCGTATACTCGAGCGATTACCCTTCGGACCTTCCCTTGACCACAGAGGTTGGTTCGGACGGGACACGCACCTACGGTCCGCCACCGTAGCTCATCAAAGGTACACTACCGATGTTCGGAGCCTAAACTTGGTCTCGTTTACAAATACCCTTTTTTCTTTTCTTTTTCACTTCGTTGCCCTTCGGAACCAGCCCCTCGGATGGCAACGGTGTTTTAGAAAAAGAAAAAAGGGGGGGGGGGAGAGAGACTAAGTCAGTGGCCACACGAAGTACGAACTACACCTTTTTTTAACTCATTAAGACGGATTGGACTAAAGGAGCAGATACTTCCTCAAACAGCTTCCCAAAACTAATAGTTTCACAACTATCTTCTACTAAGATACTCGGAAACTAGGGGGACATATGTTGATACGAAAATATGTCCAATCCGTCATAAAGGACCTAGGAACGAATCCTAAGGCGTCCTAAGTCATCCATGGGATCCGAGTCACTATAGTCCGAGTGGATGGTCCGATTCGGGTCGACCAACCATGGTCCGACCCACCTTAGAAGAAAGGAACAAAGGATCTGGAGCTTGTGAGGTCCGACTCAGGGATTTAGGTCCGACCCACCATGGTCCAACCTACCTTAGAAGAAAGGAACAAAGGATCTGGATCCTGTGAGGTCCGACTCAGGGATTTGGGTCCGACCCATCAAGGTCCGAACCACCTTGGAACAAGAAGATAAGTACTCGAACAGCACTGTCTCTGACCTAAGCCCCCCGACCCGGACGATTACTCGGATCCGGCATGACAATCTCATAAAGCAACCAAGCAAATAGGCACCAAAGAGTGAGATGTCCGAACCTAGGTACTCCGAATCGGAAGAGTTAGACAGGCAGGAGAACTTCCTCAGCTAAATAGCCAAATATGGTCCGGACCAGGCGTCCGGACCCCTCTCTCCGAACCTGGGATCTCGGCAGACCTAGTCAAATCCTCTACAACCCTTCCAACAATGACTAATCTACCCCTGAAGCCCAAAATTGGCATGGGCTAACCTTCATTGTTGGGCCATGGGCCTAATACTTGCCTTGGTGACTCAATCATGGCCGTAAACATGGCGCAATCCTAGCAAGCCCTCCATTTTGATGATAGCCTATAAATAGGCACACATCCCCACAAGATCAAGGAAGTCACATTGCCATCCTACTATCTTATACTACACAGAGTCGATCTTCAGTCGCTCTCGAGTAAAGTCTCAAATCCGGTTTGACACTTAGCAAACCGGATCCTAACCCCCCCCCCCCTTCTCCAAGTCACTTGTGCAGGATCTCACCCGTTGCATCTTATTGATACGGACAAGTGAAGGAAAGCAAGAAATACTCACTAAGTGTTTGGGGAGTTCTACCCCCAACATTACTATAGTCTTAATCTTTTCTGACTGGGAGTATCTGTTGCTTTCCCCAAGTGCTGCCATATCACTCATGAGAGTGGTAAACCTGAAATAAAGTTCTTCCAGAGTTTCAGTGGGTCCTTGTTTGAAATTTTGAAATTTCAAGAGAACTTCGAACTTGTTTTCTTTGGTTTTCTTTAAGCACAGATTTCTTCAATCGGCCAGCTGACTTTCGCCGTTTAGCACCCTGCTTTATAATGTATGTGCTCAGGTGTTGATCTGATGATGATATTACGAGCTTGACCATCCAGACGAGTCCACTTGGCATCTTCCGATGTCCGAGTTCTCGGCTTTGGTTCGTAGATAATAACTTGGTAGATCTCCCACTTGTTGACGCATCGGTTTGTGAAGATCCTTCGCATTGATCTCTGTCTCTACCATTAGAAACCTCCATGACTTGTTTGAGTTGTTGAATGACTATTGGGCCATTCTTTATTACTTCGATCATTTCATCACTTATGGCTTCAAGGTGGAGCAGCATGTTATTTTTCCATTTCTCGTAGTTCTCTGGTTTGAGAACAGGTGCATCACTCAGAGACATTCCTGCACACTTAACACACAAATTAAATAGTCCTCAACAATGGACAAAGTTTTCTGCACCTATCTAGGGATCTAGGATCAGTGCAGAAGGCTTCTGAACCTCCTGCTCTAATACCACTTGTTTGTCCAGATAACGGCAACGTAAAAGACTAGAGGGGGGGGGGTGAATAGTCTTTTAAACTTTTGTCGATAAAAACAATTTCTCAGATATCTGTGTAGATATCTGATACTTAGAAACAGAGCGCGGAAGACTTAAGATAGATAAGTGCAGAAACAGTTAAAGTGTGTGTGTGTGTTGCTGAAATATAAATACAGAAAGATAAATAACACAGCAAGTATAGTGGTATCTGGAGGTGGCGTAATCCTCCAACTAATCCACTTCGGTCTTCCAAAGACCTAGAATTCACTAGAACAGATAATTGAGTTCACCTTACAATAATCCTATTCTAAGAAATCCTTGGAATAAATGGTTCCCAACCAAATGTTCCCCCTGAGTTATTCCCTAGCTTCTTCAGCCAAGTACTTCCTATACTCAGAAACCTTTTTGAGTTATTCCCTAGCTTCCCAAGCTAAGTACTTCCTATACTCAATAACCTTGGAGTTATTCCTTAGTTTCCCAAATCAAGTACTTCCTATACTCCGGTAACCTTGGAGTTATTCCCTGATTTTCAAACTAAGTACTTCCTGTACTCCACGCCAGTTATGGTGTTGGTTTCGATTTGAGTTGTCAGATGAGCTTCTTTAATAACTTATTCAGTTATTCAGATAGCTCTGTGAATCAAGTATACTTAATACACTTTTCAATGTATGGTATCTTGTTCTTTTTATATACTAACCCAAGTCTTATGATATCTGTTCAAGAGAATGAATCTCAGATAGTTGATCTTTCGATTCAACTCTTTCATAGATAGCTTTGCTTGTTTAGGATCAGGACACTTAGAACTTCAGTCCTACTTAAGAATCAGAGGCTTTGGTCGCAACAGAAAGCTTGAAGGTAAGTAGTTTGCTTAGAGAGTTAGATCGTGTATCAGAGTAAAAGGTATCTGAGGTTCTGTGTATGTGTATCTTCTCAAGCAGTCTAAGTGTTGATATTTATAGATGAATTTGAATATCGTTGAATAGCATCCGTTAGGCTCAAATTCAAACTATTGATATCTGTGTACAGTACTGTAGCAGGTTTTGTCTTCTTTTTCAGAAGCTACCGTTGCTTTTGTTCAGACATCTCTGTCCGTGCATTAAATGCATTGTACTATACTTTTTATCCTATAGTGCCAACGGAGCTATGCTTTGTATCAGAGACTTAGTATTATCTGATTCTTTGCACGTCCTTATCTTCAATCTTCAGATACCACTTTGAAACAACTTTGTTTGCAATATATTTCCTTTTCAGAAATGTTGTTAAAGCTCAAGGTATCTGAGAATAGATATCTGTGGACACTTTCCTTGTTTTCAGATAGACCTTCTAATTCTTAGATATCTCTTGTGACACAGTTTGTCTAAAACTATTCGTGTCTCCAATATATCTGGCCAAGGTATCTGGAAAACTGTTTCAGTAATCTTGTGCAGTTTCTTCAAGTCTTCAATGTCGTTGAACTCGTTCTGCTTGGATGTCTTCTTCTTGGTCTTCTCTTCATAAATAAAAATTACATTTGAGACCTAACATCCTATACAAGATTAGCTAGACTATCATACTTAGTGGGTTTCCTCTTTTACAATGTTCAAGTGAACCAAGAGTACTAATCACCTTTCTGAGACTAAGATAAGTCATCATGTTGCTGATCAAAATCTAAACAGATATTTCTAACAAAATTTCCTAACAAAATTTCCTAACAAATTTCCTAACAAGTTGCCAGGCAACTTTCGCCGTTTTAGCACCCCACAGTTTACACTATATGTGCTCAGGTGTTGATCTGATGATGATATTACGAGCTTGACCATCCAGACGATTCCTCTTGGCATCTTCCGATGTCCAGAGTTCTCTGGGCTTTGGTTCGTAAATAACTTGACTAGTAGGTCTCCCACTTGTTGACGCATCAGTTTGTGAAGATCCTTCGCTTTGATCTCTGTCTCTACCATTAGAAACCTCCATGACTTGTTTAAGTTGTTGAATGACTATTGGGCCATTCTTTATCACTTCGATCATTTCGTCACTTATGGCTTCAAGGTGGAGCATCATGTTATTTTTCCATTTCTCGTAGTTCTCTGGTTTGAGAACAGGTGCATCACTCAGAGACCTACCTGCACACTTAACACACAAATTAAATAGTCCTCGAAAGTGGACAAAGTACCTTCACCTATCTGGGGATCTAGGTTCAGTGCAGAAGGCTTGTGAACCTCCTGCTCTGATACCACTTGTTGGTACAGATAACGGCAAAGTAAAAGACTAGGAGGGGGGGTTGAATAGTCTTTTAAAACTTTTGTCGATAAACACAATTTCTCATATATCTGTGAAGATATTTGATACTTAGATTCAGAGCGCGGAAGACTTAAGATAGATAAGTGCAGAAACAGTTAAAGTGTGTGTGTGTTTTTCTGAAATGTAAGTACATAAAAGTAAATAACACAGCAAGTATAGTGGTATCTGGAGGTGGCGTAATCCTCCAACTAATCCACTTCGGTCTTCCAAAGACCTAGAATTCACTAGAACAGATAATTGAGGTCACCTTACAAAAATCCTATTCTAAGATTCTTTAAACAAATGGTTCCCAACCAAATGTTCCCCCTGAGTTGTTCCCCGGCTTTCTCAGCCAAGTACTTCCTATACTCAGAAACCTTTTTGAGCTATTCCCTAGCTTCCCAAGCTAAGTACTTCCTGTGCTCAATAACCTTGGAGTTGTTCCTTAGTTTCCCAAACTAAGTACTTCCTGTACTCCACGCCAGTTATGGTGTTGGTTTTGGTTTGAGTTGTCAGATGAGCTTCTTTTATTAACTTTTCAGTTAATCAGATAGCTCTGTGAATCAAGTATACTTAATACACTTTTCAATGTATGGTATCTTGTTCTTTTACTGACCCAAGTCTTATGATAACTATTCAAGAGAATGAATCTCAGATATTTGATCTTTCGATTCAACTCTTTCACAGATAGCTTTACTTGTTTAGGATCAGGACACTTAGAACTTCAGTGCTACTTAAGATCAAAAGCTATGGTCGCAACAGTAAGCTTAAGGATAAGTAGTTTGCTTTGAGAGAGTAAGATATATGTTCAGAGTAAGATTCAGCATCTAAGGTTTCTAAGGTCTCTTCTCAAGCAGTCTAAGTGTTGATATTTATAGATGAATTTGAATGCCGTTGAATAGTATCCGTTAGGCTCAAGTTCAAACTATCGATATTTGTGTATAGTACTGTAGCAGGTTTGTCTTCTTCTTCAGAAGCTACCGTTGCTTTTGTTCAGACATCTCTGTCCGTGCATTTAATGCATTGTACTATACTTTTTGTCATGTAGTGTCAACGGAACTATGCTTTGTATCAGAGACTTAACTTAAACAGTTTTCTCTGAGTTTTTCACACGTCCTTATCTTCAACTTCAGATACCACTTAAATTGAAACAACTTTGTTTGCAATATATATTTCTATTTCATAAATGTGGTTAAAGCTCAAGGTATCTGTAAGTAGATATCTGTGGACACTTTCCTTGTTTTCTAGATAGACCCTTTTGATTCTCAGATATCTCTTGTGTTCACAATCATTCGTGTCTTCAAGATATCTGGCCAAGGTATCTGTAAAACTATTTCAGTAATCTTGTGCAGTCTTCAGATCTTCAATGTTGTTGAACTTGTTCTGCGTGGATGTCTTCTTCTTGGTCTTCTCTTCATAAAATAAAAATTACATTTTGAGACCTAACATCCTATACAAGATTAACTAGACTATCATACTAAGTGGGTTTCCTCTTTTACAATGTTCAAGTGAACCAAGAGTACTAATCACCTTTCTGAAACTAAGATAAGTCATCATGTTGCTGATCAAAATCTAAACAGATATTCTTAACAAAATATCTAACAAATTTTCTTAACAATTTTCCTAACAGTTAACATCGGATCTGTTCACGATATTGTCGAGAAGGAACATCTGGGTGGCCCGAGTTTCCTCATATGACGCAAGCGAGGGCTGATTAATAAACTGTGCCTCCTCAAAGTTTTCTGGTTGTAACTTCGGCGGGATTGGCCTTTGCACGATCTGTTTAGTGGTTAGACATTCCAGTGCTTGTCTGTCAGGGACTTTTTCTGAATCCTTCTCAGGATATTCGGCTAGAAAGTCGGCGAGGACTTGAGCTTTCTTGGCTGACGGAGCCTGGTAGCAAATGTCGTATTCGCTTAGCTCAATCGCCCACTTAGAAAGTCGTCCAGACTGATCGGGCTTCCCCAAGACCTGTTTCAAAGGTTCCGCAGTTAGTACCACAATTCTATGAGATTTGAAGTAAGGTTTTAACCGTCTGGCGGTGTAAACCAAAGTATATGCAAGCTTCTCGATCTTCACGTATCTTGTCTCCGCCCCAGTAAGGGCTTTGCTAAGATAGTAAATCGGCAAATGCTAATTAGCCTGAATCCATACTAGGACGGAACTCATTGCCTCTTCCGTGATTGCTAGGTAGAGGTAGAGTGGTTCTCCTTCGACGGGTTTGGAGAGTAGTGGAGGGGAATGGAGGTATTCTTTCAGTTTTTCGAAAGCCTCAGAACATTCCGCGGTCCACACAAAGTTCTCTTCTTTCCGGAGGATTTTGAAGAACGGAAGATTCTTTTCTGCTGATCGGGAAATAAAACGACTTAAGGACATGAGACTTCCTATGAGTCGCTGTACCTCATTGAGGGTTTTTGGATGTGGCAGATCTAGGATTGCCTTGATTTTCTCGGGATTGGCGCTTATCCCCCTTTCCATGACCATGTATCCGAGGAACTTCCCTCCTTTCACTCCGAAGGTGCATTTTTCAGGATTCAATTTCATTCCATACTTCCTAAGGATAGCGAAGCATTTGTTCAAGTGGTGCACATGTTGTTCTTCTGTTTTTCTTTTGACGAGCATGTCGTCCACACACACTTCCATTGTCTTTCCAATCTCGTCCTTGAACATCTGGTTCACTAGGCGCTGGTAAGTGGCTCCCGCGTTCTTCAATCCGAAAGGCATTACGTTGAAGCAGTATACTCCTCCGGCCGTGAAGAAAGCTGTTTTCTTAACGTCCTCCTTGGCCATCCGAATTTGGTAAAAACCTTGGTACGCGTCCATGAAACTCAGCAATGCACAACCAGACGTGGAGTCTACTAGTTGATCTATCCGTGGTAGTGGATATGGATCCTTTGGGCAGAACTTGTTCAACCTCGTGAAGTCGTTACACATCCTCCACTTTCCTGGCGATTTTTCGACCAGAACCACGTTCCACACCCAGTCGGAATAGCAGAATTCTTCAATGTGTCCCGCTTTCAGAAGTCGATCGACCTCGGTGGATATGATGGCATCTTTGATCGGACCAAAGTCTTTTCTCTTCTGTCGGATGTATTTAACCGAAGGATCCATGTTCAGACGGTGAACCGTAATCCTTGGATCTATTCCCTTCAGGTTGTCAGTACTCCAAGCGAACACATCGATGTTTTCTCGGAGGCAGACGATGAGCTTCATCTCCACTTCCACATTCATTTCGGTTCCGATCCTTGTCTTCTTTTCTTGATCTCCAGCAACAATCTCGATCTCTTTAAGGGTCTCGTGAGGCTCGATTCGTACCGTTCTAGGAAATTTTTCCTTCTGGCTCCCTACGCCAACCTGCGAGTTTTCTTTTTTGGGTGGGAGAATAACTGGCGGGTCAGGAGTCATGGTGACTGCCAGGACGGGCGCAGAAGCTCTCCTTGTGGACATAACATAACACTCCCAAGCTTCTCTGATATTTCCGACATCTTGTCCGACTCCAAAGGCCGTTGGGAACTTCATCCTGTTATGGAGAGTAGAGAAAATAGCCCGGAACTGATTGAGGCCGGCCTGGGCATCCGAAGATGGCATTGTAGTCAAAGGTTTGGTCGACCACTACGAAGCGGACTTCCTGTGTTACCCTTGCCGGAAAGGTCCCGAGGGAAACATGTAACATGACACTTCCGAGGGGTCGTACGGTCCCTCCTCCGAATCCTAATATGGAGGTGTGCACCCTGCCATATCGAATTCTACCCAATTCCATCTGATCCAGTGTTCTTTTAGAGATGATGTTCGAGGAACTTCCAGTGTCAACTAAAATCTTATTGACTCGATAGGTTGCAATGGCCAACGAGACCACCAGCGGAACATCCGGGTTCTCGATGTCTTCTCCTCCTGCCGTAGGAGGAGGGATTTCACTGTCATCAAAAGATATGGCGTTAGTGCATGGGATTGCTGGATCAGCATATGCTCGGTCATTGTTCTTAAGATTCTGCGCGGTTCGTTCTCTTGCGTTTCTGCTATCGCCTCCAGTTGGTCCACCAGCGATAGTGTTGATCACCCCGCCGTATGGGGCGTTCTCCATCTCGATGTCATCAACATATCTGTAAGAGCGTCGGTCTGGACGGGGCGGATAGTCGACTGGCGGAGGGGGCAAAGGCAACGAGTGGGGTGATGGTTCCGCCACCCTCTCCTCTCTCCTTTGCTCCGTTCTATCTTGCCGGGCAGATCCGTCCTCATAAATATGTTCCTTCAATTTTCCATCTCTTATTAGGTGCTCCACTTACTTTTTAATCAATGCAATCACGCTTTCGTGTCCGCGACACTTGTGGAATTTGCAGTAGCCCTTTGCGTTCTTACTCTTACGTCCGTTGTGAGGAGGCTTCGGCCACTGGACATCCAGCTTCTTCTCAATGATAGTTGCCAAGATGTCGGATCTTGGCCTATTGAGACGGGTGTAGTCCGCGTACCTCCTCGGCGGACTCCTCTCCCGGCGAAAACCTCTATCTCTGTGATCCTTTCTAGAATCCAATTTTACCGGGCGTTGGTCTTGCCTCACTGGATCCTTGCCTTTCTTAGTGCTAGCTCTTACTGGGACGTTCCTCCTGTATTCTTCTCCATACATTACTTCTTCACAGATGTCTTCTAAATGCTTCTTGCTCCTAACCTCCTGACTTGAGAGTTTTCTTCGGAGTTCTGAGTTAAGAGTATTAGCATACAGGTGTCGGACCCGTTCTTTAATACTGTGTGCCTCAACTCGGAGAACCTCCGTATGAAATCGATCCAAGAAAGTCCTTAGATCCTCTTGCTCTCCCTGTATAATGCCTGCCAGATGTTCCACGGTACGCTTTCTCCTCTTTGATTTCCCAAATCGGGCCAAGAACTTGGATGATAGATCCGCGTACGACTGTATTGACTTATTTGGCAGGGACGTGTACCAATCCATGGCGGTTCCGAAGAGAGTGGACGAGAAGGTAAGGGCTTTCGTGTTGTCGCTCATCCCTTTGGAATTGTGACCCACGGGACAAGCATCCCCATAATAATATTCCAGGTTCGGGAGCGCTTGATCCGAGTTCCGGTTTCTTTCTTTTTCTCTCATGATGCTGTCGCACAGGGGATTAGGTGCACTGGTAGTTATCTGCTCGTGGTCCTTCACAAGACGTCCGAGGCTTAGAATTTGAGCTTCCAGAGCCTTTTGCTGGGCATAGATCTCGTCTGCCGTCATGATCTCCCCTGTCCTCGGATGTATGGCTACATCCGCTGGAAGTTCCTTTATGCGGACTTTCGGAACAGTTTCTGCCACTTGATCCCTGTCTCTTGGAGGTACTGGCGGTGGAAATTCTGGATATCTATTGTTCCCATCTTGACGTTCTCTCCTTCCATGCTGGCTTCCCTCACCTCGGACTTGAAAAGTTGAGGCCCGCCTATCCAAAAGATCTCGCAAATCCTCCTGAGGTTGCTGATCCTCTAACATCTGCTGGATTGGGCGTTGCCTATTCCTGGATAATGCTGGCTCTGCCTGAGGAGGGGTTACCACTGGCGGAGTGGCTTGCTGTGGAGGAACATTGTTGGATCCCAGGCACCCTTGAATGATTGTTAGCAATCTGTCGAATTGCGTCTCGCTGAGTCTGAGGTCGTTAGTGCGGACAGTGCATCCATCAGGCATAGTGAATTGTTAGCCTGTGGGTGGGCCTTGAGCTCCTGCCGGAGAAGCTCGCACTACTCCTTCATCTGAGGACTGACTAGCTGTGTGTCCTTCGCTAGGATATCTTTCTCTTGACGCTGCAGCTCTGCGCTCCCGGTTGGGCGGATGTCCCCGTGGGCGTGGTGGAGGAGTTCCTACTCCTGTAGCACCAGCCCTTGTTGTTCGTCTCGTTCTTGCCATTGGTTCAATCGAAGAACAGAGACTTTTTTGTAAGTTTCCCACAGACGGCGCCAAAATGTTGAGGGGGAAACCTCAAACACTAACTGACTAAACAACTACAAATATCCTGAACTTGGCCCCGCCTTCTACTTGGAGTCCGAGGAATCACTCCCCCGAGCTGAGGCACCTGAAAGGACTAAGTGGGGGGGTTAGAACGGGATATCCGGATTGCCTGTGTCAATCCGGTTAGAGACTTTACTCAAAAGGGAGTTGGAAGCTCCAAATGTAATAGTTACGAGGAAGGTTATGAAATCAAGGGTGTTGTGAACTCGAGAGAGATTCTTACTTATGACTTACCTCCAGGTCTTGGACCTTGCTCCATATTTATAGTTATCGTGTACTTATGACGAGGTTCATAAGTTGATGCCAAGTGTACGATCCAGATTTGGACACCAATGCTACCTTCAGCCCATAGCCCATTAAGGAACAGTATTCCAACACCGATTAGTGGGCCTGGGAGGGTAGTTTGAGCCTTTTCCCTCTGAGAGTACAGTTCCGCCTGTTGGGTCCGTGTTAGTCCCTCGGACAGATCTGTCTGCTTGGTTGATCTGCCCTTGGGTAACTCTGGATGTCGGAGCCTAAAGTTTCACGGAAGTATCTCAGTGGTTCTGTTATATACGTTTGGGCTGATCGCGATGATGGCGTCCGAGATTCTCTCGTCCGGTCCGTTAGGCATCTCTGTACTGACATAGTCAGGCTTGGAAGTCCTTTCCGTAGCCAGCTCGGACTAGCTATGAGGACGTAGTGACTTTAACGTACTGGTCGATTCACTTTGGGCGGACCATGTGAGGTCGGACCAGAACTGAATAGGCTAGTTAAGTCGTGATGCGCTTTAGGACACGCTCTATGGCGCCCTTAACGGATTGGACATATGTCCGTAACAACAGTATCCGTTGTGCTCTCTATCAAATTATATCTGTTTATATATTGAACTATGTACTCAGAAGTCACTATCTCATTTTTCAGAGAGGACTGCTTTTTGCAGCATTTCTGCCGATGCATTTAATGCATAGTATTGTTCATTGTCCTTTAGTCTCAACGGATACATGAGCCTTTCTGATGGCTTGCATGCTCCATTCTCATGATGTTATATGTCCAGAATCATATTTCGAAAGTAAGTCAATATACTTAAGAAAGGATTAAGGACACAGTCTTTCTGAGTTAGACTAAACCTTTGTGTCTTCATAAACCTTGTGCAATCTTCACTCTTCTAATCTTCAGAAAAGCTCCATTGCTAGGATTGATCTTCATGGTCTTCTTGAAATAAAAAATTACACTCAGAGACCTATAATCCTAATACAAGATTTACTAGACTAATCATACTCAGTGATTTCCTCTTTTACAATGTTCAAGTGAACCAAGAGTACTTAATCACCTTTCTGGCTAAGATAAGAACATGTGATGAGTGATCAAAATACTAACAGATATTCCTAATAAATTTCCCCCGTTTTGATCAGTCATCCATGACTATCTTTCAAGTCCTATTACAAAATTGTAATCCTGGAAGAGAAAACAATCCACCACTTAATCATTTCAAATGATATTCAATTTTAGTTGAATTAAGTGTAGAAAGTAAACATCAACCAAATCACAAGAAGTGATCTTTGCTGATAAGTTGTCATCTATTAAAATGTGTCTGAGAGTATGATCTTCAGATAGGTACAGTTTACAGAGTAAGATGCAACTTTTACAGATAGAGAATTTCAGAAACAATCAGCAAGATTACAAAAAGGTAACAAAACATACTAAGTAAATTAGAACAAGGAGAGTTCAAGCTCCAAGAGAGTATTCTAATGTTACTAGTCTTCAAGTCTTCAGAAACGCAACTTGGGTTTAGATACCTCAAGTTCTTCAGCACCCTTTCTGGATCAGTTGACATGATCATCCACTTTTCTGCATTCTTGGACATAGTCATAAAGAATCCTTCTGACAGAGAGCTCTATCTTTCTGGATAAGTCACATATTTAATGGTAACTCTTGCCAAGCTTGTGATTCTTCCGCAGAAAATGTTTGACCCAGAAGTACTTTCCCCAGACCCAGGCATGGTCTACTTGCAGCTGAGACAGGTTGAAATATTTGTATATTTCTTCCAGATAGTGTATATCATCTAGGTATTCATCCAATGTCATATAGAATGACTCATAGGTTGAAACACATAGTTTGTTCTTCCTGCTGTAGCTACCATCCAGTTTTCTTACCTTGTGTACATCATCAGGTTTTGGGTAAGGACAGGCAAAAGAAAGATCCATCTTTCTGGCTTCATTCCTCTTTTCTACTTCAAAGTTTAGCCAGGCATGAAGGTGCTCAGGTTTTAGCAATTCTGGCTTGCCTTCTCTCCATTTTAGGATCTGGTTGAGGATGGGAGTTGGAAACTTATCATTGACAAGTAGATGTTGCAGTTCCAGAATCCAATACCCTCTCTTGTTCAGAATGCACCTATATGAAGATTCTTCATTACTAGTCTTCATATACTCAATGTGGGCATCAGTTGGCCTTTCTTGATGTGTTTCATTTATTCTGCCAAACCGAAATCCTTCTTGCTTTTACATTTGGTGGCCTTCGTCAGAGATCCTCTAACCCTTTCTTCACCTTGGGCCAATGTCTTGGTGGATGTTCCTTGTATAGACTTGGTGTTGCCAGAAGGAATTCTGGCTGCTAAGGGCATTGCTGCCAGAGGAGGTTGTGAAGTAGTTGCTTGTCTCCTTTTCTTGTGAAGTGGATGTTCATCAAAATCATCCTCATCATCATTGAAGTCCAAAATTGGAGACTTGCAGCTTTCTTGGCCTCTTACTTCTCCTTCTTCCTTTTCTTCTTCTTCAGAAGTCTTCTTCTCTTCTGAGATTCTAAGGGACTTGGTTCCCCTAGTGACCATACTTCTCAGCCTTCTGGCTGGTTGATCTGGAACAACTTCTTCAGCAAGGGTGTCTCCAGTGGTGTCCTTAATGACAAGTTGATTTGAGGAGGGAGGATTTGATTGTTTTCTTTTTCTTCCTCTGCCTTTCTGAGGCATCTCTTCTTCCCCCTTAGTCATGAATGACTGACTCATGATAGCATAAGCTTCAGAGAGAGTTTCAAAGTTTTTCTGGAGATTGTTGTGCACCCTGACTAATTCTTGAAGTTCTTTCTTCAGCTCGTTGTTCTGCCTAACCAGTTCCTGCTCCTTTCTGTTGAGCTCTTCAAGCGGCCTTAGGATGGCGTTGGCTTGCAGGACAGCATGGCTGGCTTCATTTAATGCTGCATTAGCATTGTTACAATCCTCATCCCCGACCAACCCTAGGTCTTTCTGAGAGAGAGAACGATGCTGGTTGCTCTGTTGAGTAAAGCAGCAGCCAATGGCTTCATCTCTTCTGGGACGGATTTTAGCACTTTTGTGTCTTGGGCAACTAGTGTCTTTCTGAGTTCTAAAAAGACATTGTTCCTTGCACGGTGCTCTTCACTTCTTGAACTACTTGGTGCAGAGAATATATGAGGAGCAAGTAGGGCTCTTTTGTGCTGAGTGACAAGTCTCTCATCTTCTGCTTCAGTAATCAAGTTGTGGGTTTCAGCATCACTATCATAATCCTTTTCTTGGATTGTTTGCAGATTGACAATCTTCTTCTGCTTTCCATCAAGTGTGCTGTCCTTCTGAGAAGATGTAGAAGGTCTTTCTGATACAGTCTCAGCATCATGTTCTTCATCATCATTGTCATCCATTGCATCTATCTCAGCAGCTGTGACAACAATGGCATTCTTCAAATTTCTTTGCTCATTTAGGAGTGCCAATTCTTTGGTATTAGCTTCTTCGAGCTTTTTGATTTTGGCTTCCTTTTCATCAACAAGAGCTTGAGTCTCAATGTTGATTCTCTTCTCTTCTTCCAATACCTTTCTGAGTTGTTTAATCCTAAACTCAGCGGCTGAAATTTCTTCTATGGCATCATTGTGTTCAGCTTGTTGGGTATCTTGATGAGACTTGGGAGGTGATGATGATGGGGCTTTCTGAGCATTAGAAGGATTAGCCTGTGCTCCACTTCCTTTGTTGGCTTTCTAAATCCCGCCTTGTCCAGGTTGGGGATCATCATCATCATCCTTTTTCTTTGCTTCTTGGGTTGGATGCTCAGAGGGAGGTTCTTGATAGTCATTTTCGTCCATCTCCTCGTCATCTTCTAGAACCAGGTTGATCACATTTGTGAATGTAATCATCCTCCCATTGACTTCTTATTGTTCAGCAGGATAAGTAGTGAGCTTGCTGGGCAAGGCATGATGGGTAACCATCTGCTCTTGGGTTTGAGCATCCGCAGACTTGAAATCTGCTATAAGTCTGTGTGCTACTTCATGAATGAAGTCTTCATGCATTAGAGTGGCAAATGAGTAGGACTCTGTTGGGAACAATGCATGGATATAATCCTCCAGATTTAGGGCAATTTCTCTCTTTTCTGGGACGTCGATTACTCTGGCTACTTCAGAAAGGTCAACCTTTCTGAGTTTCTGCCATTGTCTGAAGCACTTGAGATGTTTCTTTAAGGTGTGCTTCTGAAAGGCCTTGAGTAAATCAACTGGAACTAGACTTTGAGCCTGAAAGAAGGTGTTCAAGTTAGTTTTGTTCAAACCACTTGTGTTAGTATCTGTGTGCAGAAGTAATCTTTCTGAGCATACCTGTGTAGAAACACTAGGTTTATCTGCTTGGATTTTTGCTTGCTTGGGCACAGAGGCCTCAGATACTTTGGTGTGAGGATAAGTTTTATCCTCATCAACCTTTCTTTCTACTTGAACCTGAGAGTTAAAATCAAACATGTTTAGAAACTGTTAACAGAAAAGATAGGTGGAAAAGTGCTTTCTGAGACTTCACTTACTTCCAAGTGAGGAAGCTTAGTAGCATGTTCCTCAGAAATCTTGGGGGTTTCTGGCACCTTTTCTGCAGAATCGCTTGTTCAAATAGCTTTTAGTTTCTTTTGGAGGAGATGACACAACTGTTTCTCCATCCAATTGTTCTTCTGACTGAGCCTGTAAGAACAAACATAAGAGATTTTAGTAGTGGGTTTTCCAGAGCATTCATTGAAGAAGACTATTACTTACCTTCTCGTGAAGGCTCAAGAATACTTCCTCGTAAAGCTTTTCACGGAATCTCTAGGTTTTGGGGTGTTGGTTCCACCACCACTACTTCCTCAGTTGGAGCCTAAGAAGAGACATTAAGAATATTAGAACATAAGAGCATTTTTAGTTAGTTATTTCTTGTTCATAGATAACTTTTACTACCTATGGGACAGGCTCTTCTTGATGTTCTGAGGTTGGAGGGACCTCTTCTTGAAAGTTTGTCTCCAAGTTGGCCTGTAAAAAATACAACTTATGAGTAACAAGTTAACATACAATTATGTTGACATGTTAGATACAAACTATCTTTGTTACCTGAATAGAGTCAGGCTGATCATTGATCTCTTGGATTTGTGGTGATTCCACAGTCTCTCTGTGCTCATTATTGTTCTCCTCTGCAGTATCATTCTGAGTCTCCATCTCAGTTTGATCCCTTTTTGAGAGTTGAGCTCTCTCAGAAGGTTGAGGAACCTGTTCAAGAACAGGGTTTTCTTCAGCAACGTAAGTGCTGGCATTGTGAATGTGGAAGCAATGTCAGGATCTTCCAGCATTCTATCTTCCTCACCCAGGCCTTCTTCTTCCTACTGGGCAGAGGGGCTCTTGTCTTTTTGAAAAGATGAGCTTGAAGCTCCTCCATGGGTCTCATACTTGAATCTTTTGAGTACTTTTGCAAGTACTTCATCATCCTCAGAATCACTATTCTGTGTTGGTGCAGACCCATCTATGATATTTCTATCATCTCTGGAGCATTCTGGTTCAAGACTCTTGGGGCATTCTGGAGTTGCCTTTCTGAGCGTCCAACATCTTCTGAGACCTTGTCTCCAGAAGGTTGCGCCTTTTGTATGCTTAGGGGCTTGAAGGCTCTTTTGCTATGAGTCCTCTTTATCTTGGCAACTGGAGGTTTAGTTTGAGCTTGCTCAGAGACCTCCTCACCTTTGTCGCTTTCTTCTTCTTCGCCTTTCGAAAAGCGTTCTCGTGACAATTTTCTCCTTTTCTTCAAAAGCGTGTCTGAAAAGGGAGTTGGTGACTGGGATTTACTGCCTCTCTCTGAGAGTGATTCCCATTGTTTCCAGAATGTAACAGATTCTGAGACCAAAGTGCATATTGTCTTTTGGCTCAGCTAGGCCATTGATGATTTTGGGCTCAAATTCCTCAATATGTCCAAGGAATTTGTTGAAGGCGTACTTCCCCCAATTGAAGTGGGTTTCCTGCCCTTCATGCTTCTTGTTCAGAAGATGCATCATCATCCATCTCTCCATGCTTATCTGGTCTACTCCACCTTTGTTGCCATCAAAGCAACGGACCAGAATAAGAGCTAAAGTACTCCAGTGTTTCTGGAGATGACTAGTTCTGATGGCTTTCAGAACAAAGTCTCCTGGGCAACCTTTTGCATTTTCTAACTGGATTGCTTCAAATAGCTCTTTGACGCCTTGAATCATGGAAGCGTCCTTGATGTTGATGTCTTCAAATGTTCCTCGATTTTTCAATCGGAATATCTTGCAGAAAGTCTTGCAGTCTAGAACAATTTCTTGTCCTTGGACTTCAGTCTGCATGTATTTTTCTTCTTCATCATTCACAAATTTTGTGAAGATTTTGGAGTTGTTATAGAACTCCAGTACATCCAGTGTGGATAGTCCACTGGGTGCAGCAGATAGAAGCTTGTAGATATGGGAATTCTTCAGCATCCCCAATATCAGTTTCCTTTCTGGTCTTGAAGGTATAACTGCTGGTACATATCTCTTTACTAGAAAAGCTCCCCAATTCATTTTTTGGTTAGGGTTCCAATCCGATGGGGTAAACTTTCCCAGAAGGCGTTTATTCAACACCTTAAGTTCCTTTCCTCCTTGCGTTTCAGCAGGAACAGAGGATGTTGCCTTAGGGTTCTTGGTGGTCATCTTCTTGGGTGCCATCTCTTATATAGAGTTTTGAGTGAGTGTTTTTCAGATGAATATTGCACAATTAATCGAGATTAGTCTATCTTTTCAGAAGACTAAGCACAAGAAGTTGAGTTTTGCAGAAATCTTGAGAGATTTTGCTGTTTTGATGCAAGTTTGAAATTTCGGAATTGGTAAAAGTGTTTGTCTTTTGCCCAAATCCTATATATATAGCAGACAAAATGTACATAGATACAACATACATATAGCTGAATATGAATGCGTTTCTTTGCATCTGCATAGGCGTGGTACGTCCTTTGTACTTCATTAAATGTGTAGTGGGCCATGTCTGCATTTCTCAACAGACATTACTTGCTTTGTTTTAATCTCAATCGTTGAGATCAAACGTTTATTCATCAAGGGCTTATATTGAATATCTTGTAATGATATCAATCAACAAATGGTAATGTGCCGACTTGATGGATTTTTAATATGCTACATTCATTGTGTCACTTAGTAAAGAGTAGGAACACTTAATCGTTTGAGCTTATCATTCTGCGTGTCAAGTCCTTGTCTATATATTGTTTTATCATCAAAATGGTAAAAATACAAGACATTGCACATGTTTGACTTTCAGAACTTATACCTTTTGGGCTTTGTGTGTCCATTTCTCTTTATGACTAAATACCTTTCTGAATTCAAGTGTCAGAAGCTTCAGTTGTTTGAATGTATTTGACCCACTCTCAGTAAGTAAGTTCTAGTTTTATTTACTTATTAAGTGTGTACCAACCTTTGCCTTTCTGGATACCGTTCGAAATGTTTTTTCTTCAGTGTTGCTACCGAAACCTTTGCATCACTTCTTATCAACTTGGCTTTCTGAGAACCTGTTCTCAGAGGCCTACTTCTTTTCTACCTCACTTACTCAGACTTTAGAGATTCAGGACAATTTTTCAGTCCTTAGGCAACTCCATTAATCCAAGATTATGTCTTAAGGTCAAGAACCGGCTTTCTTGTAAGGGCTTAGTGAAGATATCTGCAAGTTGGTCTTTTGTGCCAATCTTGAGTATCTCTATATTGCCTTTCTCAACATGATCTCTGATGAAGTGGTGTCTAACATCAATGTGCTTTGTTCTGGCATGGAACTTGGGGTTCTGTGTGATTGCAATAGCACTTGTGTTATCACAGAAAATGGGAGTTTTCTTCATCGAGTCCATCTCTCGAGTTGTTGTTGAATCCACGAATTTGTGTTGCTGATAACCGGCAATATATATTCAGCCTCTGTGGTAGAAGTTGCAATTGAGTTTTGTTTCTTGCTAAACCATGAGATAAGTCTAGTTCCCAGAAACTGACAAGTTCCTGAGGTACTTTTCCTATCAAGCATTGATCCAGCATAATCAGCATCTGAGTAACCAGCCAAACTCAATCCACTTTCTTTAGGATACCACAAACCTACATCTATTGTACCTTTCACATACCTTAATATTTTCATAGCAATGTTGTAGTGTGATTGCATTGGATTTGTTTGAAATCTAGCACACACTCCAACTGCATATTGAATATCATCGTGCCTTGCGATGAGTAAAGTAGTGAACCTATCAATTTCCTATACTTGTGTTCATCAACACTCTGATTCAGTATAGGTCATCTTGGTTCCTATGCTCATAGGTATCTTAGCATTCTTTTCAGAAGGCTTTAGATTAAATTTATTGAGAATATCCTTTGCATACTTTGTTTGACTAATGAATATTCCATCATTGAGTTGATTGACTTGCAACCCTAGGAAGTAATTCAATTCTCCCATCATGCTCATCTCAAACTTTTTTTTCATGAGATTTGCAAAGTCATCACAAAGTTGCTTGTCCTTAGATCCAAATATGATGTCATCAACATATACTTGAACTAAGAGTAGTTTCCCATCATGATTTAAAGTAATAAAGTTTTATCAACTTCACCTTTCTTGAAACCACTTTCCATAAGGTATTTGGCCAAAGTGTCATACCATGCTCTTGGAGCCTGTTTCAGTCCATAAAGAGCTTTCTGTAGCTTATAGACCATTCTACTTTCTGGGGAAACTTCAAAGCCAGGTGGTTGTTCAACATAGACTTCCTCAGCAAGTTCACCATTCAAGAATGCACTCTTGACATCCATCTGATAAACTTTAAAGTCTTTATGAGTCAGAAGGCGGAAAGAGTCTTATTGCATCCAATCTGCAACAGTGCATATGACTCATCAAAATCTAAACCTTGATGCAGGTGAATCCCTTGGCAACCAACCTTGCTTTGTTTCTGGTTATTTCACCAGATTCATTCATCTTGTTTCTGAAAACCCACTTAGTTCCAATCACAGATATTCCTTCTACAAATGGAACTAGTTTCCAGACTTTGTTTCTTTCAAACTAATCCAACTCTTCTTGCATTGCAGAGATCCAGTCTTGGTCTCTTAATGCTTCTTCTATAGTTTTTGGTTCAATGTTTGAGATAAAACATCCAAAGAGAGAATTAGCATTTTCAGCTATTGCTCTCCTAGTCCTAACACCTTGATTGATTGGTCCAATCACATCTTTTGCAGGATGATCCTTGATCCATCTCATCATGGGTTTAGGGCTAGTAGGGTCAACATCTTTGTGATTTGAATGTGAATCACTATGATTATGACTTGATACTTCTTCAGTATCTGTGACATTTTGCACCTTAGAAGGGCGGTGAATGTCTGACACTTGCTCAGTGTGAGAGCTTTCTGGGACATGCCTGTCAGAGAGGTCATTTCCAGAGTTAGCTCTCTGATGAACATCTTCAGTTTCCATTTCTGGAATTCTCATAGGAAATTCTTCATCATGTCTGAGAATCATCTGGTTGTTACTAGGCATTTCATGCTTTTCTTCATCAGAGTCATCCTCTCTTTCCACAATGATGTTTTTCCTTTCTGAGGGTTCTTCTTCAGAATCCTTTATCATTAGTTCCTTGAACTTTCTGAGAGTTCATCAGCAAGGGGTGTTTTCTTGCTTCCTTCATAGAATACAACATGAACTGATTCTTCAATCTTCTTTGTTCTTTTGTTGTAAACTCTGTATGCTTTGCTATTCATAGAATAACCAAGAAACACGCCTTCATCTGCCTTTGGTTGAAATGTTCTTAGATACTCTTTTCCATTGTTAAGAACAAAACATCTACAACCAAATACTTTTAGATGTTTGATATTAGGGGGTCTTCCAACCAAGAGTTCATATGGGGTCTTGTCATGGTGTTTGTTTATCAAACATCTGTTCTGAGTGTACAGCTAGCATTGTCCTTGCTGCTTCTTTAAGTGTTCTATTTTTCCTTTCTGCAACACCATTTTGGTGTGGTGTTCTTACAGAGGAAAGTTGGTGTTGTATACCTTTGCTGGTATAAAATTCCTTTATGTACTGGTTGACAAACTCAGTACCATGGTCTGTTTTGAGTGCAGATACCTTGTCATTTTTCATGACTTCAAGCTTATTCAGCAAGTTTGGTATCTCCACCATTGCATCAGATTTGTGCTTCAGAAAGACAACCCAAGTGAATCTTGAGAACTCATCTACAACAACAAGACCATACTTCTTTCCTGCATAACTAGTTACAGATGATTCAAAAAGATCCATGTGTAATAGTTGCAGTGGTCTAACACTAGAGTGTCTAATTTTGGACTTGAAAGAGATTTTGGATTGTTTCCCCATCTGACAGGTAGAACAGATACCATCCTTTAGGAAAGATGTTTTGGGAAGGCCAACCACTAACTCTTTCTTGGCAAGTTTGTTCAGAGTTTTGAAATTCAAGTGACTCATTCTTTTATGCCATAACCAGTGCTCTTCTGTGTGACCTGATTGACTCACCATGAGACATTCTTCAGTTGTGGCAGATGCCCAATCGGCAACATAAAGACTTCCTTTCCGCCGAGCAACCAAGACTGTCTGCTTTGACTCAATTCAATAAGTTTGCAATACTTTGCTTTGAATTTCACAGTAAATCCCTTGTCTACAAACTAGCTCATGCTAAATAGATTATATTTCAAACCGTTAACATGTAATACGTCAGTGATTGGTAATGATCCTAATTTGACGCTGCCAAATCCCAGAGAGGGATTTAATTCTCCTCCAGCAAATCTGATGTCTGGTCCATTGTTGCAAGCTTTGTAGTTGACCAGATTTGCTTTGTCTCCTGTCATGTGCTTTCCGCATCCACTATCAAATACCCATTGAGCCTTAGTCCAAGAGGCGTTCTCATCAGCCATAAGACACATTTTAATGTTGGAGATGTCTGGACCAGCAATCTCAGCAACTCCACACATTTCATTCTTCTTAAGGCCAAGTCGATTACATCGTGGATGATTCCACATAATTCTGGTGATGGTAGGTTTGAGTCATCTGAATCTCCATCTTCAGAATCTGTCTCAACGTCTAGAGCATCAAGTTGAATTTGAATCTTCTTCCTTTCTTCAGTCAGTAAGGCCCTTTGATTTCTTTTGAAATTTTTTATGTCCTTACTGTCACCTGTCTTGAGCTTGTTTAAAGCAGGACAATCTCTCTTGAAGTGACCAGGCTTTTGACAATAAAAGCATATATCATTTCCTATTTCTGCAGCTTCAGTACTAACACCTTTCTGAATGGGGGTGTTCAGAGAGTTGTTCATTTGTATGTTCTTGTACTGATGATAGTTTGGGCCAAGATGCTTTTTCATCTTTTCTTTAGCTTTTCTTCTCTCAATCTCTTGACTCACAAATTTCTTCATGTGTCTTACTGCAAGAGCATTTTCTTTAGATGCTTCTTTGGTATCCTTCTTTCGTATACCTTGAAACTAGAGCAACACTTTGCAACTTTTCACTATTTGTTCTCTCCAGGTTGTCTCATAGTCTCTGATGCAAGATGAGAGAAGAGCTCTCTTGGAGTAATATTTGGCATCCTCGATTGAAATAAAAGAACTTAGTGAGTTCAGGTTGTGATTGAGACTTGATAATACCTTAATCTTTTCTCGACCGAGTATCTATTGCTTTCACTAAGTGTAGCCATATCACTCATAAGAGTAGTAAATCTGAAATCAAGTTCTTCCAGAGTTTAAGTGGGACCTTGTTTGAAGTTTTGGAACTTCAATTTAAGAACTTTGAACTTGGTTTCTTTGGTTTTCTCGATTCTATGCATTTCTTCAATCAATTGCCAGGCAACTTTAGCCGTTTTAGCACCCCACAATTTACACTGTATGTGCTCAGGTGTCGATCTGATGATTATATTACAAACTTGACCATCCAATCTGTGTCTCTTGGAATCTTCAAATGTCCAGAGCTCTCTTGGCTTGTCTTCATATATAATGCTTCCTCGAGCAACATGACCACTAGGGCCGAGCAGAAATGGCCCCGGACCGAAAAACCGGCCCGAAAAATCGGTTTTCGGGCCGACCCTAACCCTATTCGGTCCGGTCCTCGGGCTGAACTAATTTAAAAATTCGATTTTCGGTCCGGGCCGATCCAAAACCGAAAAAAATCGGGCTGGACCGAAAAAACCGAATTTAAAACCCTAGCCTCCCCTAATTCCCAAATCATCTGCCTCCCTTTTCTTTTCTTCTCTTTTCTCTGCATCTTCTCTCTTTCTTTCTCCTTCTCTTCCAAATCGCGTTTCATCATCATCAATTCATCTGCATCGATTCATCATCATCAATTCCTCCAGCGTTTCATCATCATCAATTCCATGATTCATCATCATCATCGATTCATCTCTGCATCCATTCAGCCATTTCCCTATCTTCTTCTTCTTCTTCTTCTTCTTGTTTCTACTGCCAGGTTTCTTGCCTTCTTCTTCTCTGCCCAATCCGCCCACCTTCGGAGGATGAGTCGGTGGCGTATTCGTCGGTGAGGATGACTCGGTGGCGTATTCGTCGGTGAGGATGATTCGGACGACTTTGGGGTTGACGGCGGATCTACGGTGGGTGACAGAGTTTTCTGGTGGTGACATGTTCACTGAACTTTACTAATTGATCCATGGAGAACACCGAACAAGTATGTTTTGATGTTTATGTTTGTATGGAGTATATAGGTAGAGTTTTTTCGATTTGTTGTGATTAAGAAGAATTGGGAAATAGAAGAGCAGAATTGTTCACTGTGTTTGGAGTGTTTTTGGGTTTTTTTTAAATTAAATTCGGTTCTGGTCGGTCCTGATTTTGATAGGACCTTCGGTTCGGTCCGGTCCAGGACCGACCATAATTCGATCCGGTCCTCGGGCCAAGGAAAACCTAAAACTTCGGGCCGGTCTTTTTCGGTTCGGTCTCGGTTCGGGCCGGTTCTGGCCCGATGCTCACCCCTAATGACCACTATCACTAGCAACCATATCCTCGCTTCCATCTTCCTTGTCTGAGGCTTTTCTTCCATCAGACACCTTAGTAACTTGTTTGAGTTGTCTGATTTTGATAGGACCTTCATTGATGACATAGATCATCTCATCACTAATGGCATCCAGATGGAGCATCATGTTGTTCTTCCATTTCTCGTAGTTTTCTGGCTTCAGAACGGGTGCATCACTCAGAGACATACCTGCACACTTGACACACAAATTATATAGTCCTCAAAAAGGGACAAAGTTCCTTCACCTATCTGGGGATCTAGGTTCAGTGCAGAAGGCTTGTGAACCTGGCTCTGATACCACTTGTTGGTCCAGATAACGGCAAAGTAAAAGACTAGATGGGGGGTGAATAGTCTTTTAAAACTTTTGTCGATAAACACAGTTTCTCGAACCCTGGGATTTATGATCTTAAATTCAGAAATACAAGACTTTAAGATAGGTACGTGCAGAAACAATAAGTAAGTGTGTGTGTACTTTGCTAAAATGTAAATACATAAAGGTAAATGACACAGCAAGTATAGTGGTATCTGGAGGTGGCGTAATCCTCCAACTAATCCACTTCGGTCATTCTGAGACCTAGAATTCACTAAACAGATAATTGAGTTCTCCTTACAATAATCCTATTCTAAGATTCTTAAACAAATGGTTCCCAACCAAATGTTCCCCTAGAGTTATTCCCCAGCTCCTAGAGCTAAGTACTTCCTCTACTCAGATAACCTTGGAGTTATTCCCTGATTTCGCAAATCAAGTACTTCCTCTACTCCACGCCTTGATGGTGTTGGTTATAAGGTTTTGTCGGAGGCTTTCATATAACTTTTCGATTATGTTTTGAGAGCATAATAGAACAAGACTACTTAATACACTTGTTCGTGGATGGCGATCGCTCTTTCTTGACCCAAGTAATTGGTGTCCGTTCTGGAGAATGAGCTTCAGAAAGGTTATCTGATAGTTCAACTCTTTCACGAATAACAATCTCTTGTTAAGGTTCAGGACAAATTAGAACTACTAGTGATTCTTCAAGCAACAGAAAGCTTTCAGAAAGGGAGTAGAGTGCTTGAGACAATACTTTGCTTGATGGTGAGTTTGCAAGATAGAGCGTTCTAAGGTATGTTCTTCAAGCATCTAAGTGTGTGATATATATAGATAAATTTGAGAGGCGTTTGAATTGTATCCGTTGTGCTTTCTATCAAATTATATCCGTTTATATCTTGAACTATGTACTCAGAAGTCACTATCTCATTTTTCAGAGAGGATCGCTTTAAAGATTTCGCGATTGCATAAGATCGTTCATCATTGTCCTTTAGTCTCAACGGATACATGAGCCTTTTTGATGGCTTGCATGCTCCATACTCATGATGTTATATGTCCAGAATCATATTTCGAAAGTAAGTCAATATATTTAAGAAAGGATTAAGAACATAGTCTTTCTGAGTTAGACTAAACCTTTGTGTCTTCATAAACCTTGTGCAATCTTCACTCTTCTAATCTTCAGAAAAGCTCCATTGCTAGGATTGATCTTCATGGTCTTCTTGAAATAAAAAAAGGTCTTCTTGAAATAAAAAAATTACACTCAGAGACCTATAATCCTAATACACGATTTACTAGACTAATCATACTCAGTGATTTCCTCTTTTACAATGTTCAAGTGAACCAAGAGTACTTAATCACCTTTCTGGCTAAGATAAGAACATGTGATGAGTGATCAAAATACTAACAGATATTCCTAACAATGTTTCATATACATGTTTAGCCGTTAGTTGACCATTGATTGACTTACATGTAGTGGGTGTATCTGTAATATGTTTGTGGGTGTGTGGGTGTATCTGTAATTGATCAAACAATTTTTTTTTCAAAAAACTAGCCGTTACTAGCCGTTTTTTTCAAATGTTTTGGCTATATATTAGCCTTTCTTCCTCATTTTTGTTACACTCTTCATCTTTTTCTTATCTTCTTTGAGGTTTTTACTCAAGTATGGCTCAAAACTCATCAAGCTTAATTATTTTATTATATAAAATATGCCATAGTGAGGATCGATTCGATTTGCCACCATAATTAATGATTTTATTATAATTAAGATTGTCGTTATAATTCATTCTTCTAGACAAGTACATCTCTTTATGTGATTGATTTGTTAATAATTTTTTTTATTTTTACTCTGATACCATTATAAATTTGTTTGATTTTTACTTTGATATCATCATTAATATTAAATCCTAGTGAGGATAAAATTGTACTATTGATACAAGTATACAATATTTTATAAATAATTATCTGTAGGCAATCTATTTTTTAGTTCATATATTAATTTCACTTACATCAAATTCAATGTGGAGTTCATAATTTTTTTTTTCTGTAAAAATAGTTCTAAATTATTGCGTTATAATATAGTGAAGCCTAGTTTTTACAATATATTACTCCCGCCATTTATGTAAAAGCTTGACAATTGAGTTCTGCACAAATTTTAAGAAAAAGAGTAAAAGATGGTTTAATTGATAAAATAGCTAGTGTAAGTAGATCGTAAAAATTAAGAGAGATAATAGATAAATTACGAAAGAGAAAATGAAAAATTAATAAGTGTAGTTAGTGGATTTCCATTTACGGAAAAGTAAATCTTGAAAAAAAGGCCCAAAATGATAGATTTTAAAACTTTTAGTGAAACTAGAGAGTAATTGTTAGGAATATCTGTTTAGATTTTGATCAGCAACCTAATGACTTATCTTAGCTCAGAAAGGTGATTAGTACTCTTAGTTCAATTGAACACTGTAAAAGAGGAAACTCACTAAGTATGATAGTCTAGCAAATCTTGTATAGGATGTTAGGCCTCGAAATATAATTTTTATTTTATGAAGAAGACCAAGAAAAAGACATCGAGCAGGAAAAGTTCAACAATTTTTAAGACTTGAAGATTGCACAAGATTGCTGAAGACAAAGGTTTTTCAGATACCTATGACCAGATATCTTGAAGACACAAGCGTTTTTAAATAAACCGTGTTACAAGAGATATCTGAGAACTAAAGACTTTCTGAGACGAGGAAAAGTGCCCACATATATCTACACTCAGATACCTTGGACATAAACTATGTTTCTGAAAAGAAATATATTGTAACAAAGTTGTTTCAACAAGTGGTATCTGGAGTTGTGATAATCTCTGGAAAAGGACAAGCAAAACTTCAGAGAAATCTGATAATATAAAGGTCTTTGATACAATGCATAGTTCCATTGGCACTACAGGACAAAGTATAGTACAAAGCATTAAATGCGCGGACAGAGATGTCTGAAAAAAAACGTGAAAGTGCAGTACGCACTTGTATTTTGATAATCTTGTCTTTCAATAATCAGTTCCAAGTTTGTGTTTGTTGTTGTTGTTTGTGAAGCTGCAGGACTACTAATGTTGTATAACATTGTGACAGGATAGAATTCAATGCTGGCATAACATTGAAGATATAACATTGCAGTCGACATCAAGAACAAAGCACATTGGACAGGAAACTTGGACTGGAAGTATTTACAATTCGAACAAGAGATGATTTAAGGAAAAAGAACAACTTGTGGTGAAAGCAAGAAGGAATATATTTTATGAAGAATCAAAATATGGAAAATTCCTTCTATGCGTATATTGAAGAAAACAAGACAAAGGAAATTGCCTTTGTTGAGATCCTATTGCCTTTCGACTTGGATGGAAGCTGTCGATATCTCAAGTATATATACAAGGATTCGGTCGAGCAATGATAACGCCTTTCTTGGTGATCAATCAAGATTTTGTTAAAGAGTTTAGGCTTCTTGTTTTCTGCTAGCTTTAGAGTTTGTCTAAGAGTATTCATTGTTGGAATAACTCTTTCAAACATCGACCTAGAATAACTTTTACTGTTAGTTCTTCTAGGGCTAGTTTTGGTTGTTTAATCAATCATCTGTGATTGTATTAAACCTAGTTGATTAGATCTACTTTTCCTGTCAGTAGATATTTTGCCTAAAGGTGTGGCCAACATATTTATATATTGATGGATTGGTAATAGAAGTTTTATTTTTATTCATCCGCTGCCTATTGTTTATAGTGTTGAAGACATTGTTGAACAACATTGTTGTCAATATTGTCTATTCATCTTGTTCTAAGTACCAATCCGGGATCCTACATTCTAACAAAATGGTAGCTTCTGAAGAAGAAGACAAACCTGCTACAGTATTATACACAGATATCAATAGTTTGAATTTGATTTAAGCCTAACGGACACTATTCAAACGGCACTCAAATTCATCTATAAATATCAACACTTAGACTGCTTGAGAACACACTCTTAGACACCTTAGAACACCTCAGAACTTTCACTGAATACTCACACAATCTCTCTCAAGCAAACTACTCACCTTCAAGCTTTCTGTTGCGGCCAAAGCTCTTGATTCTAAGTAGCACAAAATTTCTAAGTGTCCTGATCCTTAACAAGCATTGCTATCTGTGAAGGAGTTGAATCAAAAGATCAAGTATCTGAGATTCATTCTCTTGAACACTTATCATAGACTTGGGTCAGTAAAGAACAAGATACCACTTGGCTGGGAAGTACGGGGAATAGCTCAAAAAGGTACTTAGCTTGGGAAGCTAAGGAATAGCTCAAAAAGGTTTTTGAGTACAGGAAGTACTTGGCTGTGAAAGCCGGGGAATAAGTCAGGGAACACTTGGTTGGGAACCTAGTGTATTTAGGATTCAAGAGAAGATATCTGTAAGGTAACCTCATTTATCTGTCTTAGTGGATTCTAGGTCTGAGAGAGGCCGAAGTGGATTAGTTGAAGGATTACGCCACCTTCAGATACTACTATAAAAAGACTTGTGTTATTTACTTTCTGCAGTCTATTACTTGCTTTATTTAACTTGCAAAGTATTTACACTTATCTTGCTGAGCACGTGCACTTATCACAGAAAAGTCTTTTGCTCTCTGAATTTAAGTATCAGATATCTTCACAGATATCTGAGAAACTGTGTTTATCGACAAAAGTTTTAAAAGACTATTCAACCCCCCCCCCCCTCCTAGTCTTTTACTTTGCCGTTATCTGGACCAACAGTAATCCCTCCGTCATTTTACAAGGTTTATCATTTGATTTTGTATGAATTTTTAAAGGAATATAGAATAAAATAGTAAGTAGATGGTAAAAAGTAAGAAAGATAATAGAAAAATAAGATAGAGAATATATAAAGTAGAAAGAGAGTGATAACAAATTAATAAGTGGATGTTTCCAAAAAAAAAAAAAGAAACGTTAAAATTGAATAATATAGTCATTTCGATATGCATGTTTAATCAAGGCATAAATAGTGTGCAAGTAAAAAAAAATATGTAATTATAGTCTAGTAGGCATGAAAACATAAATAAATTACAAATTTATAAATATTCTCCAACAATTACTTCACCAAAATTAGTTAAAATTCAATTACAAATGAACCCATGCGTCATCAAATCAATTACAAATAGGTCCTTCTGAATATAATTAATCAGAAACATTTAATGACATGGGAGTCCATGTCATTCCACACAAGCAGCCAACTAAGCTAGCATTGACACATAGGCACCGGAGTCAACGCCGGATGTGGATTTTGGGTTTATCTGTAATTGTTCAAACAACAGAGGGTAATCTGTAATTGGCACAAACAATAAGGGGTGTTTATGAAAATGACCCTTATCTACAATTATATTGTGTAAAAACAGGTGAAATGTGAAACAGGAATTAAAATTTTTTTTAAAAAATAGGTTTTTTAGCGACGGATGCTGGGACTTTTAGTGACAGATATATTAGGAATCCGTCTCCAACAGTCCCAGCCAGTTAGGGATGGATAGTAATCCGTCCCTAAATCGCGACGGAAGGTCAACGGATTTATCTGTCGCCAATCCGTCCCTAATTCGTTTGAGACACCCGTTTTTAAGACGGGCGTCTCATCCCTTGCCCGATCCGTCGCTAAGGGGTTAGCGACGAATCGGGTGGGCTTTAGCGACGGATAAATCCGTCCCTAAAGCCAGATTTTTTTTTGTAGTTATAAACAATGATAGCAATGAAATTTTCACCCTTTCCTTTAGTAAACAAGGAATATTCTTGTTTGGATTGAATGAAGCCAATGGAGGTTAAAAAATTAGTTAACTTTGAATTCCATTGCCTTGAGGCCTGTTTAAGACCGTATAATGATTTGTTTAATTTACATACCATCTCCCCGTGAAACACTAGCCCAGCTGGTGGTTCCATGTAAATTGTTTCATTTAAATCACCATTAAGGAAAGCGTTGTGAATATATAATTGTTGAAGGTGCCAATGTTGTTTTGCTGCTAAGGTCAGTAAGATCTTTACTTATGTTAGCTTTACCACTGGACTAAATGTTTCTTCGTAATCTAGGCCATATTTTTGCATATAGCCTTTCGCAACGAGTCTAGCTTTGTGCTTATCTATTTCTCCTTTAGAATTTAGTTTTGTTTTGAAAACAAAACGACAACCTATAGGTTTAATTCCTGGCGGTTTAGGCACCATTGTCCTTAAGATCTTTTAACTCACTTTGAATTGCTTCTTTCCAGTGTTGGTGAGATATTGCTTCTTCATAACTTTTTGGTTCTTCAATTAATGAAAGATTGACCGAATATTCTCTATGATTTCCTGATAATCTATCATAATTAAGGAATTTTGAGAGAGAATATTTTCCTCTTATCTTTTCAATACTGTAAGTTTTGGATTTTGGGAGTTTTCCATGATGAAAATGCTTAAGGTAAGCTGGTGTTACTGTATCTCGAGTTGTTCTTCGCAAGTTAGTGATGGGAAGTGAAATTTCGGCATCTCTTGAGTCATCAACTGGAGATGAAGTCTCATTGCTTTCAATAGTGTCATTTTCATCCTCTGGAGATGGGACAATGTCATTTTCAGCATTCTCTCTTGATGTTTGTCTTGGAGTATGCTCTTTGTCTTGTGTGACAGTGTCCCTTTCATCAGATTGTGTAATTTGTTGCATTGTATCATGATAAAATGGTTTGTCATGAGTGAAAAGGGGCAATTCTTGACTGTAAGTTACAGAATCATGAATGCCAATTTTCATTTCATTTCTCACTTCTTTGCTTTTTGAGAAAGGAAAATTTTGTTCAGCAAATATTGCATCTCTTGAAATAATTATTTTATTGTTTGTCATGTCATATATAGCTTATACCCTTTAATGTTGGGAGGGTATCCCAAAAACACACAAGATTTGCTTTTAACATCAAATTTCGTCCTGTTTATTGAATTCACATGCACATTGCATAAACATCCGAAAATACGCATATGTTCATATTCAGGCTTTTTTTATACACCATTTCATATGGTAATTTGTTTCCTAACATAGGTGTCGAGATCCTATTTATTATATACGATGCTGTTAATACGGATTCACCCCAAAATTTTAATGGTAGTGAAGTCGTAAACATTAAAGAACGTGCTACGTTGAGCAAATGTTGGTGTTTACGTTCTACTATGCCATTTTGTTCTAGCATATATGGACATGATTTTTGATGAATCATTCCATTTTCTCTTATAAAATTTTGGCATATGGAACTCCATTCCATTGTCAGTTCGAATTTTCTTGACTTTGATGTCAAATTGTTTTTCAAGCATTATTATGAGACCTTGCAAGGAAGATTTGGCTTCCGGCTTAAATTTTAATAATTGAATCCAAGTCATCCTTGAGTAGTCATCTATGAAAGTTCACTGTTAAGTACAGAGTTACTCCAACAGTTAACTTAACACCTCTCTCGGTGCAGAAAGGATATTATTGGAATATTGCCTGTCTTCACTAACCCTAACCTAGTTCAAACAGTTGTTTTCTAATTTGTATACAGATCGAAGAATATTCAGGGCTTTGGAAAGTTTGGAAAGAAGAAAGGAAGAAAGATGTGCAAGGAGTATTTAAGGAAAGAAGGTCAAGAAGATTCTGGAAAGCAAGACATTGAAGATATGATAAGCATGGAAAGAAATCAACAATATCTGACCTTGGTGATATGCACACAGTTATAAATAGGGAAAAATCCGACAAAGGTACCTTAAGTTGTGTCATTTCCGAAAAATGTACCTTTAGTTGTTACCGCCTGATTTTGGTACCTTAACTTTCAATTTTGTCCAATTTGTATATTCCGTCAGTCCAATATGACGGCTACGTCAATTTTGACCGTTTTAGCGCGGGAAAATTCCTAAAAATGTACCTTAAGTTGTGACATTTCCGCTTTTGGTACCTTTGTTTATGACAGTCCAATTTTAATTTTTAATTGGTAAAATTGCAAATAAAATAATTTTCGTCCATGTCAATTGAACCATATTGTTTTCGATAATTATGAAGTAACCCCATTTTATCAAAATAAGTTTCAAAAAGCCCCATTATGAGATTAATAAAAAGGTCGAAACAAAAAGAGATCAAAAGCAATTAAGTTAACGAGAAGGCAAAAAAATTTTGGAAGAAAACAAGAAAATTGAGATTAACCCAATTTCTGCCATGGAAGCTTGCTGCCATAAGCTTCAACATGAAACTTTAGCTTGGAAGATCCATGGCAATGGTGAAGTGTGGAGTTCAATATGGCCATGTTGCTTCATCCCCTCCACCGGTGCCCTTCCACCCCACTCCGCCGCCACCTGCTCCCTCCACCGTGACCACCGACATGTCCTCCGCACCTCCACCCTCAATTTCAAATTGGCCATGGAAGCATCTGCCATGGAAGATCTGTCAGACCCATGGCCGTCTGGAAGATCCGTGGTGGAGCTTTAGGCGCGAGAAATCCTTTCACCAATGGAGCTTCCATGGTAAACTGCCATGGAAGAAGAAGCAGCTCCCATGGCTTCTATGTATTTTTTTTTCTTTTTCTTTAATTATGTTTTATTTCTAAATTTCTAAGGTAGTCCATAGTCCATATTCTCATGGGTAATTTTGATTTTTCCTATAAAATAGGACCTATTTGAAATTAACAAATATCTACCGTATTTACATTTTAATGCAACGTATTTTAGTATTTTGCAAAGTGACACGTGACGCGATATTGAATCAACATGTGTTGTAGGGGTACCTAAATTGGACAATAATGCATTTAAAGATACTAAAATCGGACTGTCACAAATAAAGGTACCAAAAGTGAAAATATCACAACTAAAACGGTCAAAATTGACGGAGCCGTCAAATTGGACTGACGGAGTCTACAAATTGGAAAAAATTGAAAGTTAAGTTACCAAAATCGGGCGGTAACAACTAAAGGTACCTTTTTCGAAAATAACACCAAGGGCAGACTCAAGAGGATTGAGCGAAGACAAGAACATCTACAACATTACTCTTGTAATATTTTTACTAGACTTTGTAGCTATCAGTTGGATAGAGATAGTATCTCGATCATCTAGTTTATACACTCAACTGTGTTAGTGGATATTTGCCTCAGGCTCGGCTGGTATATTTACATACCAGCTTAAAGAAAAACAACTCTGAGTTATTTACTTATTTCCGCTGTGTATTATTTTTCTGTTTTATGTCACTGATACTTCAACTGTTATATAAACATTGGTATTAACAATACAGTTTTCAGTATATTAGTATAAGTCCCGATCCTTATATTCTTCCAATTGGCATCAAGAGCCAGACACTTAATTAATAAGTGTTTTGGACTGTGTACTAACTATGGATTTTCCCAATCCAAATGCAAATAGACTACCCACTCTCGATGGCACGAGCTATTTGTATTGGAAAACTAGACTAAGAACTCATATCAAATCAATTGATGTGCGTTCTTGGAAGTTTGTCTTGGATGGCTATCAGTTTCCTATGCTACCACCAGATGTTGAGGGTGATTTAGTGCCGAAACCTGAAAACCAATGGGATGCAGATGAATGGACTGAGTCTGGGTACAATGAAAAAGCTCTCAATGCTATCTTTGGATATGTAGACTCTCATATGTTCATGCTGATCCAGAACTGTACCACTGCTAAGAAAGCTTGGGAAATCTTGCAAACTCATTGTGAGGGTGACCAAAGTGTTAAGGAAAGAAAGGCTAGATTGATGTTGAGTCAATATGAGGGCCTAAGGATGTGTGAAGATGAAAACATCACCACCTATTTTGAGAAATTGAGGACAATCTCTAATAAATGTCAACTGCTTGGAGAGCTTATCTCTAACAAGCAACTTGTCTACAAGGCTGTGAGAACCTTGTCCTCAAAATTTGAAACTAAGCGTACTTTCCTTGAAGACACTCAACACTTAGCTACCATGGACTTCAATACTCTTATGAACAATCTTAAAAACTATGAGATGAGTTTGGAATAGCACAAAGGCTCCAGGAACAAAGCTATAGTATTCCTTACTACTTCTAAAGTTCATCAAAACTTGGAAGAAAATACAGAAGATAGTGTAGATATGTCTCTTGCTGCTTTCCAAAAGCATTACAAAAATCTTGTCAAAAGATTCAATAGAAGTAAACCTTTTGTGTCCTCCGAGAAACAAGTGTCAAAACTTGTTGATCTTGCAAGAACTGATCCCAAAGCTCTCAAAAAAATCCAATGTTATGAATGCAAAGGTTGGGGTCATTACAAGCATGAGTGTGCAAATACTCTGAGAAAGGCTGAAAAGTCTTATCTTACTAATATGAGTGACAGTGAAGATGAGGGAGATCTGGGGAATGATTCCTCTAGATCCAGTACAAAACAAGTTATGCCTCTTTTCACTGTTGTGAGTAAAAATCACCAGAGTGATACCAACAGTGAGAATAATGCTTCTCTGAATCAAACAGTCTATCTAGACTATGATTGTGTGGACGATTCCAGCATCAACTTTCCAACTGGCAACAATATGAAATGCTTTGTTAGTTCCTTTGTGTCTAGTGCAGATTGCTCTCTAGAAGAAGAATTTTCTCAGGAACAGACAATCGGACAGTTGACAAAATGTATGAAGACTTGATAAGAAAGACCAAAGACATTAAGAAATCTTTCAAGCCACTGGAAGGAGAGAATCAACAGTTGAAAGAAACTATTGTCAACCTGGAGATTGCTCTCACCAAGAAAGATACTGAAGCTGAAGTTCTTAGGACAAAGCTCTGCAATGCTGAGTCAGTCATTGCCAAACGGAACTCATGTCCTGCCAAACTAAGTGAGACGAGTGATCAAGGTAATAATGAAACTACGGGGTTGAAAGATCCTGAGCTACCTAGTCTTACCAACATTCCTGACAAACAGAAGGTAAAATCTGTTAACTTACTAAAGGATCCAAACTGCAAAAGCAAAACTTTCAAGAAAACCTTTATGTGTCAGTTTTGTTTTAAAACTGGTCATAAAAAACCTTTTTGTAACCAGCTTAAAAGGGTTTGGAAAGGGAGAAAAAGTCTAAAATTGGGCTAAATACTAATGCAGGAAAGAAAACTAAAAAGAAAAATAAAGTAGAATCAGGATCTGAAGTTTTGGAAGATAAAGCAACTGTTGAGTCAACATCTTTTGTGAAACCTTAAGAAACTGACAAAATGGTCTGGAAACAGAAAACTGAGTTGGTCTGTCATATAGTTGTGCTTGTTGTATCTTCTAACAATGCAGGAATGTTGAGTGGAATTGGCTTCAAAGACAAAGGAAATATCTCGGAATCCTTGGTTGACAAATCTCTCAAACTTGTGTCAAAAACCTACAGAGTAAGTACTGAGTTTGATGAAAAGGTAACTGGATCAAACCTAAGTATGAGATATGCTGATAATATCCTTCTTCCAAATCCTATATCTGTAAACATCACAGCCCCTCATTTTTGTGAGGTTGGGTCTTCTATTGAGTATGTCTCCAGTAAAATTAAACATGTTTCATGTTTTTCAAATAAAATGTTAGGAATATCTGTTTAGATTTTGATCAGCAACCTAATGACTTATCTTAGCTCAGAAAGGTGGTTAGTACTCTTAGCTCACTTGAACACTGTAAAAGAGGAAACTCACTAAGTATGATAGTCTAGCAAATCTTGTATAGGATGTTAGGTCTCGAAATGTAATTTTTATTTTCTGAAGAAGAACAAGAAAGAGGCATCCAGCAGGAAAAGTTCAACGGATTTGAAGATTTGAAGACTGCACAAGATTGCTGAAGACAAGGGTTTTTCAGATACCTATGTCCAGATATCTTGGAGAAACAAGTGTTTTGAAACACACGAGTTGCAAAGATATCTGAGAATAAAAGGTTTCTGAGACGAGGAAAGTGCCCACAGATATCTACACTCAGATACCTTGGACATAAAATATTCTTCTGAAAAAGAAACATATTATAAAGTTGTTTAAACAAGTGGTATCTGGAGCTATGATGATCTCTGGAAAAGAACGTGCAAAGTCTCAGAAAGCTTGCATACACTACAAGAATTCTGTTGTAACGGGACGGAAAGGGGCGACGGATAAACCCCTGTAGCGACGGATCGCTACTTGGGGCGACGGATAGATCTATCCGTCGCTACAGAGCGACGGATAATTTTATCCGTCGCTACAGAGAGTTGACCATAATTTAAAAAAAAAAAAATCGCGACGGATAGATCTATCCGTCGCTATTTTAGCAACGGATAGATCTATCCGTCGCTACATAGCCGGAAAATTAAAAAAAATAAAAAAGTTAGCGACGGATAGATCTAGATCTATCTAGATCTATCTGTCACTAAAAGCCTAAAAAAAATATAATTTATCTCCTCCACCACCTCCTTTCCTCCACCACTTCTCCTCCATTTCTCCTCTCCTCCTCCTCCCACCACCACCTTTCTCCTCCCACCACCACCACCATCTCCTCCACCACCTTTCTCCTCCCACCACCACCATCCTCCACCACCACCATATCCTCCACCACCTCCACCACCACCACCACCACCTCTCTCCTCCCACCACCACCGCACCACCACCCTGCCACCACCACCATCCTCCACCACCACCATCTCCTCCACCACCTCCTTTCCTCCACCATCCTCCTCCACCTCCATCTCCACCACCTCTCTCCTCCCACCACCACCGCACCACCACCCTGCAACCACCACCATCTCCTCCACCACCACCACCCTTCCACCACCTTTCCTCCTCCCACCACCACCGCACCACACCCACCGCACCACCACTGCCACCACCACTGCCACCACCGCACCACCACTGCCACCACCACTGCCACCATCGCACCACCACACCACCTTTCTCCTCCCACCACCACCGCACTGCATTTAATACAAATTGATAATAATATAAAATTGAATACAAATTGATATTTAATTAATCAGATACGAATATAAAAATTCGAATACGGATTTTATTATTTTTTTTTAATATCAATGGGGCGACGGATAGAATCTATCCGTCGCCCCATAATCAATTTTAAAAAAAATTGTCAAAAATGATAATTCGTCGTCCAATCCGTCGCGAATTGGACGACGGATTATTATCCGTCACCACAGCTCCAGTGGGGCGACGGAATTTCTATTCGTCGCCAGAGCTGGGGCGACGGATAATCTCAGAAGCGACGATCTATCCGTCGCATGCACTGATTTTTTGTAGTGATAGTTCCGTTGGCACTACAGGACAAAGTATAGTACAGTGCATTAAATGCGCAGATAAATGTCCGAACAAAAGTCAGAGCTTCAAGAAGAAGACAAACTCACTGATTATTATGCTCAGATATCAATAGTTTGAATTTGATTTAAGCCTAACGGATACTATTCAAACGGCACTCAAAATTCATCTATAAATATCAACACTTAGACTACTTGAGAATAAACCTTAGAACACACTGAACTTCAAGAACTCTGAATACTCACACAAGCGCTCTCAAGCAAACTACTTACCTTCAAGCTTTCTGTTGCGACCAAAGCTCTCGATTCTAAGTAGCACAAAAGTTCTAAGTGTCCTGATCCTTAACGAGCATTGTTATCTGTGAAAGAGTTGAACTAAGATTTCATATCTAAGTTTCATTCTCTTGAACACTTACCATAGACTTGGGTCAGTAGAGAACAAGATACCATACATTGCAAAGTGTATTAAGTATACTTGATTCACAGAGCTATCTGAATAACTGAACAAGTTATTAAAGAAGCTCACCTGACAATTTACCTTAACCAACACCTTAAACGGCGTGGAGTACAGGAAGTACTTAGTTTGGAAAACTAAGGAATAACTCCAAGGTTATTGAGCAAATGAAGTACTTAGTTTGGGAAACTAACACTACAAGAAAAACAGAAAAAAACGACGTTATGGGGCGACGGATTTTATCCGTCGCCCCATAACGACGAATCGCTAATTGGGGCGACGGATTCTATCCGTCGCCCCGTGTGGCGACGGATAATAGTTATCCGTCGCTAATAAGCGACGGATAACTTATCCGTCGCTAAATTGGGCGACGGATAATAATTATCCGTCGCCCAGGTTTGACTTTTTTTTAAAAAAAAAAAAAAAAATTTTAGAAAAAACTGGGCAACGGATAGATTATCCGTCGCTATAAAGCGACGGATACCTATCCGTCGCCCAAAATAGCGACGGATCGGCCTCTGGGCCGACGGATACGTGTCCGTCGGCCCAGAGTTCATATTTTCCGGAAACAGAGGGCTGAATCTCTCATTTTCTTCATCTTCTTCATTCTTTCATCCTCATTTTCTTCTTCTCCTCAATCCCTTTTCCGGCCAATCTTGGTGCCTAATCGAAGCTCGTGTGACAAGGAGTTTGGTTCTTCGATCAATTTCATATTTCTACCGATTAATCAAGGTATTTTGACTAAAACCCTAGTTTTTAAAAATTTGGGGATTTTGTTTATTTTGATTAATTTGAGAAATTATATGTATATATGATAAGTATGTAGTAGTTAGTTTAGTTAATTTGATCAATTATATGTAATTTGTTCAATTTGATATATATATATATATATATATATATATATATATATATATATATATATATATATATATATATATATATGTAATTTGATAGTTAGTTTAGTTAATGATATGAATGTATGTAGTATGTTAAGTTTGGTATGTATGAATGTATGCAGTTAGTTTGATTTGTGTGTTAAGTATATATAGTTAGTTTAGTTAGTTTGATATGTTTGTTAAGTATAGAAGTATGTAGTTTTGATTTGATAAATTTGTATGTTAAGTATGTAATTTGATATGAATATATGTAGTAATTCGATATGTATAGAGTAATTAGTTAATTTGATATGTATGTTAAGTATATAATTTATGTACTAAGAGGTTGAAATGGTTAAAATATATGCCCAATTTTGTAACATATCGAACACTTAATTAATAATTAATTTATAAGGAACATATAATAATTAACAATTAACCTCTACAATCTTCTTATCCGAATTGGAATCGATCTAATAAATTAAATACGATCTAATCAATTGAAACGTCTCAGGTTAAAAATAAAGTATACAATGAATTCCGACCGTTCATGGATGTACGATCGTACGGCGGTAAATGGCAGAGTTTCTAGGAGTTTTGTAGAAGGGGTTAAAGGTTTCATCTCGTTTGCCATGGGACGTCCGATTTGTGTAATTGGGGGTTGATAAAGTGTCCTTGCACATTGGAAACCTGCAGAAACAAGCAATTTATGACGCCTACAGTAGTATTCGAGCACTTGCGACGTTATGGATTCATGCCTGAGTATCATGTATGGATTCATCACGGTGAGGAAGCACCGTCCATGGCATACCTCCAGTGGAGGGAGAGGCGGGGTTTGGGGCCGCCTATTGAGTGCCTTTCTACTTGTCGGAACATGTGCATGGTGTATTGGGAGGAGGATGTAGATCTGTTGGAATGCAAGTTCAATGGCCTTAGGTTCCACACGACTGAATGTAACACGGCCATGGCGACAAGCAACTCCGGGGTGTGTGTTAATGGTGCAGAAGATTATGGAGACGCTACTTTGTTTGATTTCCACGGCAAGCTAAAACGAATTGTGAGGATTGAATATTCTGGATTGCCATTTAAACGAACCTTCTTGTTTGACGTTGAGTGGTATGATCCTAATCCAGGAGGTACGAGGAAGAACGAGCGGTATGAAATGGTTGATGTGAACCAAAAGAAGAGGTACCGAACCAAGTATGAACCATTTATTCTGGCGACTCAAGCACTACAAGTGGTGTTTCTTGAATATCCAAGCAGAAAACACGATAAGGGGGAATCGTTAGCTGCGGTACCTATTCGTGCTCGCTCGAAAGTGGAGTACATTGAGAAAGACGACTCAATTACCAACTCGTACCAATAAGAGGATGTCGTTAAACAAGCAGAAGATCCCATAGAAGTAGATGATGAGTTGTTTGATCTGCACGAGGACCAATATGTAGCCTTAGAGGACGGCGATAACGGTATATTATGTGTATTATAAATAGTTAGTAGTTCATAACATTTGAGTAATTATATGTGTTATTATAATCTGTTATGTATTATAACTCGTACTAACACATTTTTATTGTATTTATTACATTTTTTTGCAGATACCGCGACAGAGGCCGTCCACCTATCGTCCCCCCCCCCACGCAGTCGGCCGCATGATAGTGGTGGGTCGGGGACAGGGTCAGACAACAGGGAGGGCTCCGATGATCAGGACAGCAGGTCTCGGATTCCTGAGACCCCTCCCTCCTCCCCCCCGGCAGGAGAGAGCAGCCGTGGCTCTACCAGTCAGCCCGGACACATGCTGGAGGACGACCACGACGATTGTCCCTACCTCGTGTTAGATCCAAACCATCCCAACGTCACGTGGGACGGCTTGCCTGTGATTTTCCCTATTGGTCATGCCAAGTAAGTATTATACATTCTTCTTAAATATGTAAAACATAACTTATAATGATAGTTGACAAGTATAAATTGTTGTACTAAAGTAATATATATTCGTTTCTTGTATCTTATACATTGACAACAGCTTATGGCCTCGGAAGGTGCACAACAAACTAGGTGACATCTTCCGGAGCAGGAGAGAGCCACCGGGGCAGGGTGGTGAGTGTTGGAGCCACATCTCGGAGCGCATGAGGGCCGAGTACTTCGATGAGCTAAGGGTAAGTTAAATTTTAGGACAATGTGAGTGGTATGTTAGCCACTGTATGTGAGTGGTATGTTAGCCACTTTATTTGGGTGATATGTTAGTCACCATTGTGTTAGTAAATTTTAGGACAATGTGAGTGGTATGTTAGCCACTGTATGTGAGTGGTATGTTAGCCACTTTATTTGGGTGATATGTTAGTCACCATTGTGTTAGCAAATTTTATGACAATGTGAGTGGTATGTTAGCCACTGTATGTGAGTGGTATGTTAGCCACTTTATTTGGGTGATATGTTAGTCACCATTGTGTTAGTAAATTTTAGTACAATGTGAGTGGTATGTTAGCAACTGTATGTGAGTGGTATGTTAGCCACTTTATTTGGGTGATATGTTAGTCACCATTGTGTTAGTAAATTTTAGTACAATGTGAGTGGTATGTTAGCCACTATATGTGAGTGGTATGTTAGCCACTTTATTTGGGTGATATGTTAGTCACCATATTTGTTATGTTGTTAGGACATGTATTGACTTTGGATGTTGTATGAAATTGGGAGTGTAGAAGGAGTACTTCATTCCCAGCAGGTTGATCCCACAGATCTGGCGCGTTTACGAGACTGTGGGATCCAAACTGTACAGGGATATGGTCTGTACGTGGAAGGCCATTCGGGATCGGGGTGGCCCAATCCCTCCACAGGTAGATGCAGCGGAGTGGGCCCTTTGGGATGCCTACTGGCGCCGAACTGATGTCCAGGACATTGCTTGGACCAACAGGCAGAATCGGGCATCCCAGTCTGATACGGCAGGAAGGGCCGTTCACCACCTTGGGAGGCGATCTACTGTCACTGATTTTTATCAATCGGTGCGTATATATGTGTTTTTGCAATCTAGCATTACGTGTATTTATTGTGTCTCTGCTGCTCTAATACTTGTAGATGCTAAATTGTTGACTAGATTTGGTTTGATTCAGGTGGCACGGGGGGAGGTGACATCCAAGTATGCCATCTTCAAGAAGGCCAAGCATAAGGGCAGAGTATGGACCGACTCCCAGGCCTCGTCTATTGCGGTATGTTTATGTTGCTTAAAGTTCATATTTGTACACTATTACAATTTATTTTTGAAAAACATTAACTGATCATGATATCTGTTATTTACAATTTCAGGCTGAGGTTGATGCTCAGGTAGCGAGGCAGGAGGAAGAGACGGGCGAGGAGCTGTCGACTGAACAAGTTGACAACATCTTCTTAGAGGTCAACAAACCGGACAAGAAAGGACGAATATATGGACTCGGGAGCCTCGGGTTGAGCCTGGCTAGTCCTAGGTGCTCCTCATCATCATCCCAGCAGTCCAGACGTCCGGTATACACACAGGAGCAGGTCTCGGAAATGGTGCAGTCGAAGTCCGAACAAAGTTGCAGCTCTAACTCAAGAGATGCAACGTGCCGCCCAAGAACAAAGGGATGAGATGGAGCGGCGCGAAAGAGAACAAAGGGAGGCGAACGAGCGCCTTCGGTTACAAATGGAGCAGTTCATGTCCCAGTTCCGCCATCACCCACACCCACCCCCGTCTGATAGCTAGTTATGTATCTGTATGTTCGGATTTTTTTTCATATTTACACTTGTTTGGATAATTTCTCTAGCTCCGGATATTACTTTTTTATTCATTGAAACATTTTCCGTATTATTGATTTATTATCGAACATTATATTGATTAAATAGGTGAACTACGAAAAATAGGGATTAATATGAAATAAATAGTGACGGAATTCACAGTGACGGAATTTCAAATTCCGTCACTAGTCCAATTAAAATATTTAGCGACGGATAGAATCTATCCGTCGTTATATTTCGAAATTAAAAAAAAAAAAAATAGGTCAAACATATAATCCGTCGTCCAATCCGTCGCCACAGCTCCAGGGGGCGAAGGATTTTCTATCCGTCGCCAGAGTTGGGGCGATGGATAGCTGGTCTGTAGCGACGGATCTATCCGTCGCTACAGACCAGGTTTTTTGTAGTGTAAGGAACAACTCAAAAGGTTTCTTAGTATAGGAAGTACTTGGCTGTGAAAGCCGGGGAATAACTCAGGGGGAACACTTGGTTGGGAACCTAGTGCAGTTAGGAATCAAGAAAAGATATCTGTAAGGTTACCTCATTTATCTTAGTGGATTCTAGGTCTGAAAAAGACCGAAGTGGATTAGTTGAAGGATTACGCCACCTTCAGACACTACTATAAAAAGACTTGTGTTATTTACTTTCTGCAGTTTATTACATGTTTTACTTATATTGCAAAGTACTTACACTTATCTTGCTGAACACGTGCACTTATCTCAGAAGTCTTCCGCTCTCTGAAATTAAGTATCAGATATCTTCACAGATATCTGAGAAACTGTGCTTATCGATAAAAGTTTTAAAATACTATTCACCCCCCCCCCCTCTAGTCTTTTACTTTGCCATTATCTGGACCAACAAGTGGTATCAGAGCGGAAGGTTCCCATACCTTTTGCACTGAACCTAGATCCCAGATAAGTACCCACTAACTGCTTTTCACCTACACTTGATTCGTTTGTTTAGTGTGTTTGCTGCAGGACGTCTTTAAGTGACGCCCCAATTCTCAAGCCAGAGAATTATGAGAAATGGAAGAACAACATGATGCTCCACCTAGAAGCCATCGGATTTAAATGATCGAAGTAATAAAGAATGGCCCAATAGTCATTCAACAACTCAAGCAAGTCATAGAGGTTTCTACTGGTAGAGACAGAGAACAAAGTGATGGGTCTTCACAAACAGATGCATCAACCAGTGGGAGACCTGCCAGTCAAGTTATTTACGAACCAAAGCCCAGAGAACTCTGGACATCGGAAGATGCCAAGAGAAATAGATTGGATGGATAGGCTCGTAATTTCATCATACGTTCTACTCCAGAGCACATACAGTGTAAACTGTGGGGTGCAAAAACGGCGAAAGTGGCCTGGCAACTGATTGAAGAAATCTGTGCTGGCACTGAAAAACAAAGGAAAATAAGTTCGAAGTTTTAAAGCTAAAATTCCATAACTTTAAACAAGGTCCCACTGAGACTCTTGAAGAACTAGATTTCCGGTTTACAACACTTATGAGTGACATGGCTGCACTTGGTGAAAGTAATAGATATACCCAGTCAGAAAAGATTAAAACCATTGTGAGAAGTCTAAATCATAACTGGGAACACACAAAGTTTTTCTACTTTAACCAAGGAATGCCAGATATCACTCCTGTGGAACTTTTCTCTCACCTTGCCACTGTTGACTATGAGACAGCTCAAAGGGAGCAAACAACTGAGAAGTTGCAGAGTGTTGCTCTAGTTGCTCAAGGAACTTCTGAAAAGAAGAAAGGCAAGGATGTGACTGAGGATGCTCTTACTGTAAAGCAAATGGGAAAATATGTCAGTCGAGAAATTGAGAGAAGAAAAGCCAAAGAGAAGCTGAAAAAGCATCTAGGCTCAAACTATCACCAGTACAAAAATATGCAAAGCTCGCTGAACAAGCCAGCTCAAAAAGCATCAAGTACTGAGGAAGCAGAAATCGGAAATGATATATGTTTCTATTGTCAGAAACCTGGTCATTTCAAGAAGGATTGTCCTGCCTTCAACAAATTTAAGACATGTGACAAGAAAGATAGAAGAATCTTCAAAAGAAGTCAAAGAGCTATGCTCACTGAAGAAAGGAAAAAGATTCAACTCCAACTGGATGCTCTAGATATTGAGTCTGATTCTGAGGATGAGGATTCAGATGATTCCACACTGCCTTCCCCAGAAATATGCAGTGTTTTGCATGAAGTAATTGACTTTGGTCAAAAGAAGAAAGAAGTGTGTGGAATGGCTGAAGAAATCTTCCCAGATATCTCCAACATTGAACCTTGTCTAATGGCTGATGAGGTAACACATACTTCCTGTTATACTTATGAAAGTGATGACGAAGGAATCAAAGAACTGGAAAATCTCAGAAAAGAAATTGATCTTTACAAAAGAGAATTTCTAATGTTCCGAGCTAGAGCCGAAAATTTCGAAGAAGAAAATAATTCTCTTGCAAAGGAAAATTCTAAATTAATCAAGATATCTGAGAAAAAAGGATGGTGAAAATGCATTTCTCAAGGCTCAGATATCTGAGACCGAAAAGTCACATAAAGAAGCAATGGCCAATCTTCAAAAGAAATGTGAAGGTCTTCTTTCTGAGAATAAGGAACTCAAAAAGAAAGAACTATCCTTTCAATCTTATGCCAAAGCTAGTGACACTCTTACTGAAGTACAATCTTATTTAAGAGATCCTTCAGAAAAGAGAGGACTTGGGCTGGACACACACACAGATAGTTCCACCACTCTGAATAAGAGTAATGAAGGACTAACATTCGCCGCTGCTCAAGAAGGTGATTCCCAAACAATCTGATGACGGTCGAAAGCAAAGATCGTTGACAAAGGAAAGGCGATGACCAAGCCTTTGTGGGAAAAACAAGTCTAAAAGAAAACTGTGGAAATGTCTGAAAAGAAACATAACACTGAGAAGTGCAATCACCCACAGTGCTATGTCTCTCAAAAAGGAAAAATTGCAGGAGCTGGCAAATTTTCTTATGTCACGTTTTCTGGAAAGAAAATTGATCATCCAGAGACTAGCAAAGCTTCTGAGAAGAGATCTCAGACAGCATCAGGTGCTCGGAATGGTATTGGCTATAAACCCATCGGGAAACAACTTGCTCGCGAATACAAACAAGAGCAAGAACGATGGTTAAAGGCTAGAATTGCTCACAGCAATTATCAGAAGTGGAAGATAAATCAAGCCACTGAAAATCTGAATGCCAGGGCTAGAAGAAATCTGGCTAGGAAAGCTAAGTTTGCTGAAAAGCAGACTCAGAAATCTGACAGGTATCTGAAAGCACCAAATGGAGCACCTAGGAACACACCAAGGAAGAAAATAGTTCTTAATAACAATGATATTAATCATTTAACTAAGATTCCTCCTTATGTTCCTGTTAGACAAAAGAATGTTCCTAAGAAATTCATTCAAAAATGGATTCCTACTGGAAGATTCTTTAATCCAGATGGTTCCATTGTTGGTATGAGAACCTAATCTCCTGTTTCCTGTTTTGTGCTGAACACTCTAAAGACTAACTCAAAGTGGCATTTTGATAGTGGATGTGGGAAGCACATGACAGGAGACAAAGCAAATCTGATTAACTACAAAAAATGCAATGATGGACCAATTATCAGGTTTGCTGGAGGAGATGAAAATCCAACCATAGGTTTTGGCAATTTGAAGTTCAGCGCCCTCACAATCTATGAAGTACTTCATGTAAAGGGATTGAAATATAATCTCCTAAGCATGAGTCAACTAGTAGACAAAGGGTACACTGTCAAGATCAAGTCAAAACTATGTAAAGTGATTGACAATGAGTCGAAGCAGACAGTCTTGGTTGCAAGGCGTAAAGGAAATCTTTATGTTGCTGATTGGGCATCCGCCACAACCGAAGAATGTCTCATGGTGAGTCAATCTGGCCACACTGAAGAAAATTGACTATGGCATAAAAGAATGAGTCACTTGAATTTCACAACTCTGAATAAACTAGCCAAGAAAGAGTTGGTGGTTGGTTTACCCAAAATGGCATATAGAAAAGAAGGTGTATGCTCACCACAAATGGGAAAACAATCCAAAACATCTTTCAAGTCTAAAACTAGACATTCCAGTGAGAGGCCACTGCAAATGTTACATATAGATCTGTTTGAATCCTCAGTAACTAGTTATGCAGGAAAGAAGTATGGTCTGGTTGTTGTTGATGATTACTCAAGATTCACTTGGGTTGTCTTTCTCAAACACAAATCTGATGCAAGGGTTGAGATACCTAACTTGCTGAATAAGCTCGAAGTCATGAAAAATCACAAGGTATCAGAATCGAGGCGGACCATGGTACTGAGTTTGTGAACCAGTACATCAAAGAGTTTTGTACTTGCAAAGGTATACAACATCAACTATCTTCTGTAAGGACACCACAACAAAATGGTGTTGCTAAAAGAAAGAATAGGACCCTGAAAGAAGCAGCAAGAACAATTCTTGCTGACACTGAAATAAGTGAAATCTATTGGGTTGAAGCTGTAAACACAGCATGCTACACTCAAAATAGATGTATGATTAACAAACACCATGACAAAACTCCGTACGAGCTTTTCATTGGTAGACCCCCTAGTATCAAACATCTAAGGGTGTTTGGTTGTAGATGTTTCGTTCTTAACAATGGAAAAGAATACTTGAGAACATTTCAACCAAAGGCAGATGAAGGAGTATTTCTTGGTTATTCTCTGAATAGCAAAGCCTACAGAATCTACAACAAAAGAACGCAAAAGATCGAAGAATCTATTCATGTAGTATTCTATGAAGGAGACAAGAAAGTACTCTTGAATGATGATCTCTCAGATAGGTTCAAAGAACTAATGATTAAAGATTCTGAAAAAGGATCCTTAGAAACAATTCTATCATTCAAATAGAGGATGAGTCTGACGATGAAAAGCAACCTATGCTTAGTAATAACCAGATGACTCTAAGACATGATGAAGAATTTCCTATGAGAATTCCATAAATGGAACAGGCTACTGAAAACCTTCATCATGAAAAGGTATCTGAAAATGAGATTGCTGAAATGCAAGATCCAGATATCTCTAACACTGAAAAAGTGTCAGATATCCATGACATTTTCCATATGTCAGATATCTCAGATACTGCACAAGTATCTCATCAAGATCATATTGATTCACATTCAAATCAAATTGATATTGATCCTACTAGTTCAAAACCCATTATGAAATGGATAAGAAATCATCCTTCAAAAGATGTGATTGCACTACAAGAATTCTGCTGTAACGGGACGGAAAGGGGCGACGGATAAAACTTATCCGTCGCTCTGTAGCGACGGATAAGTTTATCCATCGCTACAGAGAGTTGACCCAGATCTAAAAAAAAAAAAAAAAAAATTTTAGCGACGGATAGATCTATCCGTCGCTATATAGCGACGGATAGATCTATCCGTCCCTATTTTTAGCGACGGATAGATCTATCCGTCGCTATAGCCGGAAAATAGAAAAAAAAAAAAAAAGTTAGCGACGGATAGATCTAGATCTATCCGTCGCTAAAAGCCTAAAAAAAAACCATATATCTCCTCCACCACCTCCTTTCCTCCACCACTTCTCCTCTCCTCCTCCTCCCACCACCACCTTTCTCCTTCCACCACCTTTCTCCTCCACCACCACCATCCACCACCATCCTCCACCACCACCTCCTCCACCACCACCACCTCTCTCCTCCCACCATCCACCACCTTTCCTCCACCACCTTTCTCCTCCACCACCACCACCACCACCATCCTCCACCACCACCTCCTCCACCACCATCTCCACCACCACCACCTCTCTCCTCCCACCACCACCGCACCACCACCACCACCACCTCTCTCCTCTCACCACCACCGCACCACCACCATCTCCACCACCACCACCATCTCCACCACCACCACCTCTCTCCTCCCACCACCACCGCACCACCACCATCTCCACCACCACCACCTCTCTCCTCCCACCACCACTGCACCACCACCATCTCCACCACCACCTCTCTCCTCCCACCACCACCCTGCCACCACCACCACCTTTCCTCCTCCCACCACCACCGCACCACCACCACCCTGCCACCACCGCACCACCTTTCTCCTCCCACCACCACCACCACACCGCATTTAATACAAATTGATATTTAATATAAAATTGAATACAAATTAATCCAGATTGAATACAAATCAATATCTCGTATACGAATACAAATTGGATACGAATTAATCCGTATACGAATATAAAAATTCGAATACGGATTTTAATTTTTTTTAAAAAAATAGAAATGGGGCGATGGATAGAATCTATCCGTCGCCCCATTATCAATTTAAAAAAAAAAAAATTGGTCAATCCGTCGTCCAATCCGTCGCGAATTGGACGACGGATTGTTATCCGTCGCCACAGCTCCAGGGGGGCGACGGATTTTCTATCCGTCGCCCGATCCGCCAGAGCCGGGCGGATAGATAACGATTTGACGGATCTATCCGTCGCTACAGGCCAGATTTTTTGTAGTGTTGGTCCCATAGACCAAGGAGTTAGAACTAGAAGAGCAACGCTGAAAATGCAAGTTGTCTCTATGGATGTTTCATCTCAAAAATTGAACCAAAGACTATAGAAGAAGCATTAAAAGATCATGATTGGATCTCTGCAATGCAAGAAGAGTTGGATCAATTTGAGAGAAACAAAGTCTGGAAACTGGTTCCATTTACTGACGGAATATCTGTAATAGGAACCAAGTGGGTTTTCAGAAACAAAATGAATGAGTCTAGTGAAATAACCAGAAACAAAGCTAGGTTGGTTGTCAAGGGATTCACCCAGACTGAAGGACTAGATTTTGATGAATCTTATGCACCAGTTGCAAGATTGGATGCAATAAGACTCTTTCTAGCCTTTGTAGCTCATAATGACTTTACAGTTTATCAGATGGATATCAAGAGTGCATTTCTAAATGGTGAACTGGCTGAGGAAGTCTATGTTGAGAAACCACCAGGTTTTGAAGTTTCCTCAGAAAGTAGGATGGTCTATAAGCTTCAGAAAGCTCTGTATGGGCTTAAACAAGCTCCAAGAGCATGGTATGATACATTGGCCAGATATCTACTAGAAAGTGGCTTTAAGAAAGGAGATGTTGACAAAACACTCTTCATACTGAACCATGACGGGAAACTGCTTTTAGTTCAAGTATATGTTGATGACATTATATTTGGATCTAAAGACAAGCAACTTTGTGAAGATTTTGCTGAACTCATGAAATGTAAATTTGAGATGAGCATGATGGGAGAATTGAATTACTTCCTAGGGCTTCAAGTCAAGCAACTCAATGATGGAATATTCATTAGTCAAACAAAGTATGCAAAGGACATGCTCAATAAATTTAATCTAAAGCCTTCTGAAAAGAATGCTAAGATACCAATGAGCATCGGAAGCAAAATGACCTACACTGAATCTGACAAGAGTGTTGAAGAACACAAGTATAGGAAATTGATTGGATCGCTACTATACCTCACTGCAAGTAGACCTGATATTCAATATGCAGTTGGAGTGTGTGCTAGATTTCAGACAAATCCAATGCAGACACACTACAACATTTCTATGAAAATATTAAGGTATGTAAAAGGTACTGTAGAAGTTGGATTGTGGTATCCAAAAGAGAGTGGATTGAGTTTGGTTGGCTATTCAGATGCCGACTATGCTGGATCATTGCTTGATAGAAAAAGCACCTCAGGAACTTGTCAATTTCTTGGTGCTAGATTAATATCATGGTTCAGCAAGAAACAAAATTCAATTGCCACATCTACCACAGAGGCTGAATATATTGTCTTTGGATGTTGTGCTTCACAGATATTGTGGATACAACAACAACTCAAAGACTATGGACTCAATGAAGAGAAAACTCCCATTTTCTGTGACAACACAAGTGCCATTGCCATAACTCAGAATCCTAAGTTTCATGCAAGAACAAAGCACATTGATGTTAGACACCACTTCATCAGAGACCATGTTGAAAAAGGCAATATAGAGATACTCAAGATTGGCACTGAAGACCAACTTGCAGATTTCTTCACTAAGCCACTACAAGAAAGTAGATTCTTAGCCTTAAGACACAGTCTTGGACTAATGGAGCTACCAAAGAACTGAAAAAGTTCAGAAAAGAGATATCAGAAGAAGATATCTAAGAAGAGAGAAAAGGTATCTGGAACGGGTATCCAGAGAAGAGGAATCTGGAACGGGTATCCAGAAACTAAAGGCTAAAGGGTAAAACAGCTGTTCAAAGATTTCTGAGACGGGTACTCAGATATCTGGATCACTCAGTGAGGGGGAACACAAAAGAGAATAGTACAACAGTCTGCAGTCAACTACTCTCTTGAAATTTGTAGTATTTCTATCTTTGTGTAAAACTTGGACAAATACTAAGTGTGAAATAAATTCAGATGCAAACAGTGTTCTTGGTCATACAGAAACGTGATTCAGAAAGCTAATAGCCAAAATTCATTAAATGGGCACAATTACATTTGTTGATTGTGATCATTGCTGAAGAAGCAATGGTGACCCTTGATGAATTGGGCGATTGATCTTTACGGCAGAGATTAACTCTCAGTAAATAGTGGACTGTTAAAATTTCGACAGGGCCCACTATGCATTTAATGCCGAACAAACTTTTACTCACGCCTGCCTGCAATTCACAGATACTTACACACAAAATTAATTTGTATGTATATGTCTGTGGAGATTACATTGCTATATATATATGGGATTTTGGCAAAAGAAATTACTTTCGCCTAATCCAACATACAGACTTGCACAAGAATAGCAAAAACTCTTGTTCAACCTCTGCAAATCTCTGTTAGTTTTTCTGCAAAGAATTACTAATCTTTCACCCAAATCTCTTTCTCGTTTTTCAAAAACTTCACTATTTAAAGAGATGGCTCCCAAACGTGCTTCTTCTCAAAAATCCCAAGCTACTTACCATGCTGGTGAAAAGCACCAGTGCTAGTTATAACAAACAATCGGTTGATCGGAGAATTCGACCCTGATCATTGGACTTCAAATCACAGGATGATTTGGGGTGGTGCCATGATTGAGGAATACCTGGTAGCCGCAATAGAAAACCAGACTGACAGGAAGTTGGTACTTGATATGCTTGAAAAGGCAAAAATCAAGGGTTTTCTATCTGCTCTTCCCAGTGGAGTTTCTTCACTGGATGTTCTGGAGTTTTACAACAACTCCACAATTATTTCCAAGATCTCTGAAGGCACTGAGATAGTGTCTATCAAGACCAAAGTCCAAGGACAAGAAATCATTCGCTCCGAAACGACTTCGTGAAATTTTGAACTTCAAAATCTTGGAAAGGATTTTGAAATTGACACCAAGGATGAAGATCTCCTTGAAGGTGTGAAGCAACTATACAGTAATGTGTGTGATCTTGACAAACCAGACACACCCATCGACTTTAAGCTTGCTGACATAAGGACCAGACATCTTTTGGTCCACTGGGATGTGTTAGCATGTATCCTTCACAGATGCTTTGATGGTCTACAAGGAGGTGCTGACCAGATAAGCCAAGAACGCTGGATGATGATGTTCTTGTTGAGCCAACAAGACAAAAGGCTGTAAAACCCTTTTAATTGGGGAAAGTACGCCTTTATGAAATTTTTGAAGAAGATACAAGGCTTTGAGCCTAAAATCGTTAAGGGCCTTGCTGAGCCAAAAGCCACAGTAAGCTATGGACTGAAAATTTGCTACTTACTGGAATGTCTTGGCATTGAGCTCAGAGAGACAGCAGATATTACCAACAGTAACGTACACTACAAATATGAGTATACAAACTTGATGAAAAAGGTTATTGGATCTCAGAAAGGTTCCAAGAAGCGAAAGACTGAAGAGGTATCTGAGGGAAAAGTTGCGACCAAGAAGCCCAGAACTTCACGGAAGAAGTCTCACGGGCAAATCGAAGGCACACCCATTGAGGTTGTCATTCCGATTCGGATGATACTCATCAATAAAGAGATGAACTCATCAATAAAGATCATCTCATCACCGCAAAGAGGCATCGAACAAGTAGAAGAAGAGAAAAGAAAGAGCTTTTAAATGTGAAGATATTAAGAAAGCCTTGATGAACTCATAAATGCTTAGAAACTTCAAACTCTCTTCAGCGGATTGATATTAGGATTGTTGAACTGCTCGATTTCATGACGAATCGATCGAGAAGATCCCATCCAAAAAGTAACCAAGGCAAAAAAGAACAAAAGGTCCAAGGTCCAAGAAAGCAAAAGAAAGTCAAAGGTTGCCGAGCAAGCACCTATAGAAAAGGTTGTTGGTGCCAACACACCATCAAAGTCACATATAAACAACATATAAACAAGCGATGAGTGGTGACCTAGTGTTGGTAGACGCTGATGTCAACACCACACTTCAAAATCTGGAAGAGCTCTCAACTGCTCAAACCTCTGCTTCCAGACAACCACAACAGCCACAAGTGGTTGATGAAATGGTAAATGAACTCCATTTCGACATATCAGTTATGCAACATGCTGAAGAAAATCCTGCAAATGAGCAGGTTCCCCAACTCCAAGAGAGGGATCAAACTGAGACACCTACTCAGAATGATCAACCAGGGGAAAGTTAGCTCGGAAGGTTGAAGTACCTCAAGTACCTCAAACATCCAACAAAGAAGCAACACTGGAACAACGAGACCAACTCATGGTGTTGATACAAAAATATGTCCAATCCATCATAAAGGACCTAGGAACGAATCCTAAGGCGTCCTAAGTCATCCATGGGATCCGAGTCACTATAGTCGATGGTCCGATTCGGGTCGACCAACCATGGTCCGACCCACCTTAGAAGAAAGGAACAAAGGATCTGGAGCCTGTGAGGTCCGACTCAGGGATTTAGGTCCGACCCATCAAGGTCCGAACCACCTTGGAACAAGAAGACAAGTACTCAAACAAAGACTGCATCTCGACTAAACCCCCCGACCTGGACGATTACTCGGATCCAGCATGACAATCTCATAAAGCAACCAAGCAAATAGGCACCAAAGAGTGAGAGGTCCGAACCTAGGTACTCCGATTCGGAAGAGTTAGACAGGCAGGGGAACTTCCTCAGCTAAACAGCCAAATATGGTCCGGACCAGGCCCCGACTCTCTCGAACACAGGATCTCGGCAGACCTAGTAAAATCCTCTACAACCCTTCCAACAATGACTAATCTACCCGTGAAGCCCAAAATTGGCATGGGTTAAGCTTCATTGTTGGGTCATGGGCCTAATACTTGCCTTGGTGGCTCAATCATGGTCGTACACATGGCGCAATCCTAGCAAGCCCTCCATTTTGATGATAGCCTATAAATAGGCACACATCCCCACAAGATCAAGTAAGTCACATTGCCATCCTATTATCTTATACTACACAGAGTCGATCTTCAGTCGCTCTTGAGTAAAGTCTCAAATCCGGTTTGACACTTAGCAAACCGGATCCTAACCCCCCCCCCCCCTTCTCCAAGTCACTCGTGCAGGATCTCACCCGTTGCCTCTTATTGATACGGATAAGTGAAGGAAAGCAAGAAAAACTCACTAAGTGTTTGGGGAGTTCTACCCCCAACATTTTTGGCGCCGTCTGTGGGAATCGAACAAAAAGCTCCATTCTCTACAGCCTCTAATGGCAAGAACAAGGAGGTCCGCAAGAACCAACGCCACTGCAGTCGGTACACCTGCTCCACGACAAAGAGGTAGGCCTCTTACCAGGCGAAGCAGAGCAACAAGAGTTCCCTCAAGAGATGTGACGGAATACCCCAGCGACGGCCGGACAGCTAGTCTCTCTTCTAGGGAGGAAAGAGCCACTGATCCACCAATAAGAACCCAGGCGCTTGGAGACGAAGGACATGTTCCTCCGCCAGGAACACATGGTCCTCCTCCCGGGAAAAACTTCACCCTTCCAAATGGGCAGATCATCCGTCCTAGTGAGTTCGGGATGGATGAGAATCTGTTTGGCCTCTTACTCACCACTATTCAAGGATGTTTCGGATCAAACAACCTCCAGCCTCCTCAACCCACTCCACCTTTGGCAATCCCAAGACAAGCTGAACCCGCTCAATCAAGAAATGAGCACCGACCCATCCAACAACGACTGGGGGAACAAGCTCAACCGGAAGTTCTAAGGAACCTTCTTAACAGGAGGGCCGCTACTTCTCATGGACAACGAGGGAGAAGTCCAGAAGTGCCACGAGTAGATGAAGTGGGAACCAGTCGGCGAGGAGCTCAACAACAAGCGCCAAGAGATCAAATGGCGGAAAGCATCCCGATAGTTCCAATCGGTGATCTTCCTCCAGATGTAGCTATCAACCCCAAAACTGGTGAAAGACTGACAGCTGAGCAGATCTACCTCCAACAGAAGGCCTTGGAAACACAAATTGCCACCTTGAGCAAGATGGAAAGTGACTGTTAAGACTCCCAACCCCCTGTGCGACGAAATCAGAAGAGAACGAAAGCGCCCCGACTGCGTTATCCCAAACCTTGAGCATTACTATGGAGATACTTGTCCTGTAGGGCATCTTACTAGATACGAAAGTAAGATGGAAAGCAATGGACTCAACGACAACATGAAAGCTCTCAACTTTTCCACCACACTCTTTGGAGAAGCAATGGATTGGTGGACCTCACTACCTAATGGTTCCATCAGATCTTATGCGGACGTCGCCTCCCTTTTCTTGAAAAGGTTCGAGAAAGCAAAGAAAAGGAAGAGGTCAGTTGAGCACCTGGCAGGCATAATCCAGAAAGAGCATGAGGACCTTAGAACCTTCCTTGACCGCTTCAACGCTGAAGTACGACAGGTAGAGCTTCATAGCATCAAAGAGCGGGTCCGACACCTATATGCTAACACTTATAATGATGAGCTTAGAAGGAAGCTTTCCAACGAAGAAATCACCACTGAAAAATACCTGGAAGATATCTGCGAAGGAGTCTTGTATGGAGAAGAGTACCGAAGAAATGTCCCGATAAGAGCAGGGATAAAGAAGGGGAAAGAACAAGTACGACAGGAACTTCCTCCTCATCAAGGGAAGTTCGAGCAAAAAAGAAATCTCAGGGACAGGAAAGAATTCCGTAGAGAAAGAACTCCACCTAGGAGATACGCCGAGTATACTCGCCTCAACAGACCAAGATCCGACATCTTGGCTTCTATTGTTGAGAAGGACTTAGATATACAATGGCCTAAACCTATCAGGAGCAGCAAGAAGAGTAAATTTTCTAAAAACTACTGTAGGTTCCACAAGCAGAAAGGTCACCCGACTGAGGATTGCATCCAGTTGAAGACAGAAATCGAAAGACTAGTGAGAAGTGGGAAGTTGAAAGAACCAACAGGTGAAGAAGAACCTCCAGCATAGAAAGAATGAGCGAGAAGAGAGAAGCGTGATTCAACCTCCCAGGGATCTTTACCACCACCTCCAGCGGAAATCCCACCTCGGCATGCCCAAAGATACCAAGGGTACCGCGAAGATACAGAAATGGAGAACCTCCCTTACAGTGGAGTTATCAACGCCATTGCAGGAGGACTAACAGGGGGAGATAGCAGAAATGCAAGGGAAAGGACCGCGCAACACTTGAGAAACAACGACAGAGCTTACGGTCTACCAGCCCTGAAAGGCACAAATGAAATTACCTTTGACGATAGCGAGATCCCCCCACCAACGTCTGGCAGAGGAGATCTCAAGGACCCCGATGTCCCTTTGGTTGTTTCTCTAGTGATTGCCACTTACAAGGTCAACAAGGTACTAATCGACACAGGAAGCTCCTCCAATGTCATATCCAAAAGGACCGTGGAGCAAATGCACCTGTGGAAAATACAATATGGATGAGTATACACTTCATTGGTAGGTTTTGGAGGGTCTGTAGTACGCCCCATTGGAAGTATACCACTACAAGTCTCTATGGGCACCTTTCCGACAAGGGTGACCAAGACAATCCTCTTCGTGGTAGTAGATAGCACCTTCGACTATAACGTGATCTTGGGCCGCCTGGGACTTAACCAATTCAGAGCAATTGCTTCTCCCTTACACAACAGGGTAAAGTTTCCAACCCCAAACGGCGTGGGAGAAGAAATGGGCAACGTTAGAGAAGCCTGAGAGTGCTACATCATGTCAACCAGAGGGGCCACAGTACCTGTCCTTTCGGTCACTAAGGGCCCTCGTAGCCATTCTTCCATTACTCTAACGCCACCAAAGGAAGAAATCGGTATTGGGTCGCTCAGAGAGAAGTTCCCCAAGACAGCTAGAATAGAACCCCATGAAGCCTTGAAAGAGGTCCAACTGGTCGAAGGAGATTCAAAAAAAACAACTCGGATTGGAACGGAGATGAGTACAGAAGTGGAGCTGAAGCTCATCACTTGCCTTCGTGACAATCGCGACATCTTTGCTTGGAGCACAGATGATCTCAAGGGGATAGACCCAAGGATCGCAGTTCACCATCTGAACATGGATCCGACGGTCAGACACATCCGGCAAAAGAGGAAAGACTTTGGACCAGTTGAGGATGCTATCATAGCAGGGGAGGTTGACAAGTTGATGAAAGGTGTCATATCGAAGAAGTCGATACTCCGATCGGGTGCAGAACGTGGTCCTCGTCGAAAAAGCTCCAGGAAAGTGGAGAATGTGCAATGACTTCACTAGACTCAACAAATTTTGTCCAAAGGATCCCTATCCATTGCCACGCATAGACCAGCTGGTTGATTCCACCGCAGGATGTGCGCTTCTAAGCTTCATGGATGCATATCAAGGCTTCTACCAAATTAGGATGGCTCAAGAAGACATCAAGAAAACGGCATTCTTTGCGGCCGGAGGGGTCTATTGCTTCAAGGTCATGCCCTTTGGCCTCAAGAATGCAGGAGCTACTTACCAACGGCTGGTAAATAAGATGTTCAAGGAAGAATTGGGAAAAACCATGGAAGTCTATGTGGATGACATGCTTGTGAAAAGCAAGACTGAAGAGGAACACATCGAACACCTTAACAATTGTTTTTCTATTCTCCGGAAATACGGAATGAAGCTGAACCCTGAGAAGTGCACTTTCGGGGTGAAAGGAGGAAAGTTCCTCGGTTGCATGGTCACAGAAAGAGGCATCAGTGCTAACCCAGAGAAAATAAAGGCAATCATAGATCTACCACAGCCCAAGACTATCAATGAAGTTCAGAAGCTTCTAGGAAAGGTGATGGCATTGAGCCGTTTTATCTCAAAATCCGCCGAGAAGAACCTACCCTTCTTTAAAATCTTACGAAAAGGAAATAAGTTCGAGTGGACAAAGGAGTGTGAAGAGGCCCTGGAAAACTTGAAAAAGTATCTCCTCTCACCGCCCCTTTTGTCTAAACCCATGGAGGTTGAAACTCTTTACCTCTATTTGGCCACCACGGATGAAGCAATGAGTTCTGTACTAGTACGGATACAAGACAACGAGCATTTACCAATTTACTATTTGAGCAAAGCCCTTGCAGGCTCTGAGGCCAGATATGTCAAGGTTGAGAAGCTCGCCTTCGCACTGGTTTACACTGCACGGCGACTGAAGCCTTACTTCAAGTCGCATCGGATTGTGGTCCTTACAAATGAGCCACTCAAACATGTCTTGGGCAAACCGGATCAGTCAGGACGCCTGTCCAAATGGGCTATTGAGCTAAGTGAATATGATATTGGGTATCAAGCCCCATCTGCCAAGAAAGCGCAAGTTCTGGCCGACTTCCTGGTAGACTATCCAGAGAAAGCAGAAGAAGAGAGCGAAAACTCCCAGGAAAAGGCTAGTCATGTGGTGATAGCCCAAATCAAGGAATCAAGGGGAGAGAAAGAAGCAGAAGAGACACAAAGAGGTAGCATCCAGCTTATGACTAAGTATCACCAACCTATGGATGATTCACTGAGAGTAAGGCACATGTTTCTCTTGGACGAAGAACTCAATACCTCGACAACTGCATCTTCACAAGAAGCGGGGAGGTTGAGAAAGCACTCACTCCCACTTCGGGAAGTAAGGAAAGAAATAAAGAATGTTGGACATTACAAGTGGACGGATCATCCACCGGACGGTTGGGAGGAATAGGAATTTTCCTTGAAAGTCCTGAAGGAGCCAAGCTAGAGTACGCCATCACCCTCAATTTTAAGGTGACGAACAACGAGACCGAATATGAAGCACTTATCACCGGCCTAAGAATGGCGAAAGCCCTTCAGGTAAAAAGGATCAAAGCTTCACATGCAGACTGCATAATCTCAGCCTCTCGGTCCTTTACCACCAAAGGACCTAACATGATCAAATACTTGGAGCTCCTCAAGAAAGAGGTTGAGCACTTTGAAGAATTTACTCTTGACCAATTTCACGAGAATGGAATGAAAAAGCCGACGCCTCTCCAAGCACGCCTCATCCTTAGGAGCTTTGGACACAAGAAGTGTCATCCTAATGACCAGCGGAATCCTCCCCGCAAACCCCAATGGATGATGCTTCTCTTGAGCACGTAAAGAAAGCGGATGACTGATATATTCCGTTACCTCAAGGATGGTACTTTACCCGTGGATCATAGAGAGGCGGGAAGATTCAATGTCGAGCTAATGACACTTTATTACGGAAGAAGATCTCTACAAAAGATCCTACAGCGGAACTCACATGAGGTGCCTAGATCCTCAAGAAGCGAAAACTGTGATGGAAGAAATCCACGCCGGAAGTTGTGGAAGTCATTCTGGAGGAAGAACTTTGGCGCAAAATATCATAAGACAAGGATACTATTGGCCAACTATTGACATAGATGCTGCCAACATCGCCCGCGCCTGTGAAGACTGCCAATACTATGCCAATATACCACACCGCCCGACCAACCCTATGATTCCGTCAATCATAGCATGCCCATTTGATCAATGGGGCATATACATAGTTGGTCCCTTTCCGCGAGGAACACATCAAAAGAAGTTCTTGATAGTGGCAGTGGAATACTTCACTAAGTGGGTCGAAGCTGAATCGGTATCAACCATCACAGAAAGCAGGGTTCGGACATTCATCTGGAAGAACATCATCTGCCGGTTTAGACTCCCACGAGTGCTAGTTTCAGACAATGGAGCACAATTTTCTGGGTCAAGACTGAGGAGTGGCTTCAGTCCTTCAAAATAGAACAACGCTTTACTTCCATTGGCCACCCCCAAGCCAATGGTCAGGTGGAAGCCACCAATAAGACCATAGTCAAAATTTTGGAGAGAAGGTTGAGAACTTCCCAAGACAGTTGGGCGGATGATCTCGACGCGGTCCTTTGGGCGCATCGAACGACAACCCGGACTGCCACACAAGAAACACCTTTCTCCCTGGTCTATGGATCCGAGGCGGTCATCCCTTCGGAAACGGTGGTGGCAACCCAGAGAATCCAAAGAATACAACCCAGTTGATAATGAGATCGCAAGGATCTATGACCTTGAGCTCCTTGAAGACAAGCGCGATAAGGCATTGGCCAACATCCTTCGGTACCAAGCCATGACCGCTCGGGCCTACAATAAACGTGTCTTTCCCAAGGATATACAAGTTGGAGACTTAGTCCTCAGAAGAGCCGATATACTAAGTCATGTGGGGAAACTTAAGCCCAAGTGGGAAGGACCTTACAAAGTTACTGGGGCAAGAGTTAATGGAAGCTTTGAACTAGAAGATGGGCAAGGGCGGGCCTTGAAGAGAACTTGGAATGCCAAGAATCTCCAAAAGTTTTACACTTAGAGAAGGAGCGTGGCAACGACTGTCACCTTCCTTTATCTTGTCGATCTGTTTTTTGTGTTTGTTTTTTGAAAAGGCCTCAAAGACCTCAAGTTGTAATTCGATTTCCGTCAAATCAATACAACTGTGATTTCATAAACATTGTTAAACATTGTTTAACTACTCGATCCGAAACTAGATCATACACTGATCCGGATCGGATCAACACGATGAAAACAGCATCCCACAAAGACGAGAGCAAGTACTTTATTTAACAACAAAATGCAGAATTACAAGGCTAGGGTCCAAAGAGCCCTAATCTACCCTTTAAAAGCAAGTACCTATTCTAACTTAACCTTGATCCCCCGAACCTAGCTAAGTCCGAGCATAATTGTTCCCACATCTGCGGGCTCCCAAAACTGCTCGTCATCAAGAACTTCAGGAGTCCACCTCGGATTATCTGGGAACTGGAATCGGCCGACCGGGATAATCAAGGTCTTTCCAAACATTTAGGCAATGCTTCGCAACTCCCAAGTAAACGAGCCAACTCCGACGCAAGCAAGAAACACTCCAACAATTCGGAATCGCCTTTTACCAGATTATAGTACACAAATCTCTCCGATTTAAAGTACTTGGAAGGCAACCAGCCCGGACAGACGGAATGTCCAAATCACTCCGGAGGCTCCAACTGTTCCGAGTTCCAACAAAATCGGCATTGTCAGGAACTCTATTCCAGAATTGCAAGTAGCTCCCTAGAGCCTTCAATTCTGGAACGAAACCACCAACAGACCCGAACTGCTCGGATACGGACTTTCAGGAACGAGCCAAAAATCTGTGGAGGTTAAAGTACAGTACCTTCGATCCGAAGGACGAATGACTCGGAACACAACAAAGCTTGCCTTCCAACATCCCGGCATCTTACACGGACCTCGAAATCCGGAAGGATTCTACCAAACCAACTATGCCGACTCATCGCCCCCCGGGCACATACCACGGGCGGGGTGCTTCGGATGTATCGAGGCTCAGAACACAGTCGTATAAAAATCCCCAAACCATCCAGCTAATCTACCTCTCCGGGGCTAAAAGTCACGGATATAGACCCCAGCCCCGGAGAAAGAAGATTAGCCTGACGATCAGAGGAATTGATTGGCAAAGATTTCAGGCCTCACTCGGCACGAACCGTATCCTCGAAGATCCGAGGCTGGCTTTCCGAGCAATTTAATTTCCAAAACTCTCACCGTGAACCAACCCGGGTAGACTTCCGAAGCATCGGAGAAACCCTTGGGACAAGATCGCGCGCAAGAGTGATGGTATAAACATGCTCGCCAGCCGCTCGGACTCGAGCTCCGGACCTTTGGTTACTATAAAAGGGAGAAATGTCCTAATGAAAAGCCGTACAAAGCAGGGGTATATATAGAAAGAGAGGACCAATTAGAAGCGGACATGTCCCATATTCACCGGAAATGGGCTTGGGCCGAACATGGGCCTGGCTCTTCGGCTTCCATTGGCCCAACCCAATAATCCATCCATACGGTCGGTCACATTGACTAAGTTACTCACTCGAACGTATCAAGCTCGGGGCTGACATAACAACATCCGGCAATCGTGGATTCAGTAGAGTCACCCTATACTTAATGCTGATCATCTTTTCACTATCTCACAAGTCTGTATGACTCGGGATGACACACCAAGTCAACGTCCGAATCGTCACTACTTATCACGATACAAGGAAATTCTCTTTGTCGCAAGCCTTGTCACTCTAAGACGTGGCTCCGAACCGTTCGTGATCCGGCTTATTTCTATTAAAGATTCCGATTCGGATGGGTACAATGGTTGATCGTCCCCCAAGACCCGCAAAGGAGAATTTGCATCAGGCAAATTAACGTTCTGGCGGTTTGAATCTCAAGGGTCCGAACCCATTATCCGAATTTACGAGAGTTGATGAGTTACTAAGCAAATACGAAATTAAACGCGCAAGAATGTAAACAGCAACATTAGCATTTCAGTGACAAAAATAGTTCCGAGCCACCAAGGGGCCCGAACCAACAACATTCATCAAGACAAGTATATGTTTATATAACAAAAGATGATGAGCAAAAAGGACAACATTGCTTTTAGGCCCGAAGGCACCCTACTACAAAAAATCCGGGGCATACCCCGTCTTTACTGCCTTCGCCGCTCGGACGAACTAAGTTGAGACCGAGAGGGACCCCCCGTATCCTTCTCCGGAGGCGCTTGACCTTGCTGTTGGGCTGCCTGGGCTAACCTCCGTTCTCTCCGAGCCTCAACCTCTTTCAGGAAGGCCGGACATCGCTGCATCAAGTCTAGGTCGCGATCGAAGCTACGAACAGGCCCAGGCAGAGTCAGCCAGTCTCGGTTGTGTTCCGAGTGATCCTCCAAAGGAACAAAAACACTGGACATAAGCACCCGAGGGACGAAGGGTGGGAGATACGGACCGCCATGATTGTACTTCTTGCCCTCCGACTCGTCCGCATCACTCCCACAAATTCACACTTGAAGGTGTCTTCGTCCCAAGACACCTCCGGAGCAAAGTCCGATCCATCTCCATTCTTAAAGGCGGACACTCCCTCAGCCTCCAAGTTGCAGTCATCCGGTATCCAACCCTTCCTCCGGCACTGGTCCACAGCTGCATCGAACCCATCTTGACGGGCCTCGTCATACTTTGACTCGAACAAAAACTTGCAGGAGTCCGAAGCAAGGAAATCTTGGGCAGCCCTTGTCCGGACCACCAGAAGCTCTTTCAGCATCATATCCTTGAAAGTCCGAGAGACACCCATGAACTCGTCCAAACTATCTTGGTGCACTTTCAAGTCAGTTTCCAAAGATAGGATGGCACTTTTCATCTTGGCCGTCTCCGACTCGGCCTCCTGTTTAGCAGCTATGGCCTTCTTTAGGCGCTCCGAAGTGCTGTTCAACCGGGACGTTTCAATCGCCCGGGCAGCCTCAGCCTTAGCCAAATCCTCTTCTAGGGTAGCCCTCCGATCAGCTACCAAGGATCATGCTTCCACAACAAAGAAGCTAAAAATGACAGATATCACAAACGTTTAGATATCTCTGAATCGCAGGAAGATAACAAAATAACCAAAACACTTACTCACCTTGCGTTGAGCGGCAACCAACTCTGAAATCCGCTCCAACTCCGGGGCAGCAACCAACCGAGCAACCTCAGCATCCAAATCCAGCTAGAGCGCCTCGCTCATCTTCCCCTTGCCTTTTTTAGCGGGAGGATTCTGACCTTCGGAGGGGCGCTTTTTTGCAGCCGCAGCGCTCGATCCACTGGCGGGATCTCGGGACACGGATCTTGGAGGCTTCCTCGAGCCCTTAGAACCGACCACCTTACCCTTGTCCGGAGTAGGGATAGTTTGGGCCTCTTCGCCCGCAGCAGCTCTCCGAGCCTCTTCCACTCGGAACGCGGCAGCATTTCTTGGCTCTTCCATCGGGAGTACGGTGGAAGTCTTGATAATTTTGGTCCGGGAAGCTTCTGCCATCTCCTTCCGCTGTGCAGCATTTTGTTGACGCTTCAACTCCCGCATGGTTACCATCGTATACTCGAACCAAAAAGCTACACATCCGAATGACAGTGAGTTGAAGAATACAGAAGCACTTGCAGAATAAATAGACAAGCTACGGACCGAATCGGGCAACCACCCCAGATTAAAGATGGATCACTTACTCACGTCCTCCATATTATCACAAAAGTTGGGCTCGGATAAACCGGCTAGGTACGGAAGAGGCTGACATATCAGCCCTCGGAAGAAGTACTTTTCCGGCTCTTGACTCCGATGGAGCGCTTGCATCCACAAAGGGATGTTCCGTGCCGGTGGCTTCCAATCTGGCAGCTTGCCTCGGAAGAACTTTTTCTCAAAATGCCACGTGGGCCTCTCCTCTTCGGATTGGCCGGGTTTCAATGCGGGCCGCACGAAAATATACCTCTTAAACCATTGGATTCCCAACGAGGACAGGGGGTCAACAAAAAACGTGTACGCCTGGCGACATACGAACGTATAGAACCATGCGTTCCTATTACTTATACTTATGTTGAATAATTTACGAAAATTATCGAATGTGACTGGGATGCCTTTATATTTACATAAGACCCCGAAGCACATCAGATTTCCGAGGGAGTTGGGGATGATCTGGTGCGGACTCAACCCCATACTGTTCAAAATCTCCAGAAACTCGGACGATACGGGTAGCCGCCACCCGCAATGGAGACTTATCTCATGGACACACATGTATCCCGGAGGCGGATTGTAGAACGCATGAGATTCGTCTGGGATAAGAATCTCCACACACTCCGGGATCTCATATCTCCTCCGGAGCTCATCCACTTCCTCGGCTCGAATGGTTGAGGCACAAGTAGGCAAAGTACCGTCCTCATTCAACTCGCCCTCCGGATCGGGGTGAGTGACCTCGTCTTTAGACCGAGGGAACTTTACTTGGAATACGTCCTCACCCTTCCTCAGCCTCTCCGGACGCTCTTCCTCAGCCATCTGCCGACTCGGCCCTGCTTGCCCAGCAGATTCCACACGGAGCATATGAGCGAATAGCTCTACACTTTCTTCCTCTTCGGAACCAGAATCTTGGGCCCGCACACCTTCTTCTGCCTCATCTTCCTCGGATGAGGACGCCAACTCTATGACAGTCTGAAGAGGCACAGCGACTTGCACACGATCCTCCTCACCCTCTTCGAAGATGCCCAAATTGGGAGGTGCTTCCGAGGTATCATGAACTTCCTCGATGGTCGGCTCCTGCGGATCCGGAACGAACGGGACTCGATTAGGATTACTCCTAAAATTATAACCAAGGTTGCGAATTAAGGATCGGATCTCTACCGGAGTTCGATTTCGCCACCGACCCGGCGAGTTCCTATAACTCGCGAACTTGTTTCTTGAGCCGCTACAATAACCTGCACATGGGACACTCGCAGGTAATCCCGACGCCTCGGAGGACCAGGATCCGGAACAACTAACCGAAGTAAGGAACTTACCTCGGGCTCTTCCCGGCTCGGATGGGGCGCTTGTTCCACCTCCAATACTTCGTCGTCATCTACGATCTCAATTTCCTCGGAGCTATCGGTTAAAGATATCGCTTCGGAGTCATATCCCTCAGCCTCGGATCGATTTTGGCTATCACTCTCGGACATCCTAGGGAAAGGAGAAAGCAATTTCGTAAGCTTTAAGATGGCAGTCCGAGAGGTCGTTTATGTATATTAAAGTGGTCAGTTTATAGCCAACACTACTGGCTTTCCCAGGCGAAGTTAGTTCGGAGTCAGTACGATGCTGATTCGGCGTTAGTCAACATTGAGAACGTATGGAGTATTAGAACTATAATACACATCATAAGCATGCATCCGAGCCAATGGAAGATGAAAGACAACACAGAGAATTTAATCATAAGACGAGACAAGTGAACTTACTTGGACTCGGATGGTTGGATAGAAATGTTTGGATTTTGTACGAGATTACACGTTTCGAACCTCTTGATTGCTCGCTTCGGATCGTCGGACGTCGCTTCAGATATACTTAGAGTGCGAAAATTCTCTCTCTAACGGTGAGAAATGAGACTGCCAACCCCTCTATTTATAGAGGGTCATATTTGGAACACCAACCGTCACGATTTTTCGGGATTAAATCTCAATCGAAGATCAAGGTTCATCCAACGGCATAGTACAATTATACCAAGTGAAATGACGAATTGGTACAACAAATTTACTTCGAGGATAGACGAATACAACAACTCTCCCACTCTCGGGCAGCAGACAACACGAGAGTTCCGGATTATCCTCTTCTCGGACGCCTATCGGCTTATCAGTCCAACATAATTTGCCCACACAAGGAACCTCGTATACTCGAGTGATTACCCTTCGGACCTTCCCTTGACCACAGAGGTTGGTTCGGACGGGACACGCACCTACGGTCTGCCACCGTAGCTCATCAAAGGTACACTACCGATGTTCGGAGCCTAAACTTGGTCTCTCTTACAAATACCCTTTTTTCTTTTCTTTTTCACTTCGTTGCCCTTCGGACCCAGCCCCTCGGATGGCAACGGTGTTTTAGAAAAAGAAAAAGGGGGGGGGGGGGAGAGAGAGACTAAGTCAGTGGCCACACGAAGTACGAACTACACCTTTTTTTTAACTCATTAGGACGGATTGGACTAAAGGAACAGATACTTCCTCAAACAGCTTCCCAAAACTAATAGTTTCACAACTATCTTCTACTAAGATACTCGGAAACTATGGGGACATATGTTGATACGAAAATATGTCCAATCCGTCATAAAGGACCTAGGAACGAATCCTAAGGCGTCCTAAGTCATCCATGGGATCCGAGTCACTATAGTCGATGGTCCGATTCGGGTCGACCAACCATGGTCCGACCCACCTTAGAAGAAAGGAACAAAGGATCTGGAGCCTGTGAGGTCCGACTCAGGGATTTAGGTCCGACCCATCAAGGTCCGAACCACCTTGGAACAAGAAGACAAGTACTCAAACAGCACTGTCTCTGACCCAAACCCCCCGACCCGGACGATTACTCGGATCCAGCATGACAATCTCATAAAGCAACCAAGCAAATAGGCACCAAAGAGTGAGAGGTCCGAACCTAGGTACTCCGATTCGGAAGAGTTAGACAGGCAGGGGAACTTCCTCAGCTAAACAGCCAAATATGGTCCGGACCAGGCGTCCGGACCCCTCTCTCCGAACCTGGGATCTCGGCAGACCTAGTAAAATCCTCTACAACCCTTCCAACAATGACTAATCTACCCCTGAAGCCCAAAATTGGCATGGGCTAAGCTTCATTGTTGGGTCATGGGCCTAATACTTGCCTTGGTGGCTCAATCATGGCCGTACATATGGCGCAATCCTAGCAAGCCCTCCATTTTGATGATAGACTATAAATAGGCACACATCCCCACAAGATCAAGTAAGTCACATTGCCATCCTACTATCTTATACTACACAGAGTCGATCTTCAGTCGCTCTTGAGTAAAGTCTCAAATCCAGTTTGACACTTAGCAAACCGGATCCTAACCCCCCCCCCCCCTCCCCAAGTCACTTGTGCAGGATCTCACCCGTTGCCTCTTATTGATACGGATAAGTGAAGGAAAGCAAGAAAAACTCACTAAGTGTTTGGGGAGTTCTACCCCCAACACATGGAAGGGTCATAAGTTCCAGAGACCACTCAGCCTGACATTGCTCAGGTAGCTGAATGGTTTGTACTTGTGAATTTCTTTGTGTTTTCTGTCTTGTTAACTAATAAAAATTCTTTGTTACAGGCTGAATTAGAAACAAAAGAACAAGAGTAAGCTGCAAAGCTTGCCTCAGAATCTGAGAAGGAGGCTTCCATAGCCTCACCACTTAAGGAACAGGAGCCTGTCTCACAGGTAGAAGACAGTTCCTTAAGATATAACATCTCTGATATGTGCTTTATACACTTGACTAATACTATTAAGTGTTTGTTTCTAATAGGCTCCAACTGAGAATAAAAATGAAGAGACTGAAAAGTCTATCTCTTCATAAAAGAATCCAGAGACTTCCAAGGTCTCTGAGGAACAAGTATCTGAACCTTCTGCAGAGAAGGTATTTCATTCAGATACCTATAATCTTCAAAGACAAATCTCTGATCATTTTTCTCAAACTAACACTTTCTACTTAAACAGGTTCAAAAAGAAGTAGAAGTTGATGGGGAATTGCCCGCTCAATCCCCACAACAAATGGAAATTGATGAGGCATCAAAACCTTCATCACAAGAAAATTTTCCGGAGACTGCACAAGTAGCTCTGAGCAACAAGTATCTGAGCCTCCAGTAGTGGAGGTAATTGACCTCTCAGATATCTGATTCTGAAAATAGAACTTTTTCTTGATAAAATTTCCTAAGTGTTATGTTTCTAATCTCAGGTTCAAGAAGAGAGAAAGATCATTGAGGATCAGACTTCCCAGTCTCCTCCTCATATCCAGATATCTGAGGCACCTGGAACCTCAGTAGTCCAACCCTCGAGCACATTGTCGCTGCATGTAACAGATACTTGACTACTCTAAAACTCAGATATCTACACAAGTTTTGAAACTAATTCAAAACTCTCTCTTTCAGGTTCAAAGTAGTGCCAAGAAGGAGTCAAATGATGACTATGAAAACCTTCTTCCCTTCTTCAAGACTCATACCTTGCCAAAGCATATTCAATGCTTCAAGAAATGGCAAAGGTTAAGGTGCTCTGATCTCTCTGAAATACTGAGAATCACAGATCAACCAACAAGACGAGCACGAGCTCTTGATCTGGAAAACTATATCCACGCAATGTTCCCTACTGAGCAATATCAAGTTGCGGCCTTAATGCGTAAGGATTTTTCCAAGGAAGTGGCACACAAATTGGTGCAAGCCTTCAAACAGGCAGATGGTCAGACAAGATTGCAGATGGCATTCAAGCCAGTCCTGCCCCAGACACTACAATTTATTCCTTCTGAACAAGAAGAGGTTAATGGGCAGAAGATCACTATTCCTGAAGTGATTAATCTTGTATCTGAAGACGATGAGGAGGAAGAAATAGATGAAAATAACTTTGATGAACCTCCCTCTGACCATCACAAAAAGGATGATGATGATATGACGGATGATGATGCCCCTGCACCAGGGACAGGAGGAATTCCACAAGGAAACAATGCCTCAGCTGCTGAAAAGCACACTGAGAGGACATCACAGCAATCCCCTCCTCCATCTCCTCAGAAATCCACCCATCCTTCACAGCAATCCCAACAACAAAAAGACACTACTGAACAAGTAGTTGAGCACTCTGAGGAAACAACTCAGAAGATATTAAATACTCAAACCAGAACTGCTCAACTCAAACAACTGTTGGAAGAAGAGCAACAGCTCCATCTTCAACTTGAAGAAGAGCTAGTTAAATCCAGAGATAAGCTCAATCAACTACAAGATCAATACTTACAAGAGACAGTAGCTTACTCTGAGGTTAAAGAGCTCCAGGATGCTGTAAATGCTATTGCTAAGGAATTAGATACTGAAGAAGTATCTAAAGAAAAGCATGATGCTAAGGCTGCATCATCAGCAAAAGACATACCATCCTCCTCTCAGAAAGGAAAGAAGCCCATCTCTGAGATGGTTGCTGGACTGGAAAATCTTGAAAATGTCCAAGAGGATGAAGATCACTGGGCTGATGACTCAGATGATGAAGAAGACAAGACTTTGGTAAGAATCGCAATGAACACTTAGCAGTTTCTCATCTGAAAAGGAAGCTAATTGCTCCTGAAGTTTTCAACAAACTGTCAAATGTCCACTCCCAAGAATACATGAATAGATACCAAGTCTTGGCACATCTTAAAAAGGAGTTGTCTTCACAAAACAAAGAGGTAATTGCCTCCGTCCCCTCAGATATGCAGAAATTCACTGAGCTCATCACTCAGAGAACAACCAGTATGATCATTGCTCAGAAGGATCTGGGAATGGTAAGGGACGATGATGTGTCATTAGCTGAAAAAGTTTTTCATGAGGCAAGTTACACTGCTGGAAAAGCGGATGCCATACTAAGCCCATTGGCAGAGCTCACTGATAAGGAAAAGGGACTTATCAAACAAAATCAGGAGCTCAAGGCTGAACTTCAGAAGTTGGTCACTGCCTACAACTACTTGCAAAAGAATTTTGAGTCTCTCTCAGATTCTTTTGTGGTACTTAGTCAGTCAACAATGACTAAGGGGGAAGAATTTGGATCTCATGATCAGGGGGAAGGAAATAAGAAATCTAGAGTCGGCCGTAAAGGAAGAGGAAACAAGAAAACTTCCCCCTCACCAAATCAAGTTTTGGTAAATAGTAGATACTTCCCAGCAGCCAACTGAAGAAACTACAATGGTAACAAGGGCCATGGCAAAAAGACCTCCAAGGAGTACCAAGGCTCCAAGGAGAAGACAAGTAAGAGGGATTGATGAATCTTCTGAAGAAGAAGAAGAAGAAGAAGAAGAAGAAGAAGAAGAAGAAGAAGAAGAAGAAGGCCAAATCAAATCCATGGGCAATGAAGAAGGCTGCAAAAGTCTCACAAGAATTAATCTTGATGATGATGAAGAGACTGATGAAGATGAAGCTCCTCTTCACAGAAAAAGGAAATTTTATAGCCTAATCGCCCAGCCATACAAAAAGCCTTTAGCAGCTAAAACACCCTCTGGAAATACCAAGTCAATCCAGGGTGGTTCTTCAAGCAAACCCCCAAAGGAGAATTCTAGACAAAGAAGGAACAGGCTGAGAGCTGAACAAAGACAAAGTCAACTTCCACTCAGGCCAGAAGAAGCCAAAATTGAGTATGTGAAGAATGACAACAATTCCTCTATCTACAGGTGCATTAATTAGAAGAATGGCTACTGGATTCTGGAACTCAAGCACTTACTGGTAAATTCAAGGTTTCCAGAACCAATCCATAAACAGCTCATGGCATGGAGAAAAGATAAGCCAATCTTGATTAACACCAACCACATCAAAGCATGGTTGGATTTTGAAGTAATCAAGAGAACAGAAGCCATGAAGAAGGACCTCTCTGATGAATGTCCTTATGGAAAGCCAGATGATGTGCACAGAATTCCCAACATTACTGGAACAGGCACAAGAGCAAAACTTGCGGTGGAACCCTATGAGTCCTTCTACTTAACTGAAGATCAATACAAGGGTGACATCAGATATCTGAAGATCATTTATGAATACTTCAAGCTATCAGATATCAGAATCGAGCATGCCTGGAAGTGGGGAAAGTATCTGTGGGTCAAGCATTTTGTCAAGATAAATCCCACCAAAACCTACAAGGAAGTCTGTGGATTTGCCAGAGACATAGAGATGATTGTCAGAACTCTTCTATATGACTACTCTGATGATATTAAAAGGTTTGGTGATAGAAAATTTGCAGACTGATCCATGGAACTGTTTTGAAGACTTGAAGATTTTTGAAGACTTGAAGACTTGTCATTTAGAATGTTCACTTGGAGCTTGGTAACTCATGTTGTTCTATTTGACTAAGTAGTTTATGTGATTTTGTTGATTGATCTTTTCTGTTAAATCTTGAAAAAGTTATCTGTAAGCTTTCTCTGTATCATATCTGATGAACTTACTCTCAGATATCATTTTATATAAAAGATAACTTATCAGCAAAGATCACACCTTGTGATTTGGTTGATGTTTACTTTCTGCACTTAATTATATGAATTAAAAGATCATAAGAAATGATTAAGTGGTGGATTGTTTCCTCATCCAGATTTGTAATAGGTCAGATAGTCATCGTTGACTGATCAAAATGGGGGAAATTTGTTAGGAATATCTGTTTAGATTTTGATCAGCAACCTAATGACTTATCTTAGCTCAGAAAGGTGGTTAGTACTCTTAGTTCACTTGAACACTGTAAAATAGGAAACTCTCTAAGTATGATAGTCTAGCAAATCTTGTATAGGATGTTAGGTCTCTAAATGTAATTTTTATTTTCTGAAGAAGACCAAGAAGAAGGCATCCAGCACGAAAAATTCTACGGATTTGAAGATTTGAAGACTGCACAAGATTGCTGAAGACAAGGGTTTTTCAGATACCTATGTCCAGATATCTTGGAGAAACAAGTGTTTTGAAACACACGAGTTGCAAAAGATATCTGAGAATAAAAGGTTTCTGAGACGAGGAAAGTGCCCACAGATATCTACACTCAGATACCTTGGACATAAAATATGCTTCTGAAAAAGAAACATATTATAAAGTTGTTTAAACAAGTGGTATCTGGAGCTATGATGATCTCTGGAAAAGAACGTGCAAAGCCTCAGAAAGCTTGCATAGTTCCGTTGGCACTACAGGACAAAGTATAGTATAGTGCATTAAATGCGCAGACAGAAATGTCTGAACAAAAGTCAGAACTTCAAGAAGAAGACAAACACCATAAAGATTATACTCAGATATCAATAGTTTGAATTTGATTTAAGCCTAACGGATACTATTCAAACGGCACTCAAAATTCATCTATAAATATCAACACTTAGACTGTTTGAGAATACACCTTAGAACACACTGAACTTCAAGAACTCTGAATACTCACACAAGCGCTCTCAAGCAAACTACTTACCTTCAAGCTTTCTGTTGCGACCAAAGCTCTTGATTCTAAGTAGCACAAAAGTTCTAAGTGTCCTGATCCTTAACGAGCATTGTTATCTGTGAAAGAGTTGAACTAAGATTTCATATCTAAGTTTCATTCTCTTGAACACTTACCATAGACTTGGGTCAGTAGAGAACAAGATATCATACATTGCCAAGTGTATTAAGTATACTTGATTCACAGAGCTATCTAAATAACTGAACAAGTTATTAAAGAAGCTCACCTGACAATTTACCTTAACCAACACCTTAAACGGCATGGAGTACAGGAAGTACTTAGTTTGGGAAACTAAGGAATAACTCCAAGGTTATTGAGCAAAGGAAGTACTTAGTTTGGGAAACTAAGGAACAGCTCAAAAGGTTTCTGAGTATAGGAAGTACTTGGCTGTGAAAGCCGGGGAATAACTCAGGAGGAACACTTGGTTGGGAACCTAGTGCAGTTAGGAATCAAGAAAAGATATATGTAAGGTTACCTCATTTATCTTAGTGGATTCTAGGTCTGAAAAAGACCGAAGTGGATTAGTTGAAGGATTACGCCACCTTCAGACACCACTATAAAAAGACTTGTGTTATTTACTTTCTGCAGTTTATTACATGTTTTACTTATATTGCAAAGTACTTACACTTATCTTGCTGAACACGTGCACTTACTCCGAAGTCTTCCGCTCTCTGAAATTAAGTATCAGATATCTTCACAGATATCTGAGAAACTGTGCTAATCGACAAAAGTTTTAAAAGACTATTCACCCCCCCCCCCCCTAGTCTTTTACTTTGCCATTATCTGGACCAACATAAAAGAAATACTGCTGAGAGTATATACAGTTGGACATGTGAGTTTCATCAACATACAAGTGATGGTCTTTTTTCCTTAGATAAAAACTTGGTATCATGGTTTAGCAAAAACTCAAGTCATTGCTCACATTGTTATTGTTGAACCTAAATGTGTAATCTTTGGTAGTTGTGTCAATCTTCTGCCATGTGTGATATGTCTGATAACTGAGTTAGTTAGCAAAAGTGACCATATCCTAATGCTATGTGATAACTACAATGCCATATATCTTACCTTGGGATACCATTCCAATTGCTACCCAAATGAAACACAAGTTGTGAATACCCAGCAGATTCATATCCAAAAGCAACTTGGTAAGTCGTTAGGTTATGAGAGAATTCTTGGCTTTCCAAAATCTCTCATTTTGTGCCGAAGTTGATTAAGAAAGGTTGATGGCACTGTTGGACTCACTGTTGACTTAACATCACAGTCCAACAGTGTATTTTTGTTTGTGATGTGTTTCTTGCTTATCTGTTCTTGTTTTGTTTTGTTTTGAACAAAAGAGTCTTGCATCTTGATTGAAGTAGAGTACACTTGGAAAGACTTTGATTCTTAAATACTGGTGTCAGCACTCTTCTTTCTCTCCCTTACCTTACTGCAGTTTACCTGTTATAGAAGCAAAAAATATGGAAAAAGAGCCCAATGGAGGCCAATGCTAAAGAGCCCAATGTTGGCCAAATGGAAAAAGAACCCAATTGAGGCATATTTTACTTTACATTTGTTGGCAGTCTCTGCGTTTACCACAAGTCCTAAAAACTGGATTATTGACTCTCTAAGACTACATTGAGTCCCATTCTTGAAAATTTATACAGAGCCCAAAACTTGCTTCTTGTTTTTAATGATTCTTCAATTATGTGCGCATCTCTTCTTTTCTCTCTATTTGTTCTTTGGGTCAGTTAAAGAATTTGTGTTTCTAAGCCAAGTATTTCCTCATCAATCAAGATACTGCAGGCCTTAATAGTTGTTTCTTCCTTTTTAATCTGTCCATTGTTGACTGGGTGGTTTCCTTGAGGGGGTGTGGGAATGTGCTTGTGTGTTTGAATAGATCTATCTAGGGGTGTTATTCGAACCGAACGAACCGAACATTGACCTTAACGAACGTTTGTTCGTTAATATATATCATGTTCATATTCGTGTTCATGTTCGTCGAACATCTCAACACTTGTTCATGTTCAGTTCGTTAAGGTTTCAACATGTTCACGAACAGTTCGCGAACAATTATAGGTTTTGTGTAGGTTAGGTTAGAAAATACCCTCTTTTAACTTCACGCATTCCATTTTGGGACCTTTCAATTTGAACTTCCCATTCCTTTAATGGAAAATCATTCTCCTACTTTAGTCAATATATCTCCTACTTTATTCAACATATTTCCTACTTTATTCACTTTTATCTTAAAATCTGTGTCCGGGCGGGTAAATGAATTTGGGACGGCGCAAGTATTATAACTTATATATGTGAAAAATGGAAATGATAGATTAGGTTAGGAAATATTATACTCCATATATAAAATAATGTAAAATTATTATAGATATAATTTGTTCACGAACAGTTCGCGAACTACCGAACAATAAATTATATGTTCGTGTTCGTTTATTAACGAACATGTTCGCGAACTGTTCGGTTAGGTCAAACTCGAACACGAACTGAGCGTTGACTGAAATTTTTCGCGAAATTTTCACGAACGTTCGTTTCATTTACACCCCTAGATCTATCTTAGGCTAGGCTGAAGGCTTCATTTCTTTGACAATAGCTTTTTGAGCATTAGACTTATCACTCGAACCATGATACTGAGAGTTTTTCGAAAGTAAGATTTTTCTATCACTTGAGTGTTTTTAATTCTACGCATTTTGTCTTCTCTGTTGTTTTTAAAGCAAAAGGAAAATTGTGCTATGTTTGAGCTCTGGAGATATGCTAATAGTTTACTTAACACTAGTTTTGGTCGAAAGAAAAAATCTCTATTTGAGGGGGATTTACTTCACGGGCGAGGTCTCTGGTTCAAGTCCAGGATGGCCCAGCCTTTCGAACCGGTTCAGGTTGGATACCTATCTAATAGGAGCAATGATTACCCAACTGTTTTAGACCTTGGGAACCGGCGCCCTTGCCTTATTCAAAAACTTTTCAAAATTCGCCATTTACCCAAATTCTTAATCATTGTTCTCTCAAATCTTTTCTCTGGTCTCTCATCATTCTTTTCTACTCCAAACGTCTCTTCACATTTTCTGCAAAATTCCAAAATCCACCATGGAAAGCCTAGCACAAGCAGCAGAGATTCTTGAAACCACTCCCATTGCCTCAACTGTACCCCTAATTGTCCCTTATTCCTCTAGCTCGTCACATGAAAAATCTGACAAAGTTGAGGAAAATGTCAACCCTCTGGAAATTAAAGTTAATTCTGGAGAAAGTGATGAAATCGAGGGTTCTTAGTTGAAGAAGAGGAAACTCACTGGTTACTAACCCTAATTTGCAGGAAATAGGGGATGCACCACAGGAGCAAGGAACTCTGACTGAAAACTCAAGGCATAATCTGGCACAGGATACTGAAGAGAGTGATGATTCTCTGGGAGATTTGAAGGCTAAGGCACTGAAAAGATGTGCTGCTGAGAAACAAAAGGAAAGGGAAGCTTTCTTGAAAAGAATTGAGGAAGAAGTTGTTCATAAGGATCTGGAGACTGAGTAAGAGACAGAGGAAGAAAGGACAGTAGAGGAACAACCAGAAGAAGAAGAACATGATGACTCAAGAGACTCTAACTACGAGCAGTCTCAGGGAGATGAGGACGCTATGTCAGTTGATTCAACTGTTGCTCCATCTGCTGATACAGTTGATGAGGTATCTTCCTCACAATCTTCTTACTCTGACTTTGATGAAGTAGCACATAATGATACCTTCTTTACTCTCAAAATTTCTGAATCCTGACCTTCTTTCCATCATCGTCCCATTTTGTCTGAGAAAAAGATTACTGAAGCAAACTTTAAGCAGTATAATCTGTATGGTTTTTTGGACCAAAGAGGTTTCACTGGAACTGTTGAAGGACTTGACCCTTTTGTGCCTACTGTGATTCGTGAGTTTTATTGCAATCTTTCTCCTCATTTTGCTGTACCTGGAACTCCTAAGTATGGTAAAGCCTTTTTGTGGGGTTACATCTATGACTTTACCCCCAAAAAGGCTCAATGATTTCATGGGAACCCCAAATGTGGAAGAAACATATTTGACTGTAAGTATGGATGAAGTTGCCCAGGTTATTAATGGCAAACCTGGTGTTCAGTGGCACTCTAACTTCCCTGCCAAAATGCACACTGCTATGATGGCGATTCATTAGGTATGCATTCACAACTGGCTACCTACCACCAACAGCAATCATGTTCCCTCTAATGTTGCAGTTCTGCTCTACAAGCTCAAGCTTGGCCTGCCTATTAATTTAGTTCAGAGGATTTTTTATCACCTAGGAAATTTCTCAAGTAAGGGTGATGTGGGGAACCTAATGTATCCATCCATCATATATGGGTATCTGATTGATGAAGACTTCTCTCCAGAAAAAAATGAAGTAGAATTGAATGATTTCAAGAGTATCAAAGTCACATCAGGTACTTACTACAGACAGGGTTCAGGATCTTCCATGGCAGTCTTAGGCTCCACCAATCCTGGCTCCTCCAGTAGGTGTTGCTCCAGCTGTTGAATCAACAGTTCTGTATCCCAATCTTCTCCGGCCGCTCAACTTGTTTGAATAAACTCTTGTGGATCAAATTCAGCTGTAGATGACATAATTCAAGGGATGTTTGAGCAGCGGAAGATCTTGTTGATTTACTTTCATCAAATAAAGGGGGAGAAATGGCCAATCAAGATGAAGGAATTGCTGCTGCTACTGGAGAAACTAGAGAAACTATTGTTGTTGTTGCTGATGGTGCTATGGGACAGAATGTGGAAGGAGAAAATGAAGGCAATATGGAAGAATGATCTGTTGGAACATTGTTTTTTAAAAGACAATTATTTTTGGGTTTATTTTTTGTCTGCAATATTCTGAATATTTACCTAACTGTTTGAACTGCTATTTTCTATGATGTTTTTGCTAACTACTGGTTCATTTGCTAAGGGGGAGTATTTTACCATGATCCTTTTTGTTTATGTTCATCTTGATGTTGGCTTATTGTAGGTGTTGTGAAGAAAGGCATTAAGGGGGAGATTGAAAGTTCACTGTTAAGTACAGAGTTACTTCAACAGTTAACTTAACACCTCTCTCGGTGCAGAAAGGATATTATTGGAATATTGTCTGTCTTCACTAACCCTAACCTAGTTCAAACAGTTGTGTTCTATTTTGTATACAGATCGAAGAATATTCAGGGCTTTGGAAAGTTTGGAAAGAAGAAAGGAAGAAAGATGTGCAAGGACTATTTAAGGAAAGAAGATCAAGAAGATTCTGGAAAGCAAGATATTGAAGATATGATAAGCATGGAAAGGAATCAACAAGATCTGACCTTGGTGATATGCACACGGTTATAAATATAACACCCAGGGCAGACTTAAGAGGATTGAGCGAAGACAAGAACATCTACAACATTACTCTTGTGATATTTTTACTAGACTTTGTAGCTATCAGTTGGATAGAGATAGTATCTCGATCATCTAGTTTATACTAGGTTTGTAGCTATTGAATAGGTAGCACTATTCTAAGTGGTTTAGTCTTTGAAGTTCAAGGATTCACCTAGTTAAGACTTGAACATTATTTTTGTACATTCACTCAACTGTGTTAGTGGATATTTGCTCAGGCTCGGCTGGTATACTTACATACCAGCTTAAAGAAAAACAACTCTGAGTTATTTACTTATTTTCGCTGTGTATTGTTTTTCTGTTTTATGTCACTAATACTTCAACTGTTATATCAACATTGGTATTAACAGGACAATTTTCAGTATATTCGTACAAGTCCCGATCCTTATATTCTTTCAATCTACGACTGTTAAGAAATAATTTTGATTGTTAACTGTCGACGTTGAATATGGTCCCCAAAGGTCGCAATGTAACAATTCAAAGCAATAAGAGGACATAGAAGTACTCGAAGGAAAAGAAGCTCTCTTCTGCATTGATTGTATACAAACATTACAGTTAGAGTGTTTATTACACTTAACATTAATTAGGAAAGTCGTCTTCTATAAGAGATAGCCTTGCATTAGATAAGTGACCAAGGCTAAAATGCCAAACATGATCCTGAACTCTAGTAGTTACAGGTATGTCGACTTTAGGTAAAACAATAAAGATGTTGCTTGCTTTTTCATTCCTTGTTCCTTCACTGAAATAATAGAGCCCTCCTTGTTCTCTAGTTTGACCAATCTTCCTCAAGTAGCTCGTCGATTGACTTGTTTCTTTCTGTAACAAGTAACATTCTTTTTCAGAAAAAAGGGATAAAATGTTATTTTCTCTAGCAGCTTTACTGATTGAAATAAGATTTACTTTGAAACTCGGTACACATAAAACTCGTTTTAGTGTAAGTGTTTCAGAAATTTTAATATCTCCAATGTATGTTATTAAGGCAGTTGTTAGATTAGGTAGTCTAACAGAAGCATTAATTCTTTTAACGTTAGTGGTTAGATTCTTAAAAGATCAAGTTATATGATCACTGACCCCTGAATCTATTATCCATCTAACTTTATCTTTAATCAGAAATTTACATGTATTGTTGCTGGTTCCCACAACTGGTGCCTCCCCCATCTTGTTTTTCTCTGCTAGTGCCAGTAAACTTTGAACTTGAGTATCAGTGAGTTCAAATTTCTTTCCTCCAGCCATAGTAATTTCTTCTGTGTTTCTGCTTGTGCCAACTTGATTTGCACGCGCCTTTTTGCTTTTGGAGCTATTTGGATAACCATGGATTTTATAGCAAGTGTCAATAGTATGGCCTTTCATTCCACATTCACTGCATTCTTTGCAATTTTCAGTGGAATGGCCTCTTCTCTCGCATTTTTCACACCACAATTGTCCTTTTGGCTTTCTTGGTTTTCCCACCTGGAGAGCAGTAGAGTCATTGGCATTGAAACTTATGAGTCTTGTATGTTTCTGCCTTTCCTCTTGTTATACCATGGAGTAAGCTCTATCCATACTTGGGACAGGGTCCATGAGTATTATCGTCCCCCTAACCATCTCACAAGATTCATTGAGGCCCATGAGAAACCTAAAGACTTTCATCTTTTCCACACTTACTTCCAGCTGCATAGTTATGTCACATAAACAGTGATCACAAGAGCAAACTGGAGTGGGATTGTAGTTGTTTAGTTCTTCCCATACGCCACTCATCTTAGTGAAATAGTCGAACACATAGCTATTGCCTTGGGTTATTGTAGCCAGTTCTTGCGTCAGCTGGAAGACTCTGACATCTTCCGGCTGAGCATATCTGGTTTTCAGCTTATCCCAGGCTTCTCTAGCCGTGTCAATGTACAGGATGGTGTTCTTAATATCAGCTAGACAGATTCCATCAACCATGATCTGACGACTAAGGTATTGCATTTTTTCCATGCTTTCAGTTCTTTAGGATCAGTGGGTGGTGGAACTGATCCGTCAACAAATCCTACCTTGTTTCTGAGGTCTAAGGACATGAGAATAGACCTAGACCACAGATGGTAGTTAAGACCATCAAGTTTTTGTGTTGTAGCACCGGATGTGAAGTGATCAGTTGGGTGTATGTAGTAGGGACTGAAGAGATCTGTGTGTGCAGGTATCTCAGGTGTGGTAACCATTGTGTCATCCATTAAAGAAGATCAAGTAAATAAATCAAAAGAAGAAAAGCTACTGTTCTGCTCGGAAAATCTGAAAAACTTAAAGAAGAGATGCACAAGTCAAGCCTGGCTCTCTGATGCCATGATAGAATTCCATCTCATCTAAAAGCTCGAACTTGTAGAGATGTGTGGAATCTAGTCATTTATATTAATACTCCAATAAAGTTGACGAGGAAAAAGCTTTTGCAGAAAGCATTTCTTAGCGCCCCATGCTTAGTACTGATACGAGCTGCCGGAAAACCTTCCAGCAAAGGTCCTCTTGAAACGGCCTTTCGCGACCTTTGCAAACAATTCACCCCCATTGACAAACTCAAGAACAAAGTAGATTTTGGTCTTCGTGGCTAGCACCTCAATGAGCTTGACAATGTTGGGGTGGCGAAGCTTGCTCATGATCGATATCTCATGCTTGATATTGGCAGTGAGATGGGAGGAGTTCGAAGTCGTGAACTTGGTTTTGTCGAACACATTTATGGCGACACTTCTGCCGGTGGAGATCTCCTACCTTAGCAAGATATACTAATGCACTACGACCGAGAAGCTTGCTTGGTTCGTATTTGTTGATCAGTGTGTTTTCTGGTGATAATGGCATGGAATGTCGAGGGGAAAACACGGTCTCTTTCACGGCTGCCATGGCAGAAATCATGACCGGCCGTGGCGAGGAGAAATGGTTTGCTCAAGGATTTTTGTCAACAGAGGAAAAAATAATGGTGGTAGTATAATTTGTAGGGATGAACTGTTGATTAGTTGCTACTATTTAGAGGTATGACAAGTTCTTGGTTTGGTTTGATTATTAATAGAGAGTGGTGATGAACTAAAACTTCAATAGGAAATAATAAACAAAGAAGTAATATAAAATAATTGAACTAAAACTTCAATAGGAAATAATAAACACTAACTGAGCAAAAACTTTATAAACATATGCTCCTCCAAAAGTTTATATGTGGCCTCTCCTACACCTCACAACCACATCTAAACCATAATGCAATGGGACAATGATCACTACCATGAAAATCTGCATTAAATCAATAAGACCAACAAAATTGTCAGACTTGCAAAACATAATTTAAATATTTTTTTATATAAAATACAACTCGAAGATTTATTAAATGTTGAATAAACATTGAAATGGAAAAGAAATATTTACCTTCTTTTCTTTTTGTATCTCCGTATATTTTCGAGTATATAACTTTGTTGATTATAAAAGAACGAGTACATAGAATGTAATCAATTCTGGAAGATGTCGATATTTTTTCCACTCCGGATCTGTACAAATATGAATAAACTAATAAATGGATCGCTTACGTTTTTAAATGAAAAGGAAAGGTAGTAGGTAGAAAAAAAATATTGTACCTCCTTGTAAAGAAAGCACAAGTAGGATGTCAACATTCTTTCTGGTTGTCCCTGTATATTTTGTCACCGACAAAAAATGAATATTGAGCATCAAAAAGTTGTTTGCGAGGGTTCCTGCCAACCAGCAGATAAAGTTCAATCAACACTACATACTTGTTAAACTAGTTCAAGGAAAATATATAGATGCAAAGATACACAAATGTTCAAAAATTCATTTAATTACATCAAACTCAATCGATAATGGAGCCATAGTTGATTCCCCCTTCTAGTATTCTCTGTTTCAGTGTATGGGGTGCAAATCCTGCAACAATCATATTAATAAGATATAAATATGAACTTTAGAAAATATATTATAATCGTGAACCTCTTAAATATGGTACCTCGCATTAAAATCTCCAATCAACATTGCATTCCTTTTCTCTCTTCGAATTATATCACAGACTCTATTAATAAGTTCAATTCGCTGCTTACACTTGGGGTGCGCCAGATCCAATCCTTTATCCGTATGGTAAAGATAAAGATTGATGACAATGAAGGTTTTGAACTTGGCAACTATTAGTCGCCCATCTAGTTCATGCTGAAAACCTGAAAACAAATAAAACTATACCACATGAAGTCTTTGTCACACTTGATTTTTAAAAAAAATTATAATAACAACCAAGTATTGTAGATGATCAGTTTATTTCACCCTAACTGTCAAATAGTTCAGCTAGAGCTATTAGCCTAATATGCTCGTTTTTTTTTCATAATCTGATAGTGGGAAAATTTTATACACTTCCCCATAAACAAACATTTATATAAATTGATGATGTAGAAATAAAAGTTCGTATAAACTTACTGGCTACACCCGGAGTCCCTAATTTTATAGAAATGTTTGTAGGGAAGTTCCAGATTGGTCATACAAAATATGAGAAGTTATTTGCCGAGAAAGTATAGTGGGAATAAGTTGTAACATAAATTGAATTTAAGGGTTTAAAGCGAACCGACCGTCAAAACGCAGTTCATAAATCATTATTGGCCAAGCTCTTGTGACTTGTATACTTATCCAACCCATCACTTAACTAAAGTCAAGACCTTATTTTATTAACAAGTCCATTCTTGCTAAATCTAGTTAATTCAGACAAAACTTTTAGCTAAAACTTAATTTACGCGAAAATTTTATGCACGGTATAGTATCTTCTAAAATCGTTTTCCAATTTGTTAACCGTCGATCGAGCTCAATTGTAGAGATGATTTCCAACATATCATTCTATACTTCCACCGGATGGATCACTATTTTTCTTTTGTTAGTGAACCAACATATGATTTTCAACCTGTTTTCAATTCTTGTCCCTCTTGTTCGTTTCTCTCAAGACAAGTTCCCCTAAAGCTCATTCACAATTATTTGGTTGATTTATGTCTATGCTATAATATGAAATTGATGAAGTACCCCTAAGATTCATTCATGTTTATGTGTTACTCCCTTTGTCCCACAACAAATGTCACATATTCAATTTATATATGTCCCACTAAAATGTCACATTTCTTTTTTTTTTTTTTTTTGCAACATTAACAACCATGTGCATTTGTATTCTACCACTATGTAAGTTTCTTTTGATTCATCACAGTTATATGATTGATATGCAAATATTGTTCATGTTGTATGCAAGTTTTCCTAAGATTTTATACACGATGATTAATTTGTGATATATGTTGATAATGATGTTTTGAATGCTTTGCCTGATGATATGCTAGAACCGGTCTAGTTTGAGGTGGTTTAAATGTGAATTATGTGAATTTATTTGGCATATATTCTTAAATTGCATTAGGTCGGTCATCTATGTACAATTTGCTATCTTGTGAAATTGGTTGATTAGATGTGCTTGGCAGTATGCATTAACATGTTAGCTTGATTCTTGATTGTTGTTTTGACTCTGGACCGATCAATTAGTAGTGTGAGTGTATATGAATCGTTGCAAATGGAAGATTTGTTATTCTTTGAATTGTATTCAAGTCATAACTTTATTACTGTCATGGATTTTGATGAACTAAACATGCTGAAAGGCTTAAAAGCTTGCCTCAGATTATTGTTTTGAGAAATGTTGTTATGATTAGTAATGTTTAATATTCTACTATACTTATTGTTTAAGCACAGACATAAAATCATGCATTCATGGTTATGTGTTAGAGTTTAAAGAGCGTACATTTACTTAAAAAAATGCAAGTTAAAAGTAAAAGTAACTTTCAAATTTAAAGAAAAGTAAATGTAAGAATACCACCTTAAACATTTATGGCAATTTCTAGAATATCGACCAGAGTATTATTAGTGACTCTAATGGTATATTTAAAAGTTGGTGAAAGAGAATAAAGTATAAACCTTACCTTCGTAGGCTGGTACACAGGCATCACATTCTTCTTGTTGAGTCACAACAATAATCTCAACCAAAGAATAACAAGTATCAATCGATCAACAAGAACGTAAACGATGAAACACGGAATTTACGTGGTTCGGCCAAAATAGCCTACATCCACGGGAAACAAGCACGTATATTGATATCAACTGAGATTCGATTACAAGCTTATACAATCTATACAAAGATCAAGCCTAATCGATTATTTATACTCCTCAATCAATCGAAAGAGAAAACAAGATCAATCTCAACGAAAACAAGCGACAATGGAACTCGAACCAATTCTCAATGAGCAGATCACGAAACCTGATATCTTCAACCGTCAGTCGTGCGAATAACCTTCTTCAACTGCTATGCAAAATCTCAGAGCAAATGATGAAGAATCGAGAGAGAATTTCTGAGAGTTTTCCAAGCTAGCAACTTACTCTGTTTTCTGTTCTCTTCTCTTTTAATAACCGTCCAACTAACTTTTAAATATGAGATTTAATCTCAGCCCTTGATCCCTCAGAATTAATCTGGTCCGTCCAATCATCTTGAGTAAGCATTAGCTGAAACTTGGTTTCATAAGATTTCTGAAACTTGAAACTTGGTTTCAGAAATTTCTGAAACTAGTTTCACTCGTCTGAAACTTGGTTTCAGAATTTCTGAAACTTTCTGAAACTATCTGAAACTAGTTTCACTCGTCTGAAACCAACTTTCTGAAACTAGTTTCACTCGTCTGAAACCAACTGAAACTTGGTTTCAGAAATTTCAACTTACTTGATTTGAGATAAAACACAACAAACTCCACCTTAGCTCAAAATCAAGTCTACATGCTCTTTTCCCAATTTACTGTTCTTTACTCGGTAGAACAAACAACCACTTAAGCTCCCTTATGGCTAGAGCATGCCTTCCAGAATCTCTGTGCAAAAAATTCAGACCAATTCACCAACATTTATCAGCTCTGCACAATGCTTGAACTTGGCAGCTGACAATGGTTTTGTGAAAAAATCTGCAGCATTCTCTGTAGTATGAACCTTCTCCACTCTTACAGTTCCTCCATCAATGATATCTCTTATGAAATATAATCTCACATCTATATGCTTGGTCCTTTCATGAAAATGCTGATGCTTTGCTAACTGAATGGCACTCTGATTATCACACATCACAGAAACACAACCTTGTTCAATGCCCAACTCTGTAATCAAACCATTCAACCATATGGCTTCCTTGATTCCCTCAGTTACTGCAATAAATTCAGCCTCAGTTGTAGATAATGCTACTATAGATCACGAGAACATTTCCATGAGATGGCAGTACCAAACAAAGTAAACACAAAACCTGTAATAGATTTCCTTGAATCTACATTAGATGCAAAATCTGCATCTACATAACCTTTCAGTGGTAGCTCAGATGTAGAAGATGCAGAGAACTTCAGACCATGATGAACTGTTCCCTTGATATACCTGAGTACACCCTTCACTGTATTCCAATGTATCATACCTGGATTGCTCATAAATCTACTAATGATACTCATTGCAAAAGCTAAATCTGGTCTGCAGCAAATCATTGAATACATTATGCTCCCTACTGCATTTGCATAAGGAATCTTGAACATCTCCTGTATATCAGCTTGCTTCACAGGACATTGATTTACTGAAAGCTTAGTTCCAGGATTTACAGGTACTGATACAGGTTTTGACATATTCATGTTGAACTTTGCAAGCACCTTAGTCAGATATGCAGATTGTGATAGAAATAAGCTTCTATCATGTTCTTGTCTGCTAATGTCCATACCAAGTATTCTACTAGCTTCTCCCAGATCTTTCATTTCAAACTCAGAGCTCAACTTAGCCTTTAACATACTAATTTCATCAAGAGACTTCCCAGCTATCAATATATCATCAACATATAACAGCAAATATATGCAACTCACACTGTGTATATTTGAAAAATATATACAACTGTCATACCTGCTTCTTGTAAACTGTATTGAGCTCATAAATTCATCAAACCTCTTATACCATTGTCGAGGACTTTGTTTTAAACCATATAGAGACCTTTTCAACAAACATGCCTTGTTTCCTTGTCTTCAATATGGATGCCCTCAGGGATCTTCATATATATTGTTTCTTCTAACAGACCATGTAAAAATGCAGTATTGACATCCATCTGCTGAAGTTGTAAACCCCATTGAGTTACCATGGCTAAGAGAATCCTTATAGACACATGCTTTACAACAGGTGAAAAGATTTCTGTATAATCTACACCTTCCTTCTGTGTAAATCCCCTTGCAACAAGACTAGCTTTGAATCTGATTGAGTGAGCTGTCCCAGTTTCAACTTTCCTTTTGAATATCCATTTGCACCCCACAAGCTTCTTGTTCTTGGGTATAGTAATTATATCCCAAGTATCATTTTTCTCCAGGGAAACTAACTCTTCATGAATGGCTGTAATCCACTTTTCACTATCACTGCAACTAATAGCTTCTTGATAAGTGCTTGGTTCTGAGTAGTTTATATCTTCAGCTACTGATAGAGCATAGGCCACATTGTAAGATTTTCCCACCTGTCCATAACCATACATATCAGGCACCTTCCTATTTAGCCTCTTCTCTCTATCTTTAGCCAGTTGATAAGTGGATAACACATGTGTTTCATGTGCAGAAATCCCTGAAACTGTATCTCTAGTGGATAAATTCTCCATATCAGGTTGTTCTCTGTGCTCATCCATAGATGTATGCTTCTCATTTGCATGTAAATCACCAGTATTGCTGCAATGCTCCACCTGAATTCCTGTATTGTTGTCCACATGCTTGAGTGGCATAATAGTTTCATTAAAAACCACATCCCTGCTAATGATACACTTTTTCTGATCAATTATCCACAACTTGTACCCTTTTACACCAGTGGGGTATCCCAGAAAAATGCATCTAAGTGCCCTTGGTTCCAGCTTCCCTTGCCTCACATGAGCCAGAGCCAAACACCCAAATACCTTCAAATGTCCTAGGTAAGGAGGCTTGCCTGACCACAATTCCTCAGGTGTTAAGTTGTTCAGAGGTGTTGTGGGGCTCCTATTTATGAGATAGCATGCTGTAGTAGCAGCTTCACCCCAGAAGCATTTGCTCAAACCTGAGCTAATCAACATGCATCTGATTCTCTCTAGCACAGTTCTATTGAACCTCTCAGCAACTCCATTCTGTTGAGGTGTGCCTGGTATTGTTTTATGTCTCACAATGCCCTTGTTTTTGCAGAACTCATTGAAATCATTTGAGAGAAACTCCAAGCCATTATCTGTTCTGAGATGCTTGATTTTCCTTCCTGTAGTATTCTCCACCTCAATTGACCAATCTCTAAATTTGATGAAAGCTTCATCTTTAGATTTCAATATTATCAACCACACTTTTCTTGAATAATCATCAATGATTGACATGAAATACCTTCCTCCACCCATGGTTTGTGTATTTGTTGGTCCCCACAACCGAATGAAGGTAATCAAGTGGTGCTAGAGTATTGTGCTTTCTTGTGTCAAAACCAACCTTGTGAGATTTTCCTAATACACGCTTTTCACAGAATCGCAGATGATTTATTTGATCCCCACAGAGGTTTTGCTTTGATAATTCTCGAGTCCCTTCTCCTTTGAGATGTCCCAACCTTGCATGCCAGAGCTGAGTATTGTCTTGAGCACTAACATGTGAAGATTCCCCAGAAACTGTATCACCTACCAGGTAATAGAGGCCATTTTCCTTCAAGCCTTTCATTACAATGATGCCAGACTTAGTAATGCTCAGAACACCATCTTCTGAGGAATATTTGTGACCAGTACTATCTAGTACACCAAGGGAAATGAGATTCCTCTTCAGTTTGGGTATGTACCTAACATTTGTAAGCATTCTTACAACTCCATCATGCAGCTTGAGCCTTATATCACCAATTCCTTCAATGTTGCATTCAAAATCATCACCTAGTAGTACTGAACCACCTTTCCCAGCTTTGTAGTTTATGAACCACTCAAGGTTAGGGCTCATATGAAATGAGCATCCGAATCCGACTCCAAGAATCATTAGACTTTGATTTCACCACTAATGTGCCTCGAAACCACTAAAGCTTCAAAGATCACCATACACACAGACTTCGAATATGAGCATTATGAGCCATATTGTTTTCTGTACCATTAACCTGCAATTTTCCTGCCTTCTTGTCTCTATTATACTTGAAACACTGCTTCTTGAGATGGCCTGGCATTTTGCAATAGAAGCACTTCCTTTTTTCTGAGTTATTTCCATCTGCAGATTTGTGTTTTTCAAATCTTACGCATCCGCAGTACGTGTGTCCTCTGCTTAACCTGCATCTTATGGCTCCACCTCTCCTTGATATTTAAACTCTCAGATGCATTGTCATTACCAGTAGAGGGTCCCTTATGCAGCTCCTTGTTCCTCAGGGCAACATCAACATCATCATATGTCAGCTTGGTGCTCTTATGAATAACTAGAGCATCAATGAAGTGCTCATATGATTTAGGCAGGGCTCCCAAGATTACTAATGCCTTATCCTCATCAGAAACTTCAATGCTAACACTCTCCAGATCCTGGCACATCTTGTTAAACTCATCAAGCTGCTGGGAAATAGATTTATCTGTGCTGATTCGAAAATTAAACGATCTTTTCCTCAGATGTAACTTGTTTGCAGAAGTTTTAGAGTTATACATATCTTCCAAATTTTGTCCTGATTTCTTTATTGTTTTGATCTTGATTACTTCCCGGAGAATCTTGTCATCAAGGGACAATATGATTGTGCTACGAGCTCTTCCCATGATAGTAGCCTTCTCCTTGGCATCAAATCCTTCTGCAAATCCTTTTTCTCCCAAGAGTGCTGCATCTAAACCTTGATGAATCAATAGTGCCTCCATCTTGGCCTTCCATAAACCGAAATCGGTTTTCTCCGTGAACTTTTCAACATCAAACCTCATGGATGATCCCATTGCTTGATCGAAAACAGTTGAGATTCAAAACTTTCCCACAGACGGCGCCAATTGTTGAGTCACAACAATAATCTCAACCAAACAATAACAAGTATCAATCGATCAACAAGAACGTAAACGGTGAAACACGGAATTTACGTGGTTCGGCCAAAATAGCCTACATCCACGGGAACCAAGCACGTATATTGATATCAACTGAGATTCGATTACAAGCTTATACAATCTATTCAAAGATCAAGCCTAATCGATTATCTATACTCCTCAATCAATCGAAAGAGAAAACAAGATCAATCTCAACGAAAACAAGCGACAATGGAACTCGAACCAATTCTCAATGAGCAGATCACGAAACCTGATATCTTCAACCGTCAGTCGTGCGAATAACCTTCTTCAACTGCTATGCAAAATCTCAGAGCAAATGATGAAGAATCGAGAGAGAATTTCTGAGAGTTTTCCAAGCTAGCAACTTACTCTGTTTTCTGTTCTCTTCTCTTTTAATAACCGTCCAACTAACTTTTAAATATGAGATTTAATCTCAGCCCTTGATCCCTCAGAATTAATCTGGTCCGTCCAATCATCTTGAGTAAGCATTAGCTGAAACTTGGTTTCATAAGATTTCTGAAACTTGAAACTTGGTTTCAGAAATTTCTGAAACTAGTTTCACTCGTCTGAAACTTGGTTTCAGAATTTCTGAAACTTTCTGAAACTATCTGAAACTAGTTTCACTCGTCTGAAACCAACTTTCTGAAACTAGTTTCACTCGTCTGAAACCAACTGAAACTTGGTTTTAGAAATTTCAACTTACTTGATTTGAGATAAAACACAACACTTCTTTCACAAACATTGCAGTACCACTTCGCTTGAATTCACCCAATGACCAATAGATCTTGTAACCTGCCGTTGTCATCTTCTTAATAAAGGTATCCAACATCTGCAAATATTAATATTAAATCAATCTGTTATACACCAATGTTTCTACCTAGTTGACATTTAAATTCACAAGAATTACCTTTTGTTGTGCAGGTGTAAATTTCTGTCTATCCACATTGGCGTGGTCTAATTTGCCATTTACAAAGAGGGCAGGAAGATGTACCTCCTGTGCGTTAAATTTATATTAATATATAAATGATTCCATATAAATATATGTAAAGAAAGTATAGAGACCTGACCTGTAAGCACACGATTGCAAATTGGATATACAATTTCCAACAGTCTGGGTTTTTTTCTAACAAACTAAGGAGGCCATGAACGTTATGTGACATGATGTTTTTTGCCTCTCTACATTTATCACATACGAATGCATCCATAGCACTGGGAACCGGATACTTCCTCATATAATCTTCACGTGATGAACGAATTTCTTTATGAGAGTCTAGGTAACGTTTAATCACCCGATCATTCTCCAACAATTGAGAAGCTCTACAAAAAGATGCTATTTTATGATCCCTAACCTGAATATCATGACAATGCATTCGTAAAAACAGGGAAAAATAAACAAAAGTTTCAAGTAAACAATATTCCCCCATTTTTTAGAAGGTTTACATTTTAATTTGGTGTGAATTTCAAGGAAATTAAATAAAATAGTAAGTAGATAGTACAAAGTAAGAGAAAGTATAAAAAAAGTAAGAAAGATAATAAATAAAATAAAAAGGAGATTATTTAAAAATTAATAAATGTAGGTAGTGGACAAAATGTATACATTTAAACAAAAACAAAGGAAAATAGGGATGATTGGTAGATAAAGTTAGGAGATTTTGATAAATTGAGAGCAACATTTGTTATGTAATGATCAATCGTGTTTATATTAGGGAAAATTGATTATTAATTTTTCAATCATTCCTAATATAAACATGATTGATCTCAATGTAACAATTGTTGTTTTCGATTTAATACTACCCTTTTGATATTAACACTTGTGCATACCTTTGTCAGCAAGAAGGTGAACCTTACAGTTAAAATAATAGGAACTCATAGTAAAAGTTCCCTTGCTAAGCTGACCATATAGATTGTAACTAAGTGTTGGGATTTCTTTCATTTTATCACAACTCCCCTAACACTAATTTTTAAAACTCTGCTAAAATATAGTTACTATTCAGAATCTCCATTTTATCACTGCTAAAATCTGACTCCCAATCACCCCAAGCCTAATTACCTCAACGGCAAAATCCATCAGATGCAATACAAGTGTTTACACAAACTTTGAAGAACAAAGACTTCTCCCTACTGTAGTTCTTAGAAGACTGTTGGAACTCAAATATGTTCTCAAGAAGAGCACTAGAAAACTTAAGATCCTAAACTTTTAAGTAACTTTTGATTTCAAATCCAAACAACAAAAAACCAGATGTGAAAAGCTAAATGGCGTGGAAGATTGCAACAAGGGCTGGTTGGGAACCAACTATCATTGGATCTTGTTGATTGAAATTGATCAACTAGAGGAAGTGTGATCGCGGGAAAAATGCATAAATGGTCCATAAGTTTGAGGGGTTTGGCGCACGCAGTACAACGTTTGTTCCTCCCGGCAAATGTAGTCCCAAACTTCCAAACACAATTTTGACTCCTACATCATCAGCCATGTCATCTCCAGAATTTTAAAAAAATTTAAAAAAAATAATGAAAAATAAAATAGAAAACATTGAACTAAAAGATAAAATAAATAAAAAAGAATCTTTAATTAAAGGCAATATCCCCACATTAGGGGTGCACGTTCGGATTAATGCGATCCAATCCTATCCGAAGTTCGGATCAATCCGAAATTTCGGACCACTAAAGGCTCAATCCGAAATCCGATCCGAACAATCGGATCGGATTTCAGATTAATCCGAAAAAGTTCGGATTGGATCGGATTTAATCCGAATAATCCGAACTTTAATTAAAAAAAAAAAACTGAAATAGCATTTCGTAGCCAAATTAAATACTAGTTCAGTAGTTCCACATTCAAAATAAACAAAATAAAGTTCACAAGTTTACTTAGGCTCTGTTCTTTTCAACTGAAATTTACTGAACTGAACTGAACTGAATTATAGTATAAAATATAACTAAGCAGAACTGAACTGAACTGAACTTAATGGAACTGAACTGAACTGAATGAGTTTTCAGTTGAAAAGAACAGAGCCTTAAAGTCCAAAACAACAAATACGAAAAGTTTGGAGTTCATGTTCTATTTTGTATTTTGTTTGGGCTAACTTTCTATTTTGTATTTTGTTTGGCGGAATAAAGGGAAAATATATATATATATATATATATATATATATATATATATTAATTCGAATTTTCGGATTAATCCGAAAATCTTCGGATCTAAAATATCATAATCCGTAATCCGATCTGAATACATCGGATTGAATTTTTAAATTTTTAAATCAGATTTTTGGATTTCGGATTTTATGATCACCCCTACCCCACATTATCATTTCCATCATCCCCAATTTGGTCAGAATCATTAAAACGAAGAGGCTAGTCAATTGGATCTCAATAAGAATAAAACAATAGAGAATGAAGAACTAATACAAAATAGAAAGGTAGAAAAGTAAAAAAAAAATGGGTAAACAAGAGATGATCAGATATCCTGGCTTGGATTTTCACCAGAGAGTGAAAAACTCAAAAATAGCACTCAATAATTTCAGATTCGATTTCCCCAGAATTGCAGATGCTACCAAGTCTTCCAATGAGCTCTCTGAGAACTATATTGTTGCCATTTTCGCCACTGTTGAAGGTAGGTGTTGGATGCAGTTGGAGAAGAAACAATTGAGCCAAGAGCTGACTCAAACAGATCATTTTGGTCCATTGAATTATTGTTGTTGTTGTTGCCCCAATTGGGTTTGTTGAAGAAGTTGCAATTGAGCTCTTCCATTGTTGAATTGAGTTTTTGTTTGGAGGGAAGAGGGCTTGACCGGGTGTTGAAGTCCTACCAGATTAGAGAGCGGCGCAGCCGCGCGAGGAAGAAGAAGAAGAAGAAAAACAGAAGAGATAGGAGGACGAAGGTGGGATTTGCCGGAGTTTTGGGCGGCACCACCCGGAGAGTGAGGGCAGTACGGTAGTGATGAGAACAAAGAGAAAGGTGAGGAAGAAGGCAAAGTAAAATTTTAATTTCCGTTTAATTTATTTTTCACTTAATTTCAGTTTTTTCTTTTTCAGTTTTAAATTTTAATTTAGATTTTCTTTTTATTTTATAGAATTTGTTTTTTATTTTTACATTTTCTTATTCAAAGTAATAACATCAAATCTGAGTTGGCAGTCAATTTTAAGTTTGACCAGCCAACTAGAATGACAAATAAGCAGTCAAGGTTAAATTTGTGTCGAAAGTCCTACTCTAGCCAATTTTTGAAAGTTTGGGATTACATTTACCGGGTGGAACAAACGTAGTACTGCGTACACCAAACCCCCTAAAGTTTAGGACCATTTATGACTTTTTCCCGTGTGATTGCGTAAGACCACTCCCAATGGGTCGTCGCGACAACCGTGAATAGTTGCGGTCGTGAGCGACGGCTGATTTAACGACCACTGTAGAAAAAAAAACTATCCAACAGGTCGTCGGATGACCGTGAATAGTGTTTTTTATTATTTTTTTTTGTATTTTTTTTATATTTTTTTTAACTTTCTTAACATATTATAATAGTGTTTAGAAGTTAAAATTAATCAAATTGAATTTATAAAAATATATTTTTAATTACGAGTTTAAAAGTCGTAAAATTTAAAATAATCGAAATATAGTCAAGAGTGGTCTCTATTTGTAGAGAACGAAAAACCATGAAAATCGGTGTAACTTTTATATTTTTATATTTTATATTTTATTAATTATAATTAAATGAAAATGAAAAAAAAAAAAATATATATATATATATATAAAAAAGTGGGCCAGCTCACGAAAAAAAATATAAGGCTGCCCCTCCAATTCAGCCTTGGAACGGCTGAATTGGAGGTCAGCCATGGCCGGCCATGGTGCTCCCATTGGAGCATCGACGGCCGGCCGTCGGCCATGGCTGCCGCCATGGCCATTCCCATGGGAAGTGGTCTAATTCCCAGAAGGATTAACATGAACTTGCCAAGTCCAATTGTAATAATCAAACACATGGTGGTGAGTTTAGCTGAAATACGATTGTAAGGTGACCACTCATAGAGACCACCATAATATCTCGAGTACTTTACATTTATGCAGTGTACCTTTCAACTATTTAGTTGCTTATTATCTCTATTAGTACTTATTAAACTCCTTACTGAAACTACACACTGTATTCACTCAGCATGCTCAAAAAGTCTTTCGCACAAACTATGTTCATCAAGACCATATATAGGTGACAAACTTATCTTTCGAAAGACAATAACAAATTTAAAAGATTATTCCCCAACCCCTTCTTTTACTTCATTGTCCAAGGGAACAACAATATAAGACAGAGAATTAAACTACCTTAGAATCATTCTTTGCGAGCATTTTGCTTAGCATTTGCCACTCGGTGCCTGAATTCACATGACTGTAGGTGTTCAACAGGAAGTATACTTCATCTCCTATCTGCAAGTAAAGTAACATATATTTGCTATTAAGTTTTTTTAATTCCAATCTAAAAAATACATATTAGAAACTTAAAGAGAATTGATCATAACCCCAAACTAATATATGATCGGACACTAACCTTCTATTAAATAAATATATTAAATTCTAATAAGTCAGTTTCTTAAATTTAGGATTCAATTAAATAAATAAAATTCATTATGTGTATTAAAATTCTTTTGTTAAATATAAAATTTGAAGTGTGTTTGTATTTTGTACCTTTCTAGTTAATAAGGAATAAAATCTTTTTGCCCATTATAAAGAATGAAAATTACAAATGTGAGATGTAACTCAATCAAGGAGGTTAGAGATGAATGGTCAAGATCAAAGTTTATTATGATTAAAGGGTTGTGATTAAATCTGGAAAAGGAGAGGGAAAACCGTTAGTTGTTGCAATAACAGTTGTCATCATAGTTGTTATAACAAAAAGGGAATTCTTTGTTGGAGGAAGCAAAAAGGATTGGAAAACCACTTGAGGAAGAGGAGGTCAAGGAAGTCGTATGGAGTTGTGGGGCAGATAAAACTCCGGGGTTCAATGGTCTTTTCTATAGATCATGTTTGGGGTTGGTGAAAAATGATCTTTTAAATGTGTTTGAAGAATCCACTACAATGGGAAACTTTGTAAAGGAACAAATTGCACTTTTCTTACTCTTTTACCCAAAATTGCTAATCCCGTGAGCTTGGGGGACTTGAGGCCAATTTCTCTAGTAGGTAGTGTGTACAAAATTATCTCTAAAGTGCTTGCTAAAAGGTTGGGAAGGGTGTTGGAGGGTGTGATTTCGAAAAACAATCGGCTTTTATAGGAAATAGAAACATCTTGGATGGAGTGTAGTTGTCTTGCCAATGAAGCCAAAAAATGAAAAAGAAAAAGTTTTTGTTTAAAATTGATTTCGAAAAGGCTTATGATTCAATGAGTTGGACTTTTTTGTTTGACATGATGAGAATTTTAGGTTTTGGAGAGCTTTGAATAAAATGGATCAAAGAATGTGTCTCTTCCGTAACTTCTTCAATTATAATAAATGGAAGGCCAACAAAGGAATTTGAAGTTCATAGGGTTGATTAGGAGAGCTGTGCAGATCGAGTCTGGTCTCACTTTCACTCCACAAGGATCAAGAGACAAGTAGACCCACTTTCCCCATTTTTGTACTTAATCGTGGCGGAGGGGTTAAGTAGACTGTTAAAGTAAGCTTGTGAGGGAGGGAAGTTCAAACAGGTTGAGTTAGGAAAAGGGAAGATTTAAATTTCACACATCCAATTTGCTGATGATTCTCTAATTTTTTGGGGAATTTTGTAAGGAAAAATTTAAAGTTGTAAAAGGTATTCTAAGATGTTTTGAACTTGTGTCGAGTTTAAAGATAAATTACAAGAAAAGTAGTCTTATTGGTCTAGGTGTGGATATTTAGTTGAAGGGGCTATTTCCTTAATTGTGACGTAGGAGATTGTCCTTTTAATTATTTGGGTTTGCCGGTGGGAGGGAAGGCTAGAGGATTGAAAATTTGGAAGAAGGTAAAAGATAAATTCGAAAAGAGACTTGGGGCTTGGGAGAATAGATTCTTGTCATTTGACGGAAGATTAGTTATAAATGTTTTACCGATTTACTATTTTTCTTTGTTCAAAGCACCGAGTCTCTAGTAAAAGATTTTTGGTTGGGAGTGTTGGAATCTAAGTATGGGACCTTTTGGAATAATGTAGTCTTTTTTGGGAGGGAAACACAATTGAGTTGTTGGTCGAATTGGTGGAGGGATATTTTGAAATGGGTTGGCTCTAAGGATAGGTTCATTAATAATGTAAAAAGGTTAATTGGTAATGGATGCAATACTTGTTTTTGGGAAGAAAGATGGGGTTGTCTTGAAAAAAGCTTGAAATAAGAATACCCGAGATTGTATGGGTTGGAAAAACTCAAAGGTAGTAAGTTTTCAAATAGGGTAGCAAAAGTGGGAAACCGGTTGGGATGTAATTGGAAATGGAGAAGAAATCTTTTTGAATGGGAAAAAAGAGGTTGTAGAATTGAAGAAAGGTTAATACTTTTTTTTTTTTTTTTTGAATAAGCTAATTATATTACAATGGTTCAATTACCACTAATTCTTGTCTTCCACCTCAACCACCTTATATTATAACTACTTTCACAACAACCTTATAACACGCCTCAACCACCTTATAACTCCTTGCCTCAACCACCTTATAACTCCACCTTATATTATAACTCCTTTCACAACAACCTTATATCACAATCGGGTTCAGACTGCACTCATCTGACATCTGATTCAACTTTTACCAATGTATCACTTATGACTCCTGAAAGGTGAATACTTTAATTCTCAAAGAAAATGAGCTTGATGTTTGGGTTTGGGTGGGAGGTATGGAGACTTTTTACATCACAAAACAAAAGAATCCAAATGAAAAAATGGACAAAAATAATTTGGAATAAAATGGTCCGTTCTAAAGTGAATGCATTCGTATGGAAAGTGCTCCAATATAAGATTCCTTCAATTGAAAACTTGAAAATGAGTGGAATTTAGTCGAGCCATAGTGATATTTAAGTGCAAAAGTTGTGAGGAAAATGTGGAGAGTACGTGGCATATCTTGGGGATTGTAAATTTGCAAAAAAAAAGTGTAGGCATTGGTTTACTTGTGGATTAAAAGGAACATGGTGCAAGGTGTAAATATTGAGAGTCAACTTGAGAATCATGGAAAATTATGGGTGAATGGGGATAAAGAGTATGTGGAATCTGCTTTGGCATGTAAACATGTGGAATAGTTGGTAATGCGTTGGTGTATAAAAGTGAAACTATAACACCTTGGCAAGTTGTTGATTTTGAGAAAATCAAAGTAGATTGTTGGTTTTGGTTGAAAGGGAAAGGTTACAATCTATTTGAGTCTTGGACTTTAGAACCTTTAGACACTATTATCTCCGTCTCAAACTCATTAATTTCAATTCAATTCTACTTGGTTGTTTTTTATATTAAAAATAAATTTTGTGCATTTCAGTTCCATTCAGTTCACACGAAGAGAAGAGAACAAAGCCTTAATGTGTTTAAATATGGAATAGGGTCTAATTGGTTGTGGAAAAAAGAAAAAAAAAAGGGAGATGAAAACAGAGGCAATCAGGAAAAGTAATCTGTCTAGAAAATGTTATGTTGTTTATGTTTGGAAGTGTGTACAGGTTCAGATACCGGAAGCTGAAAGTGGCGAGAAACTGAGAAAGTAAGCGGTAAGGAAAAAGTTCAGATAATACAGCGATAATCTATGTTTTGTCTTGTGGTGCATACTGGAAAAGTAACGTTGGATTAGAAAGTGAGGGTAATTGAATTTATTTTATTTTCATGTAGAGGATTTTTGATGGATTTGGTCTCGTTCCAGCATTGGGCCGGTGAAGATGGGCAAGTGACTTGGGTGAACTGTACAAGCATGGACTTTGAACACCAAGTTTCAACTTAATTAGCTAGACCAACGTGATCTAAGTTTTACATATCTGAAGGGGACTCTCTTGACTTTCTTTGGTTGCTTTGGCTTTTTTCCTCACATTCACATCTTAAATTTCCGGCCACGCTTGCGAAATGGGATATTTTGGCTTAGACCACGTACTAAATTACTTACAACTTCATCTTTGTAGGCATAGGGTGGAGGGACATGGCTAGTTAGGCATTGTGTCGTCATCTATGACCATTCTTAAATTTATTGCCACTTATTTTCTCGTGACCACAGGGTGGAGGGATGTGTTTAGTGGTCTTGGAGCTTGGATGTTTTTTGAGTTATTAACCTTGACCAAACTTTAAATTACTTGTCAATTACTTTGCTAAAGAGCAATTAAGGGTGTAACTCGGTTGGAATTGACGGATTAAAAATTGGTGGGTTGAGATTTTCCTCCGTAGTAATGCACTTTTTGTTGCCACAGAGGATCATCACTTTAGCCATGTTACATATATGTTGGAGTATTCCGCCTTGTGGTCTTGGTTTATAATCCGTCCGCAACCTCTTATTCTCAGCTAGACTTTGATATATACATATTAGGGGATGGAGGCGACCAACATGACAACTAATCATGGACCTTGGTTTTGACGGCTGCTTTTGGTCTTTGGTGCTATTTGGGCCGATTACAAAGATTGAAAAAGGTGAAGATTTGTCTTAATTACTGAAAGATGTGGTGTAGAAGTTGAACATTAGGCAGGAAGGTTTGAAGTGTGGGAATATGAAGAACGTGAGAGGTTGGGATTTTTAGGAACACCTCGTGCATGGTTGTGATGTAATATTTCATGTTAATTTCGAGCATTCCATATGCTCTTGTATATTATGATGTCCGTTTCAAAAGAAAAACTACAGTTAACTTATCATCTTGTTTAATTTTACTAAATGAACTTCTGAGATGCCTAAAAAAATAATGGTAACGATGATATAAGATGATGTTCGTGTGAGTTGTGAGTTCTCTATTACGGTATAATGGAGAACCAATGTGCTTAACTTAAAAGGGATTGATAATTAAGATTTTAATGTCAACACTAGTGATATTATTAATCACTAGTACCAATAACGAAGATGACATAAGATGCGGGTAGAAGATTATTTGAGATCGGTTTGAGATAATTATACAACTTGGACACTATAGATTTTTTTTCAATAAATGGTAAATTATTACACAAAGTCACATGGGAGACGGTCTTTAGATAATTTACCTGGAGACCACCTATGTTAACAATAAAATCATCTATGTTATTAATCAAAACGTTTATGTTGTTAATGGAATAAGTGTTGTTGTAATATGAAAAAATAACATGTTGAGAACATAGATGTTTTGATTAATAACATCAATGATTTTTCTTGATAATACAAGTATGTCTTTAGATAAATTATCTAAAAACCGTCTATCAGAATTAATATTGGATAGAAATGAGCAGAGTATTAATATTAGAAAAGAGAACGAAAAAGAAAACAAAGAAAGGATGACCCACACATAATTGGATTTTCGAAAAAAGGATACACGAACGAGATAGGAAAGATATTGTTGGCTAACCTTCCTTACAACATGAAAACCATAATCGTAGTAGATTATACCAAATCCTTCTCCTTTCTTTTTTTCAGCAACTTCTAAAACTTTCTTTATCTTCTCTATTCTGCATAGGAGGATAATAAATTAGCATGCCAAATAAATAATACATTATTACAAACTAATAAATTGACAAATAAAAACGTACCCCTTACGAGTCGAATGTGGGCCGTCAATAAATTTCTCACAATTTATATCAACTTTAGCGCCTGGAAAAGGTAAGGAGTTGATAGATATATATAGTATATGAAAGTTGACTAGTGTTTAGAACATAGGTAGAACGTAATGTAATAGATGTCTGAAATAAGAAAAAGGACAATGGGCATTATGTCAAAACCTTAGACTAGCCACATTGGGTGACGGCTCGGTGACGCGTCACCGTACGTGATCCGATTTGCAGATTTGATTACGCGTCGCGGGCCACGGAATTTCGAATTTTTTTTTTTTTTACATATTTAACATATTGTAAGAGTGTTTAGAAGTTGAAATTAGTAAAATTGCATTTTTTAAACTCGTTTTATAATTTATTGGGCAAGAGGCAGGAATATATTACAACAAACCGCTGAAAATTTAAAAACTAAATGGAAATGCAACAAACACACAACACACGAATGCATTAAACAAACAAACATACACTACACGATTGGTGAAGCTCAATCTCCACGGTCAACGCATTCTCCAAATATGTTCCATCAAGTCCCTTTGGAGTTCTTCATGCGTGCACCTACTGTGCATTTGCCGTGAAAAGTTCATGTATTCCGGGATAGAGTTTATTGTTGATTGTGCTCGTCGGATACGAACTCCGTCAATCACATGGGGTACATTCTCACGGGTATCTTGTTCGAACTCTTCGATTTCCTTGTCATAATTTAGGTATTTGTGGCGCTCATCCTCAACTATCATGTTGTGGAGTGTGATGCAGCAATCCATAATCTTTTTGAGTGTCTCCCTGTTGTGTGCAAGGGCGGGATTTCGTACAATTGCAAATCGTGCTTGCAGTACTCCGAAAGCACGTTCCACATCTTTCCGGCAAGACTCCTGACGCTCAGAGAATTTGGCTTCTTTGTGCGTTACCGGATTCGGGATGGCAGGAACAAATGTAGCCCAAGCTGGATAGATGCCATCGGTTAGGTAGTAAGGCATGTTGTACTGATGGCCATTGACCTCAAAGTTAATCTGAGGTGCCGTGCCGTGCCGTTCAGGAGATCGTCGAACACCGGTGAACGTTGCACGATCAACAAGTCATTGTATTTTTCGGAAATCCCGAAGAATGAATGACATATCCAAGTATCTTGGGATGCTACTGCTTCTAAAACAAGGGTGGGCTTTTTGCTTCTGCCTTGAAACTGACCGTGCCACGCCTTGGGACAGTTCTTCCATGTCCAGTGCATACAATCGATACTCCCAAGCATGCCCACAAATCCTCTTGCAGCGTTGATTGCCAGAATCCTTCGAGCATCGACCTCGTTGGCCCTCCGCATATATGTTGGACCAAACTCAGCCACCACATCATCACAAAAACGCGAAAGACACTTGAGGGTCGTGCTTTCACCAAGTCGGCAATACTCGTCAACCGAGTCAGCAGAAGCCCCATAAGCTAGCATACGAATGGCTGCGGTACATTTTTGTAGTGTGGTTAACCCCGGTCGGCCAAGACCATCTGGCTTGCACACAAAGTAATCATCTTGACGCACTACACCAAAGAATCACTGCTCGAACAACGACCTCTCCATTCTGAATCTCCGTCGAAATTTATCTGCATATGGTGGGTTAACCCCGAAGTAGTCTTCCTCCAATTGTTTACCACGCTCTTCTCGACTTCTGTCAATGTAAGCACGCTTCTTCTTAGGCCGTCGTGGCTCGTCCGGTTGTTGATGTTGCTGGAATTGTTGGATCATATTTGGTACATTTTGCATTATCATGGTTTGTATTTGTGCGAAAGGATTGGATGAAGAAGAACCAAGCAAGCTTTCATCATCAGATGATGAATTGGACATGATTATCTTTGGAAAATTGAAGTAGATAGAGTGTTTTCTGTGTAGTTAAGAAAATGGAAGAAGGGATGAATGCAAGTAGTTTGTTGTGTATAAAAATGTGTTCTATGGTTGCATTATATAGACACTTTGTCTGAGATGTGTGACTCATTTCTTAGTCATAGCTGAGTCATAATGCATTGGATTTCTCATTAATTGAAGATAAGATGTCTGAGATGTATGACTCATTTCTTAGTCATAGCTGAGTCATAATGCATTGGATTTCTCATTAATTGAAGATAAGATGTCTGAGATGTATGACTCATTTCTGACAAAGCAAAGATAAGATGTCTGAGATGTATGACTGATTTTATTACAACGGACACTTGGAAGAGTAAAACACAAACAAGCCACACTTCGGGAAGTAAAAAACAAACAAGCAAACTAAAACAAGCAAACCGAAACAAGCAAACTAAAACAAGCAACCCTAAACAAGCAAACTAAAACAAGCAAACCGAAACAAGCAAACTAAAACAAGCAAACCGAAACAAGCAAACTAAAACAAGCAAACCGAAACAAGCAAACTAAAACAAGCAACCCTAAACAAGCAAACTAAAACAAGCAAACCGAAACAAGCAAACTAAAACAAGCAAACCGAAACAATCAAACTAAAACAAGCTCTCAACTTCAGCCATTACTCGGACGGAAACAATTCCTTCTGCAGTGCATCACAAACTCCCTTATGTGCTGCAGTCAAGTTAGCATAGTTCCCCATAAGTGTCATCCACATGTCCATCTTCTTCTCCTTCATCCTACGTTCTTCCTTTTGCCGGGCAAACTCCGACATCTTTCCAACTCAAGGTATTGGGATAACTTTCATTAAAGTTAACCCATCCTCGCTCATTGCATCCATTGAGGAGTTGGAACTACCACCTCTAGCCATCTTCTTTGCCTTGTCACGACCCATGGGACGTTTGCTAGGCGTGACATCGACATCGCCTCCTTTGGGGTGCTTCCCACTACTAGCACCTGCTGATGCCATTGGTTGGTCATCATCAACTAGAACATCAACCCTCGGAGTTGTTGCGGCCTTCTTGTATGTTTCCTCCAAGTTCATCCTCGTTTCCCACTCTGAATCTTGTTTCATGGCATCCCACTGCTTGAATAGGTTGAATCCGGCGTTACAACCGGACTTCTCTTTGTAGAAATCCTGGGCTGTTTCAGTTACATTGGCTTCATTGTAGCCACTCCGATCGCCGACAACCCTAGTAGCACGATCCACACAAATCACCCACCAATTAATGTCATCTCTCATCCGCTTAAATCTGAGACGAAGTGAATCATGACTCCGCTTTTTTTCCAAACCGGACATCCTCCCATCTCTCCGCACGTCCTCGACTTTCTTGAACAAACTTGCATACCTCTGATTCGTGCCAATGATCGGATTTGCGCTAACGGCCATGTAACAAGAGATGAGAACCAAGTCCTCATTCGTGTTGTAGGGTGAGCCACGTCCTTCGCCTTTATTGGTCGTCCCTCCTTCCGTGTCTTTGGCTTTCCCTTTCCCATGCCTCCGGATCGGTTGAATTTCGTGCCTCAGAACAACTTCCGGTGGTGCTTGCGAAAACATTGGTGTTTGTGAGATTGGAGAATGGTAATTCTGAGTTTAGGGGTCTTCGTACGAGCTTTCGAACAAAGGGCGAACAAAGCTCGGTTGGGGTTGTGGAGAGGTGTTTTTGTTAAGCTTTTTCATGCACGCTTCGTAGGCTTCGGGTGTGTTTTCTTGCATCCACCTCAGAGTTTCCGGAGTGAACAAGTTTCCGTCCATGTCGCCGGAAAATTGAAATGGAGATGGTTGGTCTTTTGGAGTGAAGAGAGTGTTTTAAGTTTAATTAAGAGAGAAAGAGGAGTTGGAGATGGGATGATCCAAATATAGTCAAGACTGATCTCATTTTATAGATCTCGAAAAAATAAAGCCGTTGGTGATTTTTATTTATTTTTTGCATTTTTATTTTGAAAGTTATAACCGTTTGAAATTTAAACGGAATTAAAAAATATATATATACGCCATGGCGAAATTATTATGCTTGCCCATTTGGCTCACCGTCCACCATCGACGGGTGAGCCAATAACGTCGGTGAGTGACTGCAATGCAGGCCGTCTTAGTAACATAATTCATCATCCCTAAGCATTTTCCATATTTTGAGCGTGAATCCACGCTCCGTACTTGAAAACTTCACTAATTCTCGACTTGTTTTTTTGAGTTCTCGAATTAAGTTTTCTAAGTTCACCGTCAAAGAATTTTAGGAATAAAATGTCAATTTTACGGGTCACATTCTTCTACAAGGGGTTATTAAAATGAATTGAACATAAGAAACTTGAGATTTCTTATTTAGCATCGCATAGGTGGTCGAAAACAATGAAAAAGAATACAAAATCATAGTAAAAATTTCAACTATAAAAAGTTACGATATAATTAGAGGAGTAAATATCATATTATGTTTGAATATAAAACTAGAATATTCCAAAAAAGAATTTAGAAGTTTTCTTTAGAAACATATTCCTATACTAGTGAGAACGCACCGCGCAAAGTACACTTTATAACATTATGTGAGTATTTTATTAAAACAATTAACATAATTCCACGGGAAGAGATCTTATAAACTGACAAAAATTGATAGGAAATATGAGTGTTACAGACTTAGGATATGTTCCCTTCATCTGAAAACTCATTAATTTCAGTTCTGCTTAGTTCAGTTCAGTTCTGTTCAGACGAAAAGAACATACATAAACGTTTTGATTAACAAAATCGATGGTTTTCTTGATATACAGGTTCATCTATAGATATATACGTGATACAAAGACTGTCTATCAGGAGACTTTCTCTATAAAAATATTGGAGGTTTTTTTTTACTTGATAACATCAATGTTTTACATTAAATAAATTATATTTATAGAAAAACATATTAAAATTTTGTATTAAATCACCAATGAGCATGGTACACATACCAACTATAAGTGAGGTTTTATCTAACAATGAAATGAACAATAAATCGAAATTAAGTTTGCAACAATTTTCAATAAAGAAGCGGAAGAAACTCTTACATCTATCTCCTAATTAGTACTTCCTCCGTCCCGTCCGATGTTACCCGTTTTGTCATTTTGGGTGTCCCACATTAAGTTTCTCATTTCCATTTATGGCAATTTATTCTTCAACTATAATAATATATTTATTCAACTTTCTTAAAAAATCACACCCTGACATTATTTTATTTAAAAGTCAACTTAAAAATACTCCAACAATCAAACCACTAACATTATTTTATTCAAAAAGTAATACACCTTTATTTTTCTCTCCAAAAGTAACGGGTAACATCGGACGGGACGGAGAAATACAACATTAGAACAAAAATTACTATTCACTTTTAGCATTTGACAAGAAACACCTTTGAAGAAGTTGGAAAATCTAAAATTCATTAAGGGCAAAATGGTCCATTCACTTGGTACCAAACTTGAGCAACTTACTCTCTTATAATAGACTTATAATAATGTATAAAATTATAATTTAAGCTCAATCATATACTTCAACTATTTATATCTTTGTAGCTAGGGGTGGCCAACGAACCGAACGAACCGAACATTTGGCAAAATTACTGTTCGTTCGTTCGAAGGTATGTTCGGTTCGTGTTTGACGGAAATTACAAATTAGTATTCGAGTTCAGTTCAACTTTTTTTTAATTGTTTATGTTCGATTCGCATGTTCGAAAACCACGTATCTAAGATTAACTATTTGGACAAATCTGGATATAAGATTAAAAAAAACCCTTAGTTAGATTTATTACCTTTGGGAACATTCTTGACTGAACGAATTATATCCAAAAAGCCCTTGTTCTCCGGCAAGGAGTCCTGAATGAACAATGAAATGTTATACAGTATTACATATTATTATAAACAAAAATGTATTTTAACACTATAATACAAAGAAAAATTACCTCTGCAATTGAGTGCCATCCATGTGCAAAAGGAATATTAGTAAGACATTTCAATGCATGCAATATGCTGTTGGTCATTGAATCCACAAAGATTTCGGAATGTTGGTAAAATGTTAATTCATGGCTGCAAAATTTACAAATTAGTTAGTAAATTTTTACAATATTATTAAAAAAATTACAATATTGTTATCTACTAACAATAGATTGGTATATTACTTTTTTTCCGGATCAATGTCTATCGTTATATGCCTCGAAAGTTTTCGAAATCGTTCGATTGCTGACTTAGTTTGTACTGATATATCATTTTCTCCCCCTCTCCTCGTCGTGGGAGCCAACTGTTACATGTAAGTTAAGAAACAGCATCAAAATTACATACATTAATACTTTAACATATAGATAGTATTTTACTTTAAAGGAAGGGTTAGAATATTTACATTGACATAAAGTTCAGCAACTTCTTTAATCACGTCCCATATCGAGACTTCAGGTACAGTAAAGTTACTAATCCCGCCGGTGTGCAAGAGATAGTTGCCTGTTACGATTAATATAAATCAGTAGTGGGAGTGTAAAAAATGTGACCTAGTTATTTCTTTATTCTCCCTTATGTGTTTTTTTTGAAAAATTTAAACATTTCATCAATTGGAAAAAACACCAGTGGTGTTCATTCGTACAATAATAGTCCAAGTACACAAAAACCATGGTCTACCGCCAGCACAAACTAAGCTACCAGGCAAACACAGCTAGAAATATAATCCAACGCCTAAAACTTGGGCAGGAATTGACCCGGACCAGAAAGCAAACAAACTACCAACAAATAGATGCCAATCAACAGATAATTTTCTGATCCGTGACAACCGAAGGAAGGCTTAAGAAAACTTACAGATAGCAACCAATAGACAGTTTCCTTCGCCGTTCTCTCCCTCAAGGACACTCTGTTCACCACCACGGGGGCTAGTAAGCACTTTGTATCTGTAGAAGTGCCGACCCTCAAGATAATATGTTAGTTCCTTTCTTTCAGTAACGTTGAGTCCTATGATTTTTTTTTCTCCATCCCTCTGAGCAATACATTCGACTCCAGACCACACTAATTCTTTCAATGTTAATTGTTGTTCCTCTAATAATTTCATCACATGTTCGCATTTGACATAATCTACTTCATAATTGTCATATTCGGCCATTTTATGTGTGATTATAGTAGTGAATAGAATTGAGTGGAAAGAGGAATGAAGAAAAGAGTGAAGAAAATGAGAAGAAAAGAAGGTGGAAAAAACAGAGGTGCTGCAATTGAGTAGTACTAGTTGCTTTTGATTTATGAGGTGAAATTCATTACCTTGCATCAAAATGGCTACTGGAATTGCTCATCAATATCAAATGAGCTAGTCACACATTTTGAATGAAATTTTGTTTTTTGCTATCTGTGTGTTGAATTATTATTGGTCAATGGGTATTTCAAGATGCAGTGAAGACTAAGATATGAATATATGATTTTATTTAGGTGTTAAAATAATTTTGTAGCTACATTTTTATTTTTATTTTTATAATTAATTAATGTGAAGCGACCTTAAATTTCATTTCTCACTGTTCATGACCATTCTGTGTTATTCTATTTCTATATGTACCACTGTTCTCTTCGTCTGTGGTTCGTGAATATAATTTGATCAATGAATAATGCAGGGCTGTGAGCTTGTGAGTGATGAGGCAGTGTCAAGCGCGTATAAAAATAAATGAGGATAAGTAGTCACTTTATTTTCCTAAAATGGGGAAGCAGGATAATTATGCAAAGAGTGACAGAATTTGAAAATGAGCTATATGTATTTGTCGCATTGCGTGTAGAATTAGTTCTTTGATTCTAAAACTATCATACAACTAGTTAACCAAACTAAATAGTACAGTAGCTAGATATATAGACTGATGGACATACTAGTTGTAGACATGTAGTTATGGAGTCCAACGTGAGGTTGCATTGGAATAACTTTAGCCTAAATTTTGGAGTTAATTGGTATTTGGCTTTTCCATTTATCTTATAGATATACTAGAATACGCGTGTCACGCGACAAGCAATATCCTTTTAATAATATTATTTTTACGAATAAATTATGTAGCAAGATTAATTATTTCTCCATACCATAAAACGTAAGTAAGAAATATGTAATATAATATAAATGTACAATAGAAAAAAAAGTGGAATCAGACTCCTATATTAGTAGATTAATTAGCATAAAATCATAGTGAGACAACAATTTATGCTCACTGAGTATACCTTATTGAGTTACATATACACACCTAACAAGCAACGTACAAACCCAAACGAAGAAGGAATTAGATGGGATATATTTTTAATACTTAGTCTTATGAAACTTATATCACATTTGGAAAGTCCAAAAAGTCCACTAGATTTCTACATAAATTATCTAGTTTTTTACATTGGCCCTTTTTTATTTTGCGAGTCAAAATACCCGGGTTTTGCGGGTCGGAATTTATTCGGGTCATATCGTTTTACATATGGGTATAGCATAAATAGGGTTTTTTCGGTTATTTTTTTCCATTTTCAGCCGTTTCTCTGTTTTTTGGCGATTTTTCCAAAACCCTAGTATCTGGAGCAGTTTTCTCTGGTTTCATTGTGCGATCCTCAGGTAATGTATGTTGAAACTCGATTTAGTGTTTGTGAGTTCGTTTTTGCTTTTTGTTGCTTCGTTTTTGCTGAATCGGTGATGTATGTTTCAGTTTCTCGAGCAATTTTTGTGTAGTTTCTCTGGTTTTTGCTAAATCGATCGGTGATCATCAGGTAATCTGTTGAAACTCGATCGTTTTTTTTGCTTTTTGTTGCTTCGTTTTTGCTGATTCCGGTGATTTTAACTTTATTTTCGTCTCGTTTTTGCTTGTTAGGCATTAAATGGCGGAAATCGAACATGAATTCTACTGATCAAGTGAACACGGAGCTTCCTGTTCATCGTAATCCTGTTTTCGGTATAGGTTAGTAGTTTTAGTTGCGTTTATGGTTCGTAATTGAGACTTTTCGCTAGATATGTGGTTTTTTAAATCTGACGCATGTTGTTCGAAGTTCGTTTAGTGTTTTGAAGAGGCATGGGTAAGTGTTTTTTAGTTGCATTTATGGTTCGTAATTGACTTTTATGTTACAGGCATGGTAAGTTAGTTTCTGATGTGTTGGTGGTGTTGCTGAGTTTGATATGAGTGTTTTTGCTAGATCTGTTGATTTACAGTTGAATTTTATGGTCATGCCTGTTTGTTTTGAACATTTTTGTCCTGTTTGTTTGAATTTTCTGATGTTTTGTGTGAAACTGTCTAGTTTTAATATATATTGTCTACTTTTTCATGTTACAGCTTTTTGTTGTTCAGATTGTCTAGTTTTCATGATATATAGTTTTTAAGATATATCATCTAGTTTTTAAGGATTTTTGTATAATTTTAAGCTTGGTTGGACTCGTAATTCTGGAGCTTCTGACTGTGGCATTTTTCTGATGAAGCATATGGAGTTGTTCCAAGGAACTTTTTTTCCTTGTAAGGATCTAATGCAAGTACTAGTTTCCCTAAGTCTGTAGTTTTTTCTTGAAATTGTTTAGTTTTTGATTGAAATTGTTTAGTTTTAATAAATGTTTAGTTTTTAAAGTAAAATCATTTGCTTGTTTGTTTGACAGTTCACACTTTTCATGCCTTTGTTCCATCCCCACAGATCATACTTTTAATGCTCTGTTGTTAATCTTTTTTTGTTTGTTTGTGCCTTTGTACCATCCCCACAAATCACACTTTTTCAGGCTGTGTTGTTAATTGTTTTGGTTTTGTGTATTAGGTGAATCGTCGAAAATTCCTTCGTGTTGAAATTTGCTCAGCTCTTATTCTTGCTGACGCAAATGGTATGAGATCTGATATTTTGACGAAAGTTACATCATTTAACAAATAAGATGCAATAAAGCAAATGAATGAGAAAGAAAAGTTGAAAAAGCTAGAAGCAAAGAAAGTTGTTGATGCAAAAGCATCTCAAGGATCTAAGAGACGTGCTGCTGCTGATGATTTTGAAGATGTTGCATTGGATGAATTGAAGAAGAATGCCCTGAAGAAACGAAAGCAATCGAAGAAACAATAGTGTTTTTGAACTGTAGAATTATCTAGACAATTTTTACTAACTGTTTAGTGTTTTTCGAGTATAATTATGTAGGCTTCAGTCAGAATTGCACAATTGATATCACTTGTACAAATTTGTCTATATTGTCTAGTTTTGACATTATATTGTGTAATTTTTACAATATATTGTCTAGTTTATGAATGCAATTGTCTAGTTTTTACAGAATATTGTCTAGGAATTCTATAGCTCATCATATATTTTCTAGTTTTTTAAGGATATCGTCTAGTTTTTAATGAATATTGTCTAGTTTTTACCAAATATGTTCTAGTTTTTACAAAATATTGTCTAGTTTTTACACTATATTGTTTAGTGTATGAAAGCAATTCTCTAGTTTTTACATTATATTGTCTAATTTTTAAACTATATTGTCTAGTTTTTACTATATATTGTCTAGTTTATGAACGCAATTTTCTAGTTTTTACAGAATATTGTCTAGGAATTCTATAGCTCAACATATATTTTCTAGTTTTTAAAGGATATTGTCTAGTTTTTAATAAATATGGTCTAGTTTTTACGATATATTGTCTAGTTTTTACACTATATTGTCTAGTTTTTACTATATATTGTCTAGTTTATGAATGTAATTGTCCAATTTTTACACTAGCAATTCTCTAGTTTTTACATTATATTGTCTAGTTTTTACACTTTATTGTCTAGTTATTACACTATATTGCCTAGTTTTTACTATATATTGTCTAGGAATTCTATAGCTTTTACATTTTCAACTTCACCTTCAACTATCAAATTTACTAACTGAGCTCAACATATATTTTCTAGTTTTTAATAAAGATCGTCTAGTTTTTAATAAATATTGTCTAGTTTTTACATTTTTATATGAATCAAACATAAAATTTATATGATTTGATCCTTCCTAACAATATGATTTGATCCTTCCAAACAATATGAATCAAACATAAAATTTATATGATTTGATCGTTCCTAACAATATGAATCAAACATAAAATTTATATGATTTGATCGTTCCTAACAATATGAATCAAACATAAAATTTATATGATTTGATCCTTCCTAACAATAGTTGTTATATAAGCTTTTGAAGCCTTTTTGGATCTCTCAAGCGGGCCTTTTATGCGTCCCTTACTCCGTCCCTTAGTCTTGATGTGTGGTGGATCAAGTATGGCAGTTTCTGAATTTGGCATCATTCCTTAGTAGTGCTAGATTTTTCACTGTATTTTGCTCAATGTGCCAAACACATAATCTATGCCTTGTCTCATCCCCAAACACCTGTTAAACATAGAATATTGACAGTATAAAGTAGACAATTAAGTTTATAAACTAGATAATTTAAAGAAAAACCTAGACAATTTACTGAACATTTTTTTACCTGTTTTATTGCTTTGGACATATCAGCATCTTGGTCAGTGAATATGGATTTAGGCTTCTTTGAATCCATGCATTTTAGGAATGTTGTCAGTAGCCATGCATACAAAGCTTTCCGCTTGCTCATTTGCCAAAAAAGCACACCCAAACATCACATTGCCCCAATGATTGTTTACCCCCACAATTGGAGCACAAATGAACTCATACTTATTTGTCTAGAATGTTATGTCAAAGACTACAACATCACCAAATATATTATAATCATCCCTTATCATGGCATCTGCCCAAAAGAGCCCACATAATCTACTTTCTTTGTCAATCAGCATATCATAATAGAACTATTATGGGCATCTGCACCACCCGTTTCATGCGCTCTCAGCCTATTTACGTAGTTGATTTGGTCTCTTACAGTATGTCCCACATGCTCCGCTCCACCTGAGTTGGAAGCCATGTACATGAATGCGACAGTAGGCTTCATGCCTGACTTTTCCATTGCACTTATGACATCTGCCTTGTGTGGTGTAATCTATCTTTCCACCCTGTGGAGGTGCTGCCATTCAGGTCTAGTGTACCTGAAACATAGACAGTTACATGTAGAATATAGACAATTACATGTAATATCTAGACAATTTTAGTCTACATATAGACAACTACAAATTCAGCATAGACACTATCACCTGAAACATAGACAGTTACTTGTTAAATATAGACAATTACATGTAATATCTAGACAATTTTAGTCTACATATAAACAATTACATATTCAGCATACACACTATCACCTGAAACATAGACAATTACATGTTAAATATAGACACTTACATGTAATATCTAGACAATTTTAGTCTACATATAGACAACTACAAATTCAGCATAGAAATTATCTTCGAAACACAGAAAGCTACATGTTAAATATAGACAATTACATGTAATATCTAGACAATTTCAGTCTACACAGATAGCTACAGTTTCAGTATAGACATTATCGTTTTTATTGCAAATCATAGAGTAAAAACATAGACAATTACAATGTTAATATAGAGATAGACCGTCACAGGGTATACCTTGTTGTGAAACGATCTACAAGTCTTCCTCATGAGTTGGTGTTGATGTTATCGCGGAATCACCTTCGTTTCCATAAGATACAATGGTTCCTTCAATGGTTCCCTCCATATTATGAAAAAATCAGCTTGAGTTTGCTCGATTTCAACTTTTTTTCGGCCATGTTTCAAATCGATTTCAAGCTTCTTATGTTTCCATAAGATCTCGTCGATTTTTCAGTCCAGATTTGGTGTCTCAGAGTTTTCCGGCAGATCGATTTGGTGTCTCAGAGTTCTCGAGTTTTCCGGTGGATCGATCTGAGAGAGAGAGAGAGAGAGAGATCGAGCTGACGCGAGAAAGTTGAGGGTTGAGAGAGAAAATCGATCTGAAAATGGCAAAAGGAGCTGAAAGATGGTAAATTCTGTATTTATACTCGACCCATTTTTAATGAATCCGGGTCAAAAGATCCACGAGAAATTAAGTCGAGAAACAAGGTATATAAGGATTTTTCGCAAAACGGACTATATTTTTAATTGGGTTTAGCCTTCTTGACTGCAGCACCACCAGTATTCTTCAGGGAGATAGCTGGTTCTTAGTTGGCTGGGGACAGTTTATTTTTAGTGCACTCACAAAGAGAAGCAACAGAACATACTTTTGCCGCTTTTCACCAGATAGTTTTGTCTTCTTCATCATTCTTCTTCCATAGTATCTTCCAACCAAATCACCCAAAATCCGCAGCGCTCATTGCTTACGGAGTCTTTCATCTTCTCTTTTCTCTTCACGTCAAAGCTTAAGTACCGGGGGGGGGGAGGGGGGTTGAGGTGACCTCTTCTAGCATCGCAAAAGCTGAACAGGCAGCCTCTTGTCAAAGTACGATCTGTTAACACTCACGTCTCCCATATTCTCATCAATGATCCTCGGAGAAGACGACTCGATCTGCATAAATCAACCGAAAACCCTTACTTCCAAGCTCCCAACATTAACTTCACAACATGAAGAGTCCCAGTTTGATTCAGAATCAAACTTCTTCCTTTTACCTCTAGTAATAACCTCAACATTCACATTATATGTTCCCACAACCCTATTAGACCTGCCACAACGCCCTGACTCCGACTGGGATACCATCCGTTGAGGTGAACTCGAAATAGGAGAGGTGTTGTTCGAATTATTTCTTGCAAATTAGAAAAGTAATTGTTCAAAATTAAGTCTCACACATCCATGATCCAAACTACAAACAAATATTCTTAAATGCACACATTATTCACCCAGTTGAATTTTTTTTATGGAACTCTGCAATGGTATAATTATCATCTCCTAAGAGAAATAAAAACTTGTAAAATCTCACTTCTAGTATCGGACAAAAGCATTTACTTTCTTGTTTAGACTAAAGTACTTAACGCAAGCAATACAAAATAAAAAAGAAAATAAGAAACCAACCTTGTGACAAATAAAAAAGAATAGAACAACAATCCTAAATTTGCATCAATACATTAGCATATTTATTGTCTAGCCTGAAATAATTCTCCTAACATTTAGCAAATTACCCATGATCGGAAACTACTTACAGTACTATGCTATAATAGCAGGGATTCAAAAGAATATCTTACCACCGACAATTCGAACATAGCCGATTCACCGCCATCCGATTCAGAGTCGGATCTTGGATCTGGATGGCATGAAGAAGGCGAGGAGGTGGCACCAGCTGAGCAACAAGAAGGCGAGTAGTTGGCTCCGCTAGCTAAGTCGGAGCCAGATGTCAGTGAGGTGCATAGAAGTTCGATCAGAAGGGATTCGTAAGTACGGCTGGAATTGATACGCTTCCCACCCTCTAGCATTCTTCTCCTTGCCGCTTTCCATCCTCACTCTGATTAGGAATAATATCTCTTTTCCTTTTCAACTTATTCTCTTCTAGTCATGGAAATTTCTATCCGAGATCCCTTTTCATTGTCTGTTGCCAGATAATCTTTCTTTTCCATCTGGATCTGGAATTCATCAATCCTAAAACCTCCATCCCTCCGTTTTCAATCGACATGTTGATTACATCGCATGAACTCTTGATGCTCTTTGCAGCCATTAATGACGGACGAAAAGAGGGAAGAGTGTTGAAGAAGAGAGAGAGGGGCGGTGTAAAGACGAAATAATAGGCGAAATATTCATTCTATAACCATTCAGTGACGCGCGTCTCCGCTTTTCTCTCCACGCGCGTCCCCACGCGCCCTTATGTAATTATTATACTTTAATTATAATGAGTATTTTGCAAGATTGTGATTTGTGACAGCCTTGAGTATTTATCTTCTAAAATTAAATTCTACCTAATTCAATCACAACAAAATCAATTCATCATAAAAAGAACAATAATCAATATCTTTTCTCCATTTAGGCCCTGTTCTTTTTTTTTTTTTTTTTTAACATCAAACTATAGATATTCATATCACCAATAAAGCAAAAACCGTACAAGAATCAAAGAAGAAACTACCGCACCGCACGATGAGCTAGCGAGTTTTCACCACGCGGTAAGAAATCTAAACTAAAAAACGTAAAAGAACTAGCTAACTCGTTAATGTTTGTCAGAATAGGACCAACTACTGAAAAATCAAAATCTAGAGAATTAAAAGAATTAACTAAAGAAAGACAATACGTATACATCTGAACTCGATCCCAACCTTGCAAGACCGCCCAATGAACAGCCACACGGATCGCATAAGCTTCAGCACTTTGTGGAGCCAACGGATGATCCAAAACTTCCATACGCCGAGCAAACAAACCATCATGCATCGACATCAATTCAAACAAACTCCTCCTCGGGCAACATAGTAGATGAATCTTCGTGTCCATGAGCTGGCTCCACTCCTCCAGCGGCAGAATCCGTCTCTCCTCCAGCACCATTTGCCATCCTACCTGCTATTCCAACTCACCCAGCCTCTTGTCCAGCATTAAGTCTAAGAATCTCAGTGCGTTGCGCCACAAATCTCCTCAGGAATTCCACCAAGTCCAATGCCGAACTCGGGTTATCCTCATGCACAAATTGATTCCTATTATACCATAAACCCCAAATCAATGTGGCTGCAAACTCCTATGTCTTCCTATCCAAATTTGCATACAATCTCTTCACCCATTCTTCGGAATGAATAATCCAATGGATTTTGTCCACACCCTTACTGCCCCACCAGAACCTTGCAAATAAAGATTCAATCTCCTCAAGGAAAGTCTTCGGAAGTCTAAAACAGCTCATAGTGTACGTAGGTATTGATTGAAGTACCGATTTTATTAAAACCTCCTTCCCGGCAATTGACAAATTTTTATTCTCATATCCATGTATACGTCGCCATATAACATCCCGAATTGATGCAGAAGGCGCCTTTCTCGATTGACCAACCACTGAAGGTAAGCCAAGATACTTGTCGTGACACTCGATCTCCTCCACCTGCAAAATACTCAAGATACTTAACTGCACTCTCTCAACCACATCCTCACTAAAAACTGTTGCCGATTTCTGAAAATTAATAACTTGACCGGAAGCTCTACTATAAGCCAATAAAGTCTCCTTAATTTTCCAAGTTGCTCCCTCCGTAGCCCGGCAACAAAAAAATGAATCATCGGCAAACAATAAATGTGATATGCTTGGCGCCCCTCTGCACACCCGAACACCTTCCAAATCCCCTTGAATTTCCAATCTCCTTAACATAGCACTCAAAGACATCCAAGAACAATAAGAACAAGTAAGGTGACAATGATCACCTTGACGAAGCCTGCTCCTGCATTTAAAGCGAGGGCTTAAAACTCCATTTAAGATCAGCGAGTAGGAAACAGAGGTAACACATTGAAGTATCCTCTCTACAACCTGCACATTAAAACCCAAACGAAGCATAACCTGTTCCAGAAAACACCATTCAACCCTGTAATAGGCTTTGCTCATGTCCAGCTTGAGCGATAAAAATCCGTCACCTTTATTCTTATTCTTTTTTATAAAATGATTGATTTCATAAGCAATCAGGACATTATCAGTGATTAATCGACCAGGGACAAAAGTAGACTGAGTTTCGGCCACTAGACTCGACATGCACGGCTTCATTCTATTGGTTAAGGCCTTAGACGCTATCTTATAGATGGCATTACTCAGACTAATAGGACGGAATTGAGTCATAGACTCCGGTTTAGCACATTTTGGAATCAAAACAATATGAGTGTGATGGAAAGAATCAAACAAGGTACCATTATTAAGGAAATTAAGCGCACAATCAGAAACAGAAGTACCAACAATATGCCAATATTTCTGGAAAAAGAAAGCTGACATACCATCAGGACCTGGGGATTTAAGAGGGTACATATCAAATAAAGCTTTTGTTACCTCGTCCCGCGTGTAGGTACGACCTAGGAGCTTATTAGGTGTCGTTGATACTCTTGGCGATATAGTACTAGGAACAACCTCAAGTTCCTTCTGTGTAGGTGAACTGGAACCAAATACCCCATGAAATACTCTAACGCCACCCGATTAATACCCTCTTCATCCTGTACTAATACCCCATCCGCATCTCGTAAGCCGTGAATCTCATTCTTTTTCTGACTCATTGGAGCACGGGAGTGGAAGAAAGCCGTATTCTTATCCCCTTCTGAGCTTTACCTCTCTGCCGCCACAACATCTCTTCCTTATCTAATAAAGTCTCCAGCTCAACACGAAGGCGCTTAGCGTCATCAGCGACCTGTTGTGTTCTATTCACATGTTGCATCCCATTAAGCTCTTCACACAGCTTATAAATTTTCTTCCTCACATTCCCAAATGATGTCATAACCCAATCCAGCAGCCCGACCCGTAGCTGTTGTAGGTTATCAAATATATGTGCATCGACCCCTTGATCCGTACCCTCTCTCCAGCAACTACGAATAACATCTTCACAAGCATTCTCCTTTGCCCACATCGCCTCAAAATGAAATAATTTTTGCTTCTTCATCACCCTAGCCGACGTACCCTCCTCCAAGTAGACAATAATGGGACAATGATCCGAACCCCGAGAGACTAAGTGGACTACCGAGGCATGCTGGTATTGAAGTGACCAGTCAGCCGAAGTAAAGACTCTATCCAGTCGACGCCAAATAGTGAGCGGGGCAAGACGATTATCAGACCAAGTAAACGGGAAAACACAAAATCCCAAATTAGCCAACCCGACCTCTGTGATAGCCTCCCGAAATTAACGCATACGCCACCCTGGCATTGGTATAACTCCCCTTCGCTCAGAATCATCTAAGACCTCATTGACATCACCCATACAAACCCAAGGTAACACCGATAATGTGCCGAGATGCCTAAGAAGATCCCAAGTCCGTTTCCTGTGTGCCTGGTCCGGCTCACCATAAAAACCAGTAAATCTGCACGGGGCCGTAGAATTATCAGGAAATACTATCGCATCTATGTGGTTCAACGAGTAACTCTGGATAGAAATAGTAACCTTTTTGTCCCATAAAAGTGCCAATCCCCCTGAGCGACCTCTAGCCTCGACTCCTACACCATTCATAACCAAACGCTCCTTTAAGACTCTATTTTCCGTAACCCTACCTTGGTCTCCGACAAGAAGACCACCATGGGCTTATTTGCTTTAAGCAAGTTGCTCAAAGCACGAACTATCCAGGGATGCCCAATTCCCGACAGTTCCAGGCCAAGCAACTCATAATGCTCCGCGGGATTGCACAGCAGTCTCCGCCGTTTCAGAATCCAAAACACCTCTAGATAAACTCACTCATGTGTCCTTTCGTTTACTAGGATACTCTGAAATCTCCATATGGTCTTCTAAAATGCGTTTTCCACCTCCCAATCTAACTACTGGTTTTGCAATCTAGGCCTGACCCGCACCTTGTTTGATCACCTTGGGTTTACGCAACCTTGACTTACCACCCTGCATGGAATGGGTTACAGGAACTACGACTAAATTCTTCCCTGGGCTGACTCCATCACCAGGTAACACCTGCTTTTCACTCCCCTCCTTCTCCGGACTTTGTATATTATTTCGTTTGCGCACTAAATCAACTTCCTTCACATCTAAAGTCCCCTGCACCAACTGTTTTAAGGCTCCTACATCAGTCAAGCTAGATACCAGAGCCTACATCGAATTCTTAAGCCCATCTTCTGGCCGGAATTTAACAACCAGCTGATACGTACTAGCAGTATTAATTAATGGTTCCTTCAAACTCAAATCACCAAGCTGCCCCACCTTACTCTATTCTGCCAAACTAGTACTACTGTGTTGATGATGTACGACTCTCTCCCCGAATTCTTTCGTAACACATTGCTGTAAATCAGACATTGATAAAGAGCTAGTCCCATCACCCTTGGAACGCCAATCCGCTACGTCAGACCTAGAACCACTCATCTCCGGACGCTTCGAGACAGTACTAAACAAATTTACTCCCTTCAACACTCTATTGTCAGGTGTTTTATTATTCCCAAGATCAGTTCGCATTGGATTAAAAGTAACAGGCCTCTGAACACTACTTCGACCCGCTAAACCTTGCCGGTTGCTAGCACACATCCATTCTCCATACCGCTGTGGAGCATTAGTAGTATCTCCCTCTACGTCATATTGTGACGGACAATCCTTCAACAAGTGCACCATTACTCCATAGAAATAGCAGAAATTCAGCAATTTTTCATAAGACAAGCTTAGCTGCACACTCTCCCCCTTACTAGTACTAATATGAGTAACCCGTGGGATTGGCTTCTCTACATTAATTCCCACCCTAAGTCGAAGATAACTGTGGGGATTACTCCCATCCGCATTAAGATCCACATCCCAATAAATTCCAATCGCATTACCCACACACTGCTATTCGCCGAGACGTTCGACCCAATGGCAACCCATCCACCCTCACATGAAAATCACACACTGACAGCTCCATCAGATCCGGAGGACCCTCCGTGGGTGCTTCTCCCAAGGTAATGAGATTCCTATTGTAGTGCCATGGGCCACCCAGAAGTGCTTAAACGAGAACAAGAACCTATTATCCTTTGGTAACCGTTTCACCTCAACTCCTAACGTCGGACTCCATAATTCCGTTATCAGAGTAGTAAAATTATCCAAGTGAATAGTCTTCTACCCAAAACCTGACCTACCAACAACAAAGAATAGCCTTCCACCCCCGCATCCCAATCTTCATCTGTATCACTGCACCAACTAGCTCTTCCTCCGTAAGGTCCAAAGATCCATTCTCAGTATTCAAAACCATGTTCAAAACCGTAACCAAGAAACCGAGTAGATTCTGAGTACTATATCGCTAGAAACCACGCACACCAAATCAACAACAAGAACGCAACTACCTGCAAAAACGAAAAAACGAAATCCCTTTTCATCACATGTTACAAAAAAATCAATTGACACTTGATATAACATGAAACTTGCAACTTCTGTGTACCCTTTTCAGATTTCATGGTGTGTATAAAAAGTCGACTGTTAATTAGGCTTGGTACTTTTTCTCCTGGCCGTGTTTATGTGGATTTGAGTTGTTGGGGTCAAGTCAAGTTTCTCAATCCTTCCCCGTAAGGATTAAGGGTTAATCATTTACGCGATGGAGCAATCTTGCCGTTTGCTATCGATCTCCATATAATAAGAATTCAAAAGAAGTGTTTATTTGAGCGCATCATTTACAAATTTAAGCTGAAATCCAAATTCCAAACTTTGCCTTAACCCTGAAACTTCTGAAATACACAAACTAACGAGCAACTACCCAGGAGTAGCTAAAATTCAATCATTTTTAGGGGTGGGGTTTGGTATGGGATATTGGGAAAATCCCGATCCCGAATGGTATCATCCCGAAAAATCCCGATTCTGAAAATCCCGATCCCGATTGGGATAAATCCCGAAGTCCCATATTAAATTTTGGGATGGAATTGGGATTGATTTTACATTCCAATTGGGATTTTAATATATATATATATATATATATATATATATATATATATATATATATATATATATATATATATAGACACACACACGGTAAAACCTAATTATAGTGGAATTACATATATATGATGATGTTCAAAGTTCCCAATCAAATTTCTTATGTTGCCTATATTGGTTTAACAAAAGTAGAAAACAACTTGCTATTTGAATTGGATGATGAACATGCATTAGGCTTATTTGGGATCCCGATCCCGCCCGAAATCCCGAAGTCCCAATCCTGAAAAATCCCGACTTTATTTGGGATGGGATTGGGACGTGAAATAATTGTCCCGAACCCGAATTCCCGATCCTAAAGTCCCAAATATCCCGCCCCACCCCAGCCCTAATCATTTTAATTCCACTCACACGCACGAATCACCTGTGGAGAGTTTAAATTAAGAAACAAAATGATTAGCTGGCATCTAAAGAAATTAATGTATAAGATCAGCTTTGGATCAAGGATTCAAAGAATTGATTACAATTAAGTCATATGAAAGTTAATTCTGGTCTAAACTTATTTACTCAAGTTTGTTCGTTGTTTACACACCTGGCCCTAGGGCCTAGGCCGATGTAGAATGTTCCACTCCCGGTCCAACCAATTCAGGGCCTCGAATTATATTTATTAGTCGATCTTAAATTGTCGTTTTACCAACATGTTATTAATTGTTTACACACCTGGCCCTAGCGGATTGTTGTTTACATTCAATTGTTTCGTTATATGTTGAGTGTTACGTTTTCAGGCCTTTGAAACTGGGGTTCGAACCTCTTTCATGCCTAAGTTGTTATTTTGTCTTTCTTTTTGAGTTATTTTCACCATTTACCTTTAATTTACCATTTGGTATGTAAAATTTTGCATATTGTTCTTGTTAAGAAAATAACCCAATTTTCCGTATTCTGGAAAGCAAGGTTCCCGAGCGCAACATGAATTGGACTTTTCTGCATTCTTGGAACTCCCAATAGTCGAATCTGACCAGCTCTCTGGTGCATCATCTTCTATCAATCCATCTATTGGTCCATCCAATCATTGTCAACTATGTGATTTTGATGGCCCATCACCTTTGTCAGTTGCTCCACCGGCTCCTGATACTTAAACTGCTAATAATGCTCTCCCTAATCCAGAACCGGTCCAGTCCGACCCTCATGTTCCACCTCGTCGCGCTGGCAGGCCACCACTTAGACGTCGTTCAGTCTCAGGTGGACCTCCAACTCCCACCATGCGCACTCGCGCCAGTGCTGGTACTTTCAAACCAAAACATATAGTGGATTACGGTTATGTCGGTCGACATGCTCTACTCTCTACCACTTCCGAGCCTAAAGGTTTTTAATCTGCAATGAAATCCCCTGAATGGGTTGCCGCCATGGATGATGAAGTTTCTGCCCTTCGTTCTAATGACACTTGGACCCTTGTCCCTCGTCCACGTAGTGCTAACGTTGTCGGTTCTAAATGGGTATTTCGTACGAAATATCTTGCTTATGGCTCTATTGATCGCCATAAGGCCCATTTAGTGGCTCAGGGTTTCACTCAACTTCCTGGTTTTGACTTCACCCACACCTTCAGCCCTGTGGTTAAAGCTTCTATAGTTCGCATTGTGCTTGCTCTTGCAGTGATAGATACGTAGTTGGCCTCTTCACCAACTCGACATCAAAAATGCATTTCTTAATGGCAACTTGAAAGAAACAGACTTTATGGAACAACCACCCGGATACATTGATCCTCAATATCCGAATCATGTTTGTCGTCTAAACAAGGCTCTTTATGGACTTAATCAAGCTCCTCGTGCATGGTTCCAAAGGCTCAATGATTTCTTACTTGGCCTTGGCTTCTTTTGTAGTAACGCAGATACTTCTTTGTTTGTTTTTCATCGAGGCTCTACGCTCCTTTATCTATTGGTATATGTTGATGACATTATTCTCACTGGTAATGACTCTAGGCTCATTTCCCAATTTATTTCTCGCCTTCACTCGGAGTTCGCAATTAAGGATCTTGGCCGCCTGAATTATTTTCTCGGTCTTGAAGTGTCTTACACTGACGAGGGGCTATTTTTGGGACAATCCAAGTATGCTCGAGATATTCTACTCAAGGCTAATCTCTTGGATTCCAAGCCTGTTTCTACGCCCTTAGCACCGGGAGCTACTTTTCGTCTTGCTGGACAGTCTTTCAATGATGCCACTTTATATCGCTCACTAATTGGTGCTTTGCAATACTTAACTATCACCCGTCCAGACCTCTCTTATGTTGTCAACACTGTCAGTCAATTTCAATCATATCCGACTGTTGATCACTTTCAGGCAGTCAAACGAATCTTGCGATACGTTAAAGGAACTCTCTCTTTTGGTCTCACCTTTTCCAAAGGTATACCAACGGTTGTTGGTTATTCTGATGCTGATTGGGCTCGTTGCTTAGACACTCGTCGCTCCACCTATGGCTACTCGATCTTCTTGGGCAATAATCTTGTATCTTGGAGTGCAAAGAAACAACCGACGGTGGCTCGTTCCAGCTGTGAATCCGAACATCGTGCTATGGCTAATGCTTCTGCCGAAGTTATTTGGGTCACCTCTCTTCTTCGTGACCTTCGCACGACGCCTCATTCAGTTCCCACTCTCTTTTGTGATAATAAGAGTGCGGCTTTTCTTCGCCAGAATCCCATCGCCCACAAGCGTGCAAAACACATTGACATTGACTACCATTTTGTTCGCGAGCTCGTCACTAGTGGTCGTTTGTCCACTCAGTTTGTTCCTTCTTCTCTCCAATTGGCCGACATTTTCACTAAGCGTCTCTCTCGGCCCTTGTTCGAATTTTTTTGGTCAAAGCTTCGTGTCGGTCCTTACCCGACGTCTCGCTTGA